>CM040238.1:107932676-108664164 GCA_022545495.1 Chrysanthemum lavandulifolium
TTGAAGATCAAACCAAGGATAAAGTTATGCGTAGAATTAGGGTTTTGATACGCGTAATTCTACTCGTAACTTTGATTCTATCCAAATGTGTTTCTAAACCAGTTTTAGTGTGTTGAAATAGCTTCAATAACACCAAAATAACACAAAATTGTGAAACTTGATGATCTAAAGCACTTAAAGCGATTCTACGCGTAGGATAACACTTGCAGTACAAAACGAGCTTAAAACAAGGAAAAACACGTAAAGTTCCAAACTTTTGCCAAAACCAATAGTTTAACACCTAATAACGTTGAAAGTACAAGAATCTTGGATTAAAAGTGTAAAAATCGCTTTTAAGCGAACCAAAGATGATGTTATCTTTACGCGTAAACCCAAACCAAAACTTCAAAAACAAGCGAGTACACCCAACTATTTGGCGATTGATACCACTGTTAGGTCACTAGTTTTACAACACAAGCTTATAAGAGAAGAGATAAGGCGATTGAACAAGTAAACCAAACACACACACAAGTATACTCGACCGGTTATGCGTAGAGTGTAGTGAGAGAAAACTTGAACAACCAACCCTCAAATGAGGGTTTACAAGAGTTTATATAGGCAAGGAGCTAGGCAACACTCCTCTCCTTCCCTATTCCTTATTGGGCTTGGGCCTCGACTTATGGGCCTTCTACATAAGTCGGACCTTAAACAAACATAAAGGCCGAATAAAGCTACCTATTACATATGAAATATAAATACTTGAAATCTTGTTTAGGAGTGATTCCAACAATCATAAAATCACTTATACTTGTTTTAGTGTTTTATGTGAAATGTGAATATGTTAGAAACTATTAGTTCAAACCATTTACGTATTTTATTTGTTTCGTTAACATGATTTTACGCTTGTTATCGACAAAACATTAAAGATCGTAAAATATAAATAAACGTTTTTACTTTATTTGTATTAACACATATGCCAAATGATATGCAAATGTCATGTTTAGAAAACTTCATGATGATATAAATTATGCTTAATTTACGATTAAGGTCTTAAGTACAATGAAATTTTTCGGAGCTTACAAGACCTACCCTTAAGAGAACCGCGTCTCGCGATTTAACTCGTAGAGGTTGTCATGGGTGGTTAGATGAGCAGTGGGGATACTTGAACGCATTACATCCTCGCTCCCGGTGAACTCTGCACCTCGCTTTCTTGTGATTCCATCAAACTTTAACGATAAGAATGCGGCTTTGCTTAAGCCTATTGACTTCCCTGTCCATGATCTCTACGGGTTCTTCTACAAAGCTAAGTTTGTCATTGAGTTGTATATCCTTGAGGGGTACGACTAGAGTTTCATCCGATAGACACTTCTTAAGATTCGAGACATGGAAAGTGTCATGTACTCGACTAAGCTCTTTGGGAAGTTCGAGCTTATATGCCACTGGGCCAATTCTTTGCAGAATTTTGAATGGTCCTACGTATCGAGGTTTAAGTTTTCCTCTCTTTCCAAACTTGACCATTCCTTTCCAGGGTGATACTTTGAGCATTCCTCGGTCTCCAACTTGGAATTCCATTGGTTTTCTCCTGACATCTGCGTAGCTCTTTTGTCTATCTCGAGCTACTTGCAATGCTTCCTAATTTGCATTATCTTTTCGTTGTCTCTGGACAATTTCGGCCCTGTGAGTTGTACTTCTCCAACTTCTATCCAAGAAATGGCGATCGGCATTTTCTTCCATAAAGTGCTTCAAAAGAGCGCCTTTAATGATGGCGTGGTAATCATATTGTAAGAAAATTCAGCGGTAAGTGTTTATCCCATCCTTTTGAAATCGATCACACATGCCCTTAGCATGTATTCCGAGTTTGGATCATTCTTTCACTTTGTCTATCTGTTTGAGGATGGTGCGCAGTACTCATATCCAATTTGGTACCCATGGCGCTTTGAAGTGTTTGCCAAAATCTCGAGGTGAATCGGCTATCTCGATCGATATGATAGAGATCGGTACACCGTGACAAGAAACAATCTCTTAGATGTTAAGTCTAGCGAGTGTAATCATCTCGTCGCTTCTCCTTGATCGGCGAGAAATGAGCGGACTTCGTGAGACGGTCTCAATGACCCAAATGGTGTCAAAACCATTAGAAGTTCTCAGAACTTTGTGATGAAATCCATTGTGATTCTTTCCCATTTTCAAACAGAATTTCGGTTGGGTTAACAATCCTGACGGCTTTTGATGCTCTGCTTTGACTCTCAAACATGTCAAGCATTTACTGGCATATTCGGCGATATCAGCCTTCATGTTTGGCCACCAATACAAAAGCTTTAGATCTTGATACATTTTGTTGGGACCAGGATGTATGGAATATTTCGATTTATGCGATTCATGCATGATGAGTTCTCGGATACCTCCGTAGAGTAGAATCCAACTTCAATCTTTGAAACATAACGTTCCGTCCGATCTTTTCACAAATCCATTTTCATTCTCCGGCATGCCATAAATCTTCTCATTCGGCCTATTTTCTTCTTTAAGTGCTTCGATCTGAGCTTCAAGAATTTTTGATGGTAGGGGTGAATTGATTACCATACCTAATGATCTCACTCTAAGTGGCTTAGGCGATCTTTTTGCTCAAGGCGTAGAACAACGTTCGCCTTTCTAGGATGGAAACAAATCTCACGGTCCATAATCATCGAGCAATTCTAGCCGGGCGTTGGCGACGATATTAAGTTCTTTTTATTTAAGATGTGTTGAAGACTTTTGTGATCAATGTACACTATATACTTGGTTCCGTTACAAATAATGTATCCATAACTTGAGTGCAAATACCACAACGCCAAGTTCTAGATCGTGAGTAGTATAATTCTTCTCATGAGTTTTGAGTTGACGGGATGCGTAAGCAATAACTTTGTTCCTTTGCATGAGAACAGCGCCTAAACCCATGTGTGAAGCTTCGCAATATACTACAAGATCTTCAACTCCTTCAGGCAGTGCCAAGATGGGTGCTTGGCAAAGCTTGTTCTTAAGGAGTTGGAAAGTTGATTCTTGATCGTCTCCCCATTCGAATTTCTTCATTTTCTGGGTTAACTCGGTCAATGGTTTGGCTATCTTCGAGAAACCTTCGATGAATCTCCGATAATAACCAAAGAAGTCCAAAGAATTGACGAATCTCGATGGGGTTAGTGGATGCGACCAATTCTTTACTTGATTCGATCTTTGCGGGATCTACGTGATTCCTTCATTTGTCGATCACATGACCAAGAACTTGGACTGTCTCAATCCAAAAATCACATTTGGAAAACTTTATGTACAATTCTTCATCCTTGAGTAACTTCGTGACGGTTCTCGATGTTCCGCATGTTCTTCTTTATCACGAGAGTAGCTAAGAATATCGTCAATGAACACAATGACGAATTTATCCAGATATGGTTTACAGACTTTATTCATGAGGTCCATAAATACAGCGGGTGCATTAGTTAAACCGAATGGCATTACTTGGAATTCATAATGGCCATATCGAGTTCTAAATACGGTCTAGGGTATATCTTCCTCTTTTACCCTTAACTGATGGTATCCAGATCTTAAATCAATCTTCGAGTATACACTCTATGGAAAACTAGAAGGGGGGTTGAATAGTTTACCGATTAAAAACTTTGTTTTGAAACTTATTGAAAGATCAATTTATATTGATCTTAGATATGTTAGTGAATATTAATCAATATGCAAGCAATATGTATAAAGAGTAAATAAGGAAAGAAACAATCAAACCACGACAAGTTGTTTATAGTGGTTTGGTCTACAAGGACTCTTTTTCCTTGCTGAACTCCACTCCCGAGTCTCACACTCGAGAGTTTAACTTCACTAGTCAACAAGCTCCTTTCACCGCGGAGAAACCTTTACACTTTGCTTACACACTATTTCCGACACTAAGCTAGATGTGAGTTCTTTTCAAGGTACAACCACTCCCACACACAATGTATTTTAAGGACTAAAATACTAACCACTCACACTCACAAGTTTATGATGGTTTGGTAAAACAATAATGTATGAATCAAGACTAGATCATACAACAATAAACAAACAAGACTTCCAACTATTTGTTGAAGCTTGAATATGCCTTGATCTTCTTTGCTACAAAGAGGATCACTATAATGATATGAAACCGAGTTAGAAATGTTAGAGAGAAGGAATGTATGTGATTACGCTAGAAAGGGATGAGAAAAAACTTGGTTTGGCTTTGCTATTTATGGCCAAAATGATCAAGAGCACCACGGACCACCGAACCCATAAAAGGGTTCCGCCTGTATATAAATTCGTCTGTCACGGGTCCGATAAAGAAGATCACCAAAATCTTACCAAAGTCAACCAAATCCATCCAAGATTGTGTAAGATATGTAGAGTCCAAATCTACATAAAATATCTAGTGAAATCCTTTAGAGATTTCAATGATGCACTACATGATGTCATATGTTGTTTTCTATTTTTAAAATATGTTAAATGTAAATACATATGTGATGTTTTGTTTTAAGAAACTAAAACATGCTTGATCTAAAATGTTAACATACATTATGGTTTAGAGGCATATAAAATATGATTAATCAAAATGTAAATGCTTGAGTGATGAAGATTGATGTGCCGGTTGGTGCAAGTTTTAAATTTATAAAGGTGAATTACCAATATTACCAATAACACATACGAGCAAGTATACTCGTCCGTTATAGCAAGATTATGAAGGTAAGTCGGGATCGTTCGTAGGATTTGAGTGAATCTAAGCACAAGTTTGAATTAACGAGTCTATCCAAAACATATAACAAAGCAAATAGGAATAATGAAATTCGATGATTAAAAACTACACTTGCTTAAACTAGTTTCATATCATAGATTAATGTGATTGTGTTAACCTCTTAACATGTTGGTTATGATAATTAGTTGGTGTACTAATCTATTGTTCTTACAAGTTAAACCTTCGTCAAGATTTTAGTTTATAAAACAAACATTAAGTTTAACCAATCAATTCAAGATCAATTCAAGTTTCATAAGTCTACATACATAAACTTAAACACAAAAACATCCACTTGTTCATCAAATTGCTTAAGAAATGGTCAATACAAAGGTAACCGATCATAGACAAAAGGCTACAATTGATTCTCAACAACTAATCTTACGACCATTTAGATGTTTCCAACCAATCCAATTTGATAATCAAAAAGCGTTTCTATTACAATCACACCTTAGTTCCTTTGTATAATCAAGAATAATGGGTAAAAACAATCATCCATAGACAAAATGATTATGACTAGTTGAATAACAATAAGTTCTTTCGACCCCAACGATTATTATCAATTAGCCAAACTTGATTAACAAATGTCACTATGAAACTTTAGCACAATTGGATCTTAGAATCAACTTGAAATTGAATTAAAACATGTTAACACAATCACTAACTAATCATATGATAATTAACATCATTTAAGCAAGTGTATAAAGAAACTAGCCACTCATAGCAAACATAAACATAAACTCGAACTTTGAACATTAGAAAACATGATTGAAAGTCTTACAATGCTTGGAATAAGATTACAAATGGTGTAGTAATGATTCCTCAAGTATTGGTGATGACTTCTTGATGGTTTGACCTCCAAATGATGACTTCTTGGACCTCCAAAGTTTCCTGGAACTTTATGAACGAATTTAGGCTTTGAGAGAGTAGTAGTGGTGGTAAGATAGGTGTGAGAGAAGATCTCTCAAGTTGTGGTGTGTGAAATGAGGTTGCAAAGGCCTCTATTTATACTACTTCCAAGGCTAGGGGTTATAAATGCATTTCTTGGTCACCAAGGAGCTTGGAAGGGACTAGAAGACATGTAGGAAAGGACTAGAATCGTTTGGAACAAGTTTGGAGTCTTAGTAATGGAAAAATGGTGAACAGACCTCCAACCGGATCCGGTTGAGCTCCAACCGAATCGGTTGGTCTTGTTGATTAGTCTCCAACCGAATCGGTTACGGGTCTCGACCGATTGGTTGGAGCAAAATCACAAACGTCATAAACAAGAAAGTTGTATATCTTTCTCTTAGCTTTCCGTGGCCGTGAGCGGGGGTCAAACGGAGTCCGTATGCAAAAGTTATGGCCAAAATGGTGAAGGTGTGTCGGAACAACGAGTCTTCCAATATATCTTCGTTTAAGCTTCTTTCCTTCATTTCTTTCTCGTTTTCCTTCTTGAACTTTATTCTTGAGTCTTTGGACCACTAACTTGATGACTTTATCTTCTCGAATATACTTCACAAGTCTTGCTTTGGTCGGAATTCTTCATATATGGAGAAATCTTCGTATTTTACTTCTTTTCCGTCTTTTCTCCACTTTCCTATACTTGGCTACAAATGAACTAGCAAACGCACTTTGATACGATTAAGAAACAAAAGAATATGATTATAACCAAATAACATACATAAAAACACGGATAACGCTACTAAAAACATGCACAATTAGGCGTTATCAAATATATTATTTGATGAAAAGCTTGTTTTAATATCTATTAAACTTGACAAGCTTTAAGCTATATAAAAATTAAATTTACTTTTGTCGTTAACAAAACTTAGGTAAAGATCATAAAATATAAATAATGCTTAATGACGATATTTGTATTAACAATCTCTCCTTTTATTGAGGACAAAACATAAATTTTATTTTTATAAAAGATGTAAAGTTTGTACAAGAGTTATAAAAATATGAAATTAATTTTAGAACTTGAAAGATTTAGATAAAGATGATAATACTAGTATGTCCAATTTAGACATGATGTTGACTTTTCGAGAAAGTCAGTATGCGATTGACTTTATTTGAAAGTCAATGTATTAATTAGTCAAGGTGTGATGTTGATTTTCGGAAAGTCAAAGTATGCAATTGACTTTTATAGAAAGTCAAAGTCTAAGTTTTATAATATTTCTCCCTTTGTCGAAACAAAAGAAGAGGCGAGGCGAATATGTAATGAGCAGAGCCATTATCTCCCCGCCAATGCTCCCCTATATTGGGTGCCAAGAGAAAGATACATGGATTGTGAAAAAACTACAAAAAAGATGTTAGAAATAAGCATCATCACAAGCATATTCAATCACCATGTAACAAATAACAACAATATAAGAAACACCATTCAATTATTAAAAATTTTCATGATATGAAAATCATGAAATTGAACACAATGATGTGTTAGTACATGAAAAGAAAAATCCTAGAAAGATAAAATAATAATCCTAGAAAAATACAAAGAAAATCCTAGAAAAATAAAAATACTTAAAAGATAGACTAGGAACCTCCTATTGAGGTGATGGATGAGCAAGAGCATTGATTCGCTCTAGGATGTTGTTGAGGATGAACCTCATTTCATCTTGAAGCTCATGGACCATCACCCGGGTCCGTTCGGTAATGTGGGCGGTCCGCTCACTATTTGAGCAACCGTGTCTAGGAGGGTAATATGGTTCATGATTTTGTGGTGGTGGAATGGTGGATTTGTTGGTGTTGGTAGTTGGAGTGGTGATTATGGAGGCAAGCAAAGCACTTTGCATTTGCATGGTTTCACTAAGGTGGAGTCCACCATATTGGAGAATGGTGGAGATGATTTAGCTCGCTTCAATCTCCTTCTAGTTGGGTGATCATCCCATGGATTCCTCAATGTCCTCTATATGAGGAGGCATGGATGTTGGAGGTAGTGGATGATCCCCATACAAAGGACCATGAATTTCCTTGTGAATAGGATGGAAAAGAAGAGGTTTAGCCCTAACAGGCGTTTGGGTCAAATGATGAACGTGGAGACTCATGAGCTATTCGCTCAATAGTACCAAAGGATGGTAGTGGCGGTGGATGATTGGGCCTAGGATGCAAGTCCTCAAGTCCTCTAAAAATGGGTTTGGAGATGTAGGTGGTGTAGACAATAGCTCTAATGGGATGAGTGTTGGAGATTTAGGAGGTGATGGTGACTTGGATAATTGGATAGGAGCCGGTGGTGGTGAGCTAGTGATGGGAGTCTTTGTTGGTGGTGGAGTAGTGATTACGATAGGTGATTTTGGAGGTGGTGTAGGAGTAGTTAAAGTAAGAAAGTTCTCATCTCTTATGGGAGATGAGATGGTTAAGGAGAGGAATCGGAAGAGGAGCTTATGTTGACAAAGCAACATGGTCTTCACGCTCATTCTAGCCGTTCTCTTGCAAGGTTTGTTTGATGGAGAAGACTTAGTCATTTTGCTTAAGGATTTGCTAGTAGATGAGAAGATTTGAGAAAGTGTGAGGATGATCATCTTAGAAGCTCTTAATTTATAGGATTATGAAATTATGGAGAAATGTGTTTGACTTGATGTTAAACCATAAAAGGAAAGAGGTTTCTAATGATTTTGAAGTGTTTTAAATGCTAGTCATATCACCTAAGTCAAGCCATACAAGAAGGATGGAGTGAAGAGACAAAGATATGCAATAAATGTGTTCTAATGATTGTAGGATCTTGAGAATCAGATCACCCACGGATTGCAAGGAACCAAATTTTTGGTTCCTTCCTTTATGAAAAAGGGTTCCTTGGGTGAATTTTTGGAATTTTTGAATTTCGGTTGGAAATAGATATCCTATATGCCTAAGTGTGTTAAACTAGTGCTAATATGGGTAAAAACTAGTAAAAACAATTTTAGAGGTAAATTATGGTACTATGGAATGTTAAAATAAGCTAAATTTAGAAACTTACCTGCAGGTATGACGGCACCAATATTTTACACAGGCGGAACCACAATTTTGGTGCCGCCTGGTCCGCCTGTTCAGGTTTGGCGGTACCAAAATTTACAACAAACGGAACCAAAAAATTGGTACGTTTGATCCGTGGTGACCAGAATTCATCACATACCCATTTTTTAACCATCGGGGACCTTTCCAAAACCTGAAATTTTTCTTAAAACATATGACATTAATTATTTCTAGTTAGGAAAAGTCGATAACACATGCACAAACATAGTGGAGCATAGACTTTGACCAAGGCTAACGATTTTCACATAAAAGTGAAAATGGGTAAAATTTATAACACACTTGTGCTATCCCCTGCATAAACCGGTTAGCATACAACATTGTTTCAAGTTAGTTTATCATCCTACAAAGTAAAAACGACCAAATAATATCATACATCATTGTTTAAAGCTTGTTCCAAACACTCCTTTAAAAACCTCACTTATCCAACTTTTTGTATACCTTTGTCATCATCCTTCCAAGGCACTTGAACATCCCTTGGTTTGCTTGAACTTCACGATTCATTCTCAATCTCGGAATATATGCTTAGTACTCTTGAGGTGGAAGTCAAGAATTTGGGAGACCGTCTTGAGCTATTTGATGATGATGATGATGGAGTTGGAGGTTTTGCCATTTTACCTTTAGTCTTAGCCACTCGCTCGTCACCAAGGCACAAATATGTGAGGATGAGAGCATAGTCTAGCTTCAACCCTTTTGGGCTTGGTGGAATGGGTGCAAATGCTCTATAGAGACGGGTGAGTAGCATCCCGTATGGAAGAGCAACGGATCCTTGAGTAGTAATATCTACCATTCTCCTAGCAATGTAGTAGGCTAAGTTGAATGGTTGATGAGTGGACAAGTTTTAGAGCAAGTGACAAAGGCAAGCATTGATATGGCCTCTATTTCCTATAGTGCTAATGACATTGGCTCTAAGGAGTTCCTCCCACTTTTTGAACTCGGGCTTAAGCTCATTGAGCTCCATACCATATGGATCTCGGTTCACTTCCTTTCCTTTCGGGTGACACGGGTTGAGCTGCCATTTCGTTAAAAAGGTGCTCACGGATGATGTCCTTATCCACCAAAGGAGTTTGGTAGGGAAGAGAGCGGTCATTGATTGCATCAAGGATAGTGAGTGACCACTTATCCGAGTAAACACATGTACCATGGTTAGGAATTCCTAGCACTTGAGCAAATTGGTCTAGGGAGATGGTGTAGTGAGTTTGATTGATCCTAAACCTAAGGGCCATTTGATCGTCCTCATTTGTGAAAGAGACAACACTAGCATAGAATTCTAAGACAAACCTAGGACAAATGGGTTCATCGATGTCGAGGAGACAATCGAAGTTGATAGTGGCAAGCTCTTGACGGAGATTAGTTCCGTCGACAAAGGAGGGATGAATGGTCATACCCTCATGGAAGTACCTTCGCTCTAGACTCTTAAAGATTTCGACTTGGTCTTTGGTGAGGCCCTTGGTTTTGTGGTGTTGAGGGATGTAGCTAAGAGTATCCTTGTGATCATAGAATTTTCATGTTACCATGGTTGTTCCTATGAGCAAGAATTTGCATGTTAAAATAAAAACAAACTTAGCATTTTGATTCTAGTGTGTGCCTATATGAAAATAATTTGGAGTTGCGGTTATCTCGACTCATTTTATGCATAAAATGGTTTTCAATGGGGTGTTTGGCAAAGGCATGAGATAACCCAAACGCCCTAATTCAATGTGGCTTCATTTGAATATACCCGGAATGCATATTAGTTATGCATTACCTTTAGTATTCAAGAGCATTATGCAAGTGATGAAAAATTTACGTTTCTATTTGTATTAAAATGAAAAATTGTTTTCCTACAAATGAGAAGCTTTTAAAATTTTGACATGGGGTTTTGTTTAATTAGAATAAGGCCTTATAGTAATTATCTTTTAAGTGGTGGGAAACATGATTAGTTTATGAAATGTGACAATGTAGTACCTAATTTCAATAACTAGTTATGCAATTTGCCAATTGAATTCATGTTTTGTTCAAGAATATACATAATCCCCATGCAATGATTTTGTGCACAAATTAGAATCCTAGACTCAGAATTACGAGAAGTAATGTAATTAGGATACTTACAATGATGTTTTCTTCAGTGATTAATGGGAGAAAAATTCCTAACAATGAGGTAGGTGTGTTGTTGATACGTTTTGGTAAAGTAGAATGTGAGGAAGAAGATGTTTTGTAAGTAGTATTTTTGCTACTGTTGTCACCACGGACCAGACGACACCAAATTTTTGGTTCCGTCCGTTTGGTCGTTTGATGTCGTGGGAACAGTAGCAGGTTTAAGCTAATTTGTTTTGTTTTGGTTGTTCTAAGATTTAGACTATGTTTTAACTACATGTTTGGTTCCATTAGTCCTAAGCCAAGTCTAATAAAATTAAATGGTTCTCGTTTGAGAGGTTTAGTTAGGATGTCGGCAATGTTGTCTTCGGAGGATACTTTCTCAATTGAGATGTTTCCTTTTTGAGCATTGTCACGAAGAAAGTGATGGCGGATTTCAATATGCTTTGTTCGAGCATGTTGAACGGGATTTTTGCTGAGTTCAATAGCTCATTTGGTGTCTAAAGTATAGAGATATCGTTGAGATGAATTCCGTAATCCACGAGAGCTTGCTTCATCCAAAGAGCTTGTTGACATGCTTTTCCGACTGAGACGTATTCGGCTTGAGTAGTTAAGATAGCTAGAGCTGTTTGTTTCTTTGCAAACCATGAGGTGAGGCAATGTCCAACAAAAGTACAAATACCACTTGTACTTTTTCTATCGACATAGTCACTGGCATTGGCCGAGTCGGAATACACTATAGTTTCTACACCCGTTCCTTTGGGATACTATAATCCTAAACATGTAGTTCCCTTAATGTATATAAATATCCTTTTCAAGGCTTCTAAGTGTGATGCTTTGGGATCTTCTTGAAAGCGAGCACATAGACAAACACTAAACATAATGTCGGGTCTACTAGCCGTGAGATAGAGTAAGCTACCGATCATTCCTCTATATTTAGTGTTATCTACCAATTCACCTTCCTCATCCTTGGTGAGTTTTGTGTCCGAGGACATGGGTGTCTTGGTTGGTTTTGAGTCTTCAAGACCAAATTTCTTAAGCATATCTTTTATGTATTTAGATTGGTTAAAGAATATGCCATCTTCTAGTTTTTTAATTTGAAGTCCTAAAAAAGAGTTTAACTCACCCATCATACTCATCTCAAAGTCGTCGTGCATGATTTTAGAGAAATCATCACATAGCTCTTGACAAGTTGATCCAAATATGATGTCATCAACGTATATTTGAACAATGATAATGTGTGATTCCTTTTTCTTGGTAAAGAGAGTATTATCTACTAATCCCATGGTATATTTGTTTTCTACTAGAAAAGTCTTAAGCCGATCGTACCAAGCTTTTGGTGCTTGCTTAAGTCCGTATAACGCCTTCTTGAGTTTGAAGACATGATGTGGTTTTCAAAGTCAGTAAACCGGAGGTTGAGCAACATATACTTCTTCTTTAATAAACCCATTAAGGAATGCACTCTTAACATCCATTTGAAATAATTTAAACTCATAAGCACATGCATATGCAAGTAAGATTCTAATAGACTCGAGCCTAGCTACGGGTGCATAAGTTTCGTCATAATCAATCCCTTCTTTTTGATTATAACCTTGTGCGACAAGCCTAACTTTGTTTCTAGACACTATACCATTTTCGTCCATTTTATTTCTAAAAACCCATTTCGTTCCAATTATAGTTTGATCTTTAGGTTTTGGAACCAATTTCCAAACATCATTTCTAACAAATTGGTTTAACTCTTCTTGCATAGCAATTACCCAAGATTCATCTTTAATTGCTTTGTTTATGTTTTTCGGTTCAATGGTTGATACAAAGCAAAAGTAATTACTTTGATTTTGGGCTTGTGATCTTAAAGTTCTTTGATTTAGTTGTCCTATGACCTTTTCTAGAGGATTACTTTTGGATTCTTTGATGTTTATAATTTCATTATTTAATGGTTCATCTTCCTTGTCATTTTCAATTATTTCTTGACTTTCTACAAGTTGACTTTTAACTAAGTCATCATCTACCAAAGGTGATGTCTTAGAAGGATGTGGACTTTCGCCGAATGTTATGTTCAACGATTCCTCGACTCTCATTGTTTCTTTGTTTAAGCCTATGTAGGCTTTACTAGTTTGTGAGTAACCAAGAAATACACCTTCACAAGACTTTGGGTCAAACTTGGTGAGATAGTCTTTGGTATTAAGAATGAAACATTTACATCCAAACACTCTAAAATATCCTAAAGTTGGCTTTTTGCTTTTATATAATTCGTATGGTGTTTTTTTTTAAGAAAGGACGTATTAAAACTCTATTTAAAATGTATGTAGAAGTGTCAACGGCGTTACACCAAAACTTTTGAGGTATGTTTTGTTCATTAAGCATTGTTCTACTCATTTCTTGAATGGTTCTATTTTACGCCTACAACTCCATTGGATTGAGTCGTTCGAGGAGCCGAAAGTTATGTGTTATACTATTTGTATCACAAAAGTTTCCAAATTGTGTTTCATTGTCAAACTCATGACCATGATCCGTTCGGATCGACACAATATTAATACCTAGTTGATTTTGAATTTTCTTGCAAAGTATTTCAAATTTATCAAAAGCTTCATTTTAGTTTTCAAAACAATGTCCAAGTGAACCTTGAGTAATCATCTACTATAACCAAAATGTATAAGTTGCCTTCATAACTTCTTATAGCGGATGGACCAAACAAGTCAATATGCAAAAGCTCTAGACACTTAGATTTGGACACCAAGTTTTAGCCTTATGGCTACTATGAGTTTGTTTACCAATTTTGCAAGCGTCATAAAAATGTTGGTCATATTTTTGTTTTGGTAAATTTCTAACCGACTCTTTTGAAGATAGGTTTGGATAAGTCTCATATTAGCATGACCTAATCGCTATGCCAAAGGGTAGAGTTATCATCTAAGGTTGTTAGACAAAGTTTGTCATTAGATGTTTTATATATTTTCATGACATATATGTTATTTTTCCTAACTCCTTTAGCTATGGTGATACCATCTTTTAGTATTTTACTACTATTTTCTTCAAATAGTACTTTATACTTTTATCACATAATTGGCTAATACTAAGTAGATTAAATCCTAACCTATCGACATGAGCAACATTTTCAATTGTTAGGGAGTTATGAGCGATCGTACCTTTGCCAATGATTTTGCTTTTGAGATTGCTACCAAAAGTGACATTACCTCCGTCATACTCTTGGAATGTTGAGAAGAGGCTTTTGTTGCCGTCATGTGTCGTGAGCATCCACTATCTTTTATCCATTCATCGGGTTCTAATCCAACTTTCAAGCATACCTATGACACAAATAACTCAAGCGTTTGGTCCCCAATATCTCATGGGTCCGTTTGGGTTAAACATACCATTTACTTGGTTCATATATGGAAATGATGGGTAAGGGTTCCATGGCATGTAATTTGGAGTTTGATATGGTATAGGAAGTTTTGATTCCAACCGGTATGTTGATAGTTGGGTTGTATGTTGTGGTTGCTCTTGGGAAAGGGGCGTTAGCAATAGGTGTTTTAGACCGTTGTTGAATAGTTTTAGATCTAAATTCATTTCTAGCAAGTCCTACTCCTAATGTAACAAAGAGGTTTTAGTTTAACATTATCCTTGGTTTTCTTTGTTACTTTTACAAATTCACTATGGTCCGTATTGCAAACATTCTCGTCTGCTGCAGCTCCCACGGCACCAAAATGTTCAGCTGACGGAACCCTATTTTTGAGTTCGTCTGTATGTGTTGTCTTCCAACAGCTTTTGACAATTTGTTTGTCTTTTCGACGTTTGGTTTGACTCTTTGGAATTAGTACTTTATTAAAACCTAGTCCATACATGTTTCCGGTGTTTTTGAATTCTAACTTTTCATCAAGACAAGCAATATTTTTGTTAAACCTTTTAAATTTAGAGTTATGTTCGATCGTAACTTCTTGTGTGAGTTTTAGCTTTTCTATTTCAAGACTAAGCTTTTGATATGATTTACAATCATTGTCATTTGCTTTCCTTTTCTAATCATTTGCCTTTTCTTTTAACTCATAAATTTCATTTTCTAAAAGTTCCTTTTAGTCTTTAAAAACTTGTTTTTAGTTATGATTTTTAAGCTAAGCTCCACAATTGATTATATTATTTTTGCAAGGTGTCATCATCAATAGAAGAGTAAGATGAGTCCTCATTTGATTCATGTGCCATTAGGCGACCTCATCCTTGCTTGATTCTTCATCATCTTCACTATCACTCCAAGCACCACTTGCACCCCAATCATACGCAGAATTCAAGTCAATAACAGTTATAATAATAGAAAACGAACTCTAATTGTATCATTTTAAAAGATTTATCATTCGATTTATATAAATATCGAGTTTACAAAATGAGGTCCCATGGTTTTACAGTTTATTAAATAAGTTTTCGAATGATAATATAGCCTTCTTGAGTATCCGTGCCTTCCATGCCATCCTCGTAAATTATGAACCCGAGATAAACATGCTAAAAAGTCAACACAAAGGTTGAGTGAATCCATAGTGTTTGTATAATAATCGAGTTGAACACAAGATAAGCGATAGTAAAATATTGCGATGACAAGATATTCGGAGTTGCGCATTTGTATCATTGCAACACGGTGTATATTGCCTTAAGTCTCATGACACGCAAACCTTAACGAAGCGGCATCATAGTAATGAACTAATGATTACAAACATCATAGAGATGATGTGAGCAACAAGGCCCTCAGTAGGAGTTTGCCATTCTCTAGTATTCTCAATAACGTGCATTTGGTTACCTATCCGGCTAACACAAATGGGCGTCAACGCCAATAGATCTATTCACGATATTCGCGTTCACTGCAAGTGATTAATGGTTCATGATATGAGGGACTTTTAGTGGCAATAGTAAGTAACTTAAGCAATAGCAATCAGGTGTAGGTATAGCATAGAAAAATACTTGTGTTCGGTTTTTGTAGCATGTATCTCCCCACAAGTTTTGAAAACAATTATGTAAAAGTGGGACTATGAACTCACCTCGGTGTTATTGTATTCTGGATGGAAAACAAATTAGATAATATGAACAAACTGCTCCAACTCTCGACCGATTTAGTATATCATGTATTTAGTATTTGTATTCAAGTTTATGCGACGAAAATGTTCTTTAGATAACATGAAGTCTCTACAAAATTAAATATGCTTATCATACTTATTATTATGACTTAAATGATTAATAATGAGTTTTATCAAAACCAAAGTTGTTAAATATCTTATGTTTCCAAAATGTTATAATTTACAATTTTGAATATTTACTGTTTTTACCCTTGTACTTTCCAAAAAATGACACTTTAAACCCTCAACTATGGGTTATTGACAAAATCAGCCCTTATATGACTAACTTCACAAAAATTACATTATTAGTTCAAAGGAACTTTATTTTACAAAAAATTACAATTTTCATGCTTAAAATTTTATAAGAGAAAATTACTAGTTTATGGCCTAAATGGATAAAAGTACGGGTGAATAAAAGCGAGGCCTTAATAGGTTTTACTACGTTCTTGATCCTTTCAAGAGTTTGTCCGGTGGTCTTTCTAATGGTTCAAACTAGAGGTCTTAAGCTCTTACGGTTTGGTCGCAATGATTTTCCAAAGTAGGGGTTATGTGCTTTTGTTGTTTTGGGCAATAACGGGCTAAAGAGGCGATTTTACACGAGGGAAGCTAGTGTTTCTACATCGCATTTGACCCTTTAAACACTTTGTTGTAAGCTCTTCTAAATGGTATAAGTCTCATGTCCTAGTTCCTTTTGATTAGAAAGATACAAGTCCACGAACATGGTCACTAGCCACGACGCGCTTTAAGAAAATTTCGCTTTAACCCATTAACCTTTACGAGGTCACCTAGAGATGTTGTAATATGTTTATTAACTCTTTTAAGTCATTTCCATCATCCTATAACTCCCACGACTCAATTTTTGAAAAGTGTACACAAGGCCTTTTTATGAAAATGTCCGCGAGTCACCCTCTTTGTGGTTAATTATAAAATAGACTATAAGTGTTTTTAAAGACGCTATTGGGGCTTTAACAACTATGCAGCAAGCCCTTTAAAACGGTGTAAACCTCATGCTTTGAAACTTTTTAACTTGCAAGATATTAATCACGGAAAAGGGGTACTTAAGCTATTCTTACCAAATGGAAATTTTCGTTTTCAAACCATAAAACTCTATCTCTTTTGCATGCGACCTTGTGAAATGTTGTTTTACCCATTACTAATGTTTCTAAAATAGTTCCTAATCAAATTTATCAAAAATCCCATGTTTTCCCACATATTTGTTGTAAAAAGCTTTTTGGTGTTTATGACTTTTGACCAAAATGATGGGTGCTTTTAAAGATAACGACTAGGCTTTTTAACCGGGTTATGGGGGAGTTTTGTAGTATCCCAGGTGGTGTTTACAATGGTGCTTTGGTTGGCCCTAATACCTTTAACATGATGTAAATAAATGATGCGCAAGTAGGAGGGTGTTGGCTGTTTTGTAAGATATACCTAACAATTGTTCGGATTTTATTAAATTTTGGTTTCGATTATCGTTTCTAGACCCGTGCTCCTGAGTTTTTGAAGAAAACGTCGTTCGGACAACTTCGTGATTTAACTTTTTCATGAAACGGACCAGAAATGCCTCGTTTCGCGTGTTCGAGTGTTCTCATCCACGAAAATTCGGACGATTATTGGCAACTTGTTTAGACCATAACTTTTGACTCGTATACTTGTTTTAAGTGATTCAAATTGCTACATTTTCCTTATAAAATCCTTTTTAACAGTATGCAATTGATATTAAAAGTTAAAACGAAATAGATTGAGTTTAATAGACTTACAAACTTGGAATTTGGCTAGCCAAAGCTTCATGCATTTGTTCCTACTTCCTTTCTACTTCTCTTAGGTTGTAATTTCAGTGAGTGAGAGTGTATTAGAGTGTGGTGAGATAGATTGTATGGAATGAGGAAGATGTGTGTATGCATGGTCTTATATATAGGCAAGAGAGATTTGGGTTTGTGGAAGGTAGTTTGGCCACTTATACTAGGTTATAACCATAATAAGGAGTATGGTGGAAAACAAGGTGATGTGTAGTCTTAAAGTTTGTATGGTGTCATGTGGTGGTGATGTAGATGGCGTGATGTGGTCTTGTTCTTGGCCAAAGATTTTACCCACAACATTTGACCATGGTAAAATCTCATGGTAACAAAATGATGTGTAACTACATGGTGCAAGTATACATTTGTGGTTAGGGTAATTACAAGTATTCTAGGTAACTAAATGGTAACTTAGTTAGTTCAATTTTAACTAGGGTAAAAGGGGAGGGGCGTTGGCATTGAAGGGTTGTACCTAGGCCTTTTTGAGTTGTACCTAGAGTGTAGAGATGTAGTATACTTAGTTAGGTTTGTAATTTTACTTTAGATAATTACTAGTTTAACTTAGGTAAATGATATATTTAACATATATGCATAAAATACTTGTACCACAAGCATTGGAGAGTTGTACATTAGGTTTGAAAATTTAGGAAAGTAAATTTTAAGGGCTTGTGCAATATAGGTTTGTATCATGTGCTTTAAGGTAGGTACATTGAGGTTTATAATGTGATTTTATGTAAACATTAAACTCTATGCATTAAGGACTTGTACATGCGCTTGAAAGACTTGTACATTAATATTTTGAAAATATATCATGTACATAAAATCATAGAGTTGTATATTAGGGCTTGTAACGGAAATTAAAGTATAGCTAGGTTCCGTGCTTTAATGACTTGTACTCTAGGTACAAAATGTTGTACTTTACCATTTATGAAAAAGCGTAGATATGATAAATTAGGGTTTCATGTAAACTCAAATAAATGGTTAGCGTTTAACTTGAAAGTTTAATAATTGTACGTTAACGTAATAACGTTAAGTGGTAAATAAAAGTTGAAAACCTTTATACTTGACGTATAAGGAATGAACTTAAGATATTATGATGTTGGTGTGTGAGTTACGTCATATTAGTTAATTGTTGTGATCAAATAAAAGGATGTCGTTTCTAAAAAAAAAATTTGAACGTAGAAAATGGATAAGTATTCTCTCGTTAGAATATTATATTAGTTTAATACGAGGTGAAATTTACCGGTGGTTACAGTCTCACCCCCTTAAATTGAATCTCGTCCCGAGATTCAATCCGTTTTAAATGTTGAAATAATGAGGATGAAACGTGGTTTCACTTGTGAAAGCTTATATGTTAGAATTTATTGTTTTTACATGTGAATAACATTATTCTAAAGGTCATATAAACTTAAGAAAATTTATTTTGAATGAAGATTGTTATTTTATAAAGGTCATCATGTTTTAGTAATAAATTTTGAAAATAACATGGTTCATAATGATTTGTGAAAATCAAATTATTAATATCGAAAACTGTCTTTTAATAAGTAAAATTTCGGGTGAAAAATTGATGAATGTAGAGAAAGTTATTGAACTTCAGTTTTTGTAGATGATAAATTAGTTTGTTCCTTAGTAAGGTGAACAATGATTTTTAACGGTCATGAACAGTATCCCCCAACGGTCGTGAATAGTACCCCAACGGTCGTCAGAATAGTACCCCAACGGTCACTTTTCTTTTATAAATACCCATTTTAATCCTCATTCCTTCATACTAAATTTTCCACCTACATTTCTCATATCATACTTTCAAAATGCCACACTTTATTACCGTTGTTGCACTCGTGTATGTTGTAATCTATGCTATCTATTTAGCCAACGTCACGGATGAAGATTACGAATTCTTAGCCGTGGTCTTAGTGATTCTTGTACCACTCGTGATCCTAGCCATCGGCGTGGATAAATTATGGGGGTAATAGCATTATGTTAGAAATGTTGAAATAAATTGTTGTTTAATTTGTGTTATTGTGTAATCGTATGCGTTAGTATTTATTGAGTTGTGGTCTTGTGTTGGTTGTTGGGTTGAAATCCAATACGCTTAATGGTGTGTTTGTTTATGCAATCTGGGACGAGGCCATTTTAATCTAAATGTGGGTTGTGTTTGTTTGTTTTACTAATGGGCTGAAGCCCACTTTTCGTTATAAAAAGGAATCGTTTTATATATTGAGCTACGTCTCTTGTTATTTCATTCACCATGCTTAATAACTTATTTATATTTGTTATACAGAATAATCAAGATACTGCATCCAGTCATGATTCTCGCTCTCATAGGTGTAGTCGTGTTTTTCATTAGCTTGGCGGATCAACCATTTGGCGATACCATACCTTATTTAGTGATTTTTGTAACATTAGCACTACCGATGCTAATTATATCGTTATGTATTAATATTCATGGATTCTAATGTAATAAAAATTTGCTTTATTTGTGTTTGCCATATCTCTTTGTGAATTTTTGTGATCCTCGAGTTTGTACTTACATCATTTCAGATACAAATAAGCCCACTTATTTATAATTCATTATTTACATAGAGAGGCGTCCCAAACAATGTAAATAAAGAAATATAAACTTATGGTTCGGCGATTCACAATTTCTTTATTTAAATAAAAAGGCGTCCCAATCCATTCAAATAAAGACATTGTAAGTCATCCTACTTAAGAATTTCTGAATTAACATTCGTACTTAACTGATGAGTTACAAGAAGATTTAGGTATTTTCGGAGTACAGAATGAGTGTTTTCACTCATTATTTAGAGATGGAAGTAAGAAAATCAAGGAAAGTTGCCAAAATAGTTGGTGAGTATATATATTTAGTGTAAATAAGATAAGTAGGAGAGATCATTGTAATTGGTTATAATGTCTTGAGAAGGTTTCGTAAATTTGAAAAATATAAAAGTAGGTACATGCTCGGGGAAATGTGATTAAGTCATAATGCCTTAGAATAGACTCATGCAAGTATGTTTATTTTGTATAAAGTGATCAGAAGTATATATCAGTATACTAAAGTGTTTGTGTAGCATAAACTGTCTATAAGTCACATAATTACCTGGAGGATGGAAGGCACGGAGAGCGAAAGGCTATAAAATGTTTTCTTTGTAAAAATAGTTATAGTTCGGACCTCAACTAGATCCGTTTCTCTATAACTGCAGCTCTGATACCAATCTGTAACACCCCCAATTTCGTGATACGCAGCGGAATTCAAGCTGGGTGTTACTTCATGGCTCAACAGTTATAATAATAGAAAACGAACGCTAATTGTGTCGTTTTAAAAGATTTATCTTTCGATTTATATAAATATCAGAGTTTACAAAATGAGGTCCCAGTGGTTTCTGAGTTTATTAAATAAGTTTTCGAATGATAATATAGCCTTCGAGTATCCGTGCCCTTCCATGCCATCCTCGTAAATTATGAACCCGAGATAAACATGCTAAAAAGTCAACACAAAGGTTGAGTGAATCCATAGTGTTTGTATAATAATCGCTTGAACACAAGATAAGCGATTAGTAAAATCGGTAATATTGCGATGACAAATATATTCGATGGTTGCGATTTGTATCATTGCAACACGGTGTATATTGCCTTAAGTCTCATGACACGCAAACCTTAACGATGACGGCATCATAGTAATGAACTAATGATGTAAGTTACGGACATCATAGAGATGATGTAAGTAACAAGGCCCTCGAGTAGGAGTTTGCCATTCTCTAGTATTCTCAAATAACGTGCATTTGGTTACCTATCCGGCTAACACAAATGGGGCGTCAACTGCCAATAGATCTATTCACGATATTCGCGTTCACTCGCAAGTGATTAATGGTTCATGATATGAGGGACTTTTAGTGGCAATAGTAAGTAACTTAAGCAATAGCAATCAGGTGTAGGTATAGCATAGAAAAATACTTGTGTTCGGTTTTATGTAGCATGTATCTCCCACAAGTTTTGAAAACAATTATGTAAAAGTGCATGACTATGAACTCACCTCGGTGTTATTGTATTCTGGATGGAAAACAAATTAGATAATATGAACAAACTGCTCCAACTCTCGACCTGAGTTAGTATATCATGTATTTAGTATTTGTATTCAAGTTTATGCGACGGAAATGTTCTGTAGATAACATGAAGTCTCTACAAAAATTAAATATGCTTATCATACTTATTATTATGACTTAAATGATTAATAATGAGTTTTATCAAAACCAAAGTTGTTAAATATCTTATGTTTCCAAAATGTTATAATTTACAATTTTGAATATTTACTGTTTTTACCCTTGTACTTTCCAAAAAATGACACTTTAAACCCTCAACTATGGGTTATTGACAAAATCAGCCCTTATATGACTAACTTCACAAAAATTACATTATTAGTTCAAAGGAACTTTATTTTATAAAAATTACAATTTTCATGCTTAAAATTTTATAAGAGAAATTTACTAGTTTATGGCCTAAATGGATAAAAGTACGGGTGAATAAAAGCGAGGCCCTAATAGGTTTTTACTACGTTCTTGATCCTTTCAAGAGTTTTTCTGGTGGTCTTTCTAATGGTTCAAACTAGAGGTCTTAAGCTCTTACGGTTTGGTCGCAATGATTTTCCAAAGTAGGGGGGTTATGTGCTTTTTGTTGTTTTTGGGCAATAACGGGGCTAAAAGAGGGCAGATTTTACACGAGGGAAGCTAGTGTTTCTACATCGCATTTAACCCTTTAAACACTTTGTTGTAAGCTCTTCTAAATGGTATAGATCTCATGTCCTAGTTCCTTTTGATTAAAAAGATACAAGTCCACGAACATGGTCACTAGCCACGACGCTGTTTTGAGAAAATTTCGCTTTTAACCCATTAACCTTTACGGGTCACCTAGAGATGTTGTAATATGTTTATTAACTCTTTTAAGTCATTTCCCATCATCCTATAACTCCCACGACTCAATTTTTGAAAAGTGTACACAAGGCCTTTTATGAAAATGTCCATGAGTCACCCTCTTTGTGGTTAATTATAAATTAGACTATAAGTGTTTTTAAAGACGCTATTGGGGCTTTAACAACTATGCAAGCAAGCCCTTTAAAACGGTGTAAACCTCATGCTTTGAAACTTTTAACTTGCAAGATATTAATCACGGAAAAGGGTACTTAAGCTATTCTTACCAAATGGAAATTTTCGTTTTCAAACCATAAAACTCTATCTCTTTTGCATGCGACCTTGTGAAATGTTGTTTTACCCATTACTAATGTTTCTAAAATAGTTCCTAATCAAATTTATCAAAAATCCCATGTTTTCCCACATATTTGTTGTAAAAAGCTTTTTGGTGTTTATGACTTTTGACCAAAATGAAGGGCTGCTTTTAAGCATAACGACTAGGATTTTTAACCGGGTTATGGGGGAGTTTTGTAGTATCCCAGGTGGTGTTTACAATGGTGCTTTGGTTGGCCCTAATACCTTTAACCCGATGTAAATAAATGATGCGCAAGTAGGAGGGTGTTGGCTGTTTTTGTAAGATATACCTAACAGCTGTTCGGATTTTTATTAAATTTTGGTTTCGTTATGCGTTTTCTAGACCCGTGCTCTGAGTTTTGAAGAAAACGTCGTTCGGACAACTTTCGTGATTTAACTTTTTCATGAAACGGACCGAAATGCCTCGTTTATGCGTGCGAGTGTTCTCGTCCACGTAAAATTCGGACGATTATTGGCAACTTGTTTAGACCATAACTTTTGACTCGTGTACTTGTTTTAAGTGATTCAAATTGCTACATTTTCCTTATAAAATCCTTTTAACAGTATGCAATTGATATTAAAAGTTAAAACGAAATAGATTGAGTTTAATAGACTTACAAACTTGGAATTTGGCTAGCCAAAGCTTCATGCATTTGTTCTACTTCTTTTCTACTTCTCTTAGGTTGTAATTTCAAAGTGAGTAAGAGTGTATTAGAGTGTGGTGAGATAGATTGTATGGAATGAGGAAGATGTGTGTGGTGCATGGTCTTATATATAGGCAAGAGAGATTTGGGTTTGTGGAAGGTAGTTTGGCCACTTATACTAGGTTATAACCATAATAAGGAGTATGGTGGAAAACAAGGTGATGTGTAGTCTTAAAGTTTGTATGGTGTCATGTGGTGGTGATGTAGATGGCGTGATGTGGTCTTGTTCTTGGCCAAGATTTTACCCACAACATTTGACCATGGTAAAATCTCATGGTAACAAAATGATGTGTAACTACATGGTGCAAGTATACATTTGTGGTTAGGGTAATTACAAGTATTCTAGGTAACTAAATGGTAACTTAGTTAGTTCAATTTTAACTAGGGTAAAAGGGAGGCGTTGGCATTGAAGGGTTGTACCTAGGCCTTATTGAGTTGTACCTAGAGTGTAGAGATGTAGTATACTTAGTTAGGTTTGTAATTTTACTTTAGATAATTACTAGTTTAACTTAGGTAAATGATATATTTAACATATATGCATAAAATACTTGTACCACAAGCATTGGAGAGTTGTACATTAGGTTTGAAAATTTAGGAAAGTCAATTTTAAGGGCTTGTGCAATATAGGTTTGTATCATGTGCTTTAAGGTAGGTACATTGAGGTTTATAATGTGATTTTATGTAAACATTAAACCTTATGCATTAAGGACTTGTACATGCGCTTGAAAGACTTGTACATTAATATTTTGAAAATATATCATGTACATAAAATCATAGAGTTGTATATTAGGGCTTGTAACGGAAATTAAAGTATAGCTAGGTTCCGTGCTTTAATGACTTGTACTCTAGGTACAAAATGTTGTACTTTACCATTTATGAAAAAGCGTAGATATGATAAATTAGGGTTTCATGTAAACTCAAATAAATGGTTAGCGTTTAACTTGAAAGTTTAATAATTGTACGTTAACGTAATAACGTTAAGTGGTAAATAAAAGTTGAAAACCTTTATACTTGACGTATAAGGAATGAACTTAAGATATTATGATGTTGGTGTGTGAGTTACGTCATATTAGTTAATTGTTGTGATCAAATAAAAGGATGTCGTTTCTAAAAAAAAAATTTGAGCGTAGAAAATGGATAAGTATTCTCTTAGAATATTATATTAGTTTATACGAGGTGAAATTTACCGTGGTTACACCACTACAAAAGCTCGTTGAGTTTTGCTTTTAGGTGGCTTGGGAAATCTCCTATTAGATGACTTGCATCACCGCATCTAAAACACTTTCTTTCACCTTTTCCTTTTGTCATCTCGGTCTTTTCGAATGGATTCTTTTCTTCTGGGGTTGCCTTTACGAACTTTCCTCTTCTTCTAAAGAACTTTTGAAATCTCTAACGGCCATAGCATACTCCTCATCTTCACTACCAGAGCAAGATTCGTCATTATCACTTGATTCCGTTCTTGCCTTTAGAGCAACGGATTTGACTTTCTCTCTTTTTCCTTTGATGATTTCTGAATCTTTCTCCATCACCATTTCGTGTACTTTGAGGTTTTCGATTATCTCGTCAAGTGACATTATTGAGAGATCTTTTGATTCCTCAATAGCCGTTACTTTAGCTCTCCATTTCGGATGGAGTTCTCTAAGAAATTTCCTGAGAAAGTTCTTACTACGAAAAGATTCATCAAGTGCTTTAAGAGAAGTAATAATAGTGTTAAAGCGAGCAAAACCACAATCAATGGTTTCATCTTCGGGATTACAAATTGTTCATATTGTTGAACAAGAAGATCAATTTGTTATCCTTAACTTGTAATTTCCTTGATGTGTAATAATCAAAGATTCCCAAATATCTTTTCGGTTTCACACATAAAAATTCTTTCATATTCTTTTCTAGGTAAAGCATTATAAAGCATCATTTTAGCTTCATTATTTTTAGCTATTAATTTCTTTTGATCATCAATAGAAATATCTTTTGTTGTAGAACTAAAGTCTCCTTTAATTATAACAAACCATAGATCTATATCTTTTGATTTTACATATGTTTCAAAACGGTTTTTCCAATAGATAAATCCATTGGTTTCAAAGAGTGGTGGTCTTTGCATAGATTGCCCTTCTTTAAAGTTTTCGGAATCCATGGATCGTTTCAAGTTTATAAAATAAAATATATTTTAGAAATTCTTGAGCAACGAGGCTCTAGTACCAATTGTGGAAAGCTAGAAGGGGTTGAATAGTTTACCGATTAAAACTTTGTTTTGAAACTTATTGAAAGATCAATTTATATTGATCTTAGATATGTTAGTGAATAATAATCAATATGCAAGCAATATGTATAAAGAGTAAATAAGGAAAAAACAATCAAACCACGACAAGTTGTTTATAGTGGTTCGGTATACAAGGACTCTTTTTCCTTGCCCTACTCCACTCCCGAGTCTCATACTCGAGTTTAACTTCACTAGTCAACAAGCTCCTTTCACCGGTGGAGAAACCTTTACACTTCGCTACACACTTTTTCCGACACTAGGCTAGTGATAACGCCACACGCGTCGTTCGGGGTCAAGGAAACTTCCTTTTCTTGAGCAAGTTTTATAACACCCCAGGCAAGTGAACCTAATCGTTGTAGTGTAGTAATTAGGGTAAGCCACGGTATTGATATCGTTCTCTGGGGAATAGGAATGCTAGTAAGGAGTTACTACGCTAAGGTTAAGGTTGAGGAAGATTATTTTTATCTTTTATGTTTTATGAAAGGAAAGGTACGAATCTCGGGTATTGGATTTGGGGGTTGGTATTTCACCGATTACTCTACTATTATCTAATTATCTAAACTAAGGTTGTGGAGTCTATGTCTAATGAATGTGTGCTCGTATGATAGTTTAAAGATGTGTTTACTTAGGTTGTATTACTCCTTAATTATCTCCTATTAATGGTTGAGTTGTCACGTCCTTATTCCTAGTTGCGTTGTGTGTCTAAAGTTGTAGGGTATGCGTTTCTCCCTAACTCTTTGAACTTACCAAAGGGTCTCGTCTACAAACCCACTAGGGATGATAAACTCCTACTCTAAGGCGCTCTTTGGATGGTTTAACCTATAACTACTCAGGTAATTATATTCTAAGGTTCACAAAGATGAATCAAGCATTAAGTACACAACGCATGACCTATCGCATTACTAGATCATTAATCAAATAAGATAAGAAACAACCAATCAATATTCAATAATTAAGTTTCATACTTCCTAAGCAAACACACAAATAAATTAGCGGACATGGAGAACATGCAAGCATACACACAAATAATCAAAGACATAATTGAATTAATGAAGTAAAGACTTATCTTGATGTAAGATAGGGTTTAAAACCCTAAAATCTTGTACAAGACACCTTAGGTTCGGTTTTAGGTTTTCACTCAAAAGACTCTCTACAAAAGACCGAAAATCCGGATTCTATATATAAGATTACATATGCGACGGCGCCACTTATGTTTCGTGATGCCGCCGTGTCGCCGTCATTGGGGTTTCGTCTTGGCCACGTTAACCTTGCGACGGCGTCACCTTATGTCCGTGATGCCGTCTCTTGACCTTCGACGTCGTCGGATTGCATCTAGGCCGATGCGAGTAGCGACGGCCTACTCTTTCACAACTAGGCGTCGTCACTTGAAAATCTGAGTTTTGAGTTCGAATCGTCACAAAATCTTGGGACGGCGTCGCCATTAGCACCGACGCCGCCGCCTTCTAATTTCAAAGAATCGTGAGTGTCTCGATTTTGACTTTGGCCATTTTCTTCATATATTCGCGCCTTTTCGTCCAAATAAGTGCCATTCCAAAGATTTTGCCTTCAAGAGACCTAAAAGTGAAAAGGAACGATATTAAGCAATAACGGATACAAAGTGATCAAATAAGGACTTAAACGACCCCTCAAAATGGTACCTTTTAAAACCTTATCAAATATCCCTACACTTGTTATTTGCTTGTCCTCAAGCAAATGTGCTTTTAGCCAATTAATTTATAAGTTAGGGTCATGAAGCATTAATTCAAAATGGTCCACAACACATATAAGCCCCAAGAAAGTCATAACAAGCACGGAATTACATACTAGCACCTCACATGGGGTGTTTGGATACTCACATCTCTCTCGGTGTATATATGAAATATAACAAATAGGAAATGGAAGATAAACACTCATTAACCGGTCCTAGTACATAGATTACCATAGGCTTGAGAATAGATCAAACCTCCATCGCTTTGGCGTAAGCACCAAGGAAAGACTATCAAAGAGGTCTTTAAAGGGTTGTAATGTTAGGCTTACGGTAGGAAACAAAGGTTTGGTGGGATAGGCTATTTGGTGGTGGCAAGTCAAAAATCTCTATGTTAAATGCATATGAAGAATGGCGTTGCTAAGCCAAGACTCGACACTCTAAACTCTAGATAACCTGAAATAAACAAACATAAATTTAAAGGATAGATGTAGAATGGTAGCCCGTATGTTTTTTTTTTTTTTTTTTTTTTTTTTTTTTTTATTTTTTTTTTCTTTTTCTATTTTTTCCGATTTTTTTTTTTTTTTTTTTTTTTTTTTTTTCATACACTTTTACTCTACCATCCTCTAAGATAACATCAAAATACTAGGATTTATAGACATATCCCTACACTTGAGTTTTATTACTCTAACACTAATTTGACCCGAATTGAAAAGATCAAAACACTTGGGATACATTATTATGCAAACAAAGGGAATTTGAATTTTAACGTTCCCTTCCGTCATTTCATAAACTTTAACTTTTCCCATGAATCCCAATCGTCCCAAAGCGTATACAAAGGATATGACTCGACTTAGCAACTTATGCAAGCAACTAGATAATTGAACTAAGGGTTTAGGGTGATAACAAACATTTGCACTAAAAGTGAGTGCATAAGGGGTAGGCTAAGGCGATTTGGGTGTATATTTGGGGTGGGGTGTAAACAATGCTCTTCATTGATATTCGGAAAAACGAAACATCACGAGAACCGCGAAAAGGATAGGCTCGAGGGGTTAACTAGGGGTATCGTGTACTAAAGATGAGTACAACGCAAAGGGTGTGGGGAATTACTCAACCGATATGGAAGAAGTGATTATATTACGGTATCAAACAAGGGTTATCCTAATGCCTCTTATCATTTAGTTATTCCTAACTACACAAGCGTAGCCTCACTTGCGATCTCGAATGCATCACAAAACAAGTTCTAGAATCTAATATACTACCGGTTCACACTCTAAGCATTGAAGATGAATGCTTTAATTCCTACTAATCTAAGGGCGATCCTCACATTTTGGTGGAATTTGGGTGGTAAAGGGTTTTGTGCTAGTCATATAACTTCCTATCCATGAGACGCTTTTGTTAAGACTAATGGCCCACTCCTATATGTCATAAAAAAATTTAAATTTGGTGCCAAAATTACCCTAACCGACATTTTCTCATGGTTTATTACACAATTACAATTGGACAAAGCAAATAGTCAAGGATAAGCATAGTTTCAAAGTTCCGCTTTATTTTCCCTCCCTACACTTAAAGCGAACATTGTCCCCAATGTTCCCGAAAGTATCAAAGTTATGATAAAGAAGGTAGTTAAAACGAAAGAAACTAATACTCCCCGATTAGCTCGGTAGGATCCGTGTAAAGTGGTGGTTAAATCCTTTTCAAGAAGAATTATTGCGTGAAAAGCTCCTTCCAATCTTATGTAACTTCTTCTTGGCAAACTAAACTGCACACTTGAAGAAAATAAACGAAACCTTCGCGTAAAATCGGCGGTAATAATATATATAAGACTCGATTTAAACTAGGATATAATGCTTGTGGAATGGATGTTTAAATTTCTAAGAAAATTAAGACTGGAAAATTCCAAAATTTATAAGTAGCTCGAAAAAACGAGAAAAAAGTAACTGATGTTTTACTCCTTCACGACGCGTCGGTTGCAATCTGACGCCGTCGGAGTTATCCCGACAAAACCGGTGCGATTTTACGGAAAAATTCGGAAAATTTACATCTTTAGAATCGGAAAATTTCGCAAAACATCCATTATGACTCGATACAAGCATTTGACTCGAACAAACAAACATAAATATCTTTTAGTTAATTGTTATTCTCATGTTTACGTTTCTTTTGAAAACGTGTGTAATCCTCCTACACTTATCCCTTATGTAAAATACCTTTATATGCAATTAAGACGAGGTTAAAAACAAAATAAAGCATTTTACAAATTTAAACATGAGGATAAACAATTAATAAAAGATATAAGACACTAACAAGCAAACAATTAAGCATGGGTTGCCTCCCACGGCGCTTTTCTTTATTTAAGAGTCTTGTAGCTAGACTCATAGTCGTGCTTCTACGTTTTCTCATTACCGCCTCTTCTTCTAAAACAATATCCTCATCATTCACCATTTCAATATTATCCAATTGATAATGCTTCACCCGTTGCCCATTAACGGTGAATTCTCTTCCATCATGGTCTAGTAGCACCACCGCCCATTTCTCATCTGCTTTTTCTTGAAAAGGGTCCATACCACCGGATTTGAGTTTTCCGGAATAATCTTAGTCTTGAATTATATAAGAGCACCTTATCCCTTCCAAAAACTCTTTAGGATTCTTTATTCGTTGATCATGCCATCTTTTGCCCTTTCTTTGTAAGTGATTGATGATTCGTATGCTTCCACCTCAGTTCATCCAATTCTTGAAGTTGTAAGAACCGATTTGACCCGCTTGCTTGAATAATCCATATTACAGCCTTAAGGGCCCAATATGCTTCTGCTCAAGTTCGATAGGGAGGTGGCAAGCCTTTCCGTATACCAAGCGAAAAAGGGTTGTCCCGATAGGTGTTTTGTAAGCGATTCTAAATGCCCAAAGTGCTTCATCCAAATTGAATGCCCAATCTTTCCTATTTTGGTGGACCGTTTTTCAAGTATCCGCTTTAATGCCTCGTTTGTGTTTTCTACTTGTCCATTTGTCCGAGGATGATATGCGAGAAAATCTATGTGGATGCCATACTTCTTCATCACTTTTTCCATTTGAGCATTGCAAAAGTGAGTCCTCTATCATCGATTAATGCTTTGGGAATCCCAAATCGTGAAGAGCTTTTTAAGAAAGTGAATAACTACCCTTGCATCATTAGATCTAAGGGCTTGAGCCTCTACCCATTTGGATACATAGTCGATAGCTACGAGAATGTATTCATTTCCTCCGAAAGATGGAAAGGGTCCCATGAAGTCTATTCCCCAAACGTCAAATATTTCGCAGACTTGGATATAGTTCTGAGGTGACTCATCCCGTCGTGAAATATTTCCTGATCGTTGGCATGCATCACACATTTGAATTAATCTCTTAACGTCTCGAAAAACAGTAGGCCAATAGAATCCGGCGTCGAAAACCTTTCATGCCGTGATATTCACACCGTGATGTCCTCCGATGGTCCCGCATGACATTCTTTCGAACTCGATCAATCTCTACCGCCACGCAACGTCGAATGATTTGATCGGGACATATCTGGAAAAGGAAGGGTTCATCCCGAAGTAATGTTTTAGCGTAGTGAAGAACTTCTTTTATCTTGTTTGGTCATGTAATTTGGCAAAACTCTCTTGGATAGGTAGTTAGCATAATCGACATACCATGGCTCAATTTCTTTAATCGCCATTAGCCGTTCCTCGGGAAAGAGTCGCGAATATCGATGTGATCGACTTCTCAAGATCGGGGTTCTCAAGCGTGATAGATGATCGGCAATGAGATTTTCACTTTTTTATCTCGAATTTCAATGTCAAATTCTTGAAGTAATAGGATCCACCTAATCGGTGAGGTTTAGCATCTTGTTTTGAAAACAAATAGCGTGGGCGGAGTGATCGGTGAAGACGACAGCTTTAGAAGAACGAGATATTGCTCGAATTTGTCGAAGGCAAAACAACGGCTAAAAGTTCTTTCTCGGTGGTTGTATAGTTCTCTTGTGCTACATTCATGGTTTTGCTAGCATAGTAGATTGGTTGAAAATGTTTTCCTTCCTTTGGCGAGTCTTTGCCGACAAACATAATCACTAGCGTCACATGATTTCAAATGGTCGAGACCAATCGGGGTGACCATTATAGGTGCTTGAGTGAGATCTTTCTTTAGTCGGTTAAATGCTTCCTTGCATTCTCGGAAAAATCAAAGGGCATCCTTAACAAGAAGGCGTGTCATTGGCGGGCAATTTTCAAAATCTTTAATAAACCTTTGATAAAACACATGACCAAGAAAGTCGCGAATGGCTTTACTGATGGTAGGATAGGGAGTTTGAAATTGCTTGATTTTGCTCGTCGACCTCAATTCCATTCCCGAGACTTTATGCCCTAAGACGATTCCTTCTTTAACCATGAAATGACATTTTCCCAATTTAAAACCAAATTAGTTTCCTCGCATCGCTCAACATCTTCCTAAGGTTGGAAAGACAAAGGTCGAAAAGAATTTCCAAACACCGAAATCATCCATGAAGACTTCCATGCTGTCCTCAATTAACTCGTGGAATATGGCCATCATACATCGTTGAAAGGTTGCGGGTGCGTTACATAACCCAAAGGGCATTCGATTGTGTTTAACGTTCGTAAGGACATGTAAATGTAGTTTTTCACGATCTTGAGAGCAATAGGAATTTGGAAGTATCCCGAAAAGCCATCAAGGAAGCAGTAGTATTCGTGTCCCGCTAACCTTTCAAGCATTTGGTCAATAAACGGCAGAGGAAAATGATCTTTCCGGTGGCATCATTCAACTTTCGTAGTCAATACATACACGCCACCCAAGAACCGCTCTTTGCAGACCAACTCACCCTTCTCATTTTTTACAACCGTCATCCCTCCCTTTTGGAACCACTTGGACCGGGCTGACCCATGGGCTATCTCGATATGGGGTAGATGAGACCGCATCCGTAAGCTTGATGACCTCTTTTCACTACCTTTTTGATGTTAGGGTTAACCCGCCTTTGCGGTTGGACGGTTGGTTTGTAATCTTCCTCCATGAGGATTTTGTGAGTCTGAATGTAGAGTCGATTCCCTTAATGTCGGCAACACTCCATGCAATCACCCCTTTGTACTCTTTAAAACTTCTAAGAGCTTCTCTTCGAATAGTGGTTAGCGAAGAGCTTATGATGACAGGAGTTGGTCCTCCCTTGAAGGAAGGCGTATTCAAGTGACTCGGGAGATCTTTCGGTTCTAAGGTAGGAGGCTCTTTGATAGATGGTTTTAGCTTGTTTCCGGCCTCAAGCTCAATGGGTTCAATTTTATCCCGACGAGGATAAAAGGACACGCTCAACCATCTCAATTTCTTGGTCGTCGTATATTACGTTGTTATCATTATTCATGAATTCGTTTAATAGATACTGTCAATGCAGACCATCTATGTCGTCAACAAATTCATCAACTTCTTCAACTAAATATACGGGCGACCGCGGAAGAAGAATGTCTCATAGAATCCTTAATGTCGAAGGTCAAGCTCTCGGATCCTACTCGTAAGTGAGTTTACCATCATGAACATCAATGATGGCACGGTGTAGCTGAAAGGTCTTCAAGGATTATTGGGACGGAATTATCTTCCTCCATCTCTAAAATTACTAAATCGATTGGAAAATTGAATTCCCCACCTTACAAGAACGTTCTCACAAACTCCAATGGGATATTTGATTGATCGATCGCCTAATTGGATACTCATCCTAGTTGGTTTAAGCCACGAATATCCGAGTTTAAGAAACAGGAGTGAGGCATCGGGTTAATGCTTGCCCAAGATCCGCCAAGGCGTTTTCATAGAAAGCGCCTATAGAGCAAGGAATGGTAAAGCGCCTGATCTTCCTTCTTCTTAGGCATGCTCTTTTGGATGATAGTGAACATTCTTCTCTAATGATATCAATCCTTCAAGCTTTTTCCGATTAGATATCAACCTCTTGAAGTATCTACTATGTTTAGGGATGTGATAGAATACATCAAGGAGTGGTATGTTGACGGATGTTTGTTTCAAATAAGACAATATTCTTTCATTGTCTTCTTGACCTTTGATTCTTTAGGCGAGAGGATAGGGAATCCGTGCGAGTTGGTCATTGAAATTTGGTCTTTGGTGTTTGTGGGGAGGATCGTGAGGAGTTGGAAGAGGTGCGGAATCGCCTCATTTCCTAACTCGGGTTCCCTTGTGATGGGGTTCCGGTTAGGATGTGGAGGATCCTCGTAGTAGCTCCCGATCGAGTAGTGATTGCGCAAGTTGGATTGTGAAGGGGTGGGCGGGTCCACTCATTCTTTCGTGGAGATTGGTGAACCGACTTTCTAATTCAACTTGCTTGCTCTCGGATAAACCCTCAAGACCTTTCAAGAGTGCGCCCCTTCCATGGTGAATCGCCCGAGTTTTTCTTCAAAAGGATCACGGATGGTGTACTCAGTCCGTCCTTTCCTTCCGTTCTCCATTTCAGATTGCCCCAAGGATCACATTCATCGGTTTGATAAAATGTGAGGTGAAGGACATCATAAATATCATGACTAGCGAGGAGGACGCTTTCGGTATGTGTCATCGCACTCATCGCTCTTGTGCGGTCCTCCATATGTCGCATATGAGATATGGGTTAGTCGACCTTTTTGGTTACGGTGATTTTATGAGGTAAGCTAGTTTCTTCGTGCTTTCTCAATTCGATAATCGAAGGATAACTCTTCACTTGAGAAAATAGAAATGCTTGACGCGTTTTCTTGCTCATTCCAATGGCTGTCTTGATATTGGATGTATTCCTCTATTCGGTTCCACCCTTCTTCTGCAGTGAGGTTCGCGATTCTTGACTAGTCGAGACATCAATCCTTTTTGATCCTTTCGAGACATTGTCGTAAAAGATTTGAACAAGCAACCAAAGGTTGATACCGTGGTGTGGAGCTTGTTGAATAAGATCTTTATAACGACTCGTGAGTTGGTGATAGATTCTCCATCGGGTTGATGAAAGTGCAATTTTGCTCCAAGCGCCGCAGTTCTTCCAGGAGGAAAGAACTTTGTGGTGAACTTGGTTGTCGCTTGTTCCCATGTGAAAATGGACCTTGGAGGAGCTTATCGAGCCACTCCTTGGCTCACCCTGAAGAAAATGGGAAAACCGAGTCTAGATGTCTCCTTAGATGCTCCGTCGGTATAGATAGCATCAACAATTTTAAAACTGTTTGATGTGGTGAATTGGGTTTTATTGTGGGATCCATGGAATTGACATGCCTTTTGGATTAGCGAAATGTCGGATGCATGCAATACCTCATTGATCCGTTCGAAGGATAGACAATGGCACCGTGAATCGGATCTGCGTAAGGGTAGGAGTATTCCCAGGGTTTTAGCTTTAGGAGGATTTATGGGTCCATTGGTGGAGTGGCAAGAACTTCTCGCCATTTTGACTCAGTTGTCAATGAGGATGGTTTCAGAGATTGTGGGAATGAGGGATTCTTCATCGATGTAACTTCATCAAAATTGATGGAAGTGCCTTGAAGTTCGAATCATGGAGAGCTTTTCTTCGCCTATTGAGCTCTCTTCGGGTTACGCAAATGGTTCAAGAAGAGTTTTGGTGGAACTGCGGGTTCTAAGTTGCTTAAGGGGTTTGTATGGGGCGTGGTTGTTGGTTATCACCTTCCATGATGAAAAGTGATGGGATTACGAACAAAGGTCACGAAGAAGGGGATAGACTAAGAGAAAGCTAAAAATGAGAAAAATTTACTTGATAGGAATCAAGCAAAGAACCTAAACGAGGTGGACTACTAACTAGCTATTCTATTCCCGCGGGCGCTAAAAACTTGATAACGCTACACGTCGTTCGGGGTCAAGGAAACTTCCTTTTCTTGAGCAAGTTTTATAACACCCAGGCGTTGAACCTAATCGTTGTAGTGTAGTAATTAGGGTAAGCCACGGGTATTGATATCGTTCTCTGGGGAATAGGAATGCTAGTAAGGAGTTACTACGCTAAGGTTAAGGTTGAGGAAGATTATTTTTATCTTTTATGTTTTATGAAAGGAAAGGTACGAATCTCGGGTATTGGATTTGGGGGTTGGTATTTCACCGATTACTCTACTATTATCTAATTATCTAAACTAAGGTTGTGGAGTCTATGTCTAATGAATGTGTGCTCGTATGATAGTTTAAAGATGTGTTTACTTAGGTTGTATTACTCCTTAATTATCTCCTATTAATGGTTGAGTTGTCACGTCCTTATTCCTAGTTGCGTTGTGTGTCTAAAGTTGTAGGGTATCGTTTCTCCCAACTCTTTGAACTTACCAAGGGTCTCGTCTACAAACCCACTAGGGATGATAAACTCCTACTCTAAGGCGCTCTTTGGATGGTTTAGCCTACAACTACTCGGTAATTATATTCTAAGGTTCACAAAGATGAATCAAGCATTAAGTACACAACGAATGACCTATCGCATTACTAGATCATTAATCAACTAAGATAAGAAACAACCAATCAATATTCAATAATTAAGTTTCATACTTCCTAAGCAAACACACAAATAAATTAGCGGACATGGAGAACATGCAAGCATACACACAAATAATCAAAGACATAATTGAATTAATGAAGTAAAGACTTATCTTGATGTAAGATAGGGTTTAAAACCTAAAATACTTGTACAAGACACCTTAGGTTCGGTTTTAGGTTTTCACACTAAAAGACTCTCTACAAAAGACCGAAAATCCGGATTCTATATATAAGATTACATATGCGACGGCGTCACCTTATGTTTCGTGGCGCCGTCGTGTCGCCGTCATTAGGGTTTCGTCTTGGCCACGTTAACCTTGCGGGCGTCACCTTATGTCCGTGACGCCGTCCTCTTGACTTCGGCGTCGTGCGGATTGCATCTAGGCCGTCCGAGTAGCGACGGCCTACTCTTTCACAACTAGGCGTCGTCACTTGAAAATACGAGTTTTGAGTTACGAATCGTCACAAAAATCTTGGGACGGCGTCGCCATTAGCACCGGCCGTCGCCTTCTAATTTCAAAGCTCGGAGTGTCTCGATTTTGACTTTGGCTATTTTCTTCATATATTCGCGCTTTTCGTCCAAATAAGTGCCATTCCAACATTTTGCCTTCAAGAGACCTAAAAGTGAAAAGGAACGATATTAAGCAATAACGGATACAAAAGTGATCAAATAAGGACTTAAACGACCCCTCAAAATGGTACCTTTTAAAACCTTATCAGCTAGATGTCGAGTTCTTTTCCAAGGGTACAACCACTCCCACACACAATGTATTTTAAGGACTAAAATACTAACCACTCACACTCACAAGTTTATGATGGTTTGGTACAACAATGATGTATGAATCAAGACTAGATCATACAACAATAAACAAGGAAGACTTCCAACTATTTGTTGAAGCTTGAATATGCCTTGATCTTCTTTGCTACAAACGAGGATCGCTATAATGATATGAAACTGAGTTAGAAATGTTAGAGAGAAGGAATGTATGTGATTATGCTAGAAAGGGATGAGAAAACAACTTGGTTTGGCTTTGCTATTTATAGCCAAAATGATTAGCAGGCACCACGGATCACGAAACCCATAAAAGGGTTTCGCCCGTGTACAAATTTGGTGCCGCCGGGGTCTGACAGCAAGATCACCAAAATCTTATCAAAGTCAACCAAATCCATCCGAGATTGTGTAAGATATGTAGAGTCCAAATCTACACAAAATATCTAGTAAAATCTTTTAGAGATTTCAATGATGCACTACATGATGTCATATGTTGTTTTCTATATTTAAAAATATGTTAAATGTAAATACATATGTGATGTTTTGTTTTAAGAAACTAAAACATGTTTGATCTAAAAATGTTAACATACATTATGGTTTAGATGCATATAAAAATATGATTAATCAAAATGTAAATGCTTGAGTGATGAAGATATTATTTGATGAAAAGCTTGTTTTAATATCTATTAAACTTGACAAGCTTTAAGATTTATAAAAATTAAATTTACTTTTGTCGTTAACAAAACTTAGGTAAAGATCATAAAATATAAATAACGTTTAATGACGATATTTGTATTAACACACTCGAGCCTTGTAACTGATCAAACAGATCATCGATTCTTGGTAAGGGATATCGGTTCTTGATTGTGAGCTTGTTCAATTCTCTGTAATCGATACATATCCGAAATGATCCATCTTTATTTTTAACGAATAAAACCGGTGCTCCCCTGGGTGAGGAACTTGGTCTAATGAATCCTTTATGAGATAGTTCTTCTAGTTGTTTAGACAATTCTTTCATTTCCGAGGGTGCTAAACGGTATGGTGCTCGTGCTACGGGAGTAGCTCCAGGGATAAGATCGATTTGAAATTCAACTTGTCGAGCAGGTGGGAGTCCAGGAAAATCTTCTGGAAACACCTCAGGAAATTCTCTGACTACATGTACATCCTTTAGTCGTTTCTCTTCTGACTTCTTTTCCGTTACTTGAGCTAAGAAGGCATAACATCCTTTCTCCATGTACTTTATTGATTTCGCACAGGATATGATACTTAAGTACTTTCTACTTTGATCTTCTTGGATGACTAAAGTTCCACCATTGACTGGGATATGATCGGTTTTCTCGTCGTAAACAATCCTAGCACGGTGTTTAGACAACCAATCCATGCCAATTACGACATCGAAACTACCAAGTTTGATTGGCAAAAGATCTATGAGGAACGAGTGATCTTGTAACAGAATAGGGCAATTACGGATTACGGTGTTGGTTCCTATTATCTTTCCATCGGCTAGTTCTATCTCATAAGTTGTATCTAAGGCAATTGGGGAAATTTCAAGTAATGGTGCAAATGTAGTAGATACAAAACTCTTATCGGCTCCAGAGTCAAACAAGATTTTTGCGGAATGATTGTTAAGAGAATACGTACCCGTCACAACGTCAGGGTTCAACGGCACATCTCCATCTCCTAGCACGTACGCCCTTGCACGCGCATTGTTCGGTTGAGTTGCATTCATCTTTGGGCATTGACTCTGGAAATGACCCTTTTCTCCACATCCATAACAACTCATATGTGCCACAGTGTTTCCCCCTCCGTGGTTTCAAAGCAATACTTTCCTTGATGACCTACCTTGTTGCACTTGTCACACTTCACGAAGGCACGGTCCGAATGGTGCATCAAACATCTCATTACCTCGATGTGGCCCGGCATACCCTTTACGGTAGTGGGTGCGGCATAAGCCCTTGCGGCTTCTTGTATTCGGTTTTGCCGATTGTGATGATGGTTTCTGTTGCGGTGATACTGGTTGTTGTTGTTTCGATTGTTGTTGTTCGACTGATGGTAGTTGGAATTTGAGCTTTTCCGATCATCAAGCTTCCTTTTGTTGTCACTTGAGCCTTGTGCATTTGCAAGCTTCAATATCGGCTCTATAAGGTGGTGGGATACAATGACAACTTCTTCAACAGTCTTGGGATTAGAAGCGATGACCTCTCCTTCAATGTTTCGAGGTAGACCTCCGATCAAAGCTTCCAAAAGCTTTTCATTGGTAGGGAACAAGTGAGGACACAGAGCTCTCAGCTCATGGAATCTCTTGAAGTATGTCTTGAGATCATTACCTTTAGCAGCCAAGTGGTAATACTCATCTTCAAGCTTCTTTATCTCAGTTCTCGGACAATACCGTTTTATTAACAGTTGTTTCAGATCTGACCAGGAAATTCTACAAGCTTCTTCCATTCCGATTGGTTGAGCATGGTCTTTCCACCAAGATAACGTATCTTCTAGCAAAGTTCCAGTTGCAAACTTGACCTTGCAATCATCTGTGAAGTCACTTAGTAGAAACACAGTCTTGGTTCTCTCAAACCAATGAAGTAGACCAATAGCACCTTCTGTACCCTTGAAGAATGTCGGCTACAGTTCATGAACTCTTTGTAGCTACACTTACGAGCTACGGAAGACACACTTTGATTTGTTGGAGTGTTAGTTGCATTTGAGTTTGCCATTTCAACAATTCGTGCTGCTTCTGGGACACGAGTTGCTTCAGCAAGACGAGCAATTTCGGCCTCACGTGCTGCTTGGGAAACACGCTCAGTTTTAGCTTCTCGAGTGATCTCCGCTTCTCGGGCAACCTCAGCTTCTCTTGCAATTTCAGCCTCTCTTGCAATCTCAGCTTCTCTTGTAATATCGGCTTCTCTTGCAGCAACTTCAGCTTCATGTGCCTCTTGGGTAATTTGTTCAGCTTTAGCAATGCATTCACTTCAACTCTAGCGATTATCGTGCATCTCGAGCTATAGCGAGCTAACGCTTTCAGCGACCATTTTTCGAACAGTTGCGGGAGTGATGGTGGATGAGGTAGCTTTCTTCTTGACCATTTTTCTAAAATTACCAAGAAATAAACACCAAGATTAAGAATCATTGACGATAATAAAAGTGATTTCACATTATAAATATCATAATAGTCAAGATCACCACTTTAAATCAATGATATGATATCGTTATGAATAGTAATAAGTGAATCATGATTTTTCTCAACAAAATCATAACATATATAAGGACATAATGATCGGTTCGATATATATGATCGATGAATAATATCACAACACAAGAATATAAGAAATACAACCATGGAATACATAGAATACATCAATACATAGTAATTGTTCACAACCATAGGTTACAACATCATCATTCTTGTTCCATAGTTACAAACCAAAAGGATACAAGCCTTAATGCCTCATATGGCGGCTTTATGATACATACTACAATAAAGATGACTAGAATCTACGCATCTCCCGATGCGTCATCATAACGACGGCGAATCTCCTCAACCATGGCTGTCAAATCTCGGATCTGCTGCTCATTTGCTCGATCTCTCGCCTCGAGGTCATCAATCCTCTGCTCTAGGATAGCAGTGTGAGCATGAGCGGATGCAAGCTCATGATGCAAGGCTCTCTCTCGGCATAAGGCAGTGTCTCTCAAGGTACTGGCATCTGGAACAGTAGCCTCAAGCCTCTGAGTCAATCTGGTCACGGCATCTCTCGCCTCCACAATCTGGCGCTCATCATGTCAAATACAATCTCAATGGAGTAGCGACCTATCATGAGGTTTTCGACCTCCTCTTTCAAGCTCTCTTTCCTAACTAGCGGGATCTCATCATAATGCGCCAGGAGCTCACTTAACTGGTCCTCGTGTCTAACGAGTCTAGTCGCCAATAGAGGAATGGTGTGGTGTACAGGCTCACCGGTAACTAGCAGAACTGGAGATGGTGTAGTAGTTGAGCTCTCTCCAAGCTCGAATGAACTAGGTACTCCCTCCTTTTTTCTCCAACGATGAAGTAGTGGTATCAAGAATGTCCATTTTCTAGCGTCGGCCTTCTTCCTAGGTCCGGGCTGAACATCCACTTGAGTAGGCATGTAAGGATCAGTCGGTGATGGAGAATAACATCTTTTGCCAAGTGGCAAAGGTGGCTCACTAAAAGTGTCAAATAGAGGTGATCTTGTGGCGGTGATGAAACAGAACAGGTGGTAGTCGATGATAGAATCTGATGGGTGGCGGTGGTGGTGAAGTAGCGATGGGTGAAACCGGTGATGACCGAGTAGATGGTGATCGGTGATGGTATCACATGAGTCATAGTGATGGATCGCACACGCTTCCTAGCTGTGTGTTTGAAGATAGTACCCTTAAGATTCAGTCTATAAGGCACTCCAAACGGCTCAGGCTCATAAGGCTTTAGGATACGGATCCTACGTCGGCGACGACGGATCGGTAGGGAAGATGATACAGAAGAGTCTGATGAAGCAGAATTAGTGCTCTTGGATGACTTGGATGATCCATCATCCACAACGACATCTGAAGCAGGTAGCCATTGCTGCGACTCATAATACTGATCTAAGGTTATAGTAGCAAAAGCATTATGCTTTTGAGAGCGAGCAATCATAGCTGGAACAGTAGGAGTTCAGGCAACTTCGCCTTCCTCAAAAGGTTCAATCTCGTCCAAAACAATGGCTGGTATGACTGGATCGGGATGAACGGCATATTGACGATCGTAAGGACATAGTATCTTCCATCTCGATTCCGAGGACGTAACAACCGGTGGGAAGCGAGATGGTAATCTTGTAACAAACCATAAAATGATCATGCAAGTAAAATTCCAAATAGTATGATTAACAAGATTTTAGTTAGTTGCGCAAATCGTCAAGCAAATCTCCATGCCTAACGAAATGAATGCAATTTACTTATGATCTAGTGATGCATCAATCATAATGCATAGAGCGGTCACGGAAGGGCATAAAGCGTTGGTGTAAAATAGTCCCGTTTAAAAGTGCGGTTATAGTCCAAATGTTTTGAAACAAAACTCTTTGGTTCTCTATAACCTTGGCTCGATACCATCCGTAACACCCCGAAATCTTAATGACGGGAAGACTAATTCGGTGTTACTCGAATGGAGATCATAGTCAATAATTATAGAAAACGACCCGAAAGAGGCGTTTATTAAAAGTAGTTATCATTCATCGAAAACTCATGGTTGTTACAAAACATTGTAGATTGTTCAAGCGTTTTCCCAAAATAACGATCATGAGTTTGAAAGAAATGACAACTTTATGTTTACACCACCAGAAAAGCCTTGCCATGCCCCACTTCGTGCCTTGGTCATAATCTTCACTGATTACCTGAGATAACATGCTTAAAAAAAGGTCAACAAAAATGTTGAGTGAAGTTCATAGGTTTAAATAAAAGTTGAACACAAGTATAATAGCATGATCATTGTAAACTAACAATATCATAAGGAAAATCACAGATTATTATGCGCTAAGCTCATGCAACCAAGACTCAACTGCATACACCGAATTACTGGTGTACGTAAAGTTTTGCCCCAAAGGAGGTAATAGCCAATTACCTAATGCAATTCAAATATGGTGCGCCCCAGTTATTTCTCTATAACCAAGACGGGGTTGTTACTCCCCATAGTACTATTCACGATATATGCGTTCACTTGCGGTGACTAATGGTTCATGATACATGGGACTTATTGCTAAATACTTAGGCAGTACCAATAATCAAGAGGCGAACATTTATGAAAAACCTTGTGTTCTAGTTTAGAGCATGTATCTTCCTCGCGGGGTTTGCAAATAAAAGTAAAAGTGAGGCTATGAACTCACCTTGATGATATGAACAAGCACAAACAGATCAAGCACAATGTAGCGGAGGTTCCAAACCGAAACCTAAAAATGATGAGATGGCGAGTCTTAGTTATGATGAACATTTTGGTTCGCGACCAAAATAATAGAGCATTGAATATTCTTATTCAATAGATCATTGAATTGTCCAATTCAATAGTGTGCGTCGTGCTTAACGCTTTTAAGTTAATTTTACTTGCTACATTGCCTTAGTTGATGATCCTTACTTACGCATAAGTGAAATGCGCCCCATTGTGATCTCGTAAAATGATAGTGTTGTTGAGTATTTTAGTGGGTTTAGATCCCACGCGTTTATCGGATTATATATATATATTATATTCTTATATATATATATATATATATATATATATATATATATATATATATATATATATATATATATATATATATATATATATATATATATGTAATATATTCAACGATATCCGATAATAAGATACTCATATGATCAAAATACTGCTTTTCGAAGTTACGTTAAGTTTATAAGTTTTCTAAACTTTTCGAATTTACACTTTTACCCTCAAGTTACGAAAAGTACGAGTTTAGTCCCTAAGTTTGAGAAATGACACTTTCACCCAAATATATTTTATATCAAAACTTTCTGTTTTGATGCTTTTCCTTGGAAAACTACTTTTACAACACAGCCTCCAAGGCTTGTTTTAACACGTTTAGACCTTAGGTTTTTCCAAGTTTACACTTTTCACCCCAAACTTAACTTATAACTAGTTTTAGAAAATGACAAGTTCGATCCTCGTGGTTTTATTCGTGCACATGCACGTGAAATCATACCCCTATACTTTCGAAAATAGCCACATTAGCCCTAAGACTTTTCATGCATGTTCATTATACGTGATATATGACCCTTTAACTTTTTAAAAGCTACGGTTTTAACCCAAGGACAACAATATTTGCAACTTAAGTCCGAAATTCATTTTTAGAAAACGAAAACTTTGTAAAATGATCATGAACTTATTCCTAACTTATTTTTAGTGTATATTGGCTTATTCTCATTCTATTGGGTCGGGTAAGAGCTTATTTAGACATGGTTTGGGCTTATTGGGCTCGTCAGTTGGCTTTAGGCCCAATTGGTGTTGCGTTGGTTTTACAAAGTGTACGAGAGGTCGAGAGGTCTTCAAAATATTTACAAACATTTTCATTTGGTTCTAAGTTTTGGGTGATCTAGTGAAGCCCTAAATCATGAGTGAGTGTGTTGTTTTGGTGGTCATACATGTACGAGACTAGGACTTAGGGTGCATTTGATGTTTAACATGTGATATAACATGTATATGTGTGTAAACTAAGTGAAAAGAGTAGAAATTGAAATGAGTTTCGATGGATACTTACAACACTCGTCAAGAGTGGTGATGAAACAATGAGTTTGAGGATGATGTCGAGACCCCTTGTTCTCCTTATAATGATATTCGACCTAATGTTTACCCAAGTTCCTTAAACCTTACTTCCTTTCCAGTTTTTATTTTGCTCCTCTTTGATACTCACGGTGGACGATTTATGTGTAAAGTGGGAGTAAGTCTTTGAGAGTTTGTTTGTGATAGTGTTATGTGTGTTTGATATATTCTAAGTCTTGTGAAGGTTTATAAAGAAATAGGTGGTATGGCTTCTACACTTGTTTATACTACTTCCTCAAGTTCCAAGATTTTATTTAACATGTGTGAAATTTGTTTCATGGGCGTGCAAGGTGTGGCAGCCGAATTCTATGGACCCTTCATGGTTGTCGAGTGTGTTTTTGGATTTGGAGCATATTACACATTGGATCTTAAAGTCTCACTAGGTCAAGGATGTCTATACATTATTTTAATGGTGATTAGGAGCTAATGAGACATGTTTTGTCTCCCTTTATCACACACACACGCACGTCGTTTAGGGCAAGAGGGGGGATGAACTTGGTCTAATCCTTGTTGCTTGGTTTGGTTACTCTCGTTGGTTCTCGACCGGTTGTAAGACAAGGAAAAGGCACAACAAAATTATGTAAGTTGTAAATTGTTGGGCTTGGTGTTTTACTTGGACGTGTTGGGCTAGCAGCGAAGCCCAATTATTCGAGGGTGTCTGGCTTGGTTGTGGGATCGTGTACAAAGGAAAAGGCCAAGTGAAAGTTCAAGTGTATTGGGCTCAAGTTGAGTAACGAGACCCAAATGAATGAGTTGGGCTGGGAATGGGTAGTGAGGCCCAAAGAAAAATGGTGTGGGCTTGGTTTGGTGGTATACGAGGCCCAATGGTAGTTGGGTTGGGTCGTGAGGTGATATGATGCCCAATAGGTTCCGAAGACCAATATGATTTTAATATATTTTTATTAAAATTTATTTCGTATTTTTATAAATTTTTACATATTCGTTACGTATTTTAATATTATCGAGATCGTGTGTGACAATCGGTAAATTTCCAAATAGTAATTTAATAATAAATTAATATTTATTATTTCACACTAAAGTTTGAGCATGTATTAGCTCACTTCATTTTATGACGAGTAGTTATTTCACTTGATTGAAAACACGATCTCGCGCATAAACCGACCCATAGATAGTATGGTTTAGTCTAATATATTATAACAACCCGCATTTTTCTGGTTTATACTTAACCGCAAACTTGATCGTTTTATTTTAAAATGTACATGTTTACTTTTACGTATAACCGCTAGGTTATCCATCGCGTAATGAGAACCGTCTTTGGACATTTTATATCACACTAGACTAATGTTAAGTCTACTAAAAATCATTTAAATGATCATTTGTGTTCAAATTCATTATGTTCAAATAACTTGCATTTTACGCGTTTTAATTTACGATTTCAACATTTTAAACTTACATGCATGCAATACTTACCCAATACCCACACCACCTTTACCAATACTCTAGATACTTATACATCATAACAATTTACTCACTTTCTTTTTTTTCCCTATAAAAAAAAAGATACCAACATTTCATAAGGTATACAAAACATATTTAAAACTTTTACAAGTTTATTCAAACTATTAAATTACTAAACTATATACAAGATCTTGAAATTGTCAAACAAATCAACAACTTTTGAAATCTCTACTCCAAACCCACGCACCCCCTTACCTTCACTAATGTGGATGTTTTCTTGTCCAAAGATATTTTACAAAACTTTCATTTTTTTTCCTACTTACACAAAGACTTCATTTTACTTTCATTTGTGCAAAACAACTCACTCACTCTCTTTTTTTCCCTTCCTGTTGCCGAACCAACACCAACCATAAACACATCAATTTATCTTGATTTTTCTAAGTTATTTACATCTAGTGTTGAAGGCCAGGTTCACTAGTTAGTATTCCTAGTGCATTTTCACCACAAAATTACCATAATCTCATTATTTCTTAGAAAAAAATCATTGAGTTTTTAGAAGGGTTTTTGGGTTAAAAACCAAGTTAAAAAGGTTTTGGAAAGCAAATGTGAAGTCGGGTTTTTATTCTTAAAGTTAACGGGGTACAAGCCTTTGGAATCAATCGGGTTCCATTATTCTTGGTCTTGTTCGTTCAACCTCGCTCTCACACAAGCGTCATAAGTCACCAAACTCACTTCTCATTTCATTTTCATACGTTAATATTCCTTCAAATACTACACATATGTTCATTCATGTTTCACAAGCAATCGTATACTTTAAAAACGATTTTCATGCATTCTTTGTTAATGAAACATCATCAATCTATACTTAAACTCGATTATTATAAACTGGTATATTATATCTTGATTTGCAATGTTAACATGGGGAGTTGAACGTTAAAAAAAATGATGAGTTTTGGAACGTACAACTAGCTAGTAATTATTTTGTAGATAATCGGATTTTTAACTTTGAAACATGGTACTTTTTATCGAAAAACATGAACTATAGAGCGTAAACAAAGCAAAGAATCACCTTAGTGCCTATTCGGGTTTAAAAACGAGTTAAAGGATTTCGAACCCTTTTGGAAACAATTTTGAAACCTTGACTGAGTACAAGATGAAAAACATAATAGAAATGGAAATGAGAATTACAAAAACGAATACATGCGATCACGCTCAGTAGTTCACTTAGTAAACTTGTAAGCAAAATGAAACACAATAGCAAACCCCCTTAAACACGTAAATCTGATTAAGAAAACACAAAAGAGTCATTGGCCCAGTTGGGAGGGGCGTATACCTTTATCCACAACATTGAACAACTTGTCCACAAAAGAGCCAATTCCTATTATTTTTGTCAACTTTCACTCTTTGAAAATTTCAGCCCCTCAACATTGAACAACTTGTCACATACTTAAGGATTTTCATAAGTTTTGCAATTTATAGTAATGTATACACTTTCAACCCTTCAACTTTGGACCATTTGACATTTTCTTAAAAATATTTATAAGTTTTGAAATTAGATAAAACTTTGTAACTTTAACCCCTCTAAATTTGACACTTTGACACTTGTCACCCTAAATCTTCTCTAAGTTTCATAAAACTTAACTTTTACCACTTTTGTCTTGATAAATATGTTTAACACATATTTCTATTCGACGACCACACCCGTGTAAATTTAAATAATATAATTGTCCAAATATATTATTTACTCGCGACTCAAATAAATATATATTGTATATATATTTCCACCACTCAAAGATCAAACAAATTTAATAAATACAATACGTCTTGTATTTATTTGCTCTTCGATAATATTTGAATCAATATTCAAGCCAACTCTTATACGAAAGTTTCGTATACAAATTTCCACATTATTCCAAGGGTCAAAACTTACAAATAATTTCACAACTGCATTTTTATGTACGCTGATAATCAAATTAACTTATGAAACTTCACATAAGCTACAATAACTCAATTTATTTGAAAACACTTGTTTTGAACTTTAATCATTTCAAAACATAAATACTTGTAAACTTACAAACGTTGTTTAAACTACACAACATGCATTTGAATACTGAGACTTAGACTAAAACCATACCATACTTATCTAGGTTGCGTGTCGGAGCCGCACAATTACTACTTGATTTATTCTCATCCAACGACTCATCGAGGTGAGTTCATAACCCTACTTTACTTGTTTTATAAGCATTTTGGGGTGAAAACATGCAAACTCTTATGAAATATTGCTTTTATGCAAACTCTTTATGAATGATATTGTTTGTATGCAAACAACTTATGAACTTTTGCTTTCGTGCAAACCACTTTATGAACTATTGCTTTTATGCAAATAATTGATGATTTATTGCTTTTACGCAAATACTCTATGGACAAAAACTACTTTTATGTACTGAAACTGAAACTCTTGTGTAAACCACTATTACGAGCGTGCATAAGGAACTTATTTCCCACTTGCCCGCCTGTCATGTACCATTAATCCCTGCGGGGAGCACGAATGTTATAAATAGATCTATTGAGGGTAACGCCTCCGTCCGGGTTGATAGCGCCAACTTGTCTCCAAATGTATACCATGTCGGAACTCAAGTGTTAATGGGAATACACACTTGCTAAGGGCACCATAAACATATTGACATGCTACTTACACGCATGTGGAACTGTTGTAGCTTGGTAACATGAACTTAGAGCTCGAGTAATAGACACAACCACTTTTATTTGGAAGACTCCTTACACGCAGTGTATCGAGCACACCTTTGTCCATAAAAAAAACTTGATTGCTTTAACGCTTTACTATAAACTTATGAACTCACCAACTTTATAGCTGACATTTTTAGCATGTTTTCTCAGGTTTTGATTATGAAGTGTGACGATATCAAGGCAGGGCTTGGCATGGCATGGTCATAGACTACATGATGTATTTGGGACCACCTTTTATTAATGGGACATATTTTCGCAACAATTAAACTTTTGTAAACTTTATTAATAAAAGTCTGTTAATACAAATAAGCCGTAAAAACGTTTATTTATATTTTACGATCTTCTAATGTTTTGTCGATAACAAACGTAAAATCATTTTAACGAAACAAATAGAATACGTAAATAGTTTAAGTTAATAGTTTCCTAACACACTTACGTTTTCACATAAAACACTAAAACAAGTACAAGTGATTTTATGATTTAGATACATATGTACAACAACTAGTGTTTACATATTGGGTTAGCATATACTTAAACTAAGTATACTAAAATGGGTAAAAACATGTAAATACTAAAATGGGTAAAAACTAGCAAATGGTATTGACCCATAACTCATGGTTTTATATATACCACTTAACCAAGTTCATTGTATCCTTAAGATACATTGTATCTAGAAAGAAAACCATGGATCAACCCATAACCCATGACCCATGACCCATAACCAAAAATATCCATGGGCAAAGAGGAGTGTTTCACGGATCCACGGCTTTGTGCTAGCGGATCCTTGTGGTAGGGATCATGGGATCCATGAACGATGAGAATTTTCTCTATAAATAGAGAGCCATTTCTTCCTTTCTACTCACTACTTTACACATACTTCCCCAAGTATTATAACCTCTAACATCGGATCTAAGTGATCTATGTAGTTTGTCTTTGTTTTTGTGCGATCTTCTAGGTTCCTCTTAAAGGCAAGATCACCACTTCTTGAAGACAAGCAAGCTCAAGTCCATGAGTTGCCATGCCGTCATCATCAAGACAACTAAGGTTCTCTTGTTGATAGTTCTTCCTTTCTCCATAGATGTTGGGTTGAAGGCATTAGTGAAGAATGCCGAAAGTGTCAAGATGAAAGCATTAGTGAAATGTGCTCATCATCCGTGTCAAAGCATTAGTGAAGAATGCTAAAGGTGTCAAGACGAAGGCATTAGTGAAGGGTGCAAAGCGTTGTGTCAAAGGCATTAGTGAAGGATGCCGAAAGAATAAAATCAAGTCGCATTTGGGAAAAATGCCTAGGTCGTATAATCGATGAGGTGTATCGTTATACATATAAGTATTTGTTTATTTCCAAGGATGGTGATATCCTTGATGGTGTTGTAACAAGGAGAGGATCTCCTTGATATTAGGTGTTGTGTTGTGAAGGGTAGTAGTTCCTCCATAGCAATGGAACTAGGTGCTTAGCCTAGTACCTAATAAAGGGTAGGCGACGTTGTGATAGGATTAGTTCTCCTTGGTGTGAAAGAACTCGGTGGTTATCCTAGCACCGTATAAAGGGTAGGAGACGTTGTGTTAGGTGTGGTTCGCCTTGGTGCGAAGGAACTCGGTATTTAGCTTTGTACCGGAAAAAGGTTAAGCGACGTTGTGAAGGCTTCTCCGCCATAAGGAGTTGGTGTAGTGCTTACGAACTCTCGAGTAGGTGACTCGGGGAGTGGAGTAGGGCAAGGAAGGTGTCCTTGTAGCCGAACCACTATAAATAACTTGTGTCGTGGTGATGTGCTTCTTACTCTTTATCTTTCATTACACGTTTATATATCTATCTATCAACGTCTAACATAAACAACCAAATAGATTGACATAAGTCGATCTAAATATTTAAAAGGAAGTTTTAAATTGGTAAAACTATTCAACCCCCCTTCTAGTTTTCCACAATTGGTATCAGAGCTTCGTTACCAAGTTTTTTTAAAGTATGTTGTACTTTAAAGACTTGATACGATCCGTGTATGTTTGAAAACTACAAAGAAGGATTTTTTTTAAAAGGGTCATATTTCTTTTAAATCATTTTGTTGGACATTGATAGATCACTCTAGCAATTTTTTTTAAGAAATCTTCATGCTAGAATCTCTCCAAAAATCTTCATCTCTATTCAAAAAATAATGAAGTCAACATTCAAGGAAGAATCTATAAAGTAATCACAACTTACGTACACCAAGTACAAAGGATTACTTTAAAAGCTCATGAAGTATTTTTGGTATTACGCTAAACCAAGAAGCATAGAGGTATGTTTTACTTTTCATTAGATAGGTTACATGAGTTTAATTTATTTCATAGTTTTCTTTGTTTAAAAATTACTAGCATCATAAGAAGTCTCTTCGTCACTTCTCAGTCTTTTTCATCATCGGGAATAGTATTCCTCTTGATTAAATCAAACTAACGCCGTTGTCACATATGAACCCTTGATATGTGATAAATCAAAACCCGTCATCCATAAACAATCCTCATCTAATACTTCCAAACTATTTTTAGTAAGCTAGTTATAAGCCTACTACAAAAGAATGCCAAACAACCCTTTTTCTCGTCCACGAGGCGGATCCTCTGGTTGTGCAAGAGCGGATCCTCTAGCTATACGCTTTCAAAAAAATCACCACTGATCTTTTTCCCTCTATCCACATAACACAAAAACGACTAAGCTACTGAACTTATCCTCATTGGCTTCCATACTCTCAAGTATTCCTTCCTAGAACACCATTGTAAGTAATTACATTAACTTGTTCTGATTTTCATCATCCTCATCCTAGGGTTTATGGTTTCTTAATTTCTAATCAATTAATTTAATTAGGGCCTTTTAAATTAATCATGAAAAGGGGCTTTTAACAAAATCACATTGTATTCACAACATTGTTAATACAAATCAAAACCATAAACCCATCCCAACTAATTTTACCTAATTGGAAAATTTGTATTGTTAGGACCAATCATGCCCAAATCCACTCAACAAGATCATCATGACACCGTTCATTACCTTACTCATTACTATCATAAAAAGGGATTGACCAAAACCGACCCTAAAATATTCAAAAGCCTTGTAAAACGACTTATCCACGAAGGTCGTATAGTCAAGGAATGTTTCCTTGAAGATACCGACATTCGTCAAGTTTTCTCGACAATCAACTTTGATTGTCTCCTTGACATAGATGAACAAATTTTTCCGGTCTTCATTTTGAATTTTACAAAAGCTTTAGGATCATCGAAACACCGACAATAGCATCTCAATCGCTTCATCATCAACAAACAAAACTTTATTCTTCCACTCAACACCTTTGCTCAAATTCTTCGCATTCCTTGTGAAGGAATTTGTATGTACTCAAGATTGGGCAATTAACGCTCAAAACCTTGCACTTGATCCTAAGCCTCTACAACACTCCTCTCGACAATCCGAAACCATTCGAGATACTATCTTCAAAGTTAGGACCGACCAATCCCGTTACAACCGTAACAAAAAGCTCATTCACCGTGATCCCTTTCAAATGGAACTTTTCGAAATGCATCCCATGTTTAGAAAATGGGAACAAGTCCTTAGGGAAAACATCATTAGCCTAGTTGGAAACAAAGATCATCCAAACGCATGTCTTGTGCAAATGATCTATTGTCTTACCCACCAAAGGCCATTCAATCTTGCCTATTACATGGTAAGGAGAATGGTTGGGGTATTCAAAGCTTCCAACATGGTACTTCCGTGTGGTATGATCCTAACATGACTTTGTAAGTATGTTGGTGCATTGCAACCATCTCCTATCAACGATGATCATTACCTTTCCGATCACGTCATGGTACCTCTTACCAAACAACCCCCTAAATGGTTCATGGTCAATGGAAAGAAACCTGAAGCTCTCTCGGACTCCTCGGCTGCCCTTCGATTACTACGAACAACTTCCAACCATTCCAAACGAGACCGCGGAATTCAAACTATTGAGGGGCATGATTCAAAACCTCGCTTACAACCTCATTAAGCCGTCAAAAAGGAAAAGAAAGGATTGACGAAAGAGACAATAGGAATATGCTTATTATTATTTTTTATGTTTGGATGTTTACGTTCTAGCACTTTGGTTTACGGTAATTTGGATATTGTTACTTTATCATGACTTTATAAGTAGTGTTTTGTGATGACATGCTTGTTTTTATTGTTTAGTTTAATGATTTATTAGTGTGCAAAATCAGCACAACATTCTGTGAAGATTCTGATCTGTAGATGCCGGATCCCTAGGATTAGCCTAGCGGATCTCTCCTTAAGGAACCGTGGGATCCGTGACATCGGATCGACAATCTGACATTCCTTGCATCAAGATAACTTTCTAGATAACATCACATTAGCTAAGCATATGTTTTAGAATCCAACTAAAACCACTTCAAGGATGAGAAAGGCTTAGACTCACTAAAGGCTTACTTAAGATCTTAGTCAAATGCCTCTTGATTTATCAACACATCAAAACTCACCATATTTCCGCTTCAATACTCACAAACTGTTTCTCATCTTTCAAAATACTTAAGTATACAAATTAAACAATTTTAGGAAATTGTTTCTAATCATTTTTATCTCAAAGTGAGACAAAAAATAGTTTTTCAATTCTTGTGATTTTTTAAGAATTTTTCAAATTTCACCTCAAGCTTAAATCTGATCACTAGGATCATTTATTATGACTTGACACCACCAAAACTCTTAGTGTTATCCTTTAATATCCATTGGTAGTCATCTTGTCCCATCTCCTTTCCATAAGAAGCAATCATTTGCTATAACACTTATTACCTTTTGATCATTCAAGTACCCTCTCATCTAAAAACACTTAGGAGAACTGAAACACTCAAAATGAGATAGGATTTAGCTCCTAGAAACCTCATTTCAAACCTGACATAACTGCTGAGAGTCGGATCCCTAGGATTAGCCTAGCCGGATCCCTCCAAGGAAGGAACCGTGGGATCCGGATGACAGTTTATGTCTAACATTGCTAAAAAAATCATTTCAACTCATCTTCCTAACTCAAACACTCCATCTCATCTTAAATGAGTTCCTAGATCGATGAAACTCGAACTTCAACCTTGTGCATGTTAATCATCACATTTCCAAGAACATTAGTGGATCAAGTCTTAAATGCACTTGCCAAGCTCTTCCTTTATAAGCCATATTGCTAAGAACACTTTAGTCATCAAACACAAACACAATTATCAAGAATTGCAACCATCTCCCTTAGTCATTTCATCATGAGAAAGGCTCTAGTGTTAACTCATCCACTCAAGAACCACCCAAGAAACTTGCTAGGATCATACACGAAGTTTCCTCAACCGAATCATTTCGGTTAAGTCCACTAATGCTAGGATTTCTCCTACACCAAGGAAACCAATCAAACTATTCCCAAGAAAATAGTTCCACTAGGACTTCATCACCAAACTCTACCAAACCAAACATACCCTCCACAACTCAACCAACATCATTGGTGCCTAGAGCCACCTCACAATCATCTCCACATTCTCACAATGTAGAAGACTTACCTCCTTGGCCATCTCACCTTCCACCACTACCAACAAACTCACTTGAAAGGTTGGGCAACAAAATCAAAATATTGAATCAACACTGATCCAATGTCAAACTCTCTCATTCCCCCCAATAGTCCATTTTGGATTATGAGAAGACATCAAAGTCAACCACCCGACCACATGGAAGTTGATGCTTATTTACCTCCACCCTCAAACATTTTAGAGCCATCACTTAATGAGCCTCCACCAATTCCTCCTTCATTTGAAGATCCACAACCCACTTCACTTGAACTTCCACTTCAAGAAATTCAAAACCACGAAAAGGATTGCTATCATTGTAAACATGTTAAAAAGTTGATACATGAACTACGTGAAGAGCAACGTTTCATGTTTTATCACCTCCTCGAACGTTTCGAAGAGGTCAACAAGCCAAAACTATAATGAGCATCATAAATCACAAGCTCAAACTTAGAACGTTTAGGAAACCTATCCTTGATCATCATTAAGTTTTTAGTTGAATCTAGAGTTTGGGTAACTCATTAGCATTAGTAGCACTTGTATGGCTAGTTCATTCTCTTAGTTTTAGAGTTTTGGTTGATCATCTCTTGTTTTTATTGAATGAATATCTATATGCCATAATTGTTATGTGCTTTGTGTTTTGTGCTTACTATATCATATACTAATTCACATCTTCATTAGCTCGATTCTTGAAGAAGCATCAGCAGACAGTAGGATCCTCAAAATGCCTAGACGGATCCCTCCAAAAAGGGAACCGTGGGATCCGGGGTACAGAAGCATAAATTTCTACTAACTTGAGTTTATTTGCAGGAAATTATGCACTATACTCTTGTTTTCTAACCTTTGCTTTGAAGATTTTCAAAATACATATGAAGATTTTGACACCATAAAGCTAGGGGGAGCTTTGTGTCAAACAAAATTGCAAAAACATTTGCAACTTAATCCAATTTTGGATTATACTTCATGACACCCCATTGCAACTTTGCAATCTTCGAGGAGGAGCACGTTTTCGTCACTTTGACGAACCATTTGCAAACATATTTGCAAACACAATTAGTTTATTTTACGTTATGTCCTTGACGCCTCTCGAAGGGATGGACTCGTCAAGGGGAGTTAAGACAGTACCATTCCGTCACTTGCTCTCTTTACAATTTTACATATCTTTTCTTATAAAATTGTGTTAGTTTCTTTTAACACTTTTGTTTCGACAAAAGGGGAGAAGAAAGTAAAACTACAAATTCAAACTTACTAAATTTTAGTTTTCCTTAAAATAATTTTATGTTTTGTCATCAACAAAAGGGGAGATTGTTAATACAAATAAGCCGTAAAACGTTTATTTATATTTTGCGATCTTCTAATGTTTTGTCGATAACAAGCGTAAAATCATTTAACGAAACAAATAGAATACGTAAATAGTTTAAGTTAATAGTTTCCTAACACACTTACGTTTTCACATAAAACACTAAAACAAGTACAAGTGATTTTATGATTTAGATACATATGTACAACAACTAGTGTTTACATATTTGGTTAGCATATACTTAAACTAAGTATACTAAAATGGGTAAAAACATGTAAATACTAAAATGGGTAAAAACTAGCAAATGGTATTGACCCATAACCCATGGTTTTATATATACCACTTAACCAAGTTCATTGTATCCTTAAGATACATTGTATCTAGAAAGAAAACCATGGATCAACCCATAACCCATGACCCATGACCCATATCCAAAAATACCCATGGGCAAGAGGGCGTTCCACGGATCCACGGCTTTGTGCTAGCGGATCCCTTGTGGTAGGGATCCGTGGGATCCAGCGAACGATGAGAATTTTCTCTATAAATGAGAGTCATTTCTTCCTTTCTACTCACTACTTTACACACATACTTCCCCCAAGTATTATAACCCTCTAACCTCAGATCCAAGTGATCTATGTAGTTTGTCTTTGTTTTTGTGTGATCTTCTAGGTTCCTCTTAAAGGCAAGATCACCACTTCTTGAAGACAAGCAAGCTCAAGTCCATGAGTTGCCATGCTTCTTCATCATCAAGACAACTAAGGTTCTCTTGTTGATAGTTCTTCCTTTCTCCATAGATGTTGGGTTGAAGGCATTAGTGAAGAATGCCGAAAGTGTCAAGATGAAAGCATTAGTGAAAGGTGCTCATCATCCGTGTCAAATCATTAGTGAAGAATGCTAAAGGTGTCAAGACGAAGGCATTAGTGAAGGGTGCCAGCGTTGTGTCAAAGGCATTAGTGAAGGATGCGAAAGAATCAAATCAACTCGCATTTGGGAAGAATGCCTAGGTCGTATAATCGATGAGGTGTATCGTTATACATATAAGTATTTGTTTATTTCAAGGATGGTGATATCCTTGATGGTGTTGTAACAAGGAGAGGATCTCCTTGATATTAGGTGTTGTGTTGTGAAGGGTAGTAGTTCCTCCATAGTAATGGAACTAGGTGCTTAGCCTAGTACCTAATAAAGGGTAAGCGACGTTGTGATAGGATTAGTTCTCCTTGGTGTGAAAGAACTTCGGTGGTTAGCCTAGCACCGTATAAAGGGTAAGCGACGTTGTGTTAGGTGTGGTTCGCCTTGGTGTGAAGGAACTCGGTATTTAGCTTTGTACCGGAAAAAGGTTAAGCGGCGTTGTGAAGGCTTCTCCGCCATAAGGAGTTGGTATAGTGCTTACGAACTCTCGAGTAGGTGACTCGGGGGTGGAGTAGGCAAGGAAGGTGTCCTTGTAGCCGAACCACTATAAATAACTTGTGTCGTGGTGATGTGCTTCTTACTCTTTATCTTTCATTACACGTTTATATATCTATCTATCAACGTCCAACATAAACAACCAAATAGATTGACATAAGTCGATCTAAATATTTAAAAGGAAGTTTAAATTGGTAAAACTATTCAACCCCCCTTCTAGTTTTCCACAAAGTCATTAAACGAGTTTTATACCGTTCTTTATTACTTGTGTCATGATGCCAATTGAGTGGCACCCTCGGTTTTTGGGGGTGTTACATCGTGGGGAGTTTCGTTCTGATCACAACGGTATATTTATGAACGCTCAAACTGCGTTGATCATGCATATGCCAAATGATATGCAAATGTGATGTTTAGAAGATTTTATGATGATATAAATCGTGCTTAATTTCTGATTAAGGTCTTAAGTACAATGAAATTTTCCGGGAGCTTACAGTCTTATAGGGTCGGGTTTGGGTCTTAAGTAATTTATAATCGGGTTGACCCGATAAACCCGATAAGCTATAAAAACCCATTAAAAATCATTGTTTCGCATTGTTTCTTTCGTTATATATCGGGCAAAAGGAAATAGTAGTGTTGTGATCGTTTAATATTTGAGTTTTTTTTCTCATGTTTGGTGATATTTTAATAAATAAAGCAAATTGTGGGATGAGATTAGCATGTAACCCGATAGACCTAACCCGACAACCCGAACCCGATACCTTACAGGGTCGGGTTGCGGGTTAGTTTTTAATTTTTCAAAGACACGATAAGCCCACTAACTCGACCCGATAACCCGTTTGACACCCCTAGTACTTCCATTACAAGATACTTGTTGTTTTTAGAATTAAAAATCTTATAATTCACTTGTTGGTACTTAGTATGTTTTTACCCTAGCTAAGCTGAGTCCACCACAGGTTTTTGCATAACTAGGCGTAGACTACACCTGCTGGTAAATAAGTATGTTTCTTTCACAACCTGATTAATTTATTGCCAAAACTACATTTACTCGTGCTCTAGGTTCTACAAACAAACAACTCAGTCACGCATTCGGTCGAACACTTGCTTTACACATATAATCCACAACATTTTTACCAAAACAAAATACACATAATTGAGTCAGCATCTCAACGAACACTTGGATTACACTCTAAACATGCAATGCACAACGTTTTTAACAACAAAAAAACACAAAACTGATTCGGACATTTCATGGAACACTTGGTCTCCACATAACAGCTTTTGGTCAATAATCCTTTTATTCAATCAAATTTCAACTTTAACTAAAATCAGCCAATCACAAGCAATTCAAAGCTTCAGCTATAAACATATATAGTCAGACTTTAAACTTGATTAAATTTCACTAAAACCTAATTATTAGGAATAAACACTTAAATTTAAAAATTGAAGTAGAATAACAACAATTCAACACTTGAACTATCAAACGCCAAATATAAAATCAACTCAATCACCTCAATTGAATTAATAACCTAAAATTTAGGGTTTAAACTTAACAACAATATAAATAGAAGTACAACTAATGATCAATTGAATAACTTAACAAATGATTACAAATTAATTATAAAGGTAACACTGTATTATACCAAACTTGATAACGATGACGACCGACGATGGTTATGGTGACAATGATTCCGGAGTTAGGGTAGAGGTGGTGACGACGGTTCTGAAGTTAGGGTAGAGGTGGTGACAACGGTGCCGGAGTTAGGGTAGAGGTGGTGACAGCGGTGCTGGAGTTAGCGTTTCGGTGGTGGTGGATAACTTAGGGTCACGTGAGTTTTGGATCGAGAGAGTGTGTTTGAGAGATATTTGGTATGCGTGGATAATGAGTGTGGTAAAGTTTTATATCTATAATTTTTTTACCAAGTCTTTATAGTTTACCGTGACTTTTTTATAAAAACTTAATCAATCTTTTTGCCTACTTTTATCTTTAACAAGGCTTTAGTCACCAAAGCTTACAAAGATGGTTTTACTAACTTTTTGGCTCATTAGTCAGCAAAAGATTTTAGTAATTAAATAGCTTTTATTTTGTAGTGTTAATAATGTGATATGGGAATTGGTTCTAAAGGAGAATGGGTTCAATATACGGGAATTGATAAACTCTTTTCAAACTTAGAAGTAAACTACATATATATGAGTTAATAATTGTTGAACATTAATACTACTCGTTGTTGTTAGATATTATCCAAAAAAATACACAAGTCGTAAAAATAATAATCTTGAATGATGTGATATATTGTTCTTTTTAAAAATTTGTTCAAGATTTCTACGAAAGCAAGACCAGTGTTTCTTAAGTTTTCCAAATATATCAAAAATAATTTGATTGGCACAAGTTTATATTTATACTCATTTCATAGGGACATTTTTGAAAAATGAGGAGAAATAAAATGATTATCACAAAAAAGTATTGTAAAACAGAGGTGGTGTGTTTAGATTTTGAAAAAAAGGATTTGATGGTGGTGGTTGTGTGCTGGTAGAGGATGGTGGTATGATCGTGCGGTGGTGTAATTGGAAACTCAAAATAGAATTAAGAGTAAACTGTAAAAAATGTCCTTATAGTAAGCGAGGGTAAAATAGTTAGTTCACATGGCCTTTGACTTTAACTAACGGGGATATTTAACACCCGTTAGCCAAAAGAGACGATTTGCAACAAAGTGGAAACTACATGGATATTTTTCATAAAAATTGCAAACAACATGGACATTTTTCATAATTAAGTTTGTTCAAGGACATTTTTCGTAAAAACTGCAAACCATAAGGATATTTTTTGTAGTTTACCCGGTAATTTATATGGTTGAGGACAAAACTGTATATTTTGAACCAACAGTTTTCGTTTATTTTTATTGTGGTTTGCACTTGATGTGTTTTAACTATGTTTTAATGGAGTTAAGTACTCTCTATATATGATGAAAGAAAATGTAAACAATATTTGAATGATTATTTATAAGATATCTTTGTTTTAAGAGAGTTAAGTGCGCTATGGCACTAATAACTCTTATTGGTGTGTTACCTTAGCGCGCGCACATGATAACACGACAATAACTTAAACACTCTTCTAGCATAGCAGTAACTGTTATTTGTGCATATGGCTCTCATAACACATCACAAAGATACCTCCTCACAAAAAAGAAATGCATGACGAGATGTGAGCTGGCTAGCGAGGGACAAATGACATGATAGAGGCGGCGCATTATGGCATGCCGTTGGGCAAAAGGATTACCAAATGACGTGTTGTTGGTGATGTGCACCATGAACTTTAATTAGGAGTCCATTTTATTCTTGTTTTGTATCATTTTGTTAAAAGCTGTTTTGATTTTGTATCAAAGATTCAGTCTTTTAATTGTTGGGTGATTTGAAGTTTTCGGGTGGTTTTCTCACGGCTTTAATGTTTCGGTGAGTAGAAAAGACTTTTTACATGGAAATTAAAATTGTGTGTGGTAAGAGTTTTTCTCACACCGAATGCTAATGCCGTGGGAGGATCACCGGGCTATATATATCACACCACACTCATTTCCCTTTGTCAATTTATAGACACTCTAGGACTATACTGATCATTATTCTACATCTACACGGGTTTGCAGATGTTTAAAAAAATTGTAAATAAATTTAGAATGTTTGTTTCAAAAGAACTTGTTATCTATACTACTTATAATAGATGAATGAATCTCTCTATAAGTGATGTTAAAATTAAGACTTACAAAATCTGTTCTATTAGACAATCACAATGCACTATTAATGTTTTATCATCAATCTTAATTTTCGGACTTACAAGTCTTAAAGTTTAATGTACAAAATACAAAACAATATAAATGTGGTTAAGATATTTAACATGGTCAATTAATTAACTGGTTAATAAATACGATTAATGTAGTTATTAAAACACCCTTTACACAAGAAATACAAATTGTTAAGCATATTGTACAACCAACTTAAACATAATTCCGGCATTAAATGTAATTAATACAAATAATAAAGACATTATACAAATATTCAAACCCGAAAGAACAGGTAGAATGAGCCCGAGCTCGACAGTGCGGTCCAACGGTCGAGCCGAGCAGGCGCGGGCAAAAGGGTCGAGCTCAAGCAAGACGGGCCAAACGGTCGGCCGGCACGGCCGAGCCGGCAACCAACACGGGTTAAAAAAATTATTTATATCCGTAAAATTATTGTCAAAAAAATATAATAAACTAAAATACATGATTCACCGGAAACTTTTACTTAAAGGTATCAAGCCGCTTGCAACGTGTGACTCTCTTAGTTCTATCTAATGCTTTTTAACAGATTTACCTTCTGACGTGTCCATTTTATTCGTCATCTTGGCATAGATAATTTTAATTTGTTTTTTTCAAAAGCTTTGAATCTTTGATGAATTGAGTGCCTTGAGTAGTAGACCTTTAAACTAGATACCGTATTCATTTTTGATATTCGTACCTTTTTTGAGTCTTAGTAAGGCGGGTGATAAAATATAATATTTTGATTTGAGATTTAGTCATGCAAGCATGATTTGATCTAGTCATTTTTCAACCTATATCTCAAATAATAAAAATGTCTTATGTAAATCTCAAACTATTTTCAACACAAACATACTAATGTAAATGTATCAATAAGTTGATCCAAAATTAGTCATTGTTAAACTTTTGTTTCAGTGCATCAACCCAGTTTCAACCCCTTTTTCAATCTCCCATGGGAGATACTCCGATAAAACTGGTGAATGTTTATGTGATTAGGCTTTAATTAAGCCCACACAAGCTAATTTTATAATGTATTGTGGAGTGTGGACAGTGGACTACCGAAGAGCTAAAGAGGTTACAAAAGCCACAAGGAAATTCAAAAAATAGTAGATTGGCGAACACTGACATTCAGGTCTTTTGCGTCACCATTATTCATCCCATGAGAATAAACCCAAAGAACTCTCCCAGCTTAGTGGGCACCATCCTGAGTGAAGACGAGGCTGAGACCGGACCCTGAGCTTTTATTCCAAAGCCTCCAGGTGTGTTTATAGGTTTTGCGGATGTGGATGCTTATATGAAGAATGCCAAAGATGGGACTTGAACACGAGTCAATTATTTCAAACACAATCTTTCCATTATTGACTAACGCTCCATTGGTAAAAAGACAAAGAAATACTTGATCGGTTACATCAGGGTGGTGGCATTCATGTCATCCATACCTCACCCATACCTCACCATGCACCAATAATATCATTCCACCTCATCTCATACCTCACTCATACCTCATCATACTTTTCTAGTGTCAACCATGATTCCATACTTCACCTAATTTTATTTTTTTAATTAAAGCATGCATGCCTTCCATTTCCAAACCATTTCGATAAGGATTGCTGAAAGCCTTTCATACCGATTGATACTCGATGGTGTGACGATGTTCCGATCGGTTTAAACTTCATACAAAGCATACCGTGCCCCATTCACCACCAGCCATTTAGCCAATCAAGCAATTGTATATTTAAATTTTCCATTTGTTTCCCAATGAAAGAAACAAGTTTTATATCTGCAAGGACGAAATTCGATGCGAGGTCTTTTCGGTTATATCAAACTACTAGTATTATCAAACTAATGTTACCAGTAGATAAGAAATTTAACAGAAACACAATATTGATAGCTGAATACAAATGATGAATTGAATTTAATCAAAAATCTGTAGGAAAAAATTAGTGGGCAAAATTTGACTTTGGCAGAGTATATCACATGGGATACTTTAATATTTCTACAATTTTTTATCAGGAAAAGAAGTGGTGAAAGTGATATGTTCCTTGATAATAAAGAAGAAGAAATTAATTTCAAGTTCTTCTCATTTCGAGTGTTGATGACTTACACTAATTGATGTTATCGGTGAAAATTGCCGATTGGATCTAATTTGGATCGCGTCGTATTTGCAAAAAGCATTGAATTCAATATATTCCAATCTAATCGGGGACGTGTTATAGTTGCAAACCATCAAATCCACATTGCTTGTAAATAAGAGACTGCTTCTTTGGGCTAATAGCTATTGCACAATCTATGGATACCTGCAATCCTCCAATGCAAATTTTATATTACTCAAATTGCAAAAAAGTTAAGAATAGTTGAACATACTTCACACTACAATCTAGCTAGTTTAACATTCAGCATATCAAGCCACTTTAGCGTTTGTGAATCATTTCGCGCTAAAAGATATTTTGGACTACAAGGTTTATGCAGTGCTAATTTTTGGGAGGCTGACTTATCCGCTACAAGTATAATATCACACGATGACTTCTGATTTAAAGCACTATATGTGCGCATCAATTACTAGTTTTCAGGATCCCTTTATGTAAAAAAGACAAGTCGATTAGTAAGGCACATTTATAAGAAACCTGCCATCAAAATGACCTAATGCTATCACACATAATGTCCACAAAAGGTTTAAGGTTCAAATACTTATCTAATAACTTTAACCCAAAAAACGTTATCAATTCACCGGAATGTCTTAGAACAAAAAACAATGAAATAATTGAAACAAAAATTGAAAAATGTATGATTGACTCCAAATAACACGCGGTACCCACTCCCAATGATTGCGGTAACAATGTTACACTCATGTGACAGAGGCCCCATCACCACTTTAACCTATATATATGGAGACATTCATGCTCTACGTTGCTCTTTTTAAAACACAATATTCCACTTAGAAAAATGTTACAAAAATTGTCCACTTTAAGCACTGGTTTATGTACGTATAATCTATTACCACCACCCACTTTACTTGCTTTTCTTTCACCAATTTGAAGTATCAAGTTTACTTGATTTTCTTTCATTAATTGATAGTTGAAAATGTGCACTTTCTATTTTCATGTCATCTAGGAGCGCTATATTAACTACTTCTGTTGAATGTTCTTGTTGACACGAGTTTAGCCTTTCTATCTTTTAACCAAGTTATAGGGCTTCATTTTATCGTCCCAAAGATTCAGAGAGGTCAAGTTCTTCTCTTACGTGAGGTTGCCTGATCACTTCAAAATTGTTTCATTAAGCAAGGTTCAAAATAAAGGTGCATTTTGTAATGATAATCCGAAAGTTTTACCAACGAACTCTCGTTACCAAATCTAATATAACCGTCTCTTTATCTTATCTAAAATCTATTAACTATATATATATATATATATATATATATATATATATATATATATATATATATATATATATATATATATATATATATATATATATATATATATATATATAGGAGGGATCCAAGAAGAAGAAAACTAAAATAAGAAGAATAAGAAGGATTTTTAGCCACACATTTGAAATAAGAGGAGAATTTAAGGGAGATGCGTTCATATTTGAGTGCGTCCGGGAATGTGTGGTTGTAGTTTCTTCTTATCCTTCTCATTTTAATTTTTCTTCTTATTCGATCTAGCTAACTATATATATATATATATATATATATATATATATATATATATATATATATATATATATAACGTCTCTCCGCTCTAAAATTATTGTTCACCAACATAAAACACATAGTTTAAGTAAAATGCATTTATTACTCTTTAAATTTAAATGACAGTTTACTCTTTGACAACTAGTTACAGATATCATTTAATTTTGTAAATGATAATTTTGATTAGGGTAATATGTGACGGGACTGCATTACAACGATTTGTTATGTTTTTATCATTAACACCATCCGTCTTGTAGTAGCATCATATAGGCAATCACATTTGTTTTCCACACCTTAAACTTATACATTTTTCTGTCATGAAATAAGGTAGGGCTGAGAATCGAAGGTTCAAAACCGAACCGGACCGACGAAACCGACCGAACCGACAAAAACCGAACCGGACCGACAGCCCGTCGGTTCGGTTTCGGTTTCAGGTCCTACATGCTTTCGGTTTTGGGTCTGTTCGGTTCGGTTCGGTTTCGGTTCGCGTTTTTCACGGTTTTCGATCCTCGGTTTTGTCGGTTCGGTTCGGGTCGGTTTATGACCGACGCTCAGCCCTAAAATAAGTTACTTTTTCTTATCTTTCACCGACAACTTTGTATCAAATCACTATAAGAGCTAATAAGACAGCTTAGACACAACTAATCCCACTCAACAAAGGCAAAACTACTAAAGTACAAAATACAAGTTGTATCAATTATTTGAATATTATGCTAATCCATTAAATCAATAAGTAGCAAAATTTGAAGGAGAAAATTACATTTTATACATATTTTTTATATATGAATTTTTCTAATTTGTGCTTACAAGCACAAATTAAGCACATCAAAAGGACTCAGAGACCCATAAAAAAAGACTCAAAGAACCACACAAAGGTACAAAAGTCATTTTTCATTAGTCTCTGAGTCTTTTTTGTTTAATTGTGTCACAAGAAGCGAGTTAAAAAAAAAAAAAAAAAAAAAAAATTCTTGGATATATTAATCTGTTTAGCCTTACATTTTGCTTGTAACAAAATCAAAAATTATTCGAAGGCAGAAAATTATAGCTAAAGGAAAGTGGAAGATAAACTTTTGACAAAGGCACAAAGTGAAAAAGAGATTAGAGATGTTACTAGAATCACTAACCTGCACAACCGGTGAAGTTAACCCAATGATTCGAATCTTAGCTCTTACATCACCCATGATCCTCAACTCAACTCTATCATTCGTAATTGCATCACTAATCAAATTAGCAGCATCACTTTGCATCAAACTAACCCGATCCACCGTCACCGTTGTTTGCAACTGTCTCACGCTATGCGCTGGTTGAAAAAACCCCGGTACTGACCCTCGACCCTGTTGAAACCAGAAAGAACCTAAATTATACTTTACTGAACTAAAGTTTTTGGTGCTCTTTTTGTTTCAAATTAAATGTCCAATTTTAAATTGCACACAGTTTAATAAGATCGAGTGAGACCATTACATTGTTCATCAATAAAATGTCATCTTATACTTTTGCAACATTTCTATTGCTGCTTAAATATGAAAATTAACACTTATTTTAAGAAAAAACATAATATGAAAATTAACATTTAATTTGATACAGAAAGAGTAGGATATTTAAACATACAATGGTAAATGGTTTATATAGAAAAAAGTACGGAAAGCCTACCAAGGGTATCCCACGGTACATAATATTAAATGTGGAATCCTCGTACTTGATGCCAACTTTATTATCATTCTTAGCAGTGAACAACATTCGTATAGCTAGGGACAAAGATGCAGAATCTGGAGAAGTGATAGTTTGAGAACTAGGGTTTGTTGTTGAAGCTAGGTTAATATATTGTACACCAACTTGTTGTAAACTAAACTCGGGTTTTTTAGGTTTAACAGCTAGTAAAACAACGAGAACAACCGCGACAGCAACGAGTGCTAGGAATGAGAAGAGAAGGAATAAGCAACAACAGCAGCCTTTGATTGAGGCTGAGGGTGATGAAGTTGATGAGTTTGGGTAGTAATGTGGGTTGTAGTTTGATGATGATGGTGGTCGGATTGGGTGGCGGTTGTGGGGGGTTATGGCGGTGTCCGAGGTCATGGTTTTTGGTATCCGGCGATGAACGCCGGTGAGATTTTGGTTGTGACTTTTTGAGTGAAAGTGAGTTTGTATGTTTAAAAAGTAAATGTTGTATTATTATACAAGTAGGAAAAATGTGGACAGAATATTTGAAAGTAATCAAATTTTGGAACTCGACACTTTTTTTTTAACAATATTATAATGGGGAGTGATTTGTACACCAAAACTTTTTGCCATACACCACTAATGTATGCTTCTGTGTGTTGTACTGTATGCATCAGTAGTACATTTAGTGGTGTGCACACCACTTTTTAGTGGTGTACATATCACCTCCCTATTATAATTAGAAGAGTGGATTTGTATAGAAAGTATATGTGTTTTATTTAACTTTTATGTAGAAAGATTTTCTTTGGAAGAGTGGATTTGTATAGAAGAGTGGATTTGTATAGAAAGTATATGTGTTTTACCAAAAATTCATTACCACGTTAGAAATCTTTTCATAAATCCAGAGGCCTAAATCGAAGCTTTAAAATGAAGCTTTTTTTGAAAATTCGTTTGTATAAAATTTAATTTTTTAATTTTTTTTATGTGAAATCTTTGATTAGTTTCTCAAAATCAATATATTATAATATTTCATTTTCAATTGATTAATGAGTCAATAATCTAATCTTTTAGTGACACTTTTGATCGTAGATAACTTTTAACTTTACTTTTGAGATATTTCTTTTTGTCGAAGATATTGTTACCGCAATAGTTAACATTATTCTATACACCATATGAGTATTGCGAAAAGAGTTTAGATTTATAATTTGATTAATTATATCAATCGGTGCAGCCTTTTTCACATGTATAATTTTTCTCAAAACTCTTAGTTTCAAAAATGAATCTATACCGTTAATATCCAAACAATTGTTATGATATGGCTTAAAGAACTTTTCATGTTCAAACAACTACCTTTTTTATCTTGTTATCATCTTAGGGATTGTAAATATCAATGTTAAATAGTAAACCCAAAATACCTTCGTACAATTTAAATTGATTAAATTTACTTTCGAGTGATGAAATAGCTTGATCCGCAATGTATAAGAAATAATCGGTTCCAAATCTCTTTGCCGGTTTTTATTAATTCAGTTTCAACATCGTCATTGTATTTCTTATATCTACAAATAGATCGTTTTCCTTTCAATTTTTTTTGTTCTGCATTCGTTTTTCTTTAGTAATTTCTTTATCAAAAACTAAAGTATCCTTAAATGCAACTTTTGATTGAAGAATGATACATGAGTAGATGAGAGAAACCAGAGAGTGAAAGTATGTTTGCGGGTGTGAAAAAATAAACGTCGATTCATAAATGTAAATGGTTAAAATGTTGTTCCCAGAGGGCTTAATTTAATATTTGCTTATTTTTCATGCAAAAATGGGTTTTTGATATATTTAATATATTTGGGTTTAAATTTCTAAAACTCGCAGGCTTAAAAAATGAAAAGTGGTAAAAAAAAAATGGCCAAAAGTTTTATTATTTAACATTTATCTGCTAATCGGGGCATTAAATAATCGAATCTTTAAAGACGACGACAAAAAAACATGTAACTGATATTATATATATACAAGGTCTTAAAAAATCCTGGGTCTTAAAACATTAAGGGTGCGTTTGGTAGAGAAATTGCAGAAAAAAACGAAGAGAATAGAATCTCGAGAATAGAAATCAAGAGAATTTTGTTCAATTCTAATGTTTGGTAACAATGCAGACTCAATCTAGAAATGAATTTTTTATTTAAATAATATTTTGTCTAAATGAAAATTTTAAAAATATTTTAAAAAATTATTTTAAAAAATATATCTTTTTTTAAAATCTATTTTTAAAATTTATGTACTTTCTTTAAAAATTATTTTAAAAAATATTTTTAAAAATATATTTATTTAAAAAAACTTGTTTTTAAATAATTTTTTAAAAATGTATTTATTTAAAAAAACTTATTTAAAATATTAAAAATATATTTAAAAACATTTTTTAAAAAATATTTAAAAAAATTATTTTTAAAAATATTTAAAAAAATATATTTTTAAAATGTTTTTAAAAAGAAAACTTGTTTTTTTAAAAACTATTTTTGAAAATGTATTTATTTAAAAAACCTTATTTTTTTAAAAACATTTTTTAAATTATTTTTAAAATGTATTTATTTAACAAAATTATAGTTGTAAAAAAAAAAAAAAAAAAAAAAAACATTTTTCGAAATAATAATAATCCATTTCTCCAATTTCTCCACAAAAATAAGGGAAATGGAGCTAGCCAAATTACACTACCCAAGTCTATCCATTTCTTTTCATTTCTCCACCGAATTTCTCCGCTTTTTCAATTCTCGGTACCAAACAAGAGAAATGTGTCACACCCTCGCCGGAGGCGGAAATACGAGGTGTAACGGAAGGGAACATAAGCACAAGATAATAGAACATACCAACGTTAAGATTAAAAAGAAATAATACGCCATTACAATACTAGTTTAGCCGTCATCGGCAAATATATTACAAAGTTTAGTTCCCAAAATATTGCGTTCTATTACATAATGATTTGTAGTAACAAGTGAAAACTTCATTATGCAAGACACAGTAGAAAAAGCTTACTAACGATCACCGAAATGCATGAGAGAAAGCGGGTCAACTATGAAAATAGTTGGTGAGTAAACATGTTTAGTAAAATAAGAAAACTCGTATGAAAGAATCAAAGGTTTCGGTCATCGAAAATAGTCCACAAAGCAAAGGCATTGTGTATCCACTCGCCCAAGTTCCGCCATACAAAACTTGCAACCCTGTGTACACAACCCATTGCACAAAATATATCGCGTCAAGTAGTCAAGTATAAGTGGTCATAATAGTTCACAATATAGTACCAAGTATATAACAATTCGAGATGCTCCGAACATGGGAGACTTTGCCTTTGCTCGAGCAGGGAGACTTAAATTGAAAATGCTCCGTTCCCATAGGGAGACATTCTGCTCCGGACCGGGGAGGCTTTAAGTTGATGCTCCGAACATGGAAGACTTTATAGTGATGCTCCGAACATGGGAGACTTTAGGTCAAGGTCATAACATGTACGGTTCAATAAGTTCAAGTAAGGCATTATTTCATAATTAAGTTCAAGGATTTATTTCAAATTCACAAATTCTAGTCAAACAAGTTAATAAAAGTAGTGATCAATTTAGCTCAAGAAAGGTTCATGCATTTCGCCCCAAAATATAGTAAAAACGGAAAAGGGGGTTTGTGATTACTCACTTGGTAAACTGGTGTGATGACAAGAGTGAGTACACTGAGGTACAATGTGATGCTTAAATCTGGACCTATTACCAATGATATGATATGTAATGAGTTGCAATGTAATGTTATGCATGCATTTCGTATGTTATTTATACCATTTGCGAGTTTTGAAAAAATAATACTTATCGTCGAAAAATACTCTTTTGACGTCTTGACCAATCATAAATCACTTTACAAGTATTTACGTCAAAATGTCATCCTACAAAGGTTTCGTAATGATTTATAGTGAAATTATCACTTTTAAAAAGTAAAATAAAGTCGTGAATTTTTATAAAAGTAACAAAAATGGCTTTGGAAAACTAGTCGTAAAATGGTGTGCGTCAATCGTTAGGAAACGAAATCGACGGTTTTGGAAAGTTTGTATCGAAATCTAGAAGTTTCAGTTCATGTGTTTTCGTCAAAAAGGTCTCGAACATAAAGATAATAAAGGTTAAAGATGGTGATTTTGTCTAATTGTTGTGTAAAAAGTGAGTTTCGGCCAAGTTTAAACATCCATAAATAATTTATTACAACTCCGCTATACAAACGGTTAGTTATTTTAGAAAATATGCTCGGTGATCTTGATTTTATCAGAAGACATCTCGTTCCAAAAAGTTCTACATCAACGTTAAAAACAGCCCTCAACATGGACGTTTTAGCTACCGTAACACTTGTCTCGTAAAATAATATAGTTTTTCGAAAATAATAATTCTGCAATTTTATGAAAACGTGCATATCTTAGTCGTTTCAAATCCGTTTTCTCGTATTATATGTCCTTAGCTTCGTATCAAGTATACTAATATATTTTGATAAGTCGAAATAATTTGTAAAGGTTAGGACTCGTTTTGACTCGAATAAAGTAAAACCCTTTGCTGAAATTTTACGAAAAATATATATTTAGTCGTCAAACTTTAAAAATTCATAACTTCTTCGTTATAACTCCGTTTAATCCGTTCAAGCGGCCACGGATTCGTTTTAAAGTATATTTTCTAAATATCAAGGCCAAAATTTCGTGCCTACTGTCGGATTTTCCAGAAAACCAAAACAAGGACAGAACATATTTTATACGTATCGAAAATAGTTTTTCTCGTACTAAACCTATTCTAATCCCTTCAAATCAACTCCAAAGCTAATCTAATCCTACCATACACCTTCTTAGGGTGTCATGGGTTCCTAAACAACATCAAGACCAAAGTATACCAAGGGGATAATTATAGGATGACCATATATATATATATCTAAAAATCATGTAAAAATGGTATAAACAACACAAATCATGCATGCTTGCTCCAAAAATGAAGAGATACTTATGAAATGAAAAGGAGATATGAAAAATATAAATGATATGCTTACAAGTTAATATGATGAGGTGTAAGGAACAAGGTTTAGCCTAAACACTCTTGGTTTTTATTTCAAAACCTTATAAAGAGTGTTATCTAGATTGTTATTACAAGAACTTGAGAAAAATTTTGTGATCCCTTGTACCCCTTGATGAAGAACCGGTTTTGGAAGAGCCCAAAGAGAGAAGAAAAAGTTTTCTATCAACTTGTGAATTATTAGTGATATGAAATGAGTGAATGAATGAATGAAATGGTGGAGTATAAGTCTATACATTTGAAAAAAACTACCAATCCAATAAATGCAACCCCCCATGGCCGGTTTTGGGGGGGATGTATCTCACCAATTATATATATTTTTTTTCTTTTATAACTTGTCAAAATGGTGTAAGTAATTATTTGTAAGAAAAAATGTAGTTAAGTGAAAGATGTTGAAACTTGTATATAGTTGTGAACTTTGAGTAGTATGGGCTAAAAATAAGTTTTAATGGTTCAAAGTGAAGTATAATAAGATCATAAAAATTGTAAAAATACATTCCTTGTAAAATTTGAGTGATATAATAATTACCGTGCAGTTTTTAAGAAAAACGTCGTAATAATATAAATTTAACGATTGATATACAATATAAATTTAAAACACTAGGTAAACTAAAAATATAGTTTTTATAAACTAAATGTAAGTATAAAATATGTCGGGATCATTTTTGGAAGTATCGGATTAAATGTTAAAAATAATAACTCACGCGATAACGTTTATTTAATATAAAATTTACGCGTTTATTGTGAAGTGCAAAATCATGAATGAACTAACATGATGCATATTGAGTTTAAGAAATGATCGGAATTTGAGAATTGTGACATTCTTCCCATGTCAGCGGAATCACGTCCTCGTGATTCGATTAACGATACTATGGTCCGAACCTCGACAAGAGTTCTAAAAGTTCATGCTCGTACGAATAGTCTAAATGATCATGCCAGTGCTCATGCATAAGGGTTCCTCATCCAACTAATTACATGCCCGTGATTTGATTTGATGGGGTAAACTTACCCAATATCGAACGTGGCCCTCAAAAGACCTTTAGGTAGTCGATTCTAATTTAATCTCACAACTCATCAAACAAGAACTGTCATGAGATTAAACTAAACCGACTTGAATAAACTTGTCTCTTAGCTTGATTTTCGCAACTCATCAAACAAGAACTGTCACTAGATCAAGCTAGGAAACAAGTTGTTAGAAAGATAGGATTCAACATCCTTGAATGAAGTCTTTTGAAAGATTCGCTCGATATTGGATTTGCTTACACAATCGATCAAATCAACAAAATATATAACAACTAAGGTCGATATCAATAGGTCTCAAATTAATCAATGTCGTGAGCGTGATATGAATCGGAAGGAAGTTATGCACTCAAAAATCATGTTGTACTGAAATAAAGTGGTTGCTCAAAAGAATGTACCCGTTACGCGTTGCGGGCTTCCTCGGTACCCGGATAGAATGCTCGACCACGTGCGGGAGGAATTTCAATGTTCGATCTTGTGGGCCTTCTATTGCCAACGCCGAGTTTGGACGATTACCTCCTTGATTGGGAGTTCTTTTCGACTTTGGACGGTATTGCGAAGGTGATCTAGACTTCCACACTCGTAACATGCTTTTCTCCGTCCTTGATTTCCGATTCTGTTTGAGCAATTTCGCGAAGTGGCCGTCTGTCCACATTTGTCGCACCTTGGCGATCTCTGAGTGATGATAATTACATCGAGTACACAAAGGATGTGGACTGCATATCCTTTGCGCTCCCGGTAGTCGCCCATAGTTACGAGTTATTCGTTGCCTCTTGTTTTGCCGATTACGGTCTCGGCTTCGCATCCTTGACCGCTTGAAGTACCTTCTCCGTTGTTGGTTCGTCTAGCATCGAGATGTGTTATAATTTGAGTGAGTAGATCCGCTATTCCAGCAGCGTTGTTGTTTGGATCGTCATTGTTGTTTGGGTTGCGTTGTTGCTACCTCCGGCGTGTGTTTCTTGCGGCCATGATCCTCACAAAGGACCAAAACATCGGGTTGAGTAAACGACATTCGAACGAAGTCAGATGAGGTGTAGAACGGTGGTAATGTGTTATAATGTTCGAAATGTGACAGGAACGGAATCATGATATGTCTAACAAGTCGAAAGATGGAAAAGAGAAGATATGGACAAGGTAAGGCAATGTAGACGTGAACGTAAAAACATGCTATGCATACCCACCCGACCAATGCAACTTCAGGTGACCAGACTCAAAAGACTCGACTAAACATGATTTAAAACTACCACTCTTATCATTGTATGGTTCTTCATAAATTAGACATAGTTGATCAGGCTATGTATAATTTATGATTAACGATGCAACGATAGGACTAGATGACTCGGATGATGTTCAATGTTTAATAAAATAAAATAAAAATTTTCCGGTTATAGTGTGATTTTTATTTTTGAAAATCGGCATTCTCTATAACCTTTGGCTCGGTACCAATCTGTCACCTCGCCGGGAGGCGGAAATACGAGGTGTAACGGAGGAACATAAGCACAAGATAATAGAACATACCAACGTTAAGATTAAAAAGAAATAATACGCCATTACAATACTAGTTTAGCCGTCATTGGCAAATATATTACAAAGTTTAGTTCCCAAAATATTGCGTTCTATTACATAATGATTTGTAGTAACAAGTGAAAACTTCATTATGCAAGACACAGTAGAAAAAGCTTACTAACGATCACACGAAATGCATGAGAGAAAACGGGTCAACTATGAAAATAGTTGGTGAGTAAACATGTTTAGTAAAATAAGAAAACTCGTATGAAAGAGTCAAAGGTTTCGGTCATCGAAAATAGTCCACAAAGCAAAGGCATTGTGTATCCACTCAGTTCCAAGTTCCGCCCATACAAAACTTGCAACCTGTGTGTACACAACCCATTGCACAAAATATATCGCGTCAAGTAGTCAAGTATAAGCGGTCATAAGTTCACAATATAGTACCAAGTATATAATAATTCAGAGATGCTCCGAACATGGGAGACTTTGCCTTTGCTCCGAACAGGGAGACTTAAATTGAAAATGCTCCGTTCCCATAGGAGACATTCTCGCTCCGGACCGGGAGGCTTTAAGTTGATGCTCGAACATGGGAGACTTTATAGTGATGCTCGAACATGGGAGACTTTGTACGCTCCACCAATAAGGCGAGACTTTCGGGTCATAGCATGTACGGTTCAATAAGTTCAAATAAGGCATGATTTCGTAATTAAGTTCAAGGATTTGATTCAAGATCACAAGTTCTAGTCAAGCTAGTTAATAAAAGTAGTAATCAATTTAGCTCAAGAATGGTTCATGCATTTCGCCCCAAAATATAGTAAAACGGTAAAAAGGGGATGTGATTACTCACTTGGTAAACTGGTGTGATGACAAGAGTGAGTACACTGAGGTACAATGTGATGCTTAAATCTGGACCTATTACCAATGATATGATATGTAATGAGTTGCAATGTAATGTTATGCATGCATTTCAGTATGTTATTTATACCATTTGCGAGTTTTGAAAAATAATACTTATCGTCGAAAAATACTCTTTTGACGTCTTGACCAATCATAAATCACTTTACAAGTATTTACGTCAAAATGTCATCCTACAAAGGTTTCGTAATGATTTATAGTGAAATTATCACTTTTAAGTCAGTAAAATAAAGTCGTCGGAATTTTTATAAAAGTAACAAAATGGCTTTGGAAAACTAGTCGTAAAATGGTGTGCGTCAATCGTTAGGAAACAAACTCGACAGCTTTGGAAAGTTTGTATCGAAATCTAGAAGTTTCAGTTCATGTGTTTTCGTCAAAAGGTCTCGAACATAAAGATAATAAAGGTTAAAGATGGTGATTTTGTCTAATTGTTGTGTAAAAAGTGAGTTTCGGCCAAGTTTAAACATCCATAAATAATTTATTACAACTCCGCTATACAAACGGTTAGTCATTTTAGAAAATATGCTCGGTGATCTTGATTTTATCATCTCTCGTTACAAAAGTTCTACATCATAGTTAAAACAGCCCTCAACATGGACGTTTTAGCTACCGTAACACTTGTCTCGTAAAATAATATAGTTTTTCGAAAATAATAGTTACGGCAATTTTATGAAAACGTGCATATCTTTGTCGTTTCAAATCCGTTTTCTCGTATAATATGTCCTTAGCTTCGTATCAAGTATACTAATATATTTTTGATAAGTCGAAATAATTTGCAAAGCTTAAGGCTCGTTTTTGACTCGAATAAGATAAAAATAGTATGTTGAAATTTTCGAAAAATATATATTTCGTCGTCAAACTTGTAAAATCCATAACTTCTTAGTTACAACTCCGTTTTTATCCGTTCAAGCGGCCACGGATTCGTTTTAAAGTATATTTTCTAAATATCAAGGCCAAAAATTCGTGCCTACTGTCGGATTTTCCAGAAAATCAAAATAAGGACAGACCACTTTTTATACTTGTCGAAAATAGTTTTTCTCGTACTAAACCTATTCTAATCCCTTCAAATCAACTCCAAAGCTAATCTAATCCTACCATACACCTTCTTAGGGTGTCATGGGTTCCTAAACATCATCAAGACCAAAGTATACCAAGGGGATAATTATAGGATGACCTTATATATATATATCTAAAAATCATGTAAAATGGTATAAACAACACAATTCATGCATGCTTGCTCCAAAATGAAAAGATACTTATTAAATGAAAAGGAGATATGAAAATATAAATGATATGCTTACAAGTTAATATGATGAGGTGCAAAGAACAAGGTTTAGCCTAAACACTCTTGGTTTTTATTTCAAAACCTAATAAAGAGTGTGATTCTAGATTGTAATTACTTGCTTGAGAAATTTTGATGAGCCCTTGTTACTCCTCTTGTATGGCGGTTTTGGAATGAAGAACAAGAGAGAAGAAAAAACTTTACTTAACTTTGCATTATTGTGAGAATGAAATGAGTGAATAAGTTTACATTGAGTATAGATCTATACAATGTTGAAAAAACTGCCAACCAATAAATACATACCTCCCCCATGGCGGTTTTGGGGGATGTATCTCACCAAATAATTTTTTTTTCTTTTATATATTGTAAAAATTGTGTAGGTAATTATTTGTAAGAAAAATGTAGTTAAGTGAAAGATGTTGTAACTTGTATATAGTTGTGAACTTTGAGTAGTAAGGACTAAAATAAGTTTTAATGGATCAAAGTGAAGTATAATGAGATCATAAAATTGTAAAAATACATTTCTTGTAAAATTTGAGTGATAAAATAATTATCTTGTAGTTTTTAAGAAAAGCGTCGTAATAATATAAATTTAACGATTTATATACCAAATAAATTTAAAACACTAGGAAAACTCAAAATATAGTTTATATAACTAAATGTAAGTATAAAATATGTCGGGATCATTTTTAGAAGTAACGGATTAAATGTTCAAAATAATAACTCACGCGATAACGTTTATTTAATATAAAATTTACGCGTTAAATGTGAAATGAAATGTCATGAATGAACTAATATGATGCAAATGATGTTAATGAAATGTAGACTAATCTTAGTCCATATGAAATGTACGTGATGTTATGATCATGAATTCGCTAAACCATAAAGGTTACGCGATTTGGAACAAGTAAACCAAGTTTACGATAAATGTTGAAATAGTGAGGCATAAATTGTTTCGAAATGAAAATTTGAGAATTGTGACATTCTTCCCATGTCGGTGAATCACGTCCTCGTGATTCGATTAACGATACTATGGTCCGAACCTCGACAAGAGTTCTAAAAGTTCATGCTCGTATTTAATAGTCTAAGTGATCATGTCAATGCTCAAGCATAAGGGTTCCTCATCCAACTAATTACATGCCCGTGATTTGATTTGATGGGGTAAACTTACCCAATATCGAACGTGGCCCTCAAAAGACCTTTAGGTAGTCGATTCTAATTTAATCTCACAACTCATCAAACAAGAACCGTCATGAGATTAAACTAAACCGACTTGAATAAACTTGTCTCTTAGCTTGATTTTCGCAACTCATCAAACAAGAACTGTCACTAGATCAAGCTAGGAAACAAGTTGTTAGAAAGATAGGATTCAACATCCTTGAATGAAGTCTTTGAAAGATTCGCTCGATATTGGATTTGCTTACACAAATCAGATCAAATCAACAAAATATATAACAACTACGGTCGATATCAATAGGTCTCAAATTAATCAATGTCGTGAACGTGATATGAATCGGAAGGAAGTTATGCACTCAAAAATCATGTTGTACGAAATAAAGTAGTTGCTCAAAGGAATGTACCCGTTACGCGTTGCGGGCTTCCTCGGTACCGGATAGAATGCTCGACCACGTGCGGGAGGAATTTCAATGTTCGATCTTGTGGGCCTTCTATTGCCAACGCCGAGTTTGGACGATTACCTCCTTGATTGGGAGTTCTTTTCGACTTTGGATGGTATTGCGAAGGTGACCTAGACTTCCACACTCGTAACATGCTTTTCTCCGTCCTTGATTTCCATTCTGTTTGAGCAATTTCGCCGAAGTGGCGATCTGTCCACATTTGTCGCACCTTCGCGATCTCCTGAGTGATGATAATTACATCGAGTACACAAAGGATGTGGACCGCATATCCTTTGCGCTCCCGGTAGTCGCCCATAGTTACGAGTTATTCGTTGCCTCTTGTTTTGCCGATTCGGTCTCGCTTCGCATCCTTGACCGCGTTTGAAGTACCTTCTCCGTTGTTGGTTCGTCTAGCATCGAGATGTGTTATAATTTGAGTGAGTAGATCCGCTATTCCAGCAGCGTTGTTGTTTGGATCGTCATTGTTGTTTGGGTTGCCGTTGTTGCTACCTCCTGAGCGTGTGTTTCTTGCAGCCATGATCCTACAGAGGACCAAAACATCGGGTTGAGTAAACGACATTCGAACGAAGTCAGATGAGGTGTAGAACGGTGGTAATGTGTTATAATGTTCGAAATGTGACAGGAACGGAATCATGATATGTCTAACAAGTCGAAAGATGGAAAAGAGAAGATATGGACAAGGTACGGCAATGTAGACGTGAACGTAAAAACATGCTATGCATACCCACCCGACCAATGCAACTTCAAAGTGACCGGACTCAAAAGACTCGACTAAACATAATTTAAAACTACCACTCTTATCATTGTATGGTTCTTCATAAATTAGACATAGTTGATCGGGCTATGTATAATTTATGATTAACGATGCAACGATAGGACTAGATGACTCGGATGATGTTCAATGTTTAATAAAATAAAATAAAAATTTTCCGGTTATAGTGTGATTTTTATTTTGAAAATCGGCATTCTCTATAACCTTTGGCTCGGTACCAATCATGTCACACCTCATGGGAGGCGGAAATACGAGGTGTAACGGAGGAACATAAGCACAAGATAATAGAACATACCAACGTTAAGATTAAAAAGAAATAATACGCCATTACAATACTAGTTTAGCCGTCATCGGCAAATATATTACAAAGTTTAGTTCCCAAAATATTGCGTTCTATTACATAATGATTTGTAGTAACAAGTGAAAACTTCATTATGCAAGACACAGTAGAAAAAGCTTACTAACGATCACCTGAAATGCATGAGAGAAAACGGGTCAACTATGAAAATAGTTGGTGAGTAAACATGTTTAGTAAAATAAGAAAACTCGTATGAAAGAGTCAAAGGTTTCGGTCATCGAAAATAGTCCACAAAGCAAAGGCATTGTGTATCCACTCAGTTCCAAGTTCCGCCCATACAAAACTTGCAACCTGTGTGTACACAACCCATTGCACAAAATATATCGCGTCAAGTAGTCAAGTATAAGCGGTCATAAGTTCACAATATAGTACCAAGTATATAATAATTCAGAGATGCTCCGAACATGGGAGACTTTGCACTGCTCCGAACAGGGGAGACTTAAATTGAAAATGCTCCGTTCCCATAGGGAGACATTCTCGCTCCGGACCGGGAGGCTTTAAGTTGATGCTCCGAACATGGGAGACTTTATAGTGATGCTCGAACATGGGAGACTTTGTACGCTCCACCAATAAGGCGAGACTTTCGTGGTCATAGCATGTACGGTTCAATAAGTTCAAATAAGTAATTAGTTCATAATTAAGTTCAAGGATTTGATTCAAGATCACAAGTTCTAGTCAAGCTAGTTAATAAAAGTAGTAATCAATTTAGCTCAAGAATGGTTCATGCATTTCGCCCCAAATATAGTAAAAGCGGTAAAAGGGGATGTGATTACTCACTTGGTAAACGGTGTGATGACAAGAGTGAGTACACCGAGGTACAATGTGATGCTTAAATCTGGACCTATTACCAATGATATGATATGTAATGAGTTGCAATGTAATGTTATGCATGCATTTCGTATGTTATTTATACCATTTGCGAGTTTTGAAAAAATAATACTTATCGTCGAAAAATACTCTTTTGACGTCTTGACCAATCATAAATCACTTTACAAGTATTTACGTCAAAATGTCATCCTACAAAGGTTTCGTAATGATTTATAGTGAAATTATCACTTTTCGTCGTAAAATAAAGTCGTCGGAATTTTTATAAAAGTAACAAAAATGGCTTTGGAAAACTAGTCGTAAAATGGTGTGCGTCAATCGTTAGGAAACAAACTCGACAGTTTTAGAAAGTTTGTATCGAAATCTAGAAGTTTCAGTTCATGTGTTTTCGTCAAAAAGGTCTCGAACATAAAGATAATAAAGGTTAAAGATGGTGATTTTGTCTAATTGTTGTGTAAAAAGTGAGTTTCGGCCAAGTTTAAACATCCATAAATAATTTATTACAACTCCGCTATACAAACGGTTAGTCATTTTAGAAAATATGCTCGGTGATCTTGATTTTATCATCTCGTTACAAAAAGTTCTACATCATAGTTAAAAACAGCCCTCAACATGGACGTTTTAGCTACCGTAACACTTGTCTCGTAAAAATAATATAGTTTTTCGTAAAATAATAGTTACGGCAATTTTTATGAAAACGTGCATATCTTTGTCGTTTCAAATCCGTTTTCTACGTATAATACGTCCTTAGCTTCGTATCAAAGTATACTAATATATTTTTGATAAGTCGAAATAATTTGCAAAGCTTAAGGCTCGTTTTTGACCCGAATAATATAAAAATAGTATGCTGAAATTTCTGAAAAATATATATTTCGTCGTCAAACTTGTAAAATCCATAACTTCTTCGTTATAACTCCGTTTTTATCCGTTCAAGCGGCCACGGATTCGTTTTAAAGTATATTTTCTAAATATCAAGGCCAAAATTTCGTGCCTACTGTCGGATTTTCCAGAAAACCAAAATAAGGACAGACCACTTTTAATATTTATCGAAAATAGTTTTTCTCGTACTAAACCTATTCCAATCCCTTCAAATCAACTCCAAAGCTAATCTAATCCTACCATACACCTTCTTAGGGTGTCATGGGTTCCTAAACATCATCAAGACCAAAGTATACCAAGGGATAATTATAGGATGACCTTATATATATATATATATATATATATATATATATATATATATATATATATATATATCTAAAAATCATGTAAAATGGTATAAACAACACAATTCATGCATGCTTGCTCCAAAATGAAAAGATACTTATTAAATGAAAAGGAGATATGAAAAATATAAATGATATGCTTACAAGTTAATATGATGAGGTGCAAAGAACAAGGTTTAGCCTAAACACTCTTGGTTTTTATTTCAAAACCTAATAAAGAGTGTGATTCTAGATTGTAATTACTTGCTTGAGAAATTTTTGATGATCCCTTGTTACTCCTCTTGTATGGCCGGTTTTGGAATGAAGAACAAGAGAGAAGGAAAAACTTTTACTTAACTTTGCATTATTGTGAGAATGAAATGAGTGAATAAGTTTACATTGAGTATAGATCTATACAATGTTGAAAAATTTGCCAACCAATAAATACATACCCTCCCCCCCCCCCATGGCCGGTTTTGGGGGGGATGTATCTCACCAAATAATTTTTTTTTTCTTTTATATATTGTAAAAATTGTGTAGGTAATTATTTGTAAGAAAAATGTAGTTAAGTGAAAGATGTTGTAACTTGTATATAGTTGTGAACTTTGAGTAGTAAGGACTAAAAATAAGTTTTAATGGATCAAAGTGAAGTATAATGAGATCATAAAAATTGTAAAAATACATTTCTTGTAAAATCTGAGTGATAAAATAATTATCTTGTAGTTTTTAAGAAAAGCGTCGTAATAATATAAATTTAACGATTTATATACCAAATAAATTTAAAACACTAGGAAAACTCAAAATATAGTTTATATAACTAAATGTAAGTATAAAAATACGTCGGGATCATTTTTAGAAGTAACGGATTAAATGTTCAAAATAATAACTCACGCGATAACGTTTATTTAATATAAAATTTACGCAAAATTAAATGTGAAATGAAATGTCATGAATGAACTAATATGATGCAAATGATGTTAATGAAATGATGCCAATATACTCAACAGTTTAAATTTATATACCTAGCAAATGTAACTTTTTGGAAAATAAATAAAGTTGGAAGGTATGTTCTGTAGTTTTTTATGATTAGCTTAAGGACTAAGGGAGCTTCACTATATACGCAAAATGTGGTATTCTACCGTGGCTAAAGCCATTGATAGTTACAGAGGCAAGAATAATACAAAAGAAAAAGTGCACATAAAGCACTTCTTGCTTCTTCTTCTTGTTTGTATATATTTTATGCTTGATTAAAATAAAATATATTGATATCCCAAACAATACTCCAATAAAATTTTTGATAAAATTTTTGTTTAGCTCGGTGAAGATATTTAGAGTAATTATAAAATGCTTTATTAATTTCTAATGTAACTTGATGTAACTAGTTTAAGATAATTACAAAACGGATTGAATAGATTTGTAACTCGTGTAAAGTACCTTTATATTGATTTTTCTAATTATCTAACTTTTTGCTAGTTTGTTTTAATATATTTTGCCATTGTTGTTCAAGAAAAGCACAACTTGCTATTAGACTATTCGGTATCATAACATGAGTTATACTATAACTCAAACTTGCGTCGTGCACACCGCTTTAACATTTCACTTTAACTCATCAAAAAAACAACCGCAATCATAACATTCCCAAGGTTAAACATTAACTCATCAACAATTTACAAAAACAATCCCCATTTAGGGGCGAAAAAAAAAAAAAAACAAATGTTTAACACCGCGTTATGATGTTAACACCATAGACGGTATGGATAACTTGGTTTAACACCGAAATGTTAACCTTTGACCCGCTACTCTACGTTATGATAGCAAATGCTCTTACAAGTACTTTCAGAAATGTCAAATGAGTTGTCTCGATTTTCAAAACATCAATTTTTTATTTTGTAAATAGCCAAATTGATGATAAACCGGCCCATTGAATATTAACAGTTGATCCAAATGTCTTAAGGAGTAAATAATCTCAATCCAAATGTAACAAAATGCACGGAGATTAAAGATGTAAAGTGTAAACAAATACTACCAATAACTTCTTTTTTTTTTTTTTTTTTTTTTTTTTTAAAGAAACCGCAAAAAGTTTCTTAGGATTACATTTACTTTTTTGGTAAGCTGTAAAAGTCAGAAAAAGGGTGTTTGCCTGTAAAGTATCAATATCACAGCATCATTTCCTCCAATTAAATCCTATTTGTGTGTTTCTTAATTGACTAATATTATTCCTTCGTCCAAAATTATATGTATATTTAAAAGAAAAATTACAATGGGTAATAAAGGCCCAGAGGTAGTTATTTTAAAATTTATAAAAAAAAATATGAAAATTGAAGAATTACTCGGTCACTCATTCTCAACTAAAATATAACACTCACTTTCATTAACTCACGCCCTTCTTTTCACTTTCACCATTCTTTTTAAAAAATCTGATTTTTACAAAAATGTAGATTTTTACAAAAATGTTTCAGGTAAAAGAATATTATAAGTGTGTGTGGCATAATGAAAGAAAGTTTGAAAGTTCATAAAAAAAACATACATCTTTTAGTTCCCGTGTACTTCCACGGAATGTCGGAATCATGATCAAGTGAAAATTTATGAACATGATAAATTTTGAGATACATTTAAGAAATTCATTTAGTCGCGTTGATTCACAATTTATATACGCAGAAATATCTTTTTTGTTGATTTAATATAAACGGATGATTCACAATAACGATTTTAGTGTAGATTTGCAAGCTGATTCAAAACTTTGTTATTTATATGATATTTTGCGAATAATATGAATTAACTGTTACATTTTCACACCTTTGAATCACAAATTTGTTTCTAACCATGAATCAAGACTTCGAATTGTGTTTTTTTATGATTTCTCAAATTTGTCAATTTCTAATGGGGAGTAAAGTTCCACACTGGACATTGAAAGACACAATATTGCTATATAGAAAACCCAAACCTAAAACCAAATAGAAATTTTGGGTAATTAGAGAACACTCTTTAAAAATTAAAACAGACTAATGCCAATTATATAAGCCCAATAACTTATTTGGGCCTTCTATAATCACCACTTAGATAAAAGTAAAAGCCCAAAAATTGACTAGAAACATAGTTGTTAGTTAAGAATTTTACAATGAACTAAGCCCAATAACTTATAAGCCCAACAAATGTTTTGGGCCTTGCTAGTAGTCAATGAACATTGCAAATTTGCAGTAGATCAACTTGACAGAGGTTTAAGAAATTGTGTTGGTTTTAAATTTAGAGAAAATTACCAAAAGAGGCCAATTTCTCAAGGGTAGTCCATTTTTAAGACATTTTCTCATCTCTTTCCCAAAAGAGCCATGCTCAACTGCTCGACTCCACCCATTTTGTGACAAGTATCATATGGTAGGTGAAGATATTTTTTACCTTTAACTCAAATGACTAATTTACCCACATATATAAATACCCCTTTCTCTTTCCATCTCTCCCTCTACACCAACAACAGATCTGGGACCATCCACAAACACCAGATCATTTTTCTGTGAACACCAGATAATCTCGCTAATCCACAAACACTAGATCCACAAACACCAACACCAGATAATCTCGAAATAGTAACAAAAACACCAGAAATAATTATTCTTACAATATGAGTGTCGAGTGGGGGAAACGAAAGAAATAATCAAATTGAGCTTGATCACTATTGGATACCGCCAAATTGATGATGGAATCGGGCTCTACTCACCTCCAATTACAAAAGCCCTATCTAAATTTTTGAAAACCCTAAAATTGTATGAACCCTAATTTTTGTAAAATTGATTGAGATGATGAAGAAACTGAAGGGAAGGCACCCCATTTATATACAATCGAATGGAATGGATCCAAACACACCTTCTTAGCCTCCAAGCCTAGATGATATCTTCTTTTGGCTCTCGTCCCTTTCCACAACCACGCCTCATGTGGGATGGAGTTGATGATTCTTTGTGGTTCACTTTTACAGAAAAGAGAAGACTCTACTTTAATTGTGTTTGTTTTGGGAGAAGAGAAGCGTGGGAAGAAGGGCAGAAAAAGAAAGAAAGGGACGGTTCAGGTGTAGGTTTAGTCGAGCAGTTGATATAGAAGATGAATTTAGAAGGAGCAGTTTTTTAACAAAAATGGAAGATGATTGACTAGTGTTTGTGGGTTTTTATTTTGTGTTTGAATTTCTGGAAAAAAAAAAGTTATGGATTAGCGGTTGATTAGTGGTGGTTGAGCAGTGGTGGATGATCAGGCGGTGGTTGATTAGTGGTGGTCGGCGCGGTGGTTGATCGGTGGTGGTCGGCGATGGGCGGTGGTTGTGGGTGGTTGAGCGATGGTCGGTGGTGGTGGGTGGACTAGTATGGTGGTGAGGTAGGTGGGTGATGTGGGTGAGAGTAATTAATGAAGAGAGAGTGAGGGTAAATTTGTAATTCACAATAAAATAATAAAATATGCTCACCTAACTCTTGTACTTGCATTGACAATTGTCACAAAATGGGTGGAGTCGAACAGTTGAGCAGTTGAGCATGACTCTTTTAGGAAAGAGATGAGAAAAATGTCTTAAAAATGAACTACCCTTAAAAAATTGACCTCTTTTAGTAATTTTCTCTTAAATTTAAACCAAAACTAGACATAAAGTTTTTATGATTACATACAATGAGTAACTATTGTTTACTTTCTCAAATTTAATTATACAAAAGCAGGTTATAAAACACTCAGTGTAGAATTTTGAACGCGTAAACATAACACTGTAATATTAGTTTGTTTAAACCGACACTACAAGAAAAAAGGGCTATAGTGACGACAGGAAAATCATCACTAAAGGTGGAAAAGTCGTCACTAAACCGGTTTAATCGCGAAAATCAAGGTCGTCACTTGTCGTCACTATAGCTCCGTCACTAAGTTAATAGTGACGAAGCTAGAATTTGACACTAAATTTAGTGACAAGCTAAAGTCGTCACTTATGGGTGTGTGACAACACATTTAAATCACTTAATTTTAAATCCTTTGAAGTGGCTAAAGTCGTCACTATTTGATGTGATTAGTGACGAAAGAAAGGCGTCATTTTGGTTGAACCAAATGAACCTTAACGTTCAATAGTGACGAAATACCTCGTCTCTAACTATTGTTTCCATCTCCTTTAAAAGGCTACATCCTATTAGTCAATAATTACATCATACCAACCAAAGAGGAAATGCGAAACATTTCTTTAATCGATACTAAATACTAAGCAAATAATATATCCATACTTAGAGCGGAAACATCACAATTGTTTCAACCAATTATCCCATCTGTTTCCAACAATAAAAGTACAAAAGAAAAGAAAGAGTATCTTGTTCCTGTAAGAGAATCAATACATCCTATCTTCCAAATATACTAGTATTATATATCTTCCATCTATGCTTCAATTACACATCATCTCATGCGTCAACATAATCGCCATAATCTTGAGCTCATCAAAATCCTCGGTCTCCTCGATCCCTGCGATAAAATATGAGGAAGCAGACAACATCATATGTTTATATCCATATAAATCACGACACACCTATCAAAATTTATACTACTATATCCATGTACTCTAACCTGTTTCATACTAGTATACTAAAAGATGAGGAATGTTTATATCCTACTATATCCATGTACTCTAACTGTTTTATACTACTATATCCATGTACTCTACCCTTGATTTATATGGATCGAAATTTATACTACTATCCTGTTTACACATAGTGCTCAATGGCAATGTTTATATCCTGCTTGCTTGTTCCTTAACTGTTTCATACTAGTATACTACTATCACGACACACCTATCAAAATTTATATCCATATAAATCAAGGGTAGTTGTATCAATCATACCGCTTGCACAAGCACCATACTTGCTAAAAGCGCTTCTAATGGGTTCCAATTTGATTCAAAGTCAAACATACAAGAGAATGTCCATAACTTTATTTATTTATTCTTATGGCGAATGGGAGAGGATTATGGAGAAGAGGTAGTAACAAACCTATAGTGGTAAAATGGGAGGATCGGATTATAGAAATAAGAGCGGTCGTGGTCTTCAAGAACAAATTTCGCACGAAATGTAACATTGGAAAGGGCAATTCAACTACAAGTCACAACTCCCACCTAGTTCTCAACTAACTTAAATTGTTTAAGATAAACCATTTATATTAGAATATGTTTACCTTTTCATTATCATCAGTGTCATTGCCATCATCATCAGTGTCATTGCCCATCACCTGTAGGAAACAATGTTTGATGAGAGAATATGTACAACTGTACAAGTAATTTGGGGATACTAAAAAGGTAAATAGACATTGAACACAAAATAATTTCATATTCGGCTTTTGAATGATGAGGTAACCCAAAGCATACAATAAAACCATGATAAGTTACAGAGTAGCATGTTTTTTTAATGTTCTAACCCATCTTGGCCAGTAAATATAACTATTCTACCCATCAACAAACATTTTAGAATTTGTTATATCTGAATAAGATCTTTTAAGTTAGCAATGCATATACATACTTTTAGCTTTCATCTGACATTAATGGAGTTAACAACTAGAAGAAGCTTTACCTGATAAATGAATGGATCAGTTCTTGTAACCTAAATGAACTAAACTAATCCTAAATGAGCTAATCTAATAAGCAAATAAGCTCAAAAGAAGCAAATGAGCATTATGGGTCGCTTGAACATAAACTTATTTTTCCCGATCTCTATAGGCAAGTAAAATTACTTCAAATATGAGACATAAACTTACATTTCTATGATTGCCATGCGGTAAAGTGCTTCAACATAAAATTCACTTTTTTGTAAGGTCGACGTGCTCTTTTGTAGTTTGAGATGATTTTCCTTCAATTCAAGATGATCTTTCTCTAACGCTTGATTTTTCCTTTTACGAATTGAGATCCATTCGTAAGCTTTCGAGTCTCAAAAACATGCCTAGTAGAAGATGATCGTCCCCTTATATGTCTCGGAATATGACCTAGTACTTCCATGCAAATCTCGGTACCGATGTCTTGGAAGAACTAGCTTCCTTATTTTGTAAATCACATCGGATAACAAAAGAACATATCATTATTTTGTAAATCACAAGAAATTGTTAGCCTTGATTATTTTTATTAGAAGTGATGGTCATTCACGATTAGGAACTTTGTAATGTGTGTTAGATATCGTGATAGAATAGTCAACGGGCTCGTGGATTGGGCTAAGCTAATTGGTTAGAAGTTATGTTAAGCTAGCCTTATATCAATTCAAGTCCAATCCAATCCCACGAAGCCCATATACGGCCCATGGCCAAGCCTTAGGGCATCCTTTGTCTTGTACTATAAATACCCCTCAAGTATGTCATTTGAGGGGTGTGCTTGAGTGTGTGTGTGTGTGTGTTTTTCCTTTGAAGCAATATAACAACTTACTGTTTCATCTTTCTTCTCTCTACCTCTCTAAACATATACATGAATATACATCAAGTCACTATATCTTATCTTAATCTTTCTCTTTATTTACGCATAACAGTTTGGGTTTAACGTGGTATTCTTGTGTTCATAACGTGGGTATTTGATAAGGTTGGTATATCTTTGGTCCTAACAGAAATGATTCTAAAGAATAGTGCCAAAGATGCAATAGTAGAAAATACCCAAAGCTCATCAGCCTTATCATTAATCATTGCTTGCTTCTTTCTTGAAAAATGGGCTATCTTGAATCCTCCAATCACCGTTACTTCTTCCCCTTGTTTCCTTTTCTGTTTCAAATTATAATCAACAATTATAACCAATGCAAAACACACTGTTTTATGAAGGGCTGAAAGTAATTTTAGTCTCATCTCATATACATGTTGTTATATCCAAACACTCTAAACGTTTTTGCTATCTGCTCTGCTATAAACACATAAATGCTATAAACAATTGCCTAAATTTTAAAAGAATAATATCTCGTCACACTTACCCCGTGAATTACCCTTGCAACCGACTTCGTGCCATTAGTAGGTGGAATCTCATTACAAGACACAATTCGCTTATTTGTAGTGCTTATTTTACGTGAGATTAAAAGAAAAGAATGGGGTTATTCGGTTTGATATGTCAACACCGCATAACATCGAGACATATAGTTAGTTTTATATGTAAACTTTACAATAAAACTACATAAACAAATAGTTTTATATTCGAGCATATAGCAAAGAAAACTAGTATTCAAACAATCCAAGACAATAAATTAGAAGTGGTATGTTAGAACACAAACACTTCGCCTCATGAACCTTTCACATAGGAGGACCCACTCCATGACCTTTACCCCATTTGGCGGATGTGTGGTTGCCTCCTCTTTAGTGGGTACTTGGTATTGCTTGTGCAATCTGATTGCTCGCTTCTATGGTGGCTCGCTAGTCGTGTTCCCATAGCACGTACCATTGTTGGGCATGTAAATTTAAAATTTGAGTGTTCCTAAAAAACATAGCTCAAAATCCATTAATAGATTATCAATTTTGCTACAACCTTGTTCGATTAAAGTTGTCATAAATAGTTGAGACATAGCTAAAAATCCATTATTAGGAGAAAACAATTACTCACAAGACTTGCTCATGATATCTTGTTTCAACGAATCGAGTTGTTTTGTGCAAGTACTTCCATCAAACACAAAGACATTCTCGCACCACACATCCACCCTTGGTGATAAAGATTTGGCTATCGTCCCCAACTATCGTCCCCGCACATTCGTCAACCTCAAAATCAATTTTCTTTGATTCGATCCGCTCTTTCTATTTGCACTCAAAGCTCTTGATTCCTTCCTAGTAATAGCTGGACCTACATAGAGTTGGTTGAAATAAGAATCGATATATTATTCAATGAAACACATAGTATTAGATTAAGAAACGCACCATTTGAATTTGAGCCAATGTTTTCTTGGTGATGAGCACTTGTGTCTGTATTAGTTTGTGGAGAATCAACTACATGCTCTAGTTCTTGGTGATCTTCCTGATACAGGTTCTCCGTTGTCACATTATCTTCATGTATAACCGATCCTTTATCTTGAAACTTTAAATAGCCATGTCCCTTATGGATATGCTGACTATCATGATTAGTACTTGCGTTTTGCGGATCAGGCCTTTTTAATACTCCTTTTCCAGGTCCTTTAATGAGCTCATTAAACTCAGCATATATCATTTTGGAAGGGTTTTTACTCTTCACAGAATGATCATAAATCTGCATTTAAAGAAACAGAAGAAGATTAAGGATGGAAAAGTCATCAATCGTATGAAGACTAAACTAAAAAACCATAAAAATAAAAAGGTCGTTGGACTCGCTCAAATATCATCTCCTTACCATGTGACCTTTTCGTCTAGGAAGCCCAGGTTCCATCCTAGGAATTGATCCACGAACACCACCGGATACCTAACAACCAAAGAATGACAGTTTATGATTTCTAATGGAAGAGTGGATTCGAAATTTTTTTACTTGAGGTTAAGGAACTAACTGAATGAATAAGGAACACTACCAAAAAAAAGGTCCAATCTTTTACCTTGTTTTCTCCTACCTTTTGCTTCAAGTTTTGATCACGTAAGTTCATCATCCCTTCATTATTTTGACTTACCCTGGCATTCATCTTTCTTTGTTCCTAAATAACATATCAAGGCAGGAAGTGTTAGTGAGTTACTACACCTGTAAGCAGGTGTTTGTAACTAGCCACGGTTAATTGTTAAGGCAGGTAGTAACAAACCTACAGTGGTAAAATGGGAGGATCGGATTATTTTGACTTACCCTGGCATTCATCTTTCTTAGAGGTAGTAACACATTTATACATGATTATACAATTCAATCTCCCATCGTTTTATCACTTTTTGGAATAATTCACATGAAAAATCCTAAAATTTACATAAAGTTAAAAGCTTAGATCCAAAATAAGTATTACTTGAACCATAATATGCATAACACATAACTACATTGACACATAATTACACAACTCGCTACTGTTTAATCACATTTTGCAATCATTCGCACCAAAATCCTGAATTTACATAAAGTTATCAACTTTAACCAGTAAACATCAATAAAAAGCAGCCCAAACAAGCAAATACCATTATTCCAAACACCCGACTCGAATTCGCAACCTGCTCCCCCAAATTCATTACTCAAACCATAACACATAACAACATTCACACACAATTATGCAATTCATTACTTTCACTCTTTTATCACATTTTCGCAATCATTCACAACAAAAGCCCAAATATTACATAAAGTTAACAACTTTAACCAATTTTACCTTGTTTTTCACTAGCATATTCAAATGTGGCTCTTCTTCCAGATATACTTCTTCTACATGATACACTTCTGCTACTTCTGCTACTTCTACTACTGGAACATCATACAACGTGCGCGGGACATTCCTTTCCACCACATACCAATTTTTGCCTAATTTTAAATCTGGTACATAGAAAACTTGCTTAGCTTGGGATGCAAGAATGTATGGTTGATCTATGTACCATTTTCTAGACATATTTACACTAGTACTTCCAGATTCTTTGTCAACTTGCAGTCCATTCGCATTATCAACCTTAAACCATTCACACTTGAATACCAACACTCTTTTATTTCCTCCTAAGTATACCAGTTCCAACACTTCTTGTAAAATCCCAAAATAGTCGATCATGTTTGACCCATGGTCACCTCTCACTACTACCCCTGCTGTTTTGACATTTCCTATTCTCTTCACGACTTTGGGTGTGGAACTTATACCCATTCACCATACATCCACTATAGATATTCACCAATTAAAAGGTCCACGGATAGTATCCGGTTTCGAAGCAACCGAATGTAAACAAGTATTCACCTAAACAAATACAACATATAACTTATTGGTTAACCAAGGTTTATTATTTTCATTGTTAAATTTGAGAAAATTTATATCTCAAAAGTAGTTCTTACACGTTGTTGAAGCCATGAGGCAAATTGTTTGTCATGACGCTCATTTACATCGTTAAAACTTTCTTCTTCTAGTTCAACTTTGTGTTCATCAAGATATTAAAAATTTAGTAAGTTATAACCAAAAAACAAACTATAAACTTCTTAATATAGAAAGTGTACTTACTTTATAAGTTCTCTCATTTCGGGGCAATTATTTAATATGTATGTATGAATCTTCATTAATTCAAACTTCACTTAAATCACATGTTCAGAACCACCAATTGGACGCCTTTGCTTGAGAAAATGTAAATTTCACCACCGGATGTAAAATTTCATTGTTGCGCTCAATCTTGTTGAACACAATGTCAACATCATTGAGATACATAGAACAAAATGTCACACATTCATTTTCTATATATCTTTCACCTATGCATGCTCTTGGGCGAGCTTTGTTTGTAACATATCCCTTTAAAATACACATCCTACTCGTAACCACATCCTACTCGTAACCACATCCTACTCAGTAACTACATCCTACTCAGTAACCATATCCTACTCAGAACCATATCCTACTCAGTAACTTCTTTGGTCTACGCCTAAGCTCTTTCTACGCATAAGTTTAAAAAAAAAAAAAAAAAATTGAATTTTTGAGGAGACTAAACGTTCAATTTTTACGAGATTGAAATTTTGGTTTAACTGTGAAAATTTTGGTCAAAATTCAAATTTTGGGCCTAAATTCAAATTTTTCGGGTCAAATTTGGCGTCAAAATTGTCATAACTCAAATTTTCATACGACCTTAGAATTGATTTTTATAGTGAATTTCAAATTTTGGGCGAAATTTTTAAGAACCAAGGTTACGAGTACGACTTTCGAAATCACCTCAACCGAGCTTAATCTTCATCAACCATAACTCCTTTATCGCTGAATCGATCCTACATCAACTTTATCGATCATACCTTCATCAATGGCAACTCAACAAGACATTCATGCGGTAGGTCGAAAACCCACCTCCTATGTTGGCAAAAGGTGGTTATCTTCAATGGACAAGTCGAATGCTCCGCTACATCAAGACCAAACCTAATGGGAAACTCATGATTAAATCCATTCGGATGGACCCTTCCACCTCGACAAGTTCATGTACACGAAATGCCGATGCAACACCTCCCATCCCACCATCCTCTCATCTTCAAACCGAATCGAATACATTGAAGAGGATCGAAAACAAGTCGATGCGAGATGACATGGCAATTCATATTATCCAACTGGTTTACCAATAGACATCTTTCTTTGCGGTGAGCGGTTGTGAAACTGCTTTCGATATGTGGGAACGTGTTAGACGGCTTTGTTATGGAATGCAATTGGTAAACAAGACATGGAGAACAAGTCGCTAACTCGAATGGGAAAAGTTTACATCTACACCGTGAGAATCCATTGAATCCTACTATGGAAGGTTTTGCACTTTGATGAATGAGCTTATCGAAACAAGTTGGCACCCGAACAATCGTTCAAAACATCAAGTTCCCGAATAATCTTCCGAAGAATGGGGACGATATGTCACTATTGTTAACCAAACAAAAGACTTACATCGGGTTAACTTTGATCAACTAAACGATTTTCAAACAAAACCAATCTGAGCGAATGAAGTAAGGAAAGAAAGATTGGCAAAGAATCATGATCCATTGGCACTTATTGCAAAGACTCAACCTTCGTGTAATACACAACAACAAGCTTCATCATCTTCCACCAACAACAACTTGCAAAGAATACATTCCACAACCTCAACAACAATTCTATCCACAAGAACAACAAGTCATTCAACAACAGTATCCACAATACCGGAACAAGGAATCACCGATCCCGAAGTCAAGTAGAAGCGACCTTGCAATGTATTTTCTTTATTGGATAAAGCATTTAGCGATCGCATGGGTAATCGTGCGCCCGTATCGTGGTAATCAGTTGGGTCGAAATGTTGGAAATCGATGGGACGTAATGTTAGGAATAGAGCGATGGGTAATCGAATGGCAATGTTGCGCCTCAAATCGTTGGGAATTATGGAAATGTGAATCGTGGTAATCGATTAAGTGTTATAATCACAAGGAGTGGGTCACATGGCAAGAAATTGTCCTACCAAGCCGAAAAAGAAGGATTTTGCGACCTTCGAAAGCTATCTCGTTAGCACAAAAGGCGTAATCTGGAATGCGGTTGAGTGTTGAGGAACATGACTTTTTCGCTATTATGGATGATTTGGAAGACCTCGAGGAACTCAATGTGAACCGCATCTACATGGCAAATCTTCGTGAGACTAAGTACGACACCGACTCGACGCACCTCCGCCTATGACGCAAATGCGATGTCGAGGTACCAATCATTGATCCATGCTATAACAATGTCATATATGATGTGTTTACTCATGACGAGCGACTTACGTGACGCCAAAGACCCATTTATGATACATACCGACAATCCGAGTTGTAGCGATGACGAACTCGAAACTCCATATGGATCCTAGTGGAGGTCGTGGCACAAAATAACGTGACTAATGAGGAAACACGTGCTTATTTTGAATCATTAATCAATCAATGTGGCATTGAAGTTGAGAAAGTTAGAACGGTCAATCGCGGGTTAAGGCCGCGAATGCTAAATTGACCACCGAGCTTGAGAGTTACAAGGAACACGCCAAAGCCTATGAATTTCATACAAACAAACTTTCGAATTAGAAATTGGTTATCGAGATTACGCTTTAAGAGAAAACAATTGCAACTCAAGTATGATACACTTGATGTGAATCAACTTGAAAATAAAATCTTTAAACAAGGAAATTTCGAACAAAATGACCAACTTTCTAAACAAAAAGCACTTTTTCGATCTTGAAAAGAGAAGAAACAGTTGATTGTCGATTTTTCAAACCGAGAAGATTCTCTTCTTGATGAAATTCGATAAAAATGAAACTATAAAGAAATTGGATAATTTGCTTCTTACAACGGGTCATTCCGCTAAATCAAACAAGATGCTTTCTAATCAAGTAAATCCGATTTTCACACTTCACATAAAATGGCTCTTGGTAACAACCTTCTTCGCTTCTCAAGAAAGCTCGAAAATCTCGAATGTGTTGAACAATGGACAACCTTTGCATGAACCCATAATTGTTCGTGATTCTCTTGAAACATTGGAACTATCTCGAAGAGTAGATAAAAATGAAACAAAAGAATCCAGATCTTAAACCGATTGATTATAACAAATGGAACAAAATTAATGGAATTACTTTTGTTAATCAAAAAGAAAAGTCAAAGTTTTCCATCACACCAAGTGTTTCAAACAAAGTGTCAACACCAGTTTCAAAACCAGTTGTAGTTTCCAAATCTCTTTCGAAAATCGAACAAATGTCTTCAAACAATCCTTTTAACACAAGTGAGACTAGAAGCATTTTAGATGACGTTAAAACTAGAATTGGGTATCTTCAAGAGACTGTTAAAACTAAAACCAATATTACAACAAACATCTGGTTTAATAGTTTTGATAATGAATAGAAAAAGTTTTTGAAACTCTAATTGCCCTCACCAATGCCATCGGTGCAAGGGTAATTCATGTTGAACAAGCACTTTTGAAAGAAACAAATGACTTTGTCAAGGACCATAAATCCACAGTAAAGCAAGCTAATGAAAGTTTTGAACACATCAAAGTTTTGGAAAATTTAAATGATTCTCTCTTCAAGATGTTATGACTCATCGATATTATGTCCATCATTTTGCAAACATATTCTCATTGAAGATCATGAAAGACTCTAGTCCGAGACCTCCGCAATTGTTTCAAAATATGAAAATGCTCTTGCAAAACTTGAAAAGAAAACGTGTCCTATTTTAAACAACTTGATCGAAAATCGAGGAATGCAAGTATGACAAGCTGTCAGATGAGCGTGCCTACAAGGACATGCAAGAGCAAAATGATCTTTGAGAGTTCAGTTGGAAAGTCTAAAAGGAAAGGTCATGGATACTAAGTTTGCAAAACCATTGACCGAGGAGAAAACAAATGTTCCCAAACCGGTTTTCAAACCAAAATGTCTATTTCTCGCCTTCCTCCAAACATCAATGAGAAAAATGATTTGTCAAAAACAATACTCCACAGACTTTGCCTATTAAAAAGAGAATTATCAAAGCTTTTGAAAAACCTGTTTTTGAGAAAGAAAAGTGCTTACACCGCAACTCTAGGAACAAGACACGGAATGTGACCAAAAATCCATTAAAGAATCATTGGTTCTACCAACATGGTCAACAATCACTATCTAGAAGAAGCTAGGAAAAGGCACAGACTCGAAAAGATGGAATTCTAGGTGCAACATCTAGGGTGATGAATTCTACAGATTTCAAGGCAATCGCTAGTAGTAGTAAACCATTACCTAGGAACACTCTTCAAAAGACTAGGGATTGGCTTGCATCTAAGAGTAGTTGCGCAAACGAAAATGCTATGCCCGTAGAAAACAACACTAGGAATTCTAAGTCTTTTGAACAAGAATCAATTTCAAAAGACTCAGTAGTGACAAAGTTAAAGTCTGCATTGCTTTAAACAAGAATATTGAATTTGTATGTACTACATGTAAAAATGTATCTTTTCGCCTAATCATGATGCATGTGCCTTACAATATCTCAAGGAAGATAATTCTCATCCCAAGGCACAATCCACTAAGACACCAAATAGAAACAAGCCCGTTGCTAAAATGTCAAACAAAAGAAACCTAATAGCGGATCTCTTGGACGTAGTTTTTCCAAAAATGAGTCTTCCACGCATCTGAAAAGAAAACAACTCCTAGATCTTACCTTGGGTGGATACCCACGGCAAAGTTTTCAACGAAATAGGTCTTAGATGGATTCCCACAGAAAGATGTTTGATACTTGCACCTACACGGATAATAGTGAAAATCATCGGGATAAGGAAGTCAAAACCACTACAACCGTTGATAGTGATCACCCTCACCGTGAGGAATCTTGTACTTCTAACATCGTTATTTGTGAAAACTCTTCTTCTTTGGTTGTAGGTGAATCAAATATCTCGTAACCCGACTCATCGTAGGGTTCCACCAGTAAACTCTTCTTCTTCATTCTCTCTATCTTCTATTTTTGATTTTCCATTTCTTTTATAAAACCAACAAAAGCAAAATACAAAATAGAAAATTTTCAAAAATTCAAAAACAATAGAAAATCAAAATCCAAAAATATTCTTCTCGACATGTCTCTCATATAATCGATATTACAGACGCTTTCTAGAAATGTCATTCAACAATGATACGGGCATGTACTGAGATGCTTGAGCGAGAGTTCTTTAATGTTTTCCAAAACATGTCGTTTCTCAAATAAATTTCTTAAAAATGGCTTTCGATACTTGAAAGACGAAACCCGACTTCAAATTAATGGCTTCTAAACACATGGCCTCGGGACCCGCTCAAAGAAAGGAAAGTGCTTATCAAAATCAAAGGTTTTAAATTCTTTCAAGCGCTATTCCTAAAAATGTAATGGCTTGTAAGTATTTCTGCTTGCAACCAGATCTTTAAAGAAAGGAAAGTGCTACGCAAAATCGATTTTCATAAATATCGAGCACTTATCCTAAAACAATAGAAGATCATTCTTCTTCAATATCTTCAAAAGATTTTTTAAAATCTTCATCTTGCGTACCATTGATTCGAAAATTTTCAAAAAGATTTTTTCAAAATCTCTCACATTTGGTACCAAGATAACTCCTTCTAAACCCTTAATTGATTCTAAATTTTACAGAAGAAAAATATGCTTTCGTTAAGGGGAGTATTAAACCAAAATTATTCCAAAATTCATGCTAAATCGCCTTCCAAATGTTCTTCAAAACATATCTTTTAATCATTTTGTTTCAAAACATCATGGATATGCTATTTTGAGGGGGAGAAACGTGATTAAAATGTGATCAAAAATGTTTTATGATCGTTGTTTGAATCTCAAAATGAGCTCGACTTAGATGAAACCATGGAATTGACCAGGAATCATGTACCATCTCGAGAAACTTTCTATGACTTGACCAGGACGGGTAATAATTTCAAGCTAGTTCTCTAGTGATGTAAACGTGTCTCGAATCGGTCTTGTTCATTTAAAGTCGATCAATTCAAAAAGTGCGATCTCTACCCTCACTGTGAAGATTTAAGTTAAAACAAGATAAGCACACGTGAAGGGGGAGTGTTTCTGAAAAACAAAACTCTCAAGGTGTTAACAAAATGTTTTGATAATCATAAACACTTTGAGAGATTTTCAAGAAAAATGGTTTTATGGCAACAATAGGACAGTCATGGAGTTATAAGGTGACTAAGGATAGGAAATTCGTCCTATGATCCGTCAGAGCCGGAGGGATCTACCCAAGGACAATACCCATAGTTAGTATTAGAAGTCCTTAGGTATGATTGAAAAAAAAAGGAGCAATGTGAGAAAGGAGAAAGAAGGGGTTGAAGAATTAAAAAGAAAAGTAAAAGAAAGGGTGAAAAGAAATAGCCTCCATAATCAACCTTAGAGCGTAAACCGGTTCAATTCATCACTCTTTCGTTGTCACTAGATGACTCAGTATTGAAGACAAAGACGTCATGGACCCAAAGGACGCATCGCATAAACCTTCTAGCCACTCAATTCCTCTTAAAAGGATTTGTTTCATTCTCACTGGGAACCCTACATAATCTATCGACTTTCTCTTAGAGATCGTTGGTATTGAAGAAGGAGACCCTCTCCTAGTCTCCGCTCGGAAAACCAAAATGCACTATTGAGTCTAGAGCCACGAGATTCATCAAAAGATCTCATAGGAACACTTGACATGACATCGCTTGTTGTTCATCAATTAGGACAAAAGTGATATATTCTAGAGTCCCACGCAGATCTTAGCAATCGCCGTAACATTTATGAGAAGTTTCACATCCGTGATCTTGATGATTGAATGGAAACTCCCGCCGAGGTCAACATCAAGCAGCCCGACAGCAGTCACCGGTAATTCTCAAGTGGATTACGCTTAGTGTGTCTCAAACGGTCTACAATCGTGGGGTGATGCTTGGTGTACCTCAACGACTCATCCGAATCAGAGGTGTACTTGGTACATCGCGTTATCTCACTTGTGGGACTCAGGTTCAGAACGGCCCTTGTGTGAATTAGAGACGTGTTTTCACAATATGTTGTTAACACACTCGAAATTCAAACTTGTAAGTGCCGGAATCCGCTTATTACTAACCTGTTTTATGATTTCTTCTTATGGAAGCTCCGGAGCGGATGGATCGTGCAGATTATTCACATGCTCATACCAACAACACATGAAAGTTCTCATCATAATCAAAGGCAACTCAAAGTTAAAGATGATTCTTCGTCAATGTCAAAGAATCTACAAAGTGTAAAGACTCGAGAACTTCATCATTGGAAACTTAAAGTCAAATAGAAGTGTGAGCATGGTGGAGAAAGGCGTGGAGACACCTGTTGGGAATTAAGGTAAACTCGATTCTGTCAAGTATCTACCGAAGAGATTCTCGAAGAAGAATGGATTCTGTTGAAGTCACACTTGATGAAGTGTTAAAGCAGATATCGTGTTCTTCTTTGAAAGTGCGAATCCACGTGGGAGAGATGAGCTCGAGTGTAGAAAAGTCGGTAGCCGTATGAAAGATAGGTTGGCGCCGTATTATGTAGAGCTTACTCAGAATAAACAATATGATTAACAAAACAATATGATTAGTTGCATGCTTGTATAGATGCATGCTTGGTCTATGTTTGTATTAGGAGCATACAGTGTAAATGCTCGTGAGTCATTAGGGTTTCTTGGCTATAAAAGGAACCATAATAGTTAGTAATAGATAAGCTTTTCTCAAGTCTTTCAAGTCTTGTAAACTATCCGAAACATAGAGTTTCTATAATCAAAAGATCCATAGAGGATCAAAGAGTTCTTAGTTATTATAACTTGTATTTACTTTCCGCTATATAATACGAGTTGTAGAGATCTTCTATTAGTTTGCTTGTGATTACATAGGCAACACTAACGATCTCCGAGTGCTTAAGATCTATCAAGGTTTTTGTGTTTTCAATAAGTGGTATCAAAGCCTCGGGAAAGTCTCTACGATACTAAGAACCATTCTCACCCCCATACAATCAAACATTCATTCACCATGCCTGGATCCGATAATGAAAATGAAGTCACCAACACAAACAACACCAACACCACTTCCATGCAAAGCTCGGTCTCTCAAACGGTAATGGTAAATTTCCTTATTTGAAAAGGGAAGAGTATGGTCTTTGGACTATGAAGATGGAAAACTGGATTTCCAATATTGATTGGAATCATGGGAGGTAGTAAAGAAAGGAAACAGTCTCAAGAAAATGATTCCGACGAGGATGGGAAGTTTATCATGGCTCCTCCCAAAGCTACAAGAGGTCTTGGCCATGCAGAGAGCATAAAGTAAAACTATTCCTTCAAGCCATTCACGAAGATCATCATGTGATTTTCACCATATGGATGATGCAAAAGACATATGGATGGCTCTCAAAGCAAGGTTCGGTGGAAATGAAGAATCAAAGAGAATGAGGAAGTCCATCTTGAGACAACAATTTTAGGACTTCAATATCTCCAAGAAGAAGGTATCCACAAGGGATACGACGGGTTCCATAGGATTTTGAGTCGGTGAACCGGTGAATGCTAAACCCGATAATGATGATTGCAACTCAAAGTTCTTGCGATCTTTGCCGCCATCATGGTTGCATGTTAGTATAGCCCTCAGGCTAAAGGAGGGTTGGACATGCTCACCTTTGATGAGTCAGTACAACAGACTCGAAACTCTTGAACCGATGTCGAACTCCCTACCGTACGCCTTCTTACGGCCATGCAGACTTTTGTTGGGACATCTCACTCCAACACAATGGTACTGCTCAAGTTCCAACTACTTTCCATCATCTCCCGTTCCAACTACTTTCCATCATCTTGCACTCCCACTCCACCACATAACACTCGTCCCACTCCACCATGTTCTCAAACTAAGACTAGTAGTGTGATGGAGGATGTTCTTCATTCGTTTGTTCTTGATTATGATACTCAAGAGATCTTGCATATGAAGACTTTGATCGCTTGGACCTCTTGAAATGGAGGAGATGAAACGAAAATGCAGTGGGCATTCTTTGTCGGTGGACATCAAAAGATTTGAAGAGAAGTGCGGGAGGAAGTTTGCTTTCAAGGAAAGGAACCACTCGCTTTGATAGGAGAAAAGTCAAGTGTTTCACTTGCCACCGGATGGGGCATTTCTCCGTGGAATGCAAAGGCAGGAAAAGTGGAGATGGAGCTAACTACCTTTCCTATCGCCAGAAGCAATGAGGCGGAGCCTCGTGACTCTCCTCACCATGGATGAACAGGTCAACCGGATCGCACATGAACTGTGAATGAGGAAGCTCATGATCTTGATAAGCTTGGATTCTTGGCAAGGTGTACTTGGATGAAAGGCGTGATCGGTTTGCCTTGATGGGACTATCTCGGTACACAATCAGTATATTTGGTTGTAGTCTAAGATACAACGAACTTAAAGAAGAGTTTGATGCTATGAAACCTAAGTTTGATGAATGCTATATTGAAAATGAAGCTCATAAACTAGCATTAAAAACGAGAGAAAGACAAAAGTATGGTTTCAAAAGAATCAAATAGCTTATGAAGAAAAGATAAAGGTATTACAGTTTGATCTAGAAGTTGCAAATAATTACTTAAAGCTGCGAGAAAGCAAAGGATGAAGTCGTGTGCGAGAACCTAGAGCTTAAAGAAAAACTAGCCGAGGAAATAGCTAGGCATAAGGAATGGTTAATTTCGGTGATAATCTAGCTAGAGAAATCTATAACGGTCAATCGGTAACCTCGGCTTAGGATTAGGCTTTCAAAAGTATGTAGGAGTAGAAGCTAAGTATGATGGTCGTAAATCCACACCAACAAAGTTAGTTAACTTTGTTAAAGAAGGTGAAATGCATCGTCCTGGACCTATTAGAGGTGAATTTATGCCCATTGACCTTTCCATCATCGTTGACTTTGATGGATCACATCATCTATATGGCGAAAAGTCAAAGACTTGCGGACCACGATACCTCATCTAATGACTTTGTCTCTTGCTCGACGGTGACAATTCATCGGATCAAGGGTCTACTTCCTATGAAAGTTGTGATTCAAATGAGAAGTCGACCTTCCCAAGCTGAGCCTACACCCAAGCCTCGCACCCCGTCTACTTGCAAGCCTTCTAGGAAGTCTGGCGAGAATCAACTTCAAGGCAGGTTTCTTACGAAGACTTATCTTTGAAATCTTTGAATAATCGATCTGTTAAAACAATTCCTTGAATGTTTCTAATTTAAGTACTTCTTCATGTAATCAAACATCTCCTATTTGAATAAATCTTCCAAGAAGAAGACATGTTTTGTATGTGGAAGTAAATTTCATTTAATTAAGGATTGTGATTTTATGATCAAAGATTGGGTGCATGTGCTACTCACCGAAAACACAAATCTAAGTGGACCAATGTTGATAAAATTCCACCTTATGTCCCACAAGCGACTAATCTTGACTCTCATTGGAGAAGTTCGGTTGCGGACCTTATATGCAACCAACTAGCCCATACTTTAATCATAGTTATTGGCCTACATATGTTGACTCTATGTATCTTTGGGATGGGATATGGAACCTTCTTTGTGAATCCTCAAGAGTTGTTCTTGGACTAACAAGGACCCAATCATCAATGGAGGACCAAGAACAATGGTGGATCCTCTAAATCTTCATGTCCTAAACACATGATCCATAAGGCGGTTCAAGTCGATAATGACTTGAACCTTCTTTGATTACTAACCGTATGTATATATTTGTATTGTTGTTTGTAGGATCATCCCTTAAGCATAAAGATATTGGTATTGTTGATAGTGGTTGTTCGGAAGCATGTCTGGGAACAAAGATATGATGCACAATTTTGTCCCTATAGAAGGAGGAGGAAATGTGACGTTTGGAGGAAGTGATGGAAGTATCACAAGGAAAGGCACCATAAAGACACCTCATTTAGATTTTGAAAATGTGTACTATGTTAAGGAACTTCAGCATTTCAACTTGTTCTCCGTTTCACAAATCTGTGACACCAAGAACAAAGTACTCTTCTCTTAGAATGAATGTCTTGTGCTGTCTAAAGACTTCAAACTCCCAGAAGAAACCTCAATTCTGCTGAAAGTTCCTCGCACTCACAACTTATACACATTCAACCTTAATGAAGTTCAACCTGGTGGTGACCTCACTTGCTTGGTGGCTAAAGCATCCCTTGATGAGTCTACTAAATGGCATAGGAGGATGGCCCATGTGAATTTCAAGACCATAAACAAACTCTCTAAAATGGGTCTTGTTGAAGGTCTTCCCTCCAAAGTTTTCACCAATGATCATAATTGTGTTGCATGCAACAAAGGAAAACAACACGAGCCTCCTACAAAGCTATCAATGCTATGAGCATCATTTACGAACCTCTTGAGTTGCTCCACATGGATCTGTTTGGTCCTACTCAAGTCGAAGCATTGATCATAAGTACTTACATTTGGTTATCACTTGATGGCTATAGCAGATTTTGTTAGGTTTTCTTTCTCGAACCAAAGATGAAACATCTCAAGTCTTGATGAATTCATCACTCTCGTTGAAAATCGGTTGAACAAAAGGTCAAGGGTATTCGATGTGATAATGGGACGAGTTTAAAATGCTATTCTTATAGAACTCGTGGGTCAAAAGGTATAAAAGGGACTATAGTAATCCAAGAACCCCACAACAAAATGGGGTGGTGAAAGAAAGAATAGGACCTTAATAGAGGTGCAAGATCAATGCTTGCGACTCTAAACTACCAACTATGTTACGGATGAAGTCATTGGCACAACGTGCTATGTGCTAAACAGGTCTCCATTACAAGACCACAACTCAAAACACCATATGAACTTCTCTTTGGGAAGGTTCATGTCATTCACTACCTAAAACCTTTTGGTTGTCAAGTGACCATTACGAACACCGGTGATCCGTTGGAAAAATTTGATGAGAAGGTGATGATGGTTATATTGTGGGTTATTCACTCATAGTAAGGCATACGAGGTGTACAATTTGCAAGCCAAGAAGATAGAGGAGACATTGAACACGAGATTTTTGGAAGATAAGCATAATATTCAAGGACGGGTCATCGTGGTCTTTTGATCTTGACTATTTAACCGATTCCTTGGGTTACACTAGACATTTGGCTAACCAAAATGCAGGTCCTCAAGCGTCTCCCACTAACAATGCAGGTCCCTTAGATGATGACTCTGAAAATGAGTTTGAAGATGATGAGCAACCTATTCTTGTGCCATCTTTCTCCCCTAACAATATTGCGGTACCACCTCCAAGGATATTGGCGATAAGAGTGATGAAGATGACTCACATTATCTTTGAGGACCTTGCTAGGCTTGAGACTCAAGAATTTCTTTGCTAAGCTTGAGCGAGAAACCGAATGGAGGGTTGCTAATGAAGGAGTCAGAAACCATGTGTCTGCTGAAGTTGACTCTGTCATACCTACCATCCACAAATCTGCTTGAAGGCTATCTTTGTTTCTCCTCATGTTCCTTCTCAAGTGTCTTGGACTTTGGAGAACCTCATACACGCTTTCCAAAACCCTCCGATCTTGGAAATCATCAACCCAAAGTGGCATCTTTACTTCACCCTCTTATGATCTTCAATTTGAACCAACAATCACTAATCTTGATTCATCCATTGAAGTCATTGCCATCGCTACTCGGAGGATCAACATTGCTCATCCTCAATCCAACATCATAGGTGATCTTCGGCACTGTTAGAACTCGAAGGGCTATAACAAGTCCTCAATTTGGGCGATTGCATTTCTCTCTATGTCTCCAACCAAAAAGAGACAATCACACGGACTTCAAACATTGTCTGCTTTGCTTGTTTTCTTTCTCAAGTGGAACCTACAAGTGTTTCTCAAGCTCTTAACGATTCAAGTGGCTAGAAGCAATGCAAGAAGAAATGCAACAATTTCACAATCGGCGAGGTTTGGATTTTGGTTCCACTCACGATGGCAAATATGCCATTGGGACAAAGTGGATTACGAAGAATAAGAGAGATGCTCGGGGTTTGTGATCAAAAACAAAGCAAGATTAGTAGCTCAAGGCTTGAGACAAGAGGAAGGATTGATTATGATGAAGTGTTTGCACCTGTTGCCAGAGTTGAAGCAATTCGCATTTTCTTGGCATATGCTTCTTACATGGGTTTCATGGTGTATCAGATGGATGTCAAAGGTGCTTTTCTGTATGGTGAGATTGAAGAGGAGGTCTATGTCACTCAACCCAAGGGATTTGAAGACCCTGATCACCCAAATCATGTTTACAAGGTTGTTAAAGCTCTTTATGGCTTACATCAGGCACCAAGAGCTTGGTATGCTAGGCTTTCATCATTCCTGCTGAAGCATGGCTATAGGAGAGGTGCTATTGATAAAACTCTGTTCCTAAAGAAGAATTATTCAGACATCATTCTTGTGCAAGTTTATGTGGACGACATTATTTTGGCTCCACAAACGAAGCTTGGTGCGAGGAATTTGAGGAACTATGAAGGGTGAATTTCAAATGAGTGCTATGGGAGAACTTACTTTCTTTTGGGTCTCCAAGTTCAAGTGAAACAAGATGGTATTTTTATCATCAAGATAAATATGTGAGGACATTTTGAAGAAGTTTGGCATGGAAGGTGTTAGGGCGCCACAACACCTTATGAAGCTCAAAGACTAAAGCAAATAATGAACCGGATCTACACGAATGTTCATCATGCAGTCCATGATTGGTTCATTGATGTATCTAACGACTTCAAGGCACGATATTACATTTCTTTGTGAGTGTTTGTTCTCGACATCAAGTCACTCCACTTACTTCCAATCTAAATGTTGTCAAGAAGATCTTTAAGTACCTCAAAGGCCAACCTCTTTTAGGCCTTTGGTACCCAAAGAGTCTCCTTTCAAGTTGGAAGCATATAGTGACAGGTGATTATCTTTGGTGCAAATCGGATAGAAGATCCATGGCTGGAGGCGCCAATTTCTTGGCAAGAGGTTGATTTCTTGGCAATGCAAGAAACAAACCATTGTGGCTACCTCAACTCTTGAGCGGTATGTTCTTCTTTGCAAATTCTTTGTGGACAAGTCCTTTGGATTCAAAACCGATTCTTTGGACTATGGGTACAACTTCATGAACACTACAATTCATATAGATAATCAAAGTACCATCTGCATAGTCAAAATCCGGTTTTCACGGTCAACAAAACACATTGAAATCGAGCACCACTTTATACGAGATGCATATGAAAACATTTGATAAAAGTGGCTAAAATTCATCTTGATGATAATGTGGCGGACCTATTAACAAAAGCTTTTGATGGACCAAGGTTTCAACACCTTGTGGTCAATATTGGAATGCTAAACCCTTGACTGCATAGTTTAAGGGGAGGCATAGGCCTCAGGGGAGGCATATGCCTCAAGGGAGGATTTGTGCAAACTATGCATATTTTTGTGTCATAGTTTTCTAAATATTTTTCTTTCTCTCCATATTTTGCTTCTTTCATTAGGTTTGTAAAAACATCATTTTGCATATAGTGATAGCATTTATTTAATATATTTTATCTTTTTAATCTTCTCTAATTTGCTTTTTAGCCTCTGTTATTCATTATTCTTTACTAACACTAACTGTCTAATAACTCTTTTGGTTGTTTGTCTTTGTGTTGTTCTTGTGTATTTTTGTGTCATTTTGCGGTTATGCGGATTGCGGTTTGTCCATTCCATGATCAAGTTCAAATTCATCAAGTGTGACTCAATGGTACATGGTCAAGTTAGCTAAAAGAGTGTTGCTTGATTTCTTACGAAAGTAAAAATCTTGAAGCATACAATTTGATCCACCGAAGTTATAATCTTGAAGAAAAGAAATTGAAGTCAAATTGTTCATTCATTCATTCAAGAAACACTTACGACACATAAAGTCAACCTACTACATATGCATCTACAAGATACGAGTACATAAGCTAATCCTAATCTAGTGTATATCTTCCATTCCGAAATCTAAGTGAATGTTGGATATGCATTGAATCTTGGCTTTGCTTTTGTAGGTCTTGCATAACCACCCATTCCGTCTAACGGTGGTTGGATATGCATGACCACTCGACGAAGATGCTAAGGACCAAAATGGAGGGATGGATTGATGCAAACGATTGATGATGACGATGACCACACATGATGATGGAGAAAAATAAAGTCTCTGTGTGGTTCATCTATGCATTTCAACCAAAATGCAATCGATCCACCCTCCTTAAGCCCTTCTACTATACGATGTGTGTTGATGCACCAAAAGATGGCGCGATGAGACCAAGAACTACCTCTCTATCTTTGGGGAGTGGCGGATTCTGCACGAGGCCTTTGTTGAGGCCGAGGTCTTTGGAGGTTGGGAGTATGATGTTCCTCCTTATAGGAGTCATCGAGAATCATCGTGATTCACTTGGATTCACTACACTATCATCTTAAGAAGAAGGAAGAAAGGCGATTTATTTGGTCGTGGATAGGGTTGAGGAAAGTAATGTTGCCATGGGTTTGTTTCACCACTTGATGATGATGAAGAGGATGATGAAGATGAGGATGTGAGATCTATGATCTCAGGTTTGGTATTCATGGTGCAATTTGGTTAATTGGGGTTATTTTTACATCTAGGGTTTGTGGTAATATTTGGGGATCTTGATGAAGAGATAAGTGGCATTGGGATCATTTTATAGACGGGTTCGAGGTTCAATGAAAATTAATGCGAGTGGGTGGCACAGTAATTCTAGAAACTTACCGAAGATAGTCTTATCTTTGATGCATTCTGCTGAATTTATAACTTCAGCAGATTGACCATGTTTCTGCTGAAGTGTTATGTTGGGTTAGGTCAAAGATGCAATACACGTCAGCAACGGTCAACCAAACGGTCCATTTTTCTTTGACTATAATTTGGGCAAAAACTATCACTCAACCATCACTCTCTTCAAATCAATTCAATTCCTCTCATACAACATCCACAAACACTCACCACTTCAAGAAACATAAACCTAAAACTCATTTTCCTCATGGCTCTTGAATTTAAACATGATCACAACAAAGTTGCATTTACGGAAGCGGTAAGGGATATGAACCAGCAACCAATGGTGGAATTCTTGAAAAGGTCCAAGATTTGTTATGCTCTAACTCATTCTCCAAATGAGATATATGAATCTCTGGTTACTCAGTTTTGGGAATCTGCTGAAGAAAGGAATGAGACAGAGATTAGGGCTGTGATTGACGGAACAGAACACATAGTGACAGAGGACCTAATTCGGAGGAAGCTTCACTTGGAAGATGCTGATGGAGCTTTTCACTCTAATCAGGAAGGAGTACTTACTGGGCTAAGAGCATTTGGCTATCGAGGAACTAGAACTGATATGTGGCTGAAGAAGGAACTTTGCCCAAAGTGGAGGTTCCTGGTTCACACGTTGCTTCAATGCATAAGCAACAAGACTGGAGGATGGGACCAGTTCTCTACCCAACTGGGATATGGTATTGTGTGTCTTTCTCAAGGGGTAACTTTCAATTTTTCTAGGTATATTTTCGAAAACATGGTTGAAAATATTCAAAAGAAAAAGGGTAAATTTTTAATGTACCCAAGGTTTCTGCAAATGATTTTAGACACCACTACCCAAGCCCAATCTTTTTATCCTATAGGTACTTTAACTGCTAAATTGTTTGCAACAATGAGAACCCACTTTCAGGGGGAACATCATCCCTTGCTAGCGACCATGTTGCCACAAGGTAATGAGGTCTGGCGATGAGGAGAATGTGACTAATGATCCTCCTACTTCACTGTTGCTACCGATGGTAATCCATTAGTTAACATAGATGAGGTACCTTCATCAACTGTTGAAGCAACTCATGTTGCTCCGATCCGACCACCTGTCCCGATCCAACACCCACACTAGTTACTCAAGATGAGTCGATCTTAATAGACTACCCACACCAAGTCCCGTTAGGGATCCTCTCAATGAAGATCTTCCTCACATTGAGCATGACCATATTCTTCTTTGAAGGTCCAATGAAGCTCCCATGCCACGAGCAATCTGCTGGTGGAGTGAGGACCCTATTACACTCTCATCTATCTATGCTCTTGTCAGCGGTATCTTTGAGAGGTCACTAGTCTCGAAAAGGAGCTTGCGAGACCAAGTCTTCTCTTGGGAGTAAGATTGAAGATCTGCAGAATCAAGTCAAGGAATTAGAGGACAAACTTAAAGGAACCTCCAAAGGAAGCTTGTGGTTTCTTCGATGAAGAATAAGAAGTACCTCATTTCGAGTCTCTGGATATGTTGGTGATGTTTCTCTCAATGATCCTTCATCGATGATTCTTGCCTCCTCTAAGAAGAAGGAACACATCCTTTACAAAGAAGAAAGAGATCTTATATTCATAAGGTATCTTACGAAGCTTCAAAGGAACCCGATGTTGACAAGGCTGCATCTGGCGATGTGCAAATGGAGGATGCATCTTGGATCATGGTCAATCTTCCTCTGTTCAAGAACCGTCGGGTTCTTCACCTTCATGATCTTTCGATGTTGTTGCCATGACCACTCCAGGTTGATATTGCTCTTGAGGTTCCAGGTGTCGTGATTTAATCGAAGAAGAGTGTGCCAAGAAGCGATGATAAAGGGAAAGATGTAATAGCGAAGATGAGCTTGGTCCGGACACGGTGAGTGAGGAGGAAAGACTAGGTCAAGCAACTAGATTGGCCGAGTTTGAGAAGTCAAAGGAAAGTAAAGTATTGGCTCATCAACTTGAAACAGAGGAATTTTCATCTTTAACTCACGAGAGAAGAAGAAGCTGGATGCAATGAGGGTTCGGATGCTCTGCTTGAACACCGGGATATTCTAACTCGACAAGTCATTTCAAGACCTTCTCTTGCTCAAAGTATACTAGGTGGAGATTTCCTCGGTGACAATTATGTGGAGCGAATGATGGCTCGGGGAAGACAAAGGAAGCAAGAAGCTATCGCACAAAAGAGGGCCATCAAAGCTCGGAAGGACAAAGAGAAACCTCCTACTAAAGATGAAATGAGAAGGGTGGTGAAAATCAATGCTCGATGTACAACTACGGCTTAACAATGAAACAAGTCAAGGCTTTTCACGATCATGTCTGTTTCGCAAATACAATCGGATCATGAGGACAAATCATCATCTTGACACATTCTACCCACTTGAGAAGGATTACGAGAGAATGAAGGCGCTCCGAAGCCAAAAGACTCAAGTCGATGATGCTCCAGCCAAGGAATCATCTCCAGTCATTCCTACTGAAGCATCTGCTGAAGTTGCTTCTTATACTGACAAGGGTCCATCTGCTGAACCATCTTCCAATTCTCCTGAAGCACCTGATATATTAGCCCCCACTTCATCTGTGGCACCCGTGGTCAAAATAGAAGATTCTGAAGTTAAGGAAGCTGATCTCGCTGAAATAAAAACAAAAAGGGCAATAAAGATGCTTCACAGGATGAATGCACTTCGTGTTCCAACTAAGTCTCCCTCTACCTTTTCAAGTCTTATCACAAGTGTTCAAGATGAAAATGCTCCTCCGGGAAATCTATAAACCTGGTAGGAGGACAAAGAGAATGGCCAAAAGATCTCCAGTAGATCTTGAAGCTGATAACTCAACTTTCATTATTGAGGGCTCTGCTGCGATTTTCTGATGGAAATTCGGATGAGGTGGTAGATTGGAAATTGAAGGATGATGAGATGAATGTCATTCATCGAAGGACTCCACTTCAATGGAATTCACCTTTCTAAAGGAAATTCTACACTTGGTAGAGCAGGCGGACTTACTTTCTCTGTTCACTCGTGTTACCACCTATTACTGCAACAAGGAACCACAAGGTTCTGGGATGTTCTTACCAGGAGATCTTCAAGTCCTGTTAAACTCTCACATTCCCAATAGCAAAGCACATTCCATTTGGGAAAACTCACATCGGTGGAAGCTTGCTTCCTGGAGATTCTATCCTCTCCCTCGTGTGCATGTGCTTGAGACTAAGGGTGGAATCACTGTCTGCATGTTTACTGAAAGAAAGTATCCTTTGCCCAAAAGACTTATGGAAAGATCTTTGAGTCGAAATTGGAAATTCCTCCGGATCCTATGGGCAATGAAAGACGATGCCTTTAACATTGGTGGGATTGATCAAGTCTCAACTTCAACAAGCGCAATAGGCCTCATCCTCATCCATATCAAGACACTTGGTACCCTCTGCATTACTTTGTTTTGTTGCTTTTTATTTGTGTTATGTATATACTGTCTTTTCTGTGTTAATTTTTCAATTCTTAGTTAAAAAAAAAAAAAAAAAAAAAAAAACTAACTTTTATGCGAGGTTTGTTTGTTGTCCAATTCGATGGTTTTAACTCACCGATGTACCTTGTGTATGTCAAAGAGTTGGCTAGTCCAAAGGGTACAGCTTTGGTAAAGACACAACAAATCATTGATAGTTGTAATGGTTTGCTCAAAATCATAGGGTCTGCAACCACCCATGCTTAATCACTTGAGGGTTGTATGGTCATCAATTCACCATGGACTATTCCTTTTGGAATCCAAGAATTGGCTAGCCCACATGTATATGGCATGTGGTAAAGGCAAGCGAATCCATATTTGGTTCTCAATTCACCAATTCTAAGAATTGACTAGTCCCGAGCAAGCGGCTACGGTAAAGACAAGACAAATCCGTTTATATGGTTCTTTGGTTTGCCAATAAATCGAGATGGTTATCAATGTACCATAGTTTTCGAACTCAAACATGTGGCTACTCCGGTAGTAATGGCTATTGGTAAAGAGACATCAAACCCATTAATTTCAATGATTCACCTCTCACGGGAGTTAACACACAGGAAGTGATGAGAATAGTATTGAACTTATATGTTTTGATGTACATGATGTCATATGTTGCGCAAAGATCCGGTGTTTCACAGTTCGGTCATCATAGAGATGTTCTTCTTACGAATCTTTGTTCTTGATCCTCAAGAACACGGACTTTTATAGCTCGAAGTGTTTAAGATATGGGAGGATCTTGTTTGGAAATTTTGTCATAAGATGGTACAATCCTCAGCAGTTTTAACGATCTATCAAGGAAACTGGAACTTAACCTAGTCAAATTCCGGTTTAGGGAGGATTGTTGGGAATTAAGGTAAACTCGATTACGCGAAGTATCTCCGAAGAGATTCTGCAAAGAAGAATGGATTCTGCTGAAGTCACACTTGACAGAAGTGTTAAAGCAAATATCGTGTTCTTCTTTGAAAGTGTGAATCCACGTGGGAGAGATGAGCTCGTTATGTAGTAAAAGTCGGTAGCAGTATGAAAGATAGGTTGGCGCCGTATTGTATAGAGCTTACTCAGAATAAACAATATGATTAGTAAAACAATATGATTAGTTGCATGCTTGTCTAGATGCATGCGTTTGTATTAGGAGCATACAGTGTAAATGCTCGTGAGTCATTAGGGTTTCTTGCCTATAAAAGGAACCATAATAGTTAGTAATAGGATAAGCTTTTCTCAAGTCTTTCAAGTCTTGTAAACTATCCGAAACATAGAGTTTCTATAATCAAAAGATCCATAGAGGATCAAAGAGTTCTTAGTTATTATAACTTGTATTTACTTTCCGCTATATAATACGAGTTGTAGAGATCTTCTATTAGTTTGCTTGTGATTACATAGGCAACACTAACGATCTCCGAGTGCTTAAGATCTATCAAGGTCTTTGTGTTTTCAATAACACCTAACCAACGAAGTTGACAACGGCAGACAACCACATTAATCGAACACAAAGCATGAAGGAACAAAGAATTAAGACTATTCTATATCTACTCACAAAGTTCAAGCTCAAAAGATTAAAGACCTATTCAAGTGGAGCATCTTTTGAATGACCACCCTTAGGGGAGATTGTTAGCCTTGATTATTTTTATTAGAAGTGATGGTCATTCACGATTAGGAACTTTGTAATGTGTGTTAGATATCGTGATAGAATAGTCAACGGGCTCGTGGATTGGGCTAAGCTAATTGGTTAGAAGTTATGTTAAGCTAGCCTTATATCAATTCAAGTCCAATCCAATCCCACGAAGCCCATATACGCCCATGGCCAAGCCTTAGGCATCCTTTGTCTTGTACTATAAATACCCCTCAAGTATGTCATTTGAGGGTGTGCTTGAAGTGTGTGTGTGTGTGTTTCCTTTGAAGCAATATAACAACTTATTGTTTCATCTTTCTTCTCTACCTCTCTAAACATATACACGAATATACATCAAGTCACCATATCTTATCTTAATCTTTCTCTTTATTTACGCATAATGAGTTTGGGTTTAACGTGGTATTCTTGTGTTCATAACATGGGTATTTGATAAGGTTGGTATATCTTTGGTCCTAACGAAATGATTCTAAAGAATAGTGCCAAAGATGCAATAGTAGAAAATACCCAAAGCTCATCGACCTTATCATTAATCATTGCTTGCTTCTTTCTTGAAAAATGGGCTATCTTGAATCCTCCAATCACCGTTACTTCTTCCCCTTGTTTCCTTTTCTGTTTCAAATTATAATCAACAATTATAACCAATGCAAAACACACTGTTTTATGAAGGGCTGAAAGTAATTTTAGTCTCATCTCATATACATGTTGTTATATCCAAACAGTCTAAACGTTTTTGCTATCTGCTCTGCTATAAACACATAAATGCTATAAACAATTGCCTAAATTTTAAAAGAATAATATCTCGTCACACTTACCCCGTGAATTACCCTTGCAACCGACTTCGTGCCATTAGTAGGTGGAATCTCATTACAAGACCTGTTCTGCTTATTTGTAGTGCCTATTTTCTGTGAGATTAAAAGAAAAAGAATGGGGTTATTCAGTTTGATATGTCAACACTGCATAACATCAGACATATAGTTAGTTTTATATGTAAACTTTACAATAAAACTACATAAACAAATAGTTTTATATTCGAGCATATAGCAAAGAGAAAACTAGTATTGAAACAATCCAAGACAATAAATTAGAAGTGGTATGTTAGAACACGAAACTCTTCGCCGCAAACCTTTCACATAGGAGGACCCACTCATAACCTTTACCCCATTTGGCGGATGTGTGGTTGCCTCCTCTTTAGTGGGGTACTTCAGGTATTGCTTGTGCAATCAGATTGCTTCGCTTCTATGGTGGCTCGCTAGCTCGTTCCCATAGCACGTACCATTGTTGGGCATGTAAATTTAAAATTTGAGTGTTCCTAAAAAAAACATAGCTCAAAATCCATTAATAGATTATCAATTTTGCTACAACCTTGTTCGATTAAAGTTGTCATAAATAGTTGAGACATAGCTAAAAATCCATTATTAGGAGAAAAACAATTACCGCGCACTTGCTCATGATATCTTGTTTCAACGAATCAGGTTGTTTTGTGCAAGTACTTCCATCAAACACAGCACGTTCTCGCACCACACATCCACCCTTGGTGATAAAGATTTGGCTATCGTCCCCAACTATACGTCCTGCACATTCGTCAACCTCAAAAATCAATTTTCTTTGATTCGATCTGCTCTTTCTATTTGCACTCAAAGCTCTTGATTCCTTCCTAGTAATAGCTGGACCTACATAGAGTTGGTTGAAATAAGAATCGATATATTATTCAATGAAACACATAGTATTAGATTAAGAAACGCACCATTTGAATTTGAGCCAATGTTTTCTTGGTGATGAGCACTTGTGTCTGTATTAGTTTGTGGAGAATCAACTACATGCTCTAGTTCTTGGTGATCTTCACGATCACAGTTCTCCATTGTCACATTATCTTCATGTATAACCGATCCTTTATCTTGAAACTTTAAATAGCCATGTCCCTTATGGATATGCTGACTATCATGATTAGTACTTGCGTTTTGCGGATCAGGCCTTTTTAATACTCCTTTTCCAGGTCCTTTAATGAGCTCATTAAACTCAGCATATATCATTTTGGAAGGGTTTTTACTCTTCACAGAATGATCATAAATCTACATTTAAAGAAACAGAAGAAGATTAAGGATGGAAAAGTCATCAATCGTATGAAGACTAAACTAAAAAACCATAAAAATAAAAAGGTCGTTGGACTCGCTCAAATATCATCCGCTACCATGTGACCTTTTCGTCTAGGAAGCCTAGGTTCCATCCTAGGAATTGATCCACGAACACCACCGGATACCTAACAACCAAAGAATGACAGTTTATGATTTCTAATGGAAGAGTGGATTCGAAATTTTTTTACTTGAGGTTAAGGAACTAACTGAATGAATAAGGAACACTACCAAAAAAAAGGTCCAATCTTTTACCTTGTTTTCTCCAACCTTTTGCTTCAAGTTTTGATCACGTAAGTTCATCATCCCTTCATTATTTTGACTTACCCTGGCATTCATCTTTCTTTGTTCCTAAATAACATATCAAGGCAGGAAGTGTTAGTGAGTTACTACACCTGTAAGCAGGTGTTTGTAACTAGCCACGGTTAATTGTTAAGGCAGGTAGTAACAAACCTACAGTGGTAAAATGGGAGGATCGGATTATTTTGACTTACCCTGGCATTCATCTTTCTTAGAGGTAGTAACACATTTATACATGATTATACAATTCAATCTCCTACTGTTTTATCACTTTTTCGGAATAATTCACGCAGAAAAATCCTAAAAATTTACATAAAGTTAAAAGCTTAGATCCAAAATAAGTATTACTTGAACCATAATATGCATAACACATAACTACATTGACACATAATTACACAACTCATCTTGTTTAATCACATTTTGCAATCATTCGCACCAAAATCCGAATTTACATAAAGTTATCAACTTTAACGAAGAACATCAATAAAAAGCACCCAAACAAGCAAATACCATTATTCCAAACACCCGACTCGGATTTCAACCTGCTCCCCAAATTCATTACTCGAAACCATAACACATAACAACATTCACACACAATTATGCAATTCATTACTTTCACTCTTTTATCACATTTTCGCAATCATTCACAACAAAAGCCCAAATATTACATAAAGTTAACAACTTTAACCAATTTTACCTTGTTTTTCACTAGCATATTCAAATGTGGCTCTTCTTCCAGATATACTTCTTCTACATGATACATTCGCTATACGCTACTTCTACTACTGGAACATCATACAACGTGCGCGGGACATTCCTTTCCACCACATACCAATTTTTGCCTAATTTTAAATCTGGTACATAGAAAACTTGCTTAGCTTGGGATGCAAGAATGTATGGTTGATCTATGTACCATTTTCTAGACATATTTACACTAGTACTTCCAGATTCTTTGTCAACTTGCAGTCCATTCGCATTATCAACCTTAAACCATTCACACTTGAATACCAACACTCTTTTATTTCCTCCTAAGTATACCAGTTCCAACACTTCTTGTAAAATCCCAAAATAGTTGATCATGTTTGACCCATGGTCACCTCTCACTACTACCCCGCTGTTTTGACATTTCCTATTATCTTCACGACTTTGGGTGTGGAACTTGTACCCATTCACCATACATCCACTATAGATATTCACTGAATTAAAAGGTCCACGGGATAGTATCCGGATTTCAGAAGCAACCGAATGTAAACAAGTATTCACCTAAACAAATACAACATATAACTTATTGGTTAACCAAGGTTTATTATTTTCATTGTTAAATTTGAGAAAATTTATATCTCAAAAGTAGTTCTTACACGTTGTTGAAGCCATGAGGCAAATTGTTTGTCATGACGTTCATTTACATCGTTAAAACTTTCTTCTTCTAGTTCAACTTTGTGTTCACTGAAGATATTAAAAATTTAGTAAGTTATAACCAAAAAAACAAACTATAAACTTCTTAATATAGAAAGTGTACTTACTTTATAAGTTCTCTCATTTCAGGGCAATTATTTAATATGTATGTATGAATCTTCATTAATTCAGCTTCACTTAAATCACATGTTCTGTAACCACCAATTGGACGCCCTTTGCTTGAGAAAATGAAATTTCACCACCGTGGATGTAACATTTCATTGTTGCGTTCAATCTTGTTGAACACAGTGTCAACATCATTGAGATACATAGAACAAAATGTCACACATTCATTTTCTATATATCTTTCACTATGCATACTCTTGGACGAGCTTTGTTTGTAACATATCCCTTTAAAATACACATTTTCCTAATGATACAAAAAGTAATTGGTATCAAGACGCTTAGGAAGTTTTAAGACATTTAATAAATATGATTACCTCTCAAATGGGAACATCCATCGATATTGGGCCGGACCTGCCATCTTTGCTTCATAGGGTAAATGGACCAAAAGATGAGTCATAATGTCAAAGAACGAAGGAGGAAATATTCGTTCCAGCCTACTGATGAGTGTGTAAATACTCATCATTTTGGTCAATCTGAGCGCAAAACGTCTAAAATGCTCACAAATGCATCAAAATCTCGAAAATATTCCAAATTTGCATTTTATATGTTTCGGATGCAAAATATTCAAAATCGGATGAAAAATGAGCAAAGTTTGCATAATTGGCGCTTCGAGTCCCCAAGTTTCTAAAATTGTCAAAATAGTCCACGAGTCCTAATTTCAAAATAAAAATCACCAAAGGTCCTTTTTAAATCATAACTTGTCAAAATTAGTCCTTCGTGAAAAATATCAAAGTTTTGAGAAATTACAAGTTTGGTCCTCCAAGTTTCAAATTTGGCAAAATGGCCTTGAAAAATTGGAAAATGTCGATTTGGTCCTTGTACTATGGAAGCTTGTCAGTTTTGGTCCCTTGAAATAACTTTGCAAATTGGCAGCCTAGGTCCCTTGTATTTTAGGTTATTATTTACTAGTTAAAATTAGTTTTTAATTAATAATAATTAGATAATTAGTTATAAAAATAATTTTCTTTTTCTAATAATTTTCTTTTATCATTAGGTTTGTAAAATGTTATTTTCATATTTTTAGGATTTATATTGTGTAAGTTTTACATCTTCATTTTATGCGTTACGTAGTTTTTAATTCGATTTTATAAAGACATAAAATCAAAACATCATTTTGCAAATAGTGATAGCGTTTATTTAATATTTTTATCTTTTTAATTTCCTTTAATTTGCATTTAAGCCTCGTAATTTGTTGGCTTTTACGTAGTTATAATTATTCCAAATCCCTTTCCGTTCAAATCTCTCGATCACTATTCGTTTGGTGATTCTTCGCATAGCTCATTGGGACATAACGACCCGGAAACACTATACTCCCCGATCTTCATTGCATTCGTGCTTGAGCTGTTTTAAGTTTCTTCTGGTTGGCCATTCACAAGTGGTCACTGCGTGAGAAAACTTGACGGTTTGTACGCATCAAATTTTTAGCGCTTGTTGCGGAGTCAGTCTTGATTATCTTCCGCTCAGCAGATTAGTTATTTGAATACTCACTCTTTGTTCATACCATCCATCTACATATATTTATATTTTCTTATAAAAATACAAAAATACTCTTCTCATTCCTCTTATCCGTATGATTCTATTTCTCTTACCCCTCGCATCGCTTTGATTCTACTCTTCTTTAACCTCAAAACCGTTTAATTCTATTTCTTTAACCTCTACATGTTTAATTCTCATGGCGGCGTTCGATTATCCTCGTTGTTTCCCTTTGCAAAAGCCGTATGGAAAAGGATCACCGATTGTCGAATCCGGATTGTTTATGCAAGCGATGTGGAAGGATGGGTGCAAGAAAATATTGTTATTGGTGCGAATTATCGATAACTCTCGATGATTCTCCAAGTTTTTCCGACCATCCGCCACAACCCGATGAACCCGTTCAAGAACCGGAGACCATAACGGAAGTGGTGGAAATTGCTAGCTCTCGAGCACACCACTTGTCCCACCTCCCGATTTTTCCGAATGTTCTTCGAGACTTGATAGTCATTCGGATCACCATGTTGGTTTTGTTGGTTCTTTGAATAAACCGATTCCTTCTCATGACTCTCAAATGCAATCGTTTATTCCTTGTGTCGGTTGTGGTGAGCCTCTCTTTGGTTCACCACGCCGTTGGTGTACTTGTGTACAATGTGGTAATGATATCCATAACGGAGTTGTTTGTTTTGTGGTTCGAGTAATTCATTTGATTATAATCCGAATCCGAACTCATTTAACGACCCTCAAACTTTTCCAATTACCCACCGCAGCCCGACTTATCTTCATATGATCAACATTCTCTTTGTGAATTTTGTGGAGGTCCTCACCAAGGATTTGAGTGTCAATCGGAAACACGTTTGTTTATGAGCAGTTTTCCGGTGATGCTCGAACTTTGGTTATAACCAAAATCCATATGATTCACGGTCCGGACTCAGCAGTTTCTTTGTTGTGAGTCTAATGGAGGTCCCCACTTTCTGATTGTCAAATAGGGAACCCAGGTTCCTTGTAACAATCATGACTCTTACATGTTTGACAATTTCCAACCTCCAAAGACTATATGGTTCAAACTTCACACGAGCCGTTGTCTCAAGAAATCTCCCAAGATTTTGAAACCACAATGAAAACACTTGATGATATGATTAGTAACTTTAAGAATCAAGTGAGTGGTGAAAAGACCATGGGAGAATTGTTGTCAAGAACGAAGCGAGCGAGAGGCCCGTAAATCTAGGGAAGAATTATTAGTCCTAGAGCAAGCGGCTCTAAGGCGTTCCCAATTTCTCAAGGCAGCTCTGTATGATGATGGCGAGGAGAGTTTTATCCTTTTAAAGATAATATTTCCCAACTCCTCGATCGGTTGATATCCAGAGTTGAGATTCCATCTCAAACAACTACTATCACACCCGAGATTCACACTCACTCTCTTATTATGGGGACGAGCATCTCGACACTGTTCTGAAAAGGAATCGGACGAATTCATAAAGTCTAGTGTTGAGAACCTTGTCCCAATCCAAAAGAGTCACGAGGAATTCTCGAGCATTTGTGTGATATCCTACCCTCTTGTCTTCCCAACGGATCATGTTGAGATGTTCTCCGATTCGATGATGATGATTCGTTATCTTGTGGAGACATCGCTTATGTGGAAGATTTACCTTCCGAGCTTGTTAGCTTAGAAGAAGAGAATGATGAAGTTCATGACATTGAAATCAAAGATGAAGCTCTTCGCCTTACATTATTGAATGTCGGTCTTCTCATTTCTAAAATCGAGGCTTTCAAAGAGAAACCAATTTCATCTCCTACCCCATTAAGGGTAGTGACATTCTTTCCGATGATTCTAATCCGGAAATGAAAGCCTCTGTTTTGATAATATGGGAGAGAAGATTAGTGGCGTTACCACTTTTCATTCTCATAATTCTCTCGATTATGAATCATGTGCATTGGAGGAGTTCACGGTGAACCCACTCATATCAATTCGAATATGATTCATTCACCTTCATGGAGTTCTCGGATGAACTCACTCATATCATATCTCCGCCGGAGTATGATAATTTCTACTTTGATCTAGACACACCGGGATATGTCTAGACCAATTGAGCTTAAATGATGAGATTCATGCTATTATGAATTCTCCTTCGATGATGATGAGTTAATCATGATGTTTATCATGATTTTCTATCTCTTCTTCACCTATCCGTGGCTTCTCCTGCTCTTCACTCCTTCGGAATGAAGACATTATCTTTGATCCGGCATTTTCATGTACCATTATCTTGAGCCGGAATATATCTCATCGGTGTGGAACTTTCACGTGCTTCAAATGTTTGTCCAAACATCTTGAATGAAAGTCCGATGGAGATTGCTTCCTCACTTTGCTTCCCATGAACCAATTAATTGGGTCGAGTCAAGCTAGCGACTCGGTAATCAAAACAGTAGCTTAACATGGTTTTCACCGTGTGTTACACCACTAGTGTGGGGAGTTTCCCATTGTTGTATATAAATTTTCAAAAAAAAAAAAAAAAAAAAAAATCCTTTCAAATAATGGCCGTAGTATTTCCCTTTTACGTTCTTTGTTTCGGCATAACCGCGGTACTTTGAATATTGAGGGCAATATTCATTTCTAAGTGTGGGGGATTCTCACAATTTTATTATATAATTATACCGCCTAATTCCCGTTTTTGGCCAAAATTTTTTTGGAGTAAGTGTTTTACACTTACTCAATTGGTTATCGATCCACCTTGTCTAAAAGACAAAAGGATTGGCTAATCCAGAGCAAACGGCTCTTGGTAAAGATATCTCAAATCCATTTACGACTTGCAATTTGCCCAAAATTGTATGGTATTCACTCACCATATCCTAAAAAGTGAAGAGTTGGCTAGCCATAAGTTTATGGCTTGTGGTAAAGGCGATGGAAAAACCATAATTGGTAATCACTCACCAAAGATAATATTGATAATTTATCTAAGAGTTGGCTAGTCCGAGCAAGCGGCTTCGGTAAAGACAAATCAAATCCGTTGAAAGTGGTGGTTTGCTCAAAATCACATGGTTATCGGTGTACCATGGTTCTTACTTGAACTAAAACATTTGGCTACTCCGAGTAATGGCTTTTGGTAAAGAGATTCAAATCCATTAAGTTTTTCTCAAAGATTGCTAGGGACTAGCAATAGTTTAGTGTGGGGATTGATGAGTGTGTAAATACTCATCATTTTGGGTTAATCTGAACTAAAACGCCTAAAATGCTCACAAATGCATCAAAATCTGAAAATATTCCAAATTTGCATTTTATATGTTTCGGATGCAAAATATTCAAAATCGGATGAAAAATGAGCAAAGTTTGCATAATTGGCGGTTTGGTCCCAAGTTTCTAAAATTGTCAAAAATAGTCCACGAGTCCTAATTTCAAAGAAAAATCACCAAAGGTCCTTTTAAATCATAACTTGTCAAAATTAGTCCTTTGGTGAAAAATATCAAAAGTTTTGAGAAATTACAAGTTTGGTCCTCCAGTTTCAAATTTGGCAAAATGGCCCTTGGAAAATTGGAAAATGTCGATTTGGTCCTTGTACTATGGAAGCTTGTCGGTTTTGGTCCCTTGAAATAACTTTGCAAATTGGCGACCTAGGTCCCTTGAATTTCGAGAAAATACAATAAAGGCCCTTGTTACTTAATACCCTTTAAACCTATTGGACCTTGTCACAACTCAAATGGACCCCACAAAAGCTTTGGACCCTGTCAATACCTAATTTGGACCCCTTTTATATTAATACCCAAGTCAACCACTAGTCAAACTAGCCCCTACCCGCCTTTTTCTGCCTTCCCAACAACTAGCCTCGCAACATCGACCTTCCTATCCCCTCCTCACCTTTTCTCCTCCATGTCCCTCATCCTCAACAACACTCCAAGGCATTAAATGCACCCTACTCCCACACTCAACACTCAACTGCTAAAAACACCTTTCCCGCCAAAACCAAATCAATGGCTAAAACTCTCAAGCCATCCAATGGTCTAAAACCAAGTGGGATTAGCTCGGAGAGAGACAAGAAAGAGTTTGGGTATAAAAAGGAAGCAAGAGGAGAAAGAGGAGGGTAGTAGCTAGTTTTATAATTTTCTTTAATGTCGTTTTTTTTTTAAAGTGTATTAGTTTAAATCAAATGTTGTAATTTCAATTTGTTTGTATCACATTTAAGTTGAAACATTGTTGTATTGTGCTTTTAAGTATCAATCTCAAGTTTTTATATAAGTTCTAAGCCCCATGTTTATCGTTGCCATTTCAGGTTTTAAAATTCTATTGTCAAAGCTTTTATTAACTTATTCTTAAGCTCAATTAAGTCATTTAAGCTTATTTTAGCCTTTGAGTAAGCCTAAATTCAATTTTAAGCAAGTTTGTTCCATGGTCAATGAAAGTCAAACTGGGGCTCAATTTGAAATGGAAGTCGATTTGGGTGGATGCGGGACTTAGATTTGGGTTGGAAATGGCTTAGTTTAGTGGTTTTGGGGTTTGGTTTTAGCTTTGCATACAAGCCGGACGATTGTAAGTATGAGTTTCTCATTTTCAAGTTTCAAGCTATTTTACATCTTATGCTTGTCTGTGTATCCGAGGTCACCACTAGTGTAAACACTGTTTATATATTTGTATTTAGGTCATGTAAACTTAATTTGATCAATATAGCAAGGTATTTCAAGAGCTTAAGTAGTTTAAATTGCTTATCGATTGTTAAAAGTGGTGTTTGGATTTGGTTCTTAAAGCGTATTCGTGCTTGTTCGATGATTAAGGTCTATTGGTTCATGCTTGTTTAGCTTATTTGTACCCATTTCATCTTTAACTTATGCCCGCAAGCTAAAAAGTCAAAATCCATCCTCAAATATCTTAAATGCTTATCTGTTATAATTTCCAAAAGTCAAAAGCTTGTTTTGTGTTTCATTTAAATAGATAGAGATTGCGGTAGGTTTATTTCATCATAACACATTGATTTCAGTCCATAAATTGTCATCAAAGTTCAAGTTAGTCAACTTTTCATGTTTGCTTCAAAAGTCAAAATGCAAAATTCAGTTTTCATCCAACCTAGAAGGAATTTTCATGGACTCATTTCGAGCCAATCTAAGTGAAATTGTGGGTTCAAATACTTCATTTGGTCTTGTTTCTTATTAGCATTTTTGATTTTTATCAAATTTCTAGAAGCTTCATATGAGCTTGTCAAAATGGGACTAAATGCCTGCGAGGCATTAAGTCTGCCAGGGGTTATCACGGTTTTGCGAGCTTGTGCAAAGCTCATTTGAGCTCATCTAGGTCTCCACTTTGGTTTACAAGGTCCCAGCTAGGTCTAGTTTAGGTCTCCTTATTTTGTTTTGGTTTCTAGCTTATTTGAGTGCTTATTTTTGGCTCAAAGTAGACCATCGAAAACTGCTTTTAGCTTATAATATCAAATCATCCAAATCATTGTAATTGCAAATCGCTGGTTTAGGCTTGTTGATACTTGTTGCATTTGGCTCTTTTAGCTTATCCAAGCTTACTTTCGGTTGGTGACCCTTGGTGCTCACTAGCTTATTCAGTGCTTATTTCTTAGCACTTTGCACATCGATTTCATATTCCTCCACATAACCCCTGCTTTTTATATTTTTCCTAGATCCTTGTATTATTTTAAGCTTAACTTGAATTTTTGATTTTTCCAGTCTTGTTTGGTGTTTTCTTGATTTAAATCGGTTTTAGTCACTTTTAAATAGCTTTAATTGCAAATAATTAAGAAAAAGTTCCAAAAATAAATTTTCAATTTTCCCGTTTAAGAAAAATATAAAAGCATAAAAATATTTTCCCTATTTTTCCCCTTTTATTTGGTATTTTCACAATTTAAATTAGATTAAAATAGTTTTAAATTAGTAGAAAATAGAAAAATAATCGGAAAAATAAAAAAAATAGTTTTGAAAATTCCCTTTGTTATTTTAGATTTTTCTAAGTCATAATTTTATTTTTCAAGCTTTATTTCATATTTTCTTGTATTTTAGGTTATTATTTACTAGTTAAAATTAGTTTTTAATTAATAATAATTAGATAATTAGTTATAAAATAATTTTATTTTTCTAATAATTTTCTTTTATCATTAGGTTTGTAAAATGTTATTTTCATATTTTTAGGATTTATATTGTGTAAGTTTTACATCTTCATTTTATGCGTTACGTAGTTTTAATTGAGTTTTATAAAACATAAAATCAAAACATCATTTTGCAAATAGTGATAGCGTTTATTTAATATTTTTATCTTTTAATTTCTTTTAATTTGCATTTAAGCCTCTGTAATTTGTTGGCTTTTTACGTAGTTATAATTATTCCAAATCCTTTCCGTTCAAATCTCGATCACTATTCGTTTGGTGATTCTTCGCATAGCTCATTTGGGACATAACGACCGGAAACACTATACTCCCGATCTTCATTGCATTCGTGCTTGAGTTGTTTTAAGTTTCTTACAGTTGGCCATTCACAAGTGGTCAGCTTGCGTGAGAAAACTTGACGGTTTGGCACGCATCACCTACACAAAATGACAACAATTTTCTCTTCTAGTTTCTCAAGAATATCTAGGTGCATAGTGCGTGAGCATATTATCCGGATAAATTCGCTTAGCTCATATAGCACGAGACGAACCTCCTTTGTTAAGCAACCCCTAATTGATAAAGGTAAAACTCGTTGAATGAAAACATAAAAGTCATGACTTTTCATGCGATACATTTGAAGTTCTCCCTCTTTTACGCACCTAGATATATTTGAGGCAAGTCCATCCGGGAATTTGAGTGACATGAGCAAGTTTAGTATCTTGTGTTTCTCATCCTTTGTCAAATGGTAGCAAGCCATAGGAATCATGAATGATTCACCTCTTTGTTGTAGATGTAAGCTTTTCTTCAACCCTAGGTCCATTAGATCTTGACAAGATTTCCACGTGTCTTTAGTCTTACCCTTTATGTTAAATAATGTTCCCGTTAGACTTTCCGTCACATTCTTAATGACATGCATGATATCGAGGTTGTGTCTCACTTTTAGTTTAGCCCAATACGGAAGATTAAAGAACACACTTTTCTTTTTCCACCCACCTTGTTCTTCTGAATACTTACGCTTCTTTTTGTTAACAAAGGAATGCGTGCCACCAATGGAACAATCAATATCATGCAAAACTTCATCTCCAGATTTAGGTGCAATCGGTTCCCGATCATCCACTGACCCGTCAAAATTCTTTTTATCCTTTCGCCATCTATGTGACAATGGTAAAAATCTTCGATGTCCCATGTAACATACTTTTCTACCGCATTTCAAATATTGAGAAGAAGTTTCATCCATACACGTTGGACAACCTTTGTAACCCTTAACAGTCCAACCAGAAAGCATGCCATACGCTGGAAAATCATTTATAGTCCACAACAGGGCCGCACGTAATGTAAAATACTATTTTCTTAGTGCGTCATAAGCGTTGACACCGGCCCACAACTCCTTAAGTTCATCGATTAGAGGTTCCAAGTAAACATCAATATTAAGTCCATGAGATTGAGGACCAGGAATCAACATTGACATTAACATGTAGGGGTCTTTCATACATTTCCACGGAGGCAAGTTATATGGGACAATAAATACAGGCCATATGCTATGTGAACTACTTAGGTTACCAAAAGGATTGAATCCATCTGTTGCTAAACTTAAGCGTATATTTCGGGGATCACTAGCGAATGGAGGATCAATTTTGTCAAGGTGTTTCCAAGCCTCGGTGTCTGCAGGATGTCTAACTATGTTATCATCATGAACTCGTTTCTCCTTATGCCACCTCATATCGGATGCAACTTGCTTATCAATAAAAACCTTTGAAGCCTAGGTATGAGTGGAAAATATCTAACAACCTTTGTGGTACCTTTTTCTTAAATCGAGGTGCCTTACACTTGTTGTTTGACGATGGGTGTGATATGCATACTTATTTCTATAAAGAATGCAATCATTAATGCACGCATGTATTTTCTCTCTAATACAAATAAACTAATAATTTCCTAAGTAAATTTTTGTCAACGGACGTTTATTAATATTTTCCTATGTTATCGATCTCTTTGTGTTTTTTCATCAAATGTTGATAACATCTCTTTGTGTTTTGTTGATATAATGTTGTCTTAAGTATAATTATAAGGATACATGTTATTTTGTAAAGCATTTACATATAATCTTTTAAATACAAAATGTAGTAACTAAAGCATTTGTTGTAATAGTTAATTAGGATGGGTAAAATCACAACCCATGGATCTTAACCCATACCCAAAGAGACTTGATACAATGTATACTTAGATACATTGAATCTAGATATAACCATGGACCAACCCATGACCCATAACCAAAAACCCATGGGCAAGAGGGCGTTCCACGGATCCCTAGCTTTGTGCTAGCGGATCCCAGTGGAAGGATCCGTGGGATCCGTGGGAACGGTGAGAAATTTGCCTATAAATGAGAGCCATTTCTTCATTCTAACTCACCCTCTTCTTACTAAATCTCATATACACTCTCATTCTCTTCTAACATATAGATCACTTGATCTAGAGTTGTTCTTCTTTCTTTCTATTTGTGATCCTCATATAGGTCCTTCTCTAAGGCGAGATCACGAGCATTCTACAAGTCATCCAAGCAAGGGGTCCTTGATTGATTTGTCACTCCATAAGATTTACGTAGCAAAGATCTTGTATTTGATATTTCACATATTTGTTGTGTAATAGTTGTGTTGGTTTGGTCCACCGTGCTACGGACTCGGTATCTAGCTTTGTACGGATAAAGTGTAAGCAACGTTGTGAAGGCTTCTCCGCCAAGTGAAGGAGTTTGTTGACATAGTGCTTGAACTCTCGAGTAGGTGACTCGGGGAGTGGAGTAGGGCAAGGAAGGTGTCCTTGTGGCGAACCACTATAAATCGGTTGTGTCATTTCTATCCCTTACCTTTATTTATTTGCTTGCATTATCATTAGATCTATCGTTCTCAACATCCATACGATTTCACATAATATCGAATCTAAAGTTTTGAAATCAACTTAAAATCGGCAAAACTATTCAACCCCCTTCTAGTTTTCCACAATTGGCATCAAGAGCTAAGTTTATAAAAGTTTTAAAGTAAAATTGTATTTTAAAAACTTTTCGATCACTATGGGTTATGAAAATTATAAGGAAGGGCAATTTATGCAACGACCACCACTACTTGAAACTAATGGTTTTATATATTGGAAAAATAGATTTGAAACATATGTGAAGTCTAAAGATATTGATCTTTGGTACATTATTGTTGAAGGTGATTTTGAGGCTACCTCAAATGATGATAAGGAAATTTAGTTAACATACCTCATGATAAACTAAATGATGAAATGAAGAAAAAGCTTTAAAAATAGTGAAGCAAAAATGGTTTTATATAATGCTTTACCGAAAAGAAATTTGAAAGAATTTCCTTACTCAAAACCTCTAAAGAAATTTGGAATTCTTTAGTTGTAACTCATCAAGGCAACGAACAAGTTAAAAATAATAAAATTGATTTATTTGTTCAACAATATGAACAATTTTCAATATCGGATGAGGAAACTATAGATCATTCATTTGCTAACTTTAATACTATTATTACATCTTTACAAGCACTTGATGAATCTTTCTCTAGCCGTAACCATGTTAGGAGATATCTAAGGGCACTTCCATCGAAGTGGAGATCTAAGGTGACGGCGATCGAAGAGTCAAAAGATTTGACAACTCTCACCCTCGATGAACTCATAGGCAACCTAAAAGTCTACGAGCTTGTCCTTGCTAAAGATTCCGAAGCCTCAAAGGTGAAAGAGAAACACAAATCTCTTGCCCTTAAAGCCAAAAAGGCTTGACGATGAGAGAACTCATCTTGAGTAGTGACGACGAAGAGTACGCTATGGCGGTGAGGACTTTAAAAGTTCTTTAGAAGAAAGGGTAGAATCGTCAAACAACCGTATGGCGATAAGAAAGGCTTCGGAAAAGCAAAGAGGACGAAGCCAAAGGATGATCGTACTTGCTTTAAATGTGGGGACCCAAACCACTTTATTAGTAAGTGTCCCAAGCGGGATGATCAAAAGCGTTAAATAAGCGGAACATGGGGAATGAGCGACGAGGAAGGCGAAGAAATTTGCCTCATGGCAAGCGGCGAGGTATGTCACGAATACTATAGTAGCTCATCACTTGATGACGACTCATTGCATAATGAATATGATAAACTATGCAATATTAGCTTAAAACTAATTAACAAAAACAAGCTTTTAAAGAGTCAAAACCAACGTTTAGATAAAGAAGTCATAGAATTAAAAGCAAAACTAAAACGTTTGGAAAAGGGTAAAATAGCAAGTGGTGAATGTGAACTTTGTGTTCAACTTCAAACACTAGTTGATCATTTAGATTCTAAAATTGCTAGAATGAGTACAAACACCTTAGATACAATACTCGATGGTGTTAAAACCGGCAACAACCAAAAGGGTCTAGGTATACAACAACTTGATCCATCAACTAGTGAAAATAAAGAAACAAAATTTGTTAGAAATTAGAAAAACCAGCCTTTGTTGTGGCGGATCCCACGGATCCCTAAAAGGGAACCGCTAGTGTACAAACCGGGATCCGTGGATCTGCTGTGACAACTAATGGTAATAACATAGCCTCTTCATCTAGAACCGAGTTCGTTATCGTAAATAGGAAGAAACCAACTCATGTCACCACTAGACATCCACCTCCAAAATATAATCCTACTTTTGCAAGAAACAAAGCACCATCTTTTCAAAAACATAATGCACCTAGGAGACCTAATAACGTTTATCCAAGAAGTAACCATCAAATGGGATGGAACCCTAATATGCAAAACGGTTTCTCTTTTCAAAACTTTGCTCCATGGAATGCATACTCATCTTATCCATACATGTCTAACATGAATGGAATGTTTAACACTAATGGACCCATGAACAAATGGGGACCAAACTTTTGAGTTTATTATTGTTTTAGGTGTGCTTAAAGGTCGACCTAGACCCCGATGAATGGGTCAAGGATAGCGGGTGCACGAGGCACATGACCGGCAATAGGGATCTATTCTCCACGTACGAATCCTTCAATGGAGGTAATGTGGTGTTTGGAAATAGCAAAAGTAGAATCATCGGTAAAGGTACGATTTCTAACAAATCTCTAACCATTAACGATGTGTGTCACGTAGAAAACCTAAACTTTAATCTCTTAAGTATAGGTCAAATATGTGATAAAAAGTGCAATGTACTTTTACCAAAACCGGTAGTAAGATACTTAAAAATGGCATAACCATAGGAAGAGGAATTAGAAAACATGGAGTCTATGTCATTAAAATCGGTAATGAACCTAAAGACAAACTATGTCTTACCTCTATGGATGATACTTGACCTTATGGCATCGAAGATTGGGTCACGCCAACATGCGACTTCTTCAATCGCTATCATCCAAAGATCTAGTAAGAGATCTACCTAAGTTAAAATATGAACATCATTTTGTGATGCTTGTAATATAGGAAAACAAGCTCATTCGAGTCATAAAGCTAAAAACATGGTGTCCACAACTAAGTGTCTAGAATTACTACATATGGATTTATTTGGTCCATCCGCTATCCAAAGTTATGGAGGCAACTACTATACTTTGGTAATAGTGGATGACTACTCTAGGTATACTTGGACAAAATTTTTAAAGAACAAAGCGAAACCTTTAACTATTTTGAAATATTAAGCAAAAGATCCAAAGACAACTAGGAAGACCCATAGTGTCTATTAGGACGGATCATGGTAGGGAATTCGATAATGAAGTGCAATTCGGAGCTTTTGTGGCGCTAATGGTATTACTCACAACTTCTCGGCTCCACGCACTCCACAATCGAATGGGGTAGTAGAAAGAAAGAATAGAACTCTACAAGAAATGAGTCGAACCATGCTTAATGAACAATCCATACCTCAAAAGTTTTGGTGTAATGCCGTTGATACTTCAACGTATATACTCAATCGAGTCTTGATTAGACCAATCTTAGGAAAAACTCCATACGAGTTATTTCGAGGCAAAAAGCCTACGTTAAATCACCTTAGAGTCTTTGGTAGTAAATGTTTTATTCTTAACACTAAAGATTACCTTACAAAATTTGATCCTAAATCAACCGAAGGTATCTTTTAGGTTATTCGCCAAATAGCAAGGCTTCGTCATATTAAACAAAGAATCAATGAAGGTAGAAGAGTCATTAAATATAAAATTTGATGAAAGTCCACCCAAACCCTCTCCACCTCTTGTCGATGACGAGATTATAGAAAGTGAAGCCATAGTAATAAAGAAAAGATAAGTGAAGAAGAAGAACCTCTAAGTGATAAAATAGTAAACATTAAAGAGTCCAAAGATCACCCGTAGATAAAGTCATAGGAAAGCTAAGCGAGCGAACATTAAGGTCTCAAGTTCAAAACCAAAGTAGCTTGTTTTGTTTCGTTTCAACCTTAGAACCTAAGAATACACAAGAAGCCATAAAAGATGAAAGTTGGGTAATGGCTATGCAAGAAGAACTAAATCAATTTGTTTCTAATGATGTTTGGACACTTGTCCCTCCACCTAGTAATCAAACCATAATAGGAACCAAATGGGTTTATAAAACAAATTAGATGCAAACGGAGTAGTGTCTAGGAACAAGGCTAGACTCGTTGCTCAAGGGTATAACCAACAAGAGGAATAGACTTTGATGAGACCTATGCCCCGTGGCTAGATTAGAGTCTATAAGAATACTTCTTGCGTATGCTTGTGCTAATGATCTAAAGCTTTATCAAATGGATGTCAAAAGTGCTTTTCTAAATGGTGTCATAAATGAAGAAGTATATGTAGCTCAACCTCCGGGCTTCATTGATTTTGAAAACCCAAACATGTGTATAAATTAAAGAAAGCCCTTTACGGTCTTAAACAAGCTCCAAAAGCTTGGTATGATAGACTCAAGTCATTTCTAGTTAAACACAACTACACCATGGGGTTAGTTGACAACACACTTTTTACTAAGAAAAGAGAGTCACATATAATCATAGTACAAATATATGTAGATGATATTATATTCGGATCCACTTGTCAAGACATGTGTGATGATTTCTCTAAAATCATGCATGACGAGTTCGAGATGAGTATGATGGGAGAACTTAGTTTCTTTCTTGGTCTACAAATAAAACAAGTAGAAGATGGTATCTTCTTTAATCAATCTAAATACATCAAGGAGATGTTAAAGAAATTCGGTCTAGAAGAGTCAAAACCAATTAGGACTCCAATGTCATCCGACACCAAACTCACAAAAGGCGAGGACGGAGAATCCGTTGATAATACTAAATATCGTGGCATGATAGGTAGCCTTCTCTACCTCACGGCAAGTAGGCGGATATCATGTTTAGTGTTTGCTTGTGTGCTAGGTTTCAAGAAGACCTAAAATATCACACCTAGAAGCCGTAAAAGAATATTTAGATATATTAAGGTACAACACAATTAGGATTATGGTATCCTAAGGGCACGGGAGTAGAAACAATTGTATATGCGATTCGACCATGCGGTGATTACTTTGATAGAAAAAGTACAAGTGGGGTATGTACTTTTATGGGATGTTGCTTAACATCATGGTTCTCTAAGAAACAAACGGCACTTGCAATATCAACAACCGAAGCCGAGTACGTCTCCGCCGGCAAAGCATGCCAACAAGCACTATGGATGAAACAAGCGTTAGTAGACTACGACATCCATCTAAGCGACATAGCCATTCTTTGTGACAACAAAGGTGCAATCGACTTAAGCAAGAATCCGGTATTACATTCTCGCACAAAGCATATAGAGATTCGTCATCACTTCCTAAGAGACAATGTTCAAAAGGGGAACATCTCTATTGAGAAGGTTGCATCCGAAGACAACATAGCCGACGTCCTCACCAAACCGTTGAAGCGGGAACAATTCAACCTTCTTCGTCTTGGTCTTGGCCTAATGGAACAAACGTCATAACTTAATTGACTCTACAAGGTATGTAAACACTAGCCTTCTTCTTTCTGAGTCTAGGATTCCTATTTCACGCACAACTCACAAACAATACGGAATTTTCAAAACCCAAGATAAGTATTCCATTTATAATTTTTTAACTACATACACATTTTTAAAGAAAATCTCCTTTCAAAATGTTTTCTAAAAGGAATGATACCTTCCGTATCAATTTCACAAAAGCAATTTCTCACGTCTAGGACAAATCGCTTTTCATTATTAATACAAAGTAAAACCCGTTTTCATTGCATCTCATGACTTTTGAATGCTAAAGGAACATATAACTAATATGTGTTTTGGGTACATTCATTTAAGCAAAAATGAATTAGGAGCATTGATAACACAATATTACGTACTTATGTACCAAATGTGTGTTTTCGGGTTATCTCAATTAGGATTTATCTTTCTCTAGTTATTTTCCTTTTCTTTTTAGAGGTCGAAAACCGCAACTCCAAATAGTTTGCATATAGGCACACAATAGGCAAAAATGTTTCAAAAGAAAAATTTTGTGTTGCTGAATCACGGACCCACGGATCCCAGCCTTCATCTTGGGCGGATCCCTCGAGGAAGGATCCGTGGGATCCGTGTAAATGTGTGTTTTCAACTTCTATTTTTGTCATTTTGGATGAAAAATCCACATTTGTTTTATTTTTAAGAGTATGCTCTTTAATGCTTGTGTTCTCATGATCACATGCCTTGAATTCATATCTAATCATTAGATTTTAATCCACATTTGGGTCAAGCATTCATTACAATGTGTTGTTTTCTATATATATAACTCCCAAAATGCTTGCATACTCCATCTCCTTCTCACAAACACACTTCATCATGTCATCCAAAACCCTTTAGGAGAATCATCTAGTACAAACAATCATGATATCCAAACCTTTGTACTTCCACCATCCAAAATACCACAATCAAATGCTAGGATATCCGCACGGATTAGTATCCGATCTTGTTGTTTAGCAAAACCAACCTCAAATGATTCATCCTCAACAAATAACTCACCACAAGATGCTTCCATTATAGCACCACCCTCATCACCAACAAGTACACCAACTTCATCACCACCTAAAATAACTCTTTTGGAACTCCTTAGGACTCCAACAAGATCTACCCAACCTAAAGAAAAAGAAATAGTCTTTTCAACACCCCCCACATCACCAAATACTATCTTTCAAGATCTTGAAACATCTCCACCTCTAGCTCCCATCACATTACAAGAACATCTAGGTTCTTTTCCACCACCACGTACAAACATTCCGGATTTTGATCCATATTTTCCTATTTTTCCACCACAACTTCCGCATAACTCAAATCAAAACAACCCGGAAAACTTCCGCACTCATTACCCACATCATTTACATTGTGAACATTGCCAATCCACTAGGGAAATTGCAATAGAAGTTAGGGAAGAAATGCGTTTCATACTCAACCTCATCCTTGATCGCATCAATACCATTACTCATCCAAACCTCCATCCATAACCTTATGCAAGCATGGAAGGAATCTCTACTACTATTTTTCACTTTTAGTTTTATATTTTTTTGTCATTTTCAAGAACAAGTCTTGTTCTTATTTTTACATGCTTGTAAGTGGCTTAACTACCACTACAATTTGTCGTTTTATTACAAGGCCTTGTTTACATACCTTGGCTCCCTATCTTGATTCTCGACAACCACAAGATCATTTAAGCATGTTACTAACTCTTTTTTTGTAGGATTTTTTTTTTTTTTTTTTTTCTCTTGACACCCCAAACTAGGGGAGCTACCGTCGAGGGAGTAAAAATCGTGAGACTACTTTTCCTCCAGGGTAAACTTTTGTTTCGACAAAAGGGGAGAAGAAGTAAAACTTAGGAGCTTTCAAAACTTACATCTATTCTTAAGTTTTACTCATCATAACATTATATTTTGTCATCAACAAAAGGGAGATTGTTAATACAAATAAACCGTAAAAGCGTTTATTAATATTTTGCGATCTCTTTGTGTTTTGTTGATAACATATATAATGTTGTCTTAAATATAATTATAAGGATACATGTTATTTTTGTAAAGCATTTACATATAATCTTTTAAATACAAAAATGTAGTAACTAAAGCATTTGTTGTAATAGTTAATTAGGATGGGTAAAATCACAACCCATGGATCTTAACCCATACCCAAAGAGACTTGATACAATGTATACTTAGATACATTGAATCTAGATATAACCCATGGACCAACCCATGACCCATAACCAAAAACCCATGGGCAAGAGGGCGTTCCACGGATCCCTAGCTTTGTGCTAGCCGGATCCCAAGTGGAAGGATCCGTGGGATCCGTGGGAACGGTGAGAAATTTGCCTATAAATAGAGAGCCATTTCTTCATTCTAACTCACCCTCTTCTTACTAAATCTCATATACACTCTCATTCTCTTCTAACATATAGATCACTTGATCTAGAGAGTTGTTCTTCTTTCTTTCTATTTGTGATCCTCATATAGGTCCTTCTCTAAGGCGAGATCACGAGCATTCTACAAGTCATCCAAGCAAGGGGTCCTTGATTGATTTGTCACTCCATAAGATTTACAGCAAAGATCTTGTATTTGATATTTCACATATTTGTTGTGTAATAGTTGTGTTGGTTTGGTCCACCGTGCTACGGACTCGGTATCTAGCTTTGTACGGATAAAGTGTAAGCAACGTTGTGAAGGCTTCTCCGCCAAGTGAAGGAGTTTGTTGACATAGTGCTTGAACTCTCGAGTAGGTGACTCGGGTGGAGTAGGAAGGAAGGTGTCCTTGTAGCGAACCACTATAAATCGGTGTCATTTCTTGTACCTTTATTTATTTGCTTGCATTACATTAGATCTATCGTTCTCAACATCCATAATCGGAATTGTTTTGAAATCATTTCTATCCCCCTTCTAGTTTTCCACAACCACCACCGTCATCATATTTGATTTCCACGTTTTGCTCTAGAAATTCCATTATCATTAGATCTATTTTGTCGTTCTCAACATCCATACGATTTCAGAAACTTTATAATATCTTGGATCATTTATCCTAATGTATGTTTTGAAATCAACACGGAGAAAAAATATAAAATTTTCAAAATTCACTTTTAGCAAAACTATTCAACCGATCTCCTTCAATCAGTTTTCCACATACTCGTATCTTTAGCTTTTAAATGTTGACATTATAGTTAAAACTACTTATATCTAACAGACTCATAGTTCAATCACAACTTATATCTAACAGACTCATTTTTTACTACAACAGTTATCAATATTATCAGACTTAGACATTTAAGCATTGTGCAACATGAAACACAACATAATATCATTTAAAGCACAATATTAATTATATAGATGAATGTGAGCAGCTAGCTAAAGATCAAGAAAACGCATAAGGATTCCTGCAGATCCTTAGCGAATACGTGTTAAGCACGCTTTTCCTCTCTTTTCGCTTGTATCGGCAATATATACAAATCACTATGAGTCATTTATTGTCCATAAAACAGAATCTCTCATGTCATACACAATATTCAAGACTCGAACAGAATAATGTGAAGAATTTGCATGAAATAACAGATCACTAGAGCCTATACGACATCAAGGTTACGGTATTTTTTTTCCCCAGTCATAACTAGTTGGGCCAATGCAAATAAGAAAACTAAATCCTTTATACACCTTATTCAATGTCAAAACAAAAAACAAACTCATCCACAAATGTACTAACTGCCATACATATCAACTAGTTTTACAAACCGAGAAACAGTTTCAAAACATAACTCAAGACGATGACTATGATCATGACAAGAGTCAAGTCGAAACAGTCCAACCATATTTACACATGTATTCAAACAATAGATATGAAATATTTATAATCTATTACTTGTGTGAATGTAAAATAACTTGCCTTCAGAAGGATGTTCAAACCCAGAATCCACAATAGCACGAAGCAGCTCCGGCTTCAAAAGAAAGTCTCTAAATCCAGAACTATGAATTCCAATGTATACCCTACATTCAAAAATCCAATTTATTCAGCTTATCATACCATCACAACCTAACTATATGAAAACAGTTAAATATCATTTGCCTCAAGCTCGTTCTAAATAAAGTACATGTTTATCAAGAACTGCAATTTTCAACTGTATTTGAAAATCATCAAAACTAATTAACCATCAGCTAAATGCGCAAATATCCCTTGTATTATGCCTACAGTTCCAACTAAAGTAGATCGCCTGACCCGAAATGAAGCAAAAAAACAACTCCTGGTGACACTGATGAAAGCATGATGTCTATTGCATAATTAAGGTCAAACAATCTTACATAGTTTCAATGATGTCAAGTTGAACAGTATTTGTTGCAATCATGGAATCTTGTTTCGGAATTTTTGGATCTTTTTACTAGGTTATGTATTGTTGTGCTTATAGAGTAGTTAAGACTTAAGACTGATTAGTTAATGTTATATCTTAGAGAGGTTGATAAACTTTTATCGGGTTTCTTGTTCATTCTGATCTACAAGTAGTTTTTTTTTCTAATGTGTGAGATTCATTTATCAGTGAAGTATTTAGGAAACGGAGTAATGCATTTTTTTTGTAAATGAAACACATTTCAGTGCGTGATGTTACAGATTGATGTTCACTTCCGACACAGAAGAAAGAAGCAAGTTCAACTAGGAGCAACAAGTCACTAGATTTAACTCTAATCCTAGATCCTCTATATTTAAGGTTTTTATTTCACTTGTGTATTTCTTTTTTTCATTTTTTCTGGTCGTTGGAAATCAATTTGCATCTTGATCTGTCAAAGATATTATTGCAGCAGCATTTGTTTCTTTTTTATTCTTACATACATTCAAGATGATAGTCTGCATTGCTTTAACTTGTTATCTTTAAAGGGTGCTTTCTTTTTGCTCTTTTGAACATTAAGATAATAGCAATCAAAACTATTTGACCATTGTATCATAACTTGGCGAAATTAACCTAATGACTTGGACTTGTAGTTTAAAAGGTATTTTATATTTCAGACATTTGTTTCAATGTTAGGCCTTTACGCAAATAGCCGAAACATATTCATTAAGTTGGTGTTTCGGATTGCTTATGCTTATGTTCTCTTTATATATAAGCTGCTTCAATATTGATTACTTCAGTAAATAGTTTGGTTAAAAAAAATGCTTGCTAGAAAGTTTCATCAAATCCATTTGTATAAGGTTTTAGGTTAAATATGATGGTAAAAAAATAATTTTATTTCATGTCAGAAAAGCACATTCAGATTAGCCGCTCTGTACCTAAGTATCAGAAACTGCTTATTTTACCACAAACTAAGCATTTCGTGAAGGTGTTTGATGACACGAATCGCTTCTACTTAGGAATAAGCGGATTAGCAAAAAAAATAAGCAATCCAGCACCTCTTGTCGGATCTTTTGTGTCTAAAGATGCGACTTATATGGAATGGAACGCGTGATTGCTTTCTCTGAGATAAAAATTTCCTTTTAGTCTGCGGTTTGCTCTAGAGTTTGCCTTTAAAGTGCTAAGCAAATTCTTGATTTATCCTTTTTTATTACTGTGGTCCTTAACTTTATCTTAAAGCATAAAAGTCTATATACACTCCACTTAATGACGTACACTATTCGCTTTAATCCTATTTCATTATCCTTGTAGGCGATTCGTGACATTCATACTCGAGTATTGTAAGAAAGCTCATTGCAAGGTCTAGACTCAAAGACATACAATGGATACGACTCGAACAAGCGAGTTTTCCTTTGCCTAGCTTGATTAATCACCGGCCAATCAAAACAAGTCCTTCAAATTTAATCCGAATCCTTGTTACTCATCTAATACAAATCAACACAGCGATTAAAATGGCCAAATTGCTAACAAAGCGTATCAAAATAATCCGATAAAGCCGGCCGTAAATGCGAAACAATAATCACCTCATTAAGATGCCGTTTAGCGCCAAACCTACCGTGACTTACCACAATCCTCATCATCCACAACTAAACTATCATTTCGATGAACTAGTGGCACCATTACTCTTGCTACATTGACTTTGCAATTTGCTAGACATTTTATCGAACACTTGGCATGCAATGCTTAAATTCTAATCCGCTAAACCTACACATTCTAAACTCGAACCAAAGAATCAAATAACCACAATTTTATCGGCATTAGGTCAGAATCAAAGAGGCAATAAACTCAGCTAAACTTGTTGACTCAAACAAGTAGATGAAACACAAATAGATACGAATTATACAACAAATTCATACAAGTAACATAATATTATCGAAATTAGATGAAATTAACTCGTAATAATTAGGGCAAATAGTGAAGAAAACCTCTGAGCAAATTAGGGCAAAATAGTGAAGAAGGATTTAATGTGTGAAACTGCAGTTAACAAAATAGTGATGAGATTCGTAGATGCTAGCCATGGCGGATTTAGTGTGTGAATGTGCAAAGGGCGTGAAACTGCAGGATTGAAGGGAAACCGTAGAATATATTGTAAAACTAAGAATGTGAATGTGCAGGATTGAAGGGAAAGTGAAGCCACAGGGAAAGTGAATGTGCCCCAAATTTTAAATTATATTAATTAATTATTTCAGGTCGGGTTGTAGAACTGTGAATATATTGACCGAAAAGGGTGCACAAATGAATAAGTCCAAGCTTTTGTTTAAAACTTATACCTATTTGCAAAAAGTAGTATCAGAAAAGTTTTAAATGTATTAATTAATAAGATTACACTAAGAAAATTATTGAAAATTTTCTTAGACTTACACCTTTTTTAAAACTTAGACTTTTTGCAATAAGCTGGACGCCTTTTATTTGTTGAAAACTTGACTTTTTTTTGTTTAACATATACTTTAATGTTTAAAAAATGAGGATGCATTTTTTTCTTTTAAAACTTGATAAATATATTATTATTGATTTGATTTTGTTAAATATATTAATTAATAAGATTACACTAAGAAAATTATTGAAAATTGTACTAGTCAACTTAGTCACAAACTTTTTCGTGACTACTAATCCAAAGATGAGTGACGAAAATTTCGTGACTAATATATGCAAGTGACGATATATAGTGACGAAAAATATAAGTCGTCATTAAATTCTCATTACTATAGCCCTTTTTTTTTGTAGTGCGACTACAAGGCACTAGTTAATGGACTGTTGCAAAAGATTTACGTAACTCAAGTGTATAAAACCTATCCAGCAATCAATCAACTAACAATGCACTTAAAAGGATGGATTCCAGAAACCTTAACCAACACATGTTAGTAAGAGGCAATCAAAGTTTAACCAGCAACTCGCTCACGTGGTGCCTTACTAACTAAATTATCATTAACAATGAATTATCTAACTCATTAAATTCCTCGCTGACTCCGACATGGATTGGACCTGCTGGTTAGCTCCAAGTGCCTCCATCTCCTAAATCAACTATTTTTCTCATATTATTTTTCTCATTTTTACATATCGATTACTCTCTCTCTCTCTCTGTCTAATTAATTATCAAAACCTAACCATTCTCTTTCACTCAGGAACATCACTGAATCTCCGTCGCTGAACAGACTTATGTTTCAACGTGTGAACAAATAAATAAGAATTGTTAAAATCATGATATGGTTCAAGATTTGAGATACACATATAATAAGATTTGCAATTTACTAGTTACACATTTTGTATTCCTTGGAAAATGGGGAAGTCATCCATGGTTTTCCTAGAGCCAATTGCATTGTCATGTTATCATTTGTAGTATACGATATATATTAAGTTATTATTGCTTTTGTTGTCGTTCTTATTATAGATTAAATTTTATACGTTAATTGTTATGTACCAAGAAACTCTTGAGCTTGTGTAGATTACTCGGTTTTTAGTTATTCGCTTTGTAAAGTTTTTTTTTTTTTTTTTTTTTTTTTTTTTTTTAACTGAGTAGTAACACACTTATTGCATGGTTCCCTTTTCCCAACGAGATTTTATGATCAGACTTATGGCATACTTAAATGTGTTTTAAATTGTGTAGGTAATTAGGTATTTGATTGCAATCACATGAAATTATCTAGCTCGTTAATATCTTGCTAGACTTAACTTTAGCACCGAATTATTACTTAATAACCTACTACACTTTAACCTCCTGTTCGATGACTAAAAAGTTTATAAGTTCATATAATCACTCGTGCTTCTGCAAGAATTAATGCAATAACAAATTAAAGGCAATGATATATAAAAAGAAAAAGACGTGTATACGCAATGAAAAAAGAACCAAGAACAAAATTGATTGGAAATTATTTTTTCTCAAAAACAAAAATTTCCCATTCGAATGTAAATGATCATAGTTACGAAAGAACTATTGTAATGAATGTGACGTACAAATATTGAAAACTAGTACTTATAATTTATTAGAAAACTTTTATATATTCAAACACAACCATATATATATAGGTACAGATTAAAATTCTATAAACTGGAGTTATCGGTTTCATAAATGGTTCATGATACACGTTAAATATTCAAGATCAAATGTTATCTTTTCAATGAATTAATCCTAGGAAACGACGAAGTTACTATGTTTCCCTGAAGAGCCAATAACATGGATTCATTGCCACCTACACATTGTACAACTTCATCGTTCATCATCATAGGTTTCTTTTAGGTTCTGGGAAACATTGTACCAGCCCCTCTCCAAACAAACAAAATGTATGATAGTTTTAATTATATTATCTTTACATCAATCGAGTAATCTTTTTTACACGAGAAACTATAAAACTTTTAAACATGACAGCTTTTTGACAATTTGTATGGAGTATTTTGGGGATCTGCAGGTTCGGCAGGTGCCCGTTCAATGAAATGTGATTATATTATTAGAGATGAATGAGTCGTGATACAGTACGACGACGGCCTTGGATTTTACTTTACGAATAACTTAATTAGGGATATTTCATTAGCTTTTTCCTCTTATGTAGTAGAAAATAACTATGAAGATATATACGTTGATAGATTATCTTATGATGAAAATGATGTGAGAAAGGTATTTTTGATTCTATTTTATACATATAATTCGTTGATATATTTGGTACAGTATATTTACGTACAAAAAATCAATTTTGGTTAGTGTCCAATGGGGACGATATTAATGAACTCCATGTACTTCATTAATGACTAGTGAACTTAAAGTAATCTATTATTAGGTTCTGGATCAGTTTGCAGCATTGAAGTGCTCACATGCATGGAACTACCCAATCCTTAATAAACAAGACAAATTAAACACCATTTAAAGTAAAAAATAAATGAAGCTTCATTTAACCTTCTGTTAAAGTTGATTAAATATGATATAGTTGATTTATATCAAAAGAAAAATGTGATTTGCTACATGTATACAAGAAGTTTTCTGTCGAAAATATATTATGTAAATCGTTTGTCATCTTTTCCACATAAATTACAAATTCAAAAATTCAAATCTACAACAATCTGGTAAGTCGATAATGGTGTATTTTTCAATTAGTATGCAACCAAATTGAACTAAAACTTACGCATAAACTCTTGAGAACTCGGGATTTGATATGATTTCTTGAAACTAACCACTTCTTGAGAGAGATTCGAGAACCCATGCTTTGCCACCAGAGCTACTACCACCACTCTCTCTATCCTTAGGACCATCCGCATGGATGTTATTAGTTGTTTGGCTCTCTTTATTAATGATAGAAGAGATTGCAGCCGCAACGGCAACCCTAAAGTTAGGATGTGAAGCAATAGCACTCATGTTCTCAGCCAAAATTGACTTATTATTATTGTTGCTATCCTCTCCACCTTCCCACACTCCACTAGTCCCATCAACTTGTCTTGGTCTTAAAAATTGGCTTCCGTTTGGGACCTTGTTAGGCATCCAAGGAAACCCTAAGTGAGGCGTGTTGCTAGAATTTGGGATATGGTGGGGATTCATTGGATTGTTGGTGAGATCAAAGACAATTCCTTTGGAATGATCATTGGGATTCATTGTTCTAACATGTGTTGATGAATAAGGAGAAGAATTAGGGTTCATAATATTCGAAGACATATGGTAATTATTGAAAGGTGAATGGTTGAGGGCTCCTGATACGGATGAAGTATGATTGTTTGAATCTAGTAACATAAAAGATGCTGCAGCCGCTGATGTTGTTGAAGCCATTGCAGTGGCGCCGACAGGTAGTGGATGGTTGTGATTCCCTTCATACGTCGTGATTAATATCGACATATCTTCTAAACATCTTTGCACCTTTATAGAAACATACAGCAGATATACAAGATAAATTAGTCGTCTCGTACTTTTTTTAACGGAAATAGTCTTGTACTTAATTTATGAATGTTCTTCTATACTTTTGTACTAAACTAAGGATGAAAAAAATTAATGTTCGTGCTTAAAAACAAATACCGCGAAAATACACGTGCATGCACGTACACACACATGAGGCAGGTTTTTGAAACGAACCTGTTTCCTGACTGGACAACCAGGAGCAACTGTACAACGATAATATGCTCGTGGGCACGGATTTCCCTTGGCGATCTTCTGTCCGTACTTTCTCCATTGACATCCATCATTCATCTGTAGAGAATGGAAGTAAAATTGGGGTAAGCAAAAAAATTACTGACTTTTAAATGCAAAGCTAACTATTTACTACTAAACATGTGAAGAAAACCACACTAAATTAAAGATGCAAAAAACAAGCTATTAGAAGAAAAAAAACATTAATATCTAATGTAAGAAGAAACACTAAATTTATTTTTTAATTTTATGTTAAAAATTGTACATCTTTCTAAAATTAAGTTTTATTTGTACTCTAACAAGAACGTTACTTAAACAGGAAAGAATAAAAGATGTAATACTTGAAAATGCACTTATAACCTTGGTTACAACATACATACAAGGAACTATACAGTAAAAATTGAATGATATCAAGAAACATGTGACTCAAACTTACTGTGGCAGCTTCACATCTTGCCCTTACTGAAACTCTAGCCTTTCTGTTTGGCATCGAAGCAATCGGATTGTTAGCAATATTATTAGCTTTAATATCACCACTGAAATTTCCCGGGTTAATCAGGTTGCTTTGTTGCATCGGCATAAACCTTGTTGTACTCTCATGATTTTCTTCTTGATGATCTCTAACATGTTGAGACGTTGTAGTATTGCTTTGAATCCTCAAAGACAAACCTAAATCTTCATTTTCACTTTCTTCTAATGGCGACGATCTTGGACTAATTTTCTTGGTTTCTTGATTTCCATCATGCCCATTAAGAGATAGAAAGCATTTTGGATCCTGCAACTATTTATAATTTAAACAGTTTATGATAATGAAAACACGAATTGTCTAAATGTCATTTGATGAATTAATTTGAAGTTATTAAAATACCTTGATTCCATTAGATGATTGTTGAATAATCGAAAATTTCATTTGTAGATCGTAGTAATCTTTCATGGTTTGCTCTACTACTTGCCTCAACACCTTGTTCTCTTCTTTAATTCGATTCATTTCCGTTTGTAACATCGATAACTTGCATGATAATAAACAAACTATAAGTTTCAGAAATACAATGATCACTATAAAATATCAACATGCTTTCGACAAAACTATATATACCGACAAGAACTTATCATCCTACCAACCATAAGTTTTCCAGTACAAAAAATTTTGGCTAGGAAATTTAGGGTTTTGAAGAGTTGTACCTTTTCTTGATGGTGATGATCAAGGTCTTGTCTTTCTGATGCTTCAGTAGGGGTGGTAGGAGTTTCTACGTCATTTTTTGATTCTTGTACTTCAAGCTCATGAGGTGATTCTACCTTTTTATCATGATCATCATCATCATGATGATCAGATTGTGATGAATCATTAGAAGCAGGTTCTTGATCTTGAGCATCAAGTTTGAGAGTCAAATCCATTTCCGTTTGTGTATTGTCTTCTTCTCTTGCCATACTTGCATCAATGGAAACTTGGTGTACGTTTTCTCTCTCTCTCTAGAATATATAGAATGGTGCTTTTGAGACACCAAAGTCAATACCCCCGTCTTAAGGGAGGTCTGCTTAGACACACAAGGACGCATCTAAGTTTTGACTTTAATTAGCTCTTATATATAATTTTCACAAAATATTTTACTTTATATGTATTTCTTCAATTCGATCTTACTTATATAATATTGTTATTACCTTGGAATAGCAAGAACTTTAACGTGTTATAGTTTTTAAAATATAATTTGATTTTTTATATAATCATAAATAGTATGATATCAATAAGTTATTTTACTCTAAATCATTTAATGCTTTGCTATTTTTATGCAACAAAAGTTGTAGAATGACTTAAATTTTTACTTGCAATATAAATATTTAACTTGATTGACATTCAAGGAATATAATCATTATACATACCATACTGTGTAGAAACGGTCTTGATTAATATTATTTAAACTAGAAGTAACATTTTTAGTTAGGTAGTCTTAGAATACTTCTTTGAGACTGTAAATTTGTCAACTATGGCTCAAAATAATTTAGGGGGTTTTCATTTATAAAGAAGATTGAGTATGGGTATGAGAATGGAAATGAGATTGACAACGTACAATTGAAAATTTACTGATCAGTAATAATGCATACTCTACATCTAAGTGCAAAACAAAGGAAAGACTCAAAAGTACTTGCGCATGCACTAAGTTGGCATTGTCATCGGTGTCCGTTTTAATTTCGGTGTTTGGTGATATGGTTTTCTTTTTAGAAAGGTATTCAAGTAGTTGTTAGAAGTACTCGATCTTTCATCAGGCCCGGTGTTATGGTTTCTAACGTTTGTGATATCTAGTTTCTAGCTATTTTTTTTTTTTTTTTTTTAAATATAAATCTCTTTGTCGTTCAAGAAAGGATAACATACTACATCTTGATCTGGCGATATACGTCAAGCTTTCCTCTTATGTTAGCTACATATAAAGAGGAAAAAAACATATTTTCTTAAAAACTTATAAAATGAGAACCCTAAAACTACTAATATACCGTTGATTGAAAACAGAAAATAGCATCTATCACTAAGTGAATGGTTAATTATCTTTTAATCTTTAATTTTTTCTTTTTTTATTTTTCGGTTTAACCTATAAACTTATTTTAAGGGTCGTCACACTTGAACCATAATTCACTAGTTTAACTCTTTTACCGGGTTAAAACACTTTACCAAAACCTATTTTGCCATTATACATCGCCGTTATACGCGAATGATTGCTTAGTATAAAAAATGTGTGCCGAAGAAAATGTACTAATAAGATAAATAATTGTAATAGTTAGAAAATAAATATTTCTATAAAATCTACATACTCATTACCCCTATCTCTTCTTTACAATATATAAAGAGAAAGGCTAATTATCTAAAAATGTAGCATACTTGCATCGTTTGTAGTTGTGTGTACTTTTGTTTGAATCCGATTATTTCATGCATATCTTTTCAAATTTTGATTATTATGTGTATACGATCTCTAAAAATACTTTATTCGATTCTCAAAAATACGTGATTTGATTCCCAAAAATACGTCAATCGAAACACAACATAACCAAATTTGAAAAGATGTGCATGAAATAATCGAATTCGAACAGTGGTACACACAACTACAAATAGTAACAACTATAATACATTTTTAAACGACTAGCCCTAAAAAGAATACAAATTTGCTTAAAATTGTCATAATGAGAACTATGAAATTACTAATCTACCCCTACTCTATATTCCTTCCAATATTGTCTCTTGCCTCTAGTCTACATTACATATAAAGAGAAAATACATTTGCTTAAAACTTAAAAAATAGTAAGGTTGTTAGGTTAAAATACTCCTATTTTAAAAGGCAACACAATTTATTTATTATATAAATGGTTAATTACAATTTAAACACTAACTTTCTTTATTCTCACTTAATCAGACTTATATATACATAAAAAAACAAATTGCACACTTAAATTAACGATACTATACACTATCGTTTTTATACACGAGTAATCATTTAATATATGTAATGAGTAAACAAATTTGCTTAAATCTTTCAAAGTGAAAACTATGAAATTACTAATTGACATTCTCTATACTCCTTTCAATATTACATTTTACATTCATATAAATCAAAAAAGTGACTCAGTAGATAATATACATCTATTTAATACGGGAAACACTTTACCACAATTTCAAAAATACAATTATTATAGCTTTAAATTTATGTGTATATTATAACATGTGTATATTCACTAGTTCTTTTATTTGTCCCTTAATAGTTTTGTTTGGATTTCACATTTATTTACGTAAAGAATGAGTAAAAAAGTCTTATAGGATAGTTTAGCATTGCTAAATTAAGCTAACTTAAACAATCAGGGAATATTAGACCTGTACGAAAACCCATAAAAAAATTATGGGAGTCTAGGGATCAGATCTTGAATTTGTCAACTAGAAGACCTCGCCACTTTGTATGATCACAGCAACCTCATTATTTATCTATTTTTTAGCTACAAGGGAATTTCAAAATCTATTAATTTAAAGTTAATTCCACAAATTGTTAGTGTGGTTTATACGCTTTTCACATTTCGTCTTAAGACTTTAAATATTATACCGCTTCGTCTCTGATCTTGGTCGATTTATACTATACCGATCGTTTGACTAAACGATCGTTAAAATGTATCGTTAACTCTTACATGTGCAAGTCACATGAGGGTAGATTTGTCTTCTTACATTGACTTCATCTTTAATATTTAGATTATCCTTTAACAGTTTTTTCCACCTTAAATTAACTAGATAAACATAACCCTAAACCAAGAACACCTTATTTTTTTTTTTGGATAAAGTGTTTCATCGGTAAATGTATTAATCCAAAAAAAGCGTTTAAGTACAAAGAATGTGAGCGAAATCTCACATCTCATCCCATTACATAAGCGGTAAAGCTAACATAACAAGATACTTTTATCCTCACAAAAAGAAAAAAACGACTACCCACTAGAATACATCTGACTCAACAACCAAATAAAAACTAACGTCTAGATTTATGAGGAATCTTTATATCAAATGCATCACAGAATGCCAGTTTAGCTTAAGAAAGCTCTTCGCGTTCTTCATCATCATAAGGATCGTCATCATATGAATCATCACCGTAACTCTCCTTCCGACACTCATATAAGCTCTTCGTCCCACTTCCTCTTCCGCTTCCACCTCCTCCCTTAGAAGAACTAGCAACCGTAGGTTTTTAGATGCCAAAAAACTAACCGCTTCATTAGAATCTTCATTCACCTCACAATCACGTCCATCTCTAGCAAATTTAGTTTCCTTATTGCGACCTATATCCAAATTAGCCCCATCATTATGCGAACTACCTATACCACTAGGATCATCACCCACGTCATTTCCAGCCATATTAAAAGCATCAACGGATTCGATTGTCACAATATTCGCCTGCTAGAACTAGCCACTCCAATCTTAGTTTTACCAACATTTGTAGTATCCGACTTCTTCTACACAACTTTGTAAACCTGTTTCTTTGACTTAGAAGGGCTGAATTTTGGCCCTCTACCAACTTCAATGCCACTAGACGCCTTTCTCAAAGGAGCTTGAAAACCATCATTATTCTTAACTGTTTGCTTCTTCAAATAAGCAAATAAACGTTTACGACATAGGTTCTAATCATTGCTAAACACCATACAAACATAACTCCTAGGTGGTTTCCATTTATACTCTACACGAATAGTATGCAATACTTCCCCATTTCCCTCCCAACACGGAACAACACTGGCCATCTTTTCTTTGAGATCCCGATCAGTCTTAATGTCCATCAAGGCATGAGCTTAATTAAAACAAACCCACGATTGCATACACATAGCACTTGTGTACACATCAAACATGATAAGAGTACCTAGATTAGTCGCCATGGCACTCAACCTGTCCTTAGTAAATGCAACAATAGGTATATCATGAATTTTAACCCAGGTGGGAATATAACCCAAATCCTCTTTTACCAAACTTGTTATAGGAGACCACTTTTTCAAAATAATGGGAACTTGGTGAATAAACCAAGGTCCATTCTCTAACACACCATTCAATCCATCAACTGAAGAAATTTTAAAGAAAAACAACCCTTTTTAGTTCATCATAACACGAACTAACCTATACTTCTTCCATGCATTCTTAACGTATTTCTTCACAACGGGAAATGCATTTTCTTACCAATAAAATACCTTGAACCTAGAATTAGCATCCAAGACGAAGACAAAGGAATCAGACTCGGTCTTTTTGTTAAGAGGTTTACCGATGATCAAGCATGCAAAATTAGCCTTTTGAGTAGTAGTACTAGCACCAACCTTACTTGCAAATGAAGTCGTGGCGCAAGAACCGGATCTTTTATTCCTCTTACACACTTATTAACCTCGAAAGGTACCACCTTAGGCATCTCAGTATTCAACGTCTTATTCCCAAGCACTGACTCGGTTTGATACACAAGCAAGACACAATCATACGTGCATTTCAGTATGCTCGCACCAGTAGGGCTTGAGACATTATCACCATTAGGTATTAGTGGTAACCCACCCTTATCCACAAACACAAGTTTTCCATCCATTAATTACTTTTCGAATTCATGAAATTTTTTAAAAGGGTCTTCTTTACCTACAACTTCTAAAGCCCTTAAACTTGTTCCCATCCCATCATCATGCTCCAACATCCCTCTTCCTTTGTCCCTCTCTCTCTCTCTCTCTCTCTCTCTCTCTCTCTCTCTCTCTCTCTCTCTCTCTCTCTCTCTCTCTCTCTCTCTAGCTCTATTAAGAATGAATCTCAAACAACACCATAAACGACCAGTACCAAAAACCAGTAACACACAACCAGATGCACCACGGTACGACAAAACTCTAAAACACGATTAAGGTTTTATCAAACGAGCACCAACAGAACCGACAACCGAATAAATCAATAGTAAGGACGACGAGTATGGTTTAAAAGATAAAATAACTATAAGCATTAACTCACAAAATCAATCAAGAACAATCAACTATCAACAAGTGATCAATAGAATATATAAACGATATTAACAAACCCTAAAAACCGAACAAAACCCTAGTCGGTCAAAACTGAAAACGATTAGGATTAGTTGGAACTAGGATTGTTTCAATCGATTATAAGTAAATAAGAGCACACCATGACCAATGGTTAGACAGAATGAATGAAAATTCGATCAGTATGGCAGAAAAATGAATCGAACAAGATCAATTTAGGGTTTTCGATTTTCTTCTTTATCGCTAATTAGAGAGAGATAACTAGGGATTTTATTAGAACACGGTATTTTATTTTTAGGTCAACCAAAATAAAACTCCTAACACACAACGATTAGATATAGAGAATAGTTTCACCAACTATTTTACAAAACTTTGTCCAAGTCACCCAGATAAAAAAATGATTTCACCAAATCCATTTGTCAATTTATTCCACCACAAAAATAACAGGTACTACAAAGACTCATAAGATATAATAAACAACAAACCCATACGGAGGAAATCAAAAAAGGATCGTTGAATTTGTGGCGAAGGTCAAAAGTGTATCAAAAAACCACTTTGTAAGTGCAAATATTACTATATTTAATCTATGCATTCTCGTTTGTTTTGATTAATGAAAACATGTAACTTGTAATACATAACATAAAATGTACAAGTTACTCGTAAACATATTTTGTCTCAACGTACATTCAACACCTCTCGACGTCTCGAGTCCTCGTATGCTACAACACATGTTCGTACATGTTTGTTATGTTGCGTTGTGATCAAACCCCTAACAAACCATTTTAGAATGTTTAAAATACTTGTTAGAATCATTAAGTATTTTAAAGGATAATCATTCTTTTTCGAACCTCATTTTGCATTATGCATTTACATGTATTTTATACAAATGCATCACTTTTATTCTTACACTAAAGTTTACAACAAACTTAAATTTTCTTTTAGCAATAAGTTTACTTGCATACTTACTATATTTGTATACAACTAGACTTTATTTTTTACACAAATTATACTTACACATATTTTTTACAAGTGTACTTTCATTTAACTTAATACTTAAGTAAATTCCTTACATCATGCATGACATCACATAAAAAGATCTTGTAAGATCTCTTGGGTACCGATTACCCCAAACCCAGTACCCATGACCCCAAACCCATAACCCATGACCTAAAATTTAACTTAATACTTAAGTAAATTACTATATCATGCATGACATCACATGGAAGATCTTGTAAGATGTCTTGTGTACCCATAACGTAAAACCCATAACCCATAACCCAAAACCCGGAGTTATAACCTAAAATCTGGATTAGTTGATCCAGTGTGCTGGATCCCTAGGTTATAACTGCCCAGCTCCCTTTTGTAAGGGATCTGCCGGGTCAAACAACGTTTTGCCTATAAATACAAGGCTTTTCTTCTTTGTTCCTCACCTCTTTCACACACACATTCTCTCTACGATTTCTAACACATTAGATCAGTAGGAATGTATCCATAAAACCCCTAATTAACATATGATTATAATGCTTCTAACTCTCATTTTGTTGTAAGCATACTTCCATGATGATCCACCAAAGCAAGCTTGAAGATCGTGCCATTTCCATCCAACACAATGCATACACATATGATGATTACAAGACTGGTGATCTTATTATCTTCATCCATTTAGAGGCTTTCTATCAATGAAAGTTCATTTAGATTAGGGATCCATATCCACTAGATACTTGTGTCTTGGATCTATCTTGTGGAAAATTAAAAGGGGGGTTGAATAGTTTTACCAATTTAAAACTTCCTTTTAAATATTTAGATCGACTTACGTCAATCTATTTGGTTGTTTATGTTGGACGTTGATAGATAGATATATAAACGTGTAATGAAAGATAAAGAGTAAGCACATCACCATGACACAAGTTATTTATAGTGGTTCGGCTACAGGACACCTTCCTTGCCCTACTCCACTCCATGAGTCACCTACTCGAGAGTTCGTAAACACTACACCAACTCCTTATGGCGGAGAAGCCTTCACAATGTCGCTTAACCTTTTCCCAGCAAAGCTAAATACCGAGTTCCTTCACACCAAGGCGAACCACACCTAACACAACGTCGCCTACCCTTTATACGGTGCTAGGCTAACCACCGAGTTCTTTCACACCAGGAGAACTAATCCTATCACAACGTCGCTACCCTTTATTAGGTACTAGGCTAAGCACCTAGTTCCATTACTATGGGGAACTACTACCCTTCACAACACAACACCTAATATCAAGGAGATCCACTCCTTGTTACAATACCATCAAGGATATCACCATCCTTGAAATAAACAATTACTTATATGTATAACGATGCACCTCATCGATTATACGACCTGAGGCATTCTTCCCAAATGCGACTTGATTTGATTCTTCGGCATCCTTCACTAATGCCTTAGATACAACGCTTGGCACCCTTCACTAATGCTTTCGTCTTGACACCTTTAGCATTCTTCACTAATGCTTTGACACGGATGATGAGCACCTTTCACTAATGCTTTCATCTTGACACTTTGGGCATTCTTCACTAATGCCTTCAACCCAAACTATGGAGAAAGTAAGAACTATCAACAAGAGAACCTTAGTTGTCTTGATGATGACGAAGCATGGCAACTCATGGACTTGAGCTTGCACGTCTTTAAGAAGTGGTGATCTTGCCTTTAAGAGGAACCTAGAAGATCACACAAAAACAAAAGACAAACTACATAGATCACTTGGATCTGAGGTTAGAGGGTTATAATACTTGGGAAAGTATGTATGTAAAGTTATCAATAGAAAGGAAGAAATGGCTCTCTATTTATAGAGAAAATTCTCTCTTGTTCCTCGGATCCCATGGATCCCTTCCACTGGGATCCGGCTAGCACAAAGCTGTGGATCCATGGAACGCTCCTCTTTGCCCATGGATATTTTTGGTTATGGGTCATGGGTCATGGGTTGATCCATGGGTCTTTAGCTAGATCAATGTATCTCTTGAGTGCTCACCAGGGTTCAATGTATCTAGACATTCTCTGAGTGTTCACCAAGCGTTCAATGTATCTAGACATTGGGTATGGGTCAATACCATGGGTTATGGATATTATCCATATATGATATAAGCATGATGTCATGCAATGGGTTATGGGTCAAGCTCCATGGGTTATGGGCTTTGGGTTGTACCCAACTACATTCAATGTATTTGCCCAATGGGTTATGATACTTAAGTTTCTACCCATCTATATTACCCAATATACTACATACTAGTTATGTGTATATTTTACCCAAATATGTAAACACTAGTTGTTGTACATATGTAATATTAAATCATAAAATCACTTATACTTGTTTTAGTGTTTTATGTGAAAATGTGAATATGTTAGAAACTATTAGTTCAAACCATTTACGTATTTTATTTGTTTCGATAAAATGATTTTACGTTTGTTATTGACAAAACATTAGAAGATCGTAAAATATAAATAAACGTTTTTACGGCTTATTTGTATTAACATATCTTATACATTTGCATCATCACCTTGTATCATTAAACAAGATTAGATGGTTTATGTGTTGGTGCCATAAAATACAAGGTTTGTTATGTTGAGCCACAAAACATAACGGGTTTGGTTGTACCCGAAGAACAACTCGGTCTTTACCTTTGTACCGGATAAAGAGTAAACGACGTTAGGTTTGTTCTACCTCGAACTAAGACTCGGTATTTAGCTTTGTACCAAATAAAGTGTAAGAAACGTTGTGTAAGGTTTTCTCCGCCGAGAAGGGTGTTTGTTGATCTAGTGAAGTAACTCTCGAGTTGAGTACTTGGGGAGTAGAGTAGGGCGAAGAGGAGTGATGAGTGCTTATTCACTCATCATTTTTGGTCAAATCTGAGCTGCAAAACATCTAAAAACACTCAAATGCATCAAAATACTAAAATATCTCAAAATTGTGTTTTATATGTTTCGGATGCAAAATTATTTAAAACGAACAAAGTTTGCATAATTGGCGTTTCAGTCCCCGACTTTCAAAAATTGATGAAATAGTCCACGACACGTATTTTAAAGAAAAGTCACCAAGGTCCTTTTGAAATCTTAAGTTGTCATAATTAGTCCTTTGGTGAAAATTTCAAAAGTTTGAGAAATTACGGTTTGATCCTGGATTTTTAAAATGATCAAGTTTAGTCCTCGGAATTTCGAAAATGATGATTTGGTCCCTTGAACATTTGAGTTTCACATGTTTGGCCCTTGGATAATACTTTTCAGAATTACATATGGGCCCCTGGAATTTCAGAATGTACATGTTTAACCCCTAAGTCTAAATGGATTCAAATCTATATCCTTTGTCCAAATCTTAACTATTTAGGCCCAAAACACAACTAACCCATTATCCTGGTCCAAACCCGGTCAAACCAATAATCCCACCCAGTCCAAGTTATTAATCCAAACCCGATCCATACCCACCCAAACCTGTTACCAATGTTTATTAATAAACAAAACACACCCTCTGTCTTCTCCTTCCCCAATTTCCCGCTCAAACAAAAACCTAGACACCCTAATCCCCTTTTCCTCAACCCCAAAACACTCAACCTCAAGTATCCCTTTTTACCCAGCTACATCAAAACCTAAACCACCTCAACAACCTTTTACCCAGTATATCCCAACTCCCAAACCCACTAATCTTTTCCCCCCTCTTCCCCAAATGCCACCATGGCAATCCGTGTTCAAAAGTACCAATGGAGGGCTCAGATTCTTGCTCATATGTACCTAACTCTATTGGATGGCCAAGATTGGTTCAAGAAAGCACATGGTTGGTTTTGGCTTGACTGCCCTCACACAGGAAGCACAAGGGAGTGAAGCTTGAAGACTTAGTTTAGTATAAATAGAAGATGTAAGCCATTGTATAAGGCACCCCTAGTTTTAAGTAGAAAATTTTCAGTTTAAGTTTTTCTTTTGTAATCTTTAATTTTATCTGAATGGAAAAGTTGATTTGAGTAAACCTTGTTCTCTTTTGTTTCTAGTCATTATTAATCTTTGTTATTAGTTAATTTGCTTGATTTTCAGAAAAGAAAAGAAAAGAAAAGGGGGTCAAAACCTTTGCAAAAGTGTGTTTGGATTAAGCTTATTGAATGGGTCAAAGTGGTTTTTACCCACTTTGACCAATGCAGTCAAATTAGTTTTGATACCATTAGTCAGTTTCACAAGGTTTCCATTTGGTTTGAAAAAGTTTTGTAGCATTGAAAAAATTGGTTTTCCTGTTTCTGAGACCAAAACAACAGCAGTTTGCTGTTAAATACCTGCTGATTCAACAAGTTTTTAACTCAAAAGAGAGGGTCAAGGTTGTCTTTCCAGATGATTGAAGCCTAAACTCAAAATGGTTGTGAGCATGTTTGAGTTTATTGCCACAGAAAAGAGTTTTTTTTACAGTGTGTTTGCTGCACTTTTCAGCAGCCTGCAGCTCATCTTAAGCTGATATAAACTCATTTTAACTTCTTTTTTTTGTACTTCTTCCACACCTAAACTGTTTTTGGAATTCCCTTTTGTGCTAACTCTGATTTTGTAGCTTGATCTTGGAGTGGAAACTCCCTGTTCAGCTTAGAAATAAGGCTAACAGTCCCCCAATTGTTTCTAGGTCAGCGATCTCGATCCCACAGTCACATCCTTTGATTATTTAGCTTATTCATAGTGCTTATTAGATGATTTAGGTGGTAAGTAGTTCATAAGAGTGGTTTAATGATAGCTTAATCTTAGATTCCTAGTCTGAGTGTCACAACAAAACCTGCTCATTGTCACCTTTTTAGTGCTTATCATTTGCTTTAGCCTTAGGATTCCTTAGTTCGGTTTAGCCAACTGCTTTCCCCACTCCTCAATAGTTATTTCTTTTTTGTTTAGCTTATGTTAGTTGTTCATCATGAGTGTTAACTTATTTCGATCTTGATGAGTGTCTAAATACTCATCATTTTTATCTTGTTAGAATGCCAAAACATCCGAAAACACTCGAAACACATCAAAATGATAAAATATCACAAACAAGTGTTTTATATGTTTTAAATGCAAAACATCAAAATCGGTGAAAAAGCGTATTAAGTTTGCATAATTGGCGCTTTAGTCCCCAGTTACAAAATTGTCAAAATCGGTCCACGGTCATTCAAAAACTTGTAAAATATCATTTTAGGTCCTTGAGATTCAAAAGTTGTCAAAAAACCCTTTAAAGTTTAAAAATCACAAAATGACAACTTTAGTCCTTTAACTTTGAAAATTGTCAAAATAGTCCTTGGTTAATTTGAAAAGTGAAAATTATCAAATATTAACCTTGTACTATTTACAAATGACAAAATGGTCCTTATGATAAACTTTTGGGAAATTACACTTTTAGTCCCTCAAAATCCAAAATTTACAATTTTAGTCCTTGGACTTGTAAAAAAATGGAATTTTATGCACTATTGTCCTTGTACTATTATTACTTGGCAGGTTTAACCCTTGTGAGAGCTTTGGAAGAGTTGCAAATTCAGTCCCTTAACTTTGTTGGAATTACATGAATGGTCCTTGTACTTAATAAACCAAACGGACCCTAGTATTATTAATACCCACAACCAACCCAAATCCAAGCCCAATCCCAGCTGAGCCCAATATCCAACCCAGTTATTAAACCGGTCAAGCATTGACACCCGCCAAAACCGAGTACTGTTACCCTTCTCCCCAACCACATATACACCAATACCAGAGCAGTTTTGCCACTTTCTAACCCTCCACCTCATCTATTACACCTGTTACTAACTCCCCTCCACCTCCACTATCAACCAAATCCCATTAATGTGAAATACCTGCTCAATTGAAAATTGGCGCCAAAAGTGACATTTGTCAATTTTGATTAGCTGGATCAATCCAATGGTCAATATGTGATGGGATAGTCTCAGAGGTCGACATGGGATGTTTGAAGTCAATAAAAGGAGAAAAAGAAGCAGTGTGGAAAGAGTAGTAGTGTAATTTTAATTTTTAATGTCGTTTAATCTAAATTTAAATTCTAGTGTATTTTATAGCTTTTGAACCTTGTATTTTATGTTTCTAGTGTAAAATAAAACTTTTGAGATCATCAATTTCAAGTTTGAGGTCCTATCTCGGTTTATGCAAATTTTAATTATCCAAGAATTTCATGAAGTTTAGAATCTTGTTGCTAGTTGTTATCAAGGATTGAATAAGTCCAAGTAAGCTTCTAAATAGCTTATTAAAGCCATCGATACATTATAATTCGGTTTAGCATAAAACTCAAAATTCTCAAAAATCCCAAATAAATAGTGAAAAATTAAAAAGATATAGAAATGAGGATGAAAGCTGGTGCAGAGTTGGAATTTGGATTGCTTGTGGGTTTAAAGCTTCATGGGAAGCCATAGGAAGTGATTTCAGTTCTTGGTTCTCCTTTTTAACTTGGAATCATCTTGTAAGCCTTTGTCCCATTTTTATGCATTTAACTGTTCAAGTGCTTATTTCAGCTTATTGCTTTGTTTTTATGCATGTTTGGTAGATGATAAGTGAGATTAGTGCTTAATATAGTTTGCTTGTTCTTTAAAATTGGTAGTTGCTAAAACTCTCATTTTAACAGTCATTATAGCATAAGTACCATTCTTGAATTTTAAGTTGTTAGTACTATTGCTTTATGCTTATTCAGTCTAAATATATAATAATACAAGTCCTTAATCCAGTTGCATGGTTTAAATCAGTAGAATCCTTTGAAAAGCTTTACAACTGCTTCTAAAAGGAGTGTTTGGATTTGCTGATTTAGTAACATTCCAGTGTATGATTGTTATTATTCATAATTGTTTTAAGTCATGTTGTCATCTAGTATCTCATTACAACAATAAAATGTAGTCCTTGTTTTAGTAAAAGTCAAAAGTAACTTGATCTCATCCTAACGATGGCAGTTAAGGTTTCGATTGCTAAACTCATCATATTAGCTTAAAATTTAGTACTCTAGCTTAATTTCACCTTATTACAACTTATTATAACATAAATAGTCTATAGAATCAGTTGTAAATTCAATAAAGTCAAACTGTGTAGTAAATTAAAAAGTCAAAAGAAAAAATGTGTCCTGTGCACACAGTTAGCTATATAGTTTCATAAGCTCTTTAAGAGCTTATTAGTTAGCCAAAATTTGTGTAAGTTAGCTTTTTGAAAAGCTCACCTAACCATCTCAAGTTTCCAGTTTTTACTTTTTAATATATAGCTTATTTAATAAGCCTGCAAAGAGCTTATTGTTTTGTCCATTTTACATAGGACACTGAGTAGTCAGTTTAGTAGAATTGTTCATAAGCTCATTAAGAGTTCATTTGTGAGCTTTAGCCTGTGCAAATTAGGTTTTTGAGTAGCCAACATAGCTAACTTAAAGTTACAAGCTTAAAATTCTACTTTGCAGCTTATTAGGTAGGGCTGCATCAGGCTTTTAGTTTGTCCCATTTTCTTACTTAGTACACTGAGTTATACTCAGTGACTTTTTCCAACTTTTCAAAAGCTCACCAAAAGCTATCTAGTGAATCAAATAATGGGTACTTTAGCTTTTGAAAATTTCAATGGTAATCTTGATAATCCAAGTTTTTGTTTTAAATTTATAGCTTATTTCAAAGGCTTATAATTAAGCTTAAAAGTGTCTAGTAAAAGTAAAAGTGTCTGTGTAAACCAAATTGAGTTCAAGCTTATTTTTGCTTATTGAGTGCTTAATTTCTAGTGATTTAGCTTTTTCAATTGTAAACATTAGCTTATAAACAGTATTACAGCTTATTTCTTCATAGCTTTTGCTTATTTCAGTAGCTTATAAGCCATTTGGCTTTAATTTGGTCTTATGCTCATAAAAGCCATCTGTTGATAAAATAAGCTCTTACTGAGCTTATTATTGGCTTTTAGAAAAAGTCACAGTTGAATAAATTGCTTATTACATCGTATATAATAAGTTTGTAAAATAAAATTTCAAAAATAAAAATGTTGTGCAAAAAGGGAGGCGGGGGTCGAACTCGAGACCTCTCCTTATGGGGATGATAGAAGGGTACACAGAAACCGGTTGCCTTGGGACTTTCTCGTTTTAATTTTGCAAAATCAAATATATAACCCTCTTGTCTCATTTAGCTTATACGAGAATTTAAGCTTATTTCTAGCTTATTCTTAGTAGCTTTTCAAGTTTTCTATTTTCTTAAATTTGTAATAGTATAAAGTATTTTCTATAAAAGTTTCAGATTTTTCCAATAAGTTTTAGTATTTTTTAACATTTAATTAGTGTAAAACTTATTTAAATCATAATAAAAATATAAAAGTCAAAAAATATAAATCTTTTTCCTAAAATTTTCTTTTATCAAATAGTACGTAAGAAAATTAGTTTTATACTAAATGACCTTTTATTTCTTAAAATTTACGTTTTTGCTTGCGCTCAAAGCGCCATTTAAATAAATAACGCTCGTTTCCGTTTTAAATAACGTTTTTAAGTAATTTGAGTTTACGTTTTAGTTAATATAGTTTATTTAAGTTATTTTATTTTATAAAATCACATAAACGTTCATCGATCTGTAAAAATAGTGATAGCGTTTATTTAATAGATTTTAACTTTTTAATCTTTTTAATTTGCATTTAAGTCGCTTTTATTTGTAAATCTTTTCTTTAGGTAATTATCCATCGAAAACCTTACTGATCACTATCCTTAGTGATCATTCTATCATCTGAAGTTGTTTTAAACACCAATTCATCCTCCGTGGGACTTAACGACCTAGGAATCCACTATATTCCTCTGATCTAAATTGCATTTGCGTCTGAGCTGTTTTAAGTCTGTTTGACTTGACGGTTTCTTGTGAATCAAATTTTAGCGCCCGCCGGGAGGCTGTAAGCGTGTTTTAAGCATTTCGCACCTGTACTTGCACATATACCATCGTTTGTAAGCAGTTTTACGTAAAGTTTTTCAAAACCAAAAGTTCATTAACACTTTTCCTAAAGTGTTAACAACACCAAAACATTTTTATTCAAGTTTTCAACAAACACAAAAACCAAAAATATTTTCATTCTTTGTTTTATGGCATGTTTTCAAAACCCAAAATATTCATCTTTAACCTCCTACCCTTTTGATTCTTTATCCCTAACCTCTATACATTTAATTCTAAACTTATTCTCATGGAATCTCTCGAGAACGATGCAGGACGGTTTAAAAGCTTCAGACTTTATCACAAATGTCTAGAATTCGTGTTGTTCGTAAAGATCCATTAATTCTGCTCAGGGAAATGGAAAGAAAAACCGAGGTGACAAAGGACCAGGTACTTCCTTTTGATAATGGAGGTGCTAAATACGTCCAACCTACGGTTATCCAAAGATCTAAACCCTCAATTGCTCATAAGCCGTCTAGAATTGATTCTAAACTTTCACGATTTACGGTTAAAAGCAAACATGCAGAATTCAGTCCGGTGACTAGCAAGAATGACTTGCCTAATCTTCACGTTTCTCAAGAACCGAACCAAGACTATAACGGAGTAGTGGAAATTGCTAGCTCTCGAGCACACCACTTGTCCCACCTCCGGATTTTTCAAAATGTTCTTTGAGACTTAATAGTCATTCGAGATCACCATGTTGGTTTTGTTGATTCTTTGAATGAACCGATTCCTTCTCATAACTCTCAAATAGAATCGTTTATTCCTTGTGTCGGTTGTGGTGAACCTCTTTATGGTTCACCACAGTCATTGATGTACGTGTGTCAGGTGTGGTAATGATATTGAGCGGAGTTGTTTGTTTTGTGGTTCTAGGAATTCATTTGATTATAATCCTAATCCGAACTCATTTAACGACCCTCAAATTTTTCTAACTACCCATCACACCGACATATCTTCATATAATCAACAATCTGCTTGTGAATTTTGTGGAGGTCCTCACCAAGGATTTGAATGTCAATCCGGAAACACGATTGTCTATGAGCAGTTTTCGGTGATGCTCGAAACTTTGGATATGACCAATATCCATATGATTCACCAATCCGGGATCACAGTTTCTTGTTGTGAGAACTGTGGAGGTCCCCATTTCGATTCGATTGTCAAACAGGAATCCATTTCCTTGTAACGATTATGACTATCACGACCAATCTCCACGGTGCCAAATGACTCAAACTCCTCAAGAAACCCAACAAGACACTTATCTAGAGCTTACGAGTCGGTGAAAAGGCGAGGAGTTGAGTAAGACGACATTCATAATGTTCCCGCTTTTCTTGTGTGATTCAAAATTCACATGAAATCCATGGAAGAATTGCTAGGTGAAGAGCGTGTTGCTAAAATTAATTCCCAAATTGCCTTTGAAAAGCTATTAAGGAATCAATTGCACAAGAAAAGCAGCGGATCTAGCTCGCAATTTCGTTTTATTCTGATGATAGTGATGATGATGATACACTGAAGATTCATCAGATTCATCGATGGATATCCAATGATTGAGATTCATTCTCAAACAACGCTATCACACGAGGTTCACACTCACTCTACGAACATGGGGGCGAGCATCTTGACCTTGTTCACGAAAAGGAATCGGACTAATTCATAAAGTCTAGTGCGAGGACCTTGTCCCAATCCCGAGAGAGTCACGTGGAACTTTGAGCATATGTGTGATATCCCTTTCCTCTTGAGTGTTCAAAAGATCATTCGATTTCATTCCACTTTCATCCGAAAGTGATGATGATCTCTTTAATTTCAAATCCAACTGGGAGAAATTGAAAGTCTCCTTTATAATGATCGTTCACTCACTTCTCACCCTAACAATCCAATAGAGAATGTTAATCACCTTGTTCCCGAAGCATTCAAGCTACTTTCACCAATCCTCTATTTGAATTCGACTGAATTCACTTTAATTTCTCGAGAATCTACTTTTGATACTCGGATCGAGGATAGTGATGAGCCCACAATGGAACAAGAGTTCACAAATTCACTTGATGTGAATGATTCTCTTTACGAGGAGTTCTCCTTTGAACTCACTCATATCATATCTCTATCGAGTATGATAACTTCCACTTTGATCTAGACATAAATGATCTTTGTGTTCGGGAGGAAATGTTCTCGACCATGAGAACTTGCTTGATATCAAAATCCCATCCTCCCACCCGAATATGTCTTGATCAATCGAGCTAAATGATGAAATTCATGATCCGAAATCATGAATTCTCCTATGGATGAAGATGAGTTAGTCATGATTTTCATCATGATTTTCTTTCTTTTCTTCACCTATCCGTAGCTTCTCTGTTCTTCACTCCTTCTGAATGAAGACATTATCTTTGACCCGGCATTTTCATTAATCATTTTTGAGCGGTTCTATGTATATCTCATCGGTGTGGAACTTTCATGTACTTCAATGTTTATACAAACATCGTGAATGAAAGTCAGATGGAGATTGTCTCTTCCATTTACTTCCCATGAACCATTTAATTGGGGTCGAGTCAAGCTAGCGACTGGTAATTAAAAACATGAGCACACACCATATGGGTTTTCACCCATATTTCGACTTCTTACCCTTTCTACCACCTAAGTGTGGGGAGATGCCCACATGTTGTATATAGACCTTATAAATGAAGGAAAATTGTAAATATTCAAAAGAGAATAATTGTTGTGTTTCTATACTTAGCTAGTAATGTTATCTTTTACGTTCTAAGTTTCGCATTACAGTAGGTACTTTGAATATTGAGGACAATATTCATTTCTAAGTGTGGAAATTCAGCGAATTTGATCGTAAATGTACCCTTTTAGTCCCTTTTTCCCCAAAATGGCCAAATTTTAAAAAATTTATTTAGTGGAAGTACTATGTACTAAACACAACAAATGGTAATCGATCCACCATGTCTAACCCACATAAGGATTGGCTAATCCAGAGCAAACGGCTCTTGGTAAAGATATCTCAAATCCGTTTATGGCTTGCAATTTGCCTAAAATTGTATGGTGTTCAACTCACCATATCCTAAAAAGTGAAAAGTTGGCTAGCCCATAAGTTTATGGCTTGTGGTAAAGGCGCTTGAAAATCCATAATTGGTAATCGACTCACCAAAGATAATATTGATAATTTATCTAAGAGTTGGCTAGTCCGAGATGGTACGGCTTACGGTAAAGACAAATCAAATCCGTTGAAAGTTTATGATTTGCTCAAAATCATTTGGTTATCGTTGTACCAAGGTTCTTACTTGAATCGAAACAATTGGCTACTCCGAGTAATGGCTTTTGGTAAAGAGTTTAAAATCCATTAAATTTTCTCAAGTCATTGCTAGGGACTAGCAATATCTTAGTGTGGGGAATTGATGAGTGTCTAAATACTCATCATTTTATCTTGTTAGAATGCCAAAACATCCGAAAACACTCGAAACACATCAAAATGATAAAATATCACAAACAAGTGTTTTATATGTTTTAAATGCAAAAACATCAAAATCTGGTGAAAAACGTATTAAGTTTGCATAATTGGCAGTTTTAGTCCCCCAAGTTACAAAAATTGTCAAAATCAGTCCCTGGTCATTCAAAAACTTGTAAAATATCATTTTAGGTCCTTGAGATTCAAAAGTTGTCAAAAAAAACCCTTTAAAGTTTAAAAATCACAAAATGACAACTTTAGTCCTTTAACTTTGAAAATTGTCAAAAATAGTCCTTGGTTAATTTGAAAAGTGAAAATTATCAAATATTAACCTTGTACTATTTACAAATGACAAAAATGGTCCTTATGATAAACTTTTGGGAAATTACACTTTTAGTCCCTCAAAATCCAAAATTTACAATTTTAGTCCTTGGACTTGTAAAAAAATGGAATTTTATGCACTATTGTCCTTGTACTATTATTACTTGGCAGGTTTAACCCTTGTGAGAGCTTTGGAAGAGTTGCAAATTCAGTCCCTTAACTTTGTTGGAATTACATGAATGGTCCTTGTACTTAATAAACCAAGCGGACCTAGTATTATTAATACCCACAACCAACCCAAATCCAAGCCCAATCCCGGTGAGCCCAATATCCAACCGGTTATTAAACCGGTCAAGCGATCGACACCAGCGAAAACCGAGTCTGTCACCCTTCTCCCCGACCACAGATACACCAATACGGGCGGTTTGCCACTTTCTAACCCTCCACCTCATCTATTACACATTACTAACTCCCTCCACCTCCACTATCAACCAAATCCCATTAATGTGAAATACCTTTCGATTGAAAATTGGCGCCAAAAGTGACATTTGTCAATTTTGATTAATGGATCAATCCAATGGTCAATATGTGATGGGATAGTCTCAGAGGTCGACATGGGATGTTTGAAGTCAATAAAAGGAGAAAAAGAAGCAGTGTGGAAAGAGTAGTAGTGTAATTTTAATTTTTAATGTCGTTTTAATCTAAATTTAAATTCTAGTGTATTTTATAGCTTTTGAACCTTGTATTTTATGTTTCTAGTGTAAAATAAAACTTTTGAGATCATCAATTTCAAGTTTGAGGTCCTATCTCAGTTTATGCAAATTTTAATTATCCAAGAATTTCATGAAGTTTAGAATACTGTTGCTAGTTGTTATCAAGGATTGAATAAGTCCAAGTAAGCTTCTAAATAGCTTATTAAAGCCATCAGATACATTATAATTCAGTTTAGCATAAAAACTCAAAAATTCTCAAAAATCCCAAATAAATAGTGAAAAATTAAAAAGATATAGAAATGAGGATGAAAGCTGGTGCAGAGTTGGAATTTGGATTGCTTGTGGGTTTAAAGCTTCATGGGAAGCCATAGGAAGTGATTTCAGTTCTTGGTTCTCCTTTTAACTTGGAATCATCTTGTAAGCCTTTGTCCCATTTTATGCATTTAAGCATTCAAGTGCTTATTTGACTTATTGCTTTGTTTTTATGCATGTTTGGTAGATGATAAGTGAGATTAGTGCTTAATATAGTTTGCTTGTTCTTTAAAATTGGTAGTTGCTAAAACTCTCATTTTAACAGTCATTATAGCATAAGTACCATTCTTGAATTTTAAGTTGTTAGTACTATTGCTTTATGCTTATTCAGTCTAAATATATAATAATACAAGTCCTTAATCCAGTTGCATGGTTTAAATCAGTAGAATCCTTTGAAAAGCTTTACAACTGCTTCTAAAAGGAGTGTTTGGATTTGCTGATTTAGTAACATTCCAGTGTATGATTGTTATTATTCATAATTGTTTTAAGTCATGTTGTCATCTAGTATCTCATTACAACAATAAAATGTAGTCCTTGTTTTAGTAAAAGTCAAAGTAACTTGATCTCATCATATGATGGCGATTAAGGTTTGATTGCTAAACTCATCATATTAGCTTAAAATTTAGTACTCTAGCTTAATTTCACCTTATTACAACTTATTATAACATAAATAGTCTATAGAATCGGTTGTAAATTCAATAAAGTCAAGCTGTGTAGTAAATTAAAAAGTCGAAAAGAAAAATGTGTCCTGTGCACACGATTAGCTATATAGTTTCATAAGCTCTTTAAGAGCTTATTAGTTAGCTAAAATTTGTGTAAGTTAGCTTTTGAAAAGCTCACTAACCATCTCAAGTTTCGAGTTTTACTTTTAATATATAGCTTATTTAATAAGCCCGCAAAGAACTTATTGTTTTGTCCATTTACATAGGACCTTGAGTAGTCGATTTAGTAGAATTGTTCATAAGCTCATTAAGAGTTCATTTGTGAGCTTTAGCTTTGTGCAAATTAGGTTTTTGAGTAGCCAACATAGCTAACTTAAAGTTACAAGCTTAAAATTCTACTTTGCAGCTTATTAGGTAGGGCTGCATCAGGCTTTTAGTTTGTCCCATTTTCTTACTTAGTACACTGAGTTATACTCAGTGACTTTTTCCAACTTTTCAAAAGCTCACCAAAAGCTATCTAGTGAATCAAATAATGGGTACTTTAGCTTTTTGAAAATTTCAACTGGTAATCTTGATAATCCAAGTTTTTGTTTTAAATTTATAGCTTATTTCAGTGCTTATAATTAAGCTTAAAAGTGTCTAGTAAAAGTAAAAGTGTCCTGTGTAAACCAGTTGAGTTCAAGCTTATTTTTGCTTATTGAGTGCTTAATTTCTAGTGATTTAGCTTTTTCAATTGTAAACATTAGCTTATAAACAGTATTACAGCTTATTTCTTCATAGCTTTTGCTTATTTCAGTAGCTTATAAGCCATTTGGCTTTAATTTGGTCTTATGCTTATAAAAGCCATCTGTTGATAAAATAAGCTCTTACTGAGCTTATTATTGGCTTTTAGAAAAAGTCACAGTTGAATAAATTGCTTATTACATCGTATATAATAAGTTTGTAAAATAAAATTTCAAAAATAAAAATGTTGTGCAAAAAAGGGAGAGGCAGGGGTCGAACCTGAGACCTCTCCCTTATGGGGATGATAGAAGGGTACCTGTAAACCAGTTGCCCTTGGGACTTTCTCGTTTTAATTTTGCAAAATCAAATATATAACCCCTCTTGTCTCATTTAGCTTATACGAGAATTTAAGCTTATTTCTAGCTTATTCTTAGTAGCTTTTTCAAGTTTTCTATTTTTCTTAAATTTGTAATAGTATAAAGTATTTTCTATAAAAGTTTCAGATTTTTCCAATAAGTTTTAGTATTTTTTAACATTTAATTAGTGTAAAACTTATTTAAATCATAATAAAAATATAAAGTCAAAAATATAAATCTTTTCCTAAAATTTTCTTTTATCAAATAGTACGTAAAAAATTAGTTTTATACTCGTGAGACCTTTTATTTCTTAAAATTTACGTTTTGCTTGCGCTCAAACGCCATTTTAAATAAATAACGCTCGTTTAGTTTTAAATAACGTTTTTAAGTAATTTGAGTTTACGTTTTAGTTAATATAGTTTATTTAAGTTATTTTATTTTATAAAATCACATAAGCGTTCATCGATCTGTAAAAATAGTGATAGCGTTTATTTAATAGATTTTAACTTTTAATCTTTTAATTTGCATTTAAGTCGCTTTTATTTGTAAATCTTTTCTTTAGGTAATTATCCATCGAAAACTTCTTGATCACTATCCTTAGTGATCATTCTATCATCTGAAGTTGTTTTAAACACCAATTCATCCTCCGTGGGACTTAACGACCTAGGAATCCACTATATTCCTCGATCTAAATTGCATTTCGTCGAAATTGTTTTAAGTCTGTTTGACTTGACGGTTTCTTGTGAATCGGATCTCAAAGTGCTTTTCATAGCTCATTTTGTGCTTAATAACTAACAAAGGAGTGTTTGGTTGTATGCTTTTAAAAGGTGTTTAGTTGTATTTTCTAGCTTCTTGTTGGAATAAGCGGTTCCAAGCTGCTTGTTTCAAGCTTTTCGAAAAAGTCGTCTTTATAAAAAGGTTCATTTGATAAGCTTTTAAGCTTCAAAAGAAAAAGTTGAAAAAATAGTTTTCAAAAATAAGCAAGAGGTGGGATTCGAACCACGACCTCTTGCCTATTAAAGCTCAACACACAACACCTCGACCAACGCCCTTGGGTCTTGTCTCGTTAATATTTACACAAACAATTCATTTAAACCTCAAGACAGTTTTACTAATAAGCTCTTTTGAGCTTATTCACTGCTTATTTCCCCAAACAGTACCGTGTTTTCTTATTTTTCTTAGAACAAGCATAGATCAAAGTAGTTTTTGTGATTTTTCCAGATTTTTCCAAAATAGTTTAGTATTTTTAATCATTTAATTAGTGTTTAATAGATTTTAATTCGTAGTAATTAATTTAAAGTCAAAAAAATATTCCGCTTTTTCCTAAAATTATTTTTAGTCAATTAGAACGTAGGAAGATTGATTTCACACCCGTAGCCCTTAAATTGCAAAACTTTTACGTTTATGGCTCGGGTTGTTTCTCGGTTTTTACGTTTTTTAGTTTTTGCACCCTAGGACTTAGTGTAGCTTCGTTTTATCATTTCTTAGGCTTAGTAGTAGTTAGTTTGTAGTTTATTAGGGTTCCCTTGCCTTAATTACCTTCCCGTTCATTAATTTGTAGAATTCGTAATCAAATCCAAAATCATTAAAAAACCAATTCAAGTTCAAATCACGAAACTCAACGAATCCATCCATTCACACCTCGTTGGGACACGACACGGAAATCACTTTTCGGTATCACTTTTATCACACCCGTGAGGTTTGCACGTTGACCTTTTTCCTAAAGGGTTAATTTGTCGGATTTTACGGTTATTTTGATATCGTTGATATTGTGTTTTTCACCACTCACTTCACAACGAATCAAGGAGCTTCGTGACCAAACCACTAAAAATTACCGTGTTCGATTTGTAATCTCTATTACTTATCGGTTTATCTTTACATTATATTTATGCTTATGTTATGGCTTGAGATTTATGTTTGGCTTGTGGGAATGTGTTTTGCTTCATGCCCTCTATTATATTTATTGTTGAAATATTATTACCACATTTCATATTACGTCAAACTTAATCGGTCAATTTGAAAAAAAAAAGTTTTAAGTTTTAAATGGAAACGTATTCACCCCTCCCCCCCTATGGTTTCCATAATTGGTATCAGAACAGGTTGGCTCTAGTTTTTAAAATAAATTGTTTTCAAAACCAAACACAGTCCATGTATCAAATTTTTCGTGAAACTGGGCATAATATGAAAATTGTGTCGTTATGTTATACTTTGAAGTTTTGTTGTTAGATATCTTGTTATACAAGCTTGAATAATGATTAAAATAGGTAATATAAGTTCATTAAAAAGTCTAAAAAGCTTAAACCTTGTCGTTGAGTCGAAATATGTGTTTTTGAGAATCTGTGTCAGACCCGCAGATCCCTTTGTTAACAAAGGGCGGATCCCTTTTGAAATGGATCCGGCGGATCCGTCTGTACAGAGGACAAATTTTGGTTAGCTTGAAAAATTCATAACTAATTAAGCCCGTAGGAGTCGTGTCACTTATCATTTTAAAGGTATTTGAGTCTACTTTCTAATAAAATTAGTTACAGGTTTCAATTTCAAGTCTAATAAGTTTAATTATCAAAATACTACAAACTTTCCATATAATTAAGTTTCTTTTTGACATAGAAACTAAAACTTTTGAGTCGGACAGTTTTAGTTGGTATTTTTCGAATATTGATGTGTTTTCTTTTGAAACTAAAGGTTTTGGTCATATTAATAAATATAAAGGAAATTAATCAAACTTGGTATATATGATTATATCTAACGCAAAGCGATGAAAAGTATTTTCATATGCTATGTTAGAAGATTAGTTGTTTTACTTTGCATTACTTATATATCTTGATCATATGCTTATTTCAAATCATATTTGTGATTGTTTATTTGTGAATCATATATGTCTTCCTTACTTTGTCATTCATTCGCTTGTTTGTCGATTTAGTAATATTTACGAATTAATGTGATTTTTAAAGGAGTGCTTGGAATAACTTCTAGTTTTGTTGAAAATGTATTTCCGTAAATGCTTAGGTAAGACATATTACTAGAAATAATGTTTAAAATGTGTGATATGTTATATGGATACCTAGTATTGTATACTCTTTACTTCTTATAGTTGAGTTTTCTTTCTTGTGGAACATAAATGTCTTATATGCTCATATGGGACAACATTGCTATTACCCATATTAACAATATCTGACTCAACGACTTCTGTTGGTTGTACTTTGTTGGGAATCTCTTGCTCATCAACCATATCATATAGCTTTAGTACATTCTGATATGATAGAAGCATTGGGGGGACTGGCTTGTTGAGGTGATGAAACCATTGGAGAAATATTAGCCATGAAAATAGTTTGAGCCGTTGGTTCATCATCAACATCAGAGTCAAAGGCATCACAGTCAGCAACCTGGAAGACATTGGGATTCTTCTGTGCCAACTCATATACTAGTTGTTCATCTACGTCAGCATCATATGTTTTGTCATTCCCATCAGCAAGAAACAGAACTCCTCCTCATCCAACATTGTTCCACTGTCTTAAGCTCAGTATCGTGACATCTTATCCACAAGTACTCGATGATGCATGGACGTTTAGGTTGAGTGAAATTCCTCGCAATATGTCCCTCTCTTCCACAACTGTAACACTTAATTGGTTTGCCTTGACCTTGAACTACAATCCTTCCTCTGTTCTGAGCACCCCAAATAACCAGCTCCAACATTCCCCCGTGCAAAATTCCTTGGAATCACATTTTTCCTTCCTTGCACATTATGAACCACAACCCTTCCATATTCCACTGTAGCTTGATTGTGTAGGTTAGATGAGGTCCTAAGTTGGTTGTTGGTTTGGGGAAGTGAGGTTCTGGACTGTTGAACCAGTAGAGCAACTTGGTTTGCAAGGTTTTCAATCAACATGTCTGTTGGGGTAAATCCTGAGTCTGGTATGGGTCTGATTCTAATTTTGAAAAGATGGTATGACTTGTGATGCTCGAGTGTTTAACCTCATATTTGAAACAAATGCAACTGAGTCATTTGTAGGGTTTGTTGCTGCTGTTGTAGAGTTGAATTTCTCCAAGATCAAATGCTCAAATGTAGCATGCTTCTCATGTTGAAGTAAGTAGGCATACAACTGCTCATAGTTAGTGTTCATCAATCCTTTGTTCAACTTCATTACAGTAACAAATTTGTGCCATCCAGGGTTCAAGTTGTTTACGAACATGGAATTGAGTTGAATATTTGGTATAGTCATATTGATATTCTTCATATCATTCACAAGTTTGTGAAACCTCACATGATACTCTATAATGCTCTCCCTTGGGTTCATCTTGAAGTTCTCAAAATCATCATAAAGCTGTAACTCTCGATCTTCCTTAGTCAAATCTGAGCCAGAGAGAAGCATCTTGATAATCAATTCTGAGCCAGAGAGAAGCATCTTGACATTGTCCCAAACTGCTTTGGCCTGAGTGTTATGATTAATCAGCTAGTAGATGTCCTTGGATAAACCTTGAAGTATGATGCTTGACGCTCTAATGTCAGCATCGTATCTTTTCTTCTCCTTATCATTAAGATCATCATAAGTCCTTGGTCTATCCATACCCATAGTGACAGTTCAATCAGCACCAGTTTCAAGTTGATATCTGGTGGGGCCCATTTGGAAGGGTCCTTCATCAATCGACTGAAAAATGTTAAGACCATTCTCTTTGCCCAAGCAATACAACCTGATTCTATGTGCCCAAGAGTCATAATCAGTTCTATCCAGCCTAGGAGGCCGAGTGTCGGACCCATCAGCTTGAATGTCATCTGAAACAGTAGACATGATTACTAAGTATTACTCTTTGATTTAACCAAGAAATAGAATCTTTCGCGGGATTTTACAAAACCAAGAGGAAACCGTAGAACTCAAATCATAAGTGTCAAATCTCAAGGGCTAAAACGCAACAACCAAGTCAAATCGCAGAGAAATCAAAACGCAGGAACACAAGTCGCAGATTATCCAAAACGCAGCTATCAAGTCGCAGTCAACACAAAACGCACCCTGTCAAAACGCAACTTAACAAAACGCAGAGGCACAAGTCGCAATATTTGACAAAACGCAGAGAAAATTCGCAGTACTTGAAAAAATTCAGGAACAAAATGTTGCACTTGACAAAACGCAGAGAACAAAACGTAGCACTATCCAAAACGCAACCTATCAAAACGCAGAATACCAAAACGCAATACACAAGTGTAGGATCGTGAATATTATGTTGTTTGATGATTCGGGTGGTCTAGGATTATGATGATATAAGAAAGCCATTAGAGAGATGAAGAGAGTAGAGAGGAGGTTTCTTGAAAGAGAGTTGCTTTACAAATGAAAGGTTAGATTCAAAGAAGCCACCACCCCTTCCATGGATGGAAGGGGTATTTATAGTTACAAAACTAACATCCTCCTATCGGACTGTGGATCAGGCATACAGTGGGTAAAGACCCATCCTTCCTCCACGGTGTTACACTAAACTATTCTACGCTACAAACTAACTAATAAACTACTAAACATTGTAAATAACTACTAGTCTACGAGCTAACATATGCTAGACCATAATTGGGGTGACCGACACTTTAATATGGAATTTCTAATTCCTAACAATCTCCCCTAAGGAGGTCACCCCATGAAATACATTTGCATCCTAGCATTCTATTCTTGACTTTGTTCTTGAGCTCGTGACTTCAATTCTTCAATTCCATAATCTTTGTGCTTTTGTAGCGATTCTTCAAAGTCGCATAGTTGTGTACTTTGGTGGAGGTCTTTGAGCGATCCACATCATGATGATCTTGAGCTTTCATTGAGATCATCAACGAGTAAATCTGGATCACCCTTTATTGTGTTGCCATCATGTGAAGTTGTGACTTTCGGACCAACATGCTCACACTTTTGAATCATGACATCTTTCCATCGAGTAGCGGAAACTTTCTTGGTTCATGATATTTGCGGCGTAGTAGAAGCATAGTATAAAAATATCGAAACCGGGTTATGTAGATATGCACGGTCATGATTTCTTCAATTAAGTGTGGACGCCGTGAGCATGCGGTTTTGGATTGACTCTCGATTCGATAAGTCTGCAACCGTCCAAATGTACCTACAAACAACGATTAGCAATAAAATACACGAAAGTGTCTTTGACCACTTCGTTGAATTAGTACCGACCCACGGTTCCCGTTGATCGATACAAATCTTGCTGTGATCGGTATAATTCAAGAATCTCCTTGACGGGGTTTCACAAGCTGTTCTAGTTGTTCTCAAACGAAGCGTCTCAAAGAAGACAACACGGGTGAGTGAACCGGTAATTGAGATTCAGCGATTGATGAAAATGATTTGAAAAACAATCGCGTATTGCTTAGAAGAAAGAGTTTTGCAATCGACGAAGGTTTTATGAGAAAGATCTATTTTCAATCATAAATACTTTTATATTTGAAAGAGTACACATTGAAGTGCTAGATAAAAGAAGAGATTCGCACATCGAGCGGTTTTTCCAAAAGTATTTTTCAATCGGAGATACTTTTGTGTTTGAAAACATAAATACACATTCGATGTGCTAGAAAAGAAGATTTGCACATCGAAGGTTTTTCCAAAAGTATTCATCAATTCCATTCCTAGACCAAGGTTGATTCAAGATTGAATCTCCCCATCATTTCTATCCAGTTATCACAAGCTTGATCTTACGAGAAGATCTCACATGTCACCCACCAAGAGCTTGTTTGATGTTGGCTCTAGAAGGATTTCCATCTTCATCGTGAATATTTACATGTCACTCGGATGTTCTGGCAATACCACAAGGATAATGCGTAGGACTCTTAATATATATTCTTACTTTCCACATTGTGTGAAACAACAAGTCTTCAAGTATTATGTCCTAATGAGATATTGTGGATGATCTCTTGGCTCTAGACTCAATCGTGCATTTTGGTTTCCTATGCCGGAGACTAGGGAGAGGGTCTCCTAGGATATGTGCATAGGATATTTGAAATCATTTTATCACATAGAGGAAAGAGATCTTTTGAAGCACATCCACGATCACAAAAACCATTAAGAAAATGATAGATATTGAATTTCATAAACATATAACAAATCAAAGTATGGTTCGAATGAGATGAAGTAATTTAGAGAGAGAAAGTAGTGTGGGAGCCTTTCTAGAGAGAAAGTAACAAAAGAAAGAATATTAGATTGAAAGGTCCAACCTCACCTTGGGAGGTAGAGGGTATTTATAATACATAATAAACGTCCTCCTTGGATTGTGGATCGAGCATCTGATGGGTAAAGACCGTCCGTCCTCCACGGTGTTGCTCAAACTAACTAACTAACTAATAAATAACGTAATGTCTACGAGCTAACATATGCTAGACTAGAGTTGGGGTGACCGATACTTCAACGTGGAATTTTCTAATTCCTAACAATCTCCCCCTAAGGGAGATCACCCCATGAAATACATTTTGTATCCTAGCATTCTATCTTTATCTTTAGTCTTGAGCTCGTAGACTTCAAATTCTTCAATTTCCGCATTCATTGTGCTTTAGTAGTGATTCTTTAAAGTCCGATAACATTGTACTTTAAGTGGAGGTCTTTGAACTGATCCACATCTTTGATGATCTTCGAGCTTTCATTGAGATCATCAACCAGAGTAAATCTCTGGATCACCCTTTATTGTGTTGCCATCATGTGAAGTTGTGACTTTCGGACCAACATGCTCACACTTTTGAATCATGACATCTTTCCATCGAGTAAGCGGAAACTTTCTTGGTTCATGATATTTGCGGCAGTAGTAGAAGCATAGTATAAAAATATCGAACCGAGTTATGTAGATATGCACCGGTCATGATTTCTTCAATTAAGTGTGGACGCCGTGAGCATGCGGTTTGGATTGACTCTCAATTCGATAGTACGCAGCATTCAAATGTACCTACAAACAACGATTAGCAATAAAATACACGAAAGTGTCTTTGACCACTTCGTTGAATTGAGGTACACGACCCACGGTTCCCGTTGATCGCATGCAATCTTGCTGTGATCATTTTATGTGCATAGGATAAAAATACTTTCTGTATTAGAGAATGAGTACACATTCGACGTGCTAGCGAAAAGAAGAGATTCCCACATCGAACAGTTTTTCTAAAAGTATTTTTCAACCATAGATACTTTTTGAATTTGAAATATGAATACACATTCGATGCGCTAGAGAAAAGAAGACTTGTACATCGAACGGTTTTTCCAAAAGTATTCGTCAATTCATTTCCTGGACCAAGGTTGATTCAAGATTGAATCGGCCCATCGTTTCTATCCAGTTGTCACAAGCTTGATCTTTTGCAAGATCTCACATGTCACCCACCAAGAGCTTGTTTGTTGTTGGCTCTAAAAGGATTTCCATCTTCATCGTGAATATTTTTACATATCACTCGGATGTTCTGGCAATACCACAAGGATAATGCATAGGACTCTTAATATATACTTACTTTCCACATTGTGTGAAACAGCAAGTCTTCATGACTTTTATGTCCTAACGAGATATTGTGGATGATCTCTTGGCTCTAGACTCAATAGTGCACATTTGGTTCCTGTGTCGGAGACTAGGGAGAGGGTCTCCTTCTTCAATATAAAAAATCTCTAAGAGAAAGTCGATAGATTATGTCGGTTCCCCGTGAGAATGAAACAAGCCCTTTTAAGAGGAACTTGAGTAGCTTGGGAAGTTTAGTGCGGTCGTCACCGGGTCCATGACGTCTTGTCTTCAATACCGGTGTTACCTTAGTAACCACCGGTTGCATATGTATTGAACCGGTTTCGGCCCTAAGGTTGAATTATTGGAGGCTATTTCTTTCACCCTTTTCACATTAATTTCTTTTTCATTCTTCAACCCCTTGATGCTTACCAAGACTTCATAACTAGAACCTTGTTGGTTTTATTCCAAGACTAGCTACTGTCTCGATCCGCACTCTTCCCATATCTCACTTTTCTCCTTTTTCAATATACCTAAGGACTCTACACTATCTAGTGGATTGTCCTCGGTAGATCCCTCCGGTTACGGCGGATCGTGGGAACAAATACCTAACCTAACCATCCTTATAACACCATGCATAAAGTAAATTTGGTGGGTCTTTTGGTATTGTTCATTCCTTCTCGAAACCAATTGAAAAATCATTTGGAAAACCAATCAAGGTACTTGTGATACGAGATCAAAGCATTTTGTACCTTAATAGTTTTGATCATTTAGAAAACCTCCCCCTCAACATGTGCATATGATTTAGAAATTGTTTAGCACATGGAGGCAAGAGGACTTTGAAATATTTTCTTTGATCACTATTTTCCTAGAAAAAGCCATTTGATTTTCTTGGTAAAATTCTCCCCTTCAATATGTGCATATGATATTTGAAATCATTTTATCACATAGAGGCAAGAGGTCTTTTGAAGCACATCCACGATTACAAAAGCCATTAAGAAACCATTTGAAAACTCAATCAAGGTACTTTAAAATCTCTTTAAAAACTTTTGTACTCGATAGTTATGCTCCCCTCAATATGTGCTTCAAGATTCGAAAGCGTTTAGCACATATGAGAGAGCAGCGGCACAATTAAATCAAAACGATCACCTTTATCAAATTTCATTATCAAATCACAAATTCTCCCCGATCAAAAATATCAAACCCTTTGAGATTTTGGATCCCAAGTGATTTAATTAGGTTTAGAAAACATGGGAGAAAATGTGACCTTGTTTAAATACTCATCTGGTTTTGGATAAATCCTCCTCCTCAACATGTGCATTATGTATATTGAAATCGTTTGGCACATGGAGGCGGGAGTGCCTTTAAGGACTAAAACCAATTCCATTAAAACAGATATGAGATTTAAATCACGATCTCTCACCCGATCAAAATTTCAAACCTTTTGAGATTTGTGATCCCAATTGATTTAAATCATTTAAAGAGTTTGGGGAAAGACGTGGCAAGATTTAATTTTGAAAAATGATGATAAGGACCAATTTAAGACATTAAAGATTGTTAGTGTCGGTATGATAGTTTTAAGAGATCTTTTAGTAAAATAAAACAATTTCACAATCAAACAAGAACGTAAAAATTTCATTTTGAAAGACCTTGATTCTAAAAAATCATACCATGACATAACATTAAATCTTTAGATCACTACTTATATTGTACAAAGCGGAACTTTTGTGAAGAAATATCGTTTGAAAATATTTTATTTTAAATCACTCTCCCCTCAATCCATGACCGTAGTCGATAATTGAGTGACTCAAGTTTTGATAAAATGAAGTCCGTGATTTTCAAAATTAAGTCCAATTAATTTTCAAAACAATGTTTTCCATTTCAAAACAATTTAATCAAATTATTCAAAATTGTTTAAAAATGGTATCCTGCGCAAAAGATCGTTAGGTGGTTGAGAAGCTTAGTTGTTCTTTGTGGGGCTTGGAAGAAACCGTCTGCAGATGCGAAGTGAGACTTCTTCTTACGTTGCATTTGAATGCCAACCGAGGTCAAATTAAGCTTCGTTTCTTCAATCACTTAGAAGAAAACCATCTGCTGATGCAGTGAGACCTCTTATGTTGCATTTATGCCAACTTTCCATTGAAGTCAAATTAAGCTCTGTTTCTTCATTTGTCAACCCAAGATATAGTTACCCTTTCCTTTCGGCATCCAATCATCTTCAATTGTGGGATCCGGATCGGGAACATTCTTTTATACCAATATACATGCATACGTTAGTGAACACACATACAAATATATGGTGGTCGACATCACCCAAACAACAATCTACTAATTAAAGTCAATTCAACATAACAATCGGATCATATAAGGCATGGGGTTTATGTTTAATCAAACTCTAATCATCTAATCCTAACAACATATCCTAAATTCCTAGTCCTTCGACACAGAGCAAATATCATTTTAATTAAGCACGTGGGATAATTAAGAAAGCTCGTTAGATGATATAGATTTGAAAACATTCTCCCCTCAATCAATGACTTATTTTCCAAAAAGATTAAAAGTTGAAGTCATTGATTGAGTTTTCAATTTTTTACGAAAACTCTAAACCCGATTGGTTTTGCAACTCATTAACCACCATTTTGTTAAAACACCAAATATTTTTCAAGAATTTTAGACGGAAAAACATTTGTGTAGGAACAAGCACCTTCGACATACTTTCCTTGTTTTGTTTTTAGGATAAGTGCACGAAATATTTTGAAAATAGCTTAAGCGTAGCACTTTCCTTCTTTAAAAAACGAGTTGCTATCTGAAATAATAGCAAGCCATAGTTTAAGCACGGGTCACAGTCTGAAGTAACTGCAAGCCATTATTTAAGCACGAGTTACAGTCTAAAATAACTGCAAGCCATTTTTTTATTTATTTATTTTTTTAAGACATGATTAGAAAAGAATATTTATACCTTCTGTTATAACTTTATCTAAAGTCCCGTGCCATTATTGAATGACATTTCTAAGACCGTAGATGTTATCGATACCTGAAGACATGTCTTGAGAAAACAATATTTTTAGTCTTTTTAAAAATTTTCTGATTTTTATGGGTTTTTGTTGATTTTATATTTTTCTATTTTCTTTTGTTGGTTTTATATTTTTGTATTTGGTTTTAGATAAATATTTACAAAGATAGAGAAATAGTTTAAGAAGATGATGATACGAGTACCGAGATATGGAAATCGTTTAGCACTTTGTAGAAGATAGAAGTCATCGTCTCTTAAACATTCACCACCAAAGCTTTTGAGGCTCTTGAATCGTTGTCAGAACTTGAGCCTTCAGAAAGTGAGACTTTGGTAGCTTCCCCCCAAACCGACAAACTAAGAACAAGACCATTTCTCCAAGAAGTAGAAATGGACAAAACGGTCTTATTGAATGAAGCTCGGCACCTCAAGAACATGAGAACACCAAAGTAACAAGTTGAAACATTGATCGTCTTAGTGGTTATCAAATCCGAATAACCGATGAAGACCGATCACATGAACTGTTATGCATTCCCGATGTACACATTACTCTTCGAGATTGACCGGTTGTCTTATTCAGGGAACAATACATCAACATCTTCATTTTACTAAATGCATTCCAGTTATCTTCCATATAACCAATCGGCCCATAATGTACACAAGTACCAACCGAGTAGAGACAACAACATCACACTAAGCGGTTGAATCACTAATCACCTCTACGGATGTCAACTCTAGAATAACCGATTAAGCTCGATCACGTGAATATGTTGTCCGACCGATGTACACATATATCTCCCACGATCGTTGCGATCTCATCAGAATCATCATTACATTGTGTACATGAAGCACTAACCGGAAGCACTTTATCATAAATCAACTATCTAAAGCACATATAAAAGATGTCGATATGCAATATCATCTCATGAACCAAATATTCTTTTCACATTTCTTCTAACTGAACGCTGAAGTAACACATACCAAAAGTCTCCAGAGACCATTTCCCCCAATTAGTTGGAATAATACACCAAAGGCTACGAGTTAAACACTGAGTTTCTCTACGGTTATGACCATTGTCTTTCCGGATAACTTCAATCGGTAGAATTGTTAAGTTCATCATGTGTACTCGTTGTGCTTTTAGATATATGTCTCCTTCCCCTTGTTGGTTTTGATACCTCATTTAGCAAAACATAATATACCCAAAACTCGAAATCTTGTGAGAAGAACTCAAATAGCCCAAATGAATCTGTGAGAATCAACTCAGAACGGAAATACTCTCGACTATCTATATCAACCCATATGTAGACAAATTAAAGAGACCATCGATGAAGAATACCGATATACCAAACTTGAAATCAAGTCAAATTCCCATATTTGTATCTTAAGCTTGCACTTAATAATGGAAGAACGGTGTCGAGAATTTATGCTTCAAGCAAATTTCTAAGTACTCACTACTCAAGCAAAGTATGAGACATTAACACTTTGCGATTATCCACAATCATATCGTGTGACGAGTAAAACAAAGTAACTCCAAATAGTGATAGTTAACCGTGTCTTCAACCATCCACCTCATTGCGGTAACTAGATAACCCAAGACTTCAACTCAAATTCTTAAGCCCGAGCAAGTTATCAAATAAGAACACGCCTTTGTGAATGTCAACTTCAACCTCAAATAAGTGATAAATGAGTAACTTCGAAGTAATCAACTTGTGTCAAATGTCCAACACGTGAATAAACATACAATCGGATGAACATTGACCCACTGAATGAAACGGAGCAAATGATTCCTCAACATCAATGCATTCTTCCTTAAGGTATACATGTAGAACCTGATCTGGAAGAGTTACCAAAAATGTCTTCTAGCGGATGAGGTAGTCATTTTCCTTAAAGTTCATGTATAGTGATTCGCTCGGGAAACCAATAATAGAAGTTTGTAGTATTTGGGTAACTCAAACGTGTTAGGTTTGAGCACCGTGATCGTTCCGAACGAGGGTTGAATGGAATTTCCAACTCACGTCGCGATTCGGGATTCGAATATGAAAAAGGGATTTTGATGTTTTCTAATCTACAATGCAAGGAAATATAAAGGAAAGCAATAAAAACTACAGAAACTATAATGCAAATAAGGAATTACGACTAGTTATGCAAATTTAAACTAAAAACGCATAAAACGTAATTAAAGAAAAGCAAATTAAATGCAACTATGCTAATTAAAACTTGTAAAAATGAACTTCTATTTTTCTACAACTAAGAATGATATTTGAAAATTATTTAAAATTTAAAACTATTTTTTTGGATTTTTCTTGATTTATTTTGAATTAAAAACAAATTTAAGACATTTAAAATAGACTTGAAATACTAGAAATTAGGAAAATAAGCTAGAAAATTACAAAACTATTTTTCAAAAATCTTAAATGACTAAAAGAATTTTGAATCGAATCACATTTTTTGACTTTTTATGAATTTATTATGAATATAATACTAGTTAAAACAAATTAAAATGCTAGAAAATCTATTTTAACTAAGAAAATTCAGAAAAAATACTTTTATGACTTTTGAATATTCTGAAACTAAGAAAATTGAAATTGTATTTTTTCGAACATTTTCTCGAATTTTTAGGATTAAATGCTAATTAAAAATGCTAGAAAATGACCTAAAATGCAGAAAAATAGCAAATGAACAGTAAAAATTATGAAAACTTCCAGATTACTATAAAATAATATAGAGAACTAAGGAAAAATAACAGAAACCAATTTGGAGTACAAGAACTATGATTTGGACACACTACTAGAATGAATAAGCACTTGAAAATAAGCAAGAAGCAACAATAAGCTACAAAAAGCTACCATAAGCTAAAACTACCCTATTCTAACTGAAACTAAGCTATTTCAGCTGATGGGGAGCCAAAAAATACAAGCAGAAAGGATTGAAGCTACAAAACCACAAAATGCCAAACAGCCCTTAATGGGCAACTTTGAGCACTAAAATAGCTAGCTAGAAAAAATTACAAAAATGAACTAAAATGCTCATGATATCCACAACCAACCCAGAAGCTTGCATCCTAAAATTCAGCTTAATTGGACTTATGATGAGTAAATTAAAATTACAAAAGTAGAAGCAGTTTTTAAGAGGAAAAGGAAATTTTGACTTTTCTTAGAAACTTTGAATTGACTTTTGTAAGTTTTGATCATGCATAAACAGATGGAGAATGAAGTTTTATGATGCAAAATGAACTAGATAAGCTAACCTATATGTTTCTATTACTATATGCAAGCTAACATAAGCTTTATACTAACTGATATGCAACAGATTTTAACCAAACCATTACTTTGACTTTCCAATATATGAGGATGCAAAAATGATGATAAATAAGACTGAATAGGTCTATATGAAACTACTGCAACTTCAAATGGCTACTGATCCACTTTTTAACTTTGATATCTCTCTTATTCCAAACACTAGTTTGAATATTGAAATGCAAATTTCAACAACTAATCTAAGATCTGATCTATCCTAGACTTATAACTAAGATTCAGTATGCAAAATCAAACCAATATGAACCAATCCAAACAAATAATTCACATAAAATCAAACCTGATCTATATAATACTGATTAAAAATAGAAATGAGCAGAAAAGAAATAAAACTACCGATGATGATCAACTTACATTGGTCCAGCCACTGTGGCTTGCTAACTGAAAATCAATGAACCACTATATAAATCTGATCTCAACCAAACTCAGATCCAAACTCAACCCATATCATCATCCATAACAAGGAATTCAAACCAATCTACTATGATTTCTGCAACTTTGACTTTTATTGACTATTTTCAAAACTTGAAATTGAGAGCAGTTACATAGAATCAAGCTCACATAAGCTTTGAGTAAGCTTATATGAGCCTATATGAGCAATTAAAGCTTTCCAAGCAGTTAGAAACAGATTTAGAAGATTAACATTTGACAATGAATTCAAATTAAAGAAGTAACTTGCATAAAAAGTGGGATTACAAAATTGAAATAACACTGAATGTAAATGAAAACAATTAAACTAAGGAAATCAAAGTGGTAACAACTTTTCTAAATGCGTGAAAAATTGGACGAATTTGCTTTGTGGAGAAGGAGTCCTTTTATAGCTAACGAGAGAACTTGGTCTTGATCATGAGAAGCATCCGAAGTACAATCTTGGCCATTGAATCACATCCACATCATCTTCTATCATCTCGACAATAGGATTAGATTTGTGAGGTGTTGGAACCAATCGAGAGCTCTATTCGCGGTGGCATTCTTGTGAGTCACACTTCCGACAAGGTGGCGATAGCTTCTAGAAGTACTTAAATGGTACGGGTAAATGTGGGTAATAGAGGATTGGGATGGTAACAGTAACCTCTGGTTTTACCAGTTTAAGGCGCGTATGTTTAACTGGGAGGGTGAGGGTTTTTTTATTGTATTTTGACTTTGGCTGGGTAAAGTTTGACCGGGTCAAGTGGTATAAATGGTATGGACGGGTATGGTTTTATTAGGGGTGTGGGCTTGGGCTTTTGTTGGGTGTATTTGGATTTGGGTTAAAATGGATAAATGGTTTAGTAATAGTTTTGATTTATTTTAGTGAAGTACACTTAAGTCCATTTAGAATGAAGAGTGTAAAACCAAAGGACCATAAGTGTAATTTAGGAAAAACAAGAGGTGTGAATGGGTAAATTGGATAAATGAAGGGTATGTTTTGTGATTTTGAGAAAGTTGAGGGTGAAATATGAAAATGTGGTACAATGAAGGATCTAAAGTGAAAACTCCCAATCTTGACCAGAACTCTGTAATTTGCACTTTTGATCATCCAAATCTCATAAAACTGCATCCCAGCATCGGCTTTTGCACTCTTCTTTCTCTCGTGCTCGGTTTTTGTTGGTTTTGGCTTCTTTTTAGTCTGTTTCATTATATCCGTACCTGCACATATAAAAACTCAAGAAACACGCAAATATTAAGCATTAACGGCTCTTTCTTGGTTATTTTGGGTCAGTTTTGATAATGAAAAGGTATGTGTTTTAGCACATACCATATAGCGTGCACAGTGAGAGGAACAATAATCCGTGAAGATTTGGCAAAGGAATACCAAAGAGCGTATCGTTATTCATGAACAATAATCCGTGAAGATTTGGCAAAGGAATACCAAAGAGCGGATCATTATTCGATAGTGCAACTACAATATCATGATAGTCATTATCAACGCCTTGTGAAGTAACGGAGATAAGGTTTCTTGAGAATTTTGAGAAGTACTTCTTAGATGGTGAACCAGTTGAGTCGGTAGGAACCGGAGCATGAGCTTGATTTGGATGATCAACATTCGTCGGAGGTTAGAAGTACTCATCAAACATATCTTTGAAAACAATGAATCCCGTTATCCTTAGTAAGTGAAGCATTAGGCGTTGGAGGAGAGTCATCAAAATCAAAACAATGAATCCTGCTAAAGAATATGAGCAAATCTAATTGGGGATTGAATATGTCTTGTCACTATCCCCAATTAGTGCTCTCCATAAACCAAACAATCTGTTTGATAAATGCCAGTTAAGAAGAAGTCTTTAGAAAATCAAATGCAACTCGTCTTTAGTCTTCTAACATGTAGCGAAAATGTAGAATGATTGTAGACTCGACATTCTTCAAGATTGTGCGGTTGGGAATAGATAGTTAACATCTTCACCTCACACCAAAAAGCATCCCAATTAACACATCTTGCAAATCCTTAACTAAAATCCTCCCAATCAAACAAGAATGAAAGATGTTCATCAAGGAAATCAGCAATCAGGCCGCAATGAACACACAAGATGGTAACACCAAACTACCAGTCACATCAAGCAAGAACAGATAGATTGTTCGAAATTATCATGTTGATGTATACGTGAAGCATTAACCGAAAGCACATTGTCGTTAAACTCATATCAGCTTGTGAAGATGTCAACCAGCGGCTCTAAGAAGACACAACATGTGAAGATGGTCCGATAAGAAGAATCTCGGTTCTTACATGAGTTAGGAGCCGTTTGACCATATATTCTCAAATATCAATCAACAATGCAAAAAATTCACACTTCTTCTCCCCCTCAAGAATTGCATACGGAGATGTCATTCTTGATTAAACAAGTGATTATCATCCAAATGTATTCTATTCACACTTCTCCCCATAAAATTAGCACATGATGTCGCCATCTTCATTATATTGAGCAAGTGGAATAAGAGTACTTATGAGTAGTCCGGATCATTGATGGTGATGCATGGAAAAAGTATGAAGCATGTTGATGAGAATGGTCATAAATGAGAAGATTTCTCTTCTTGGAAGATAAAGCGCCTTAAACGCATACACCTTTCTTTTCTATGAGGAACGGGCTCAAGTGATATCGTGACGCCATAGCCGAAAGAATATCAAGATTGAGTTACTTGAACCCGTGAGTTATGAGATATCAATCCTTGTGTTATCCATACTTTAAACCAGTCCATGTATTGAAGGATCGAAGTATCTGCAACAGAGTAAGGACTACCTGCACTAACATTACAAGCTTGATTGCATATATATATTGGTTAGTGACATTAGTATCCAAACCCTTTGGGGTTTCACGGTCAACCATGATTTTGTCATCAGAAAATAGCTTTCCGGTAGGCATCCACCTAAGTCCAACATCCTTAAACATTTTACCAGACGGAATCCACTTATGGCAAGGTCTAGGATTGTTAGGCTTCTTATGCTTATTCCTAGTTTCCAAAGATTTAGCAGTTGGGATCCATCTAGGTGAAGTTTTAGGTTTGTTTTGCTTAATAACATGTTGAACCTTAGCCATGTTAGTAGTTTTAGTGGATTGCACCTTAGTATGTGAATTAGGAAATTGTTTCTTATTCGGAAAAGACTCAGAAATTCTAGGTTCATTTTCTACATGCTTAGCATTCTTCTTCATATATCTACTAGTAGTGCCTTGAAATCTCGTGGAATGCATCACCCTAGGTCTTGCACCTAAAATTCCGTCTTTTCGAATCTGTGCTTTATTTCTAGCTTTTTCTAGATAATGGTTCTTTCACAAGTCATGCATATCATATGAATTCTGGGTTTTAATGCTTGGTTTTGACACTGTTTTCGAACTAATCCTAGAGGTGCTGAGAGTAGAAGTGGATACATGTTGAAGGTTAATGGAGCTAGAAGTCTTATTCTTAGGTAACTCAGGTGAAGTGACTGGTTTTGACAAAACTTGTTTCTCATAACTTGGGAGGCAAACCGTGTTTTTAAAAATTTTGGTCTTTCGGATATAAACGCAGAGGTGCCTAACAATGGACCGGTTTCTAATGGGATGAAAACTGGTTTTCCCAAGGTTGATGGTTTTGTAAACTTAGTGTTCACACTTTTCCTACGCTTTCCTAAGCTCATTTTTAGGGCAACAATAGCGAAACTCTTTTCCGAAGTTGAGCTTTTAGATCATCAAATTTTGCTATCAAAGAGTTTGTTTGTTCTGTTGACTTAGTTCTAGCTTCTTTGACAGAGTCACTTAGTTCTATGTGATGCTTTCTCAATGACTCATTTTCTTTTAGTAATTTGGCCACACAAATCGCTAATTCATCATTTCTCATTTAAATATCATCGATAGCATTAACATCGGAATTACTTGTAACCAAATTATTTTTCACATGCATATCGAAATATGTTTCTTCAAGTTGTTGATAGTCGAGTTTTTGCTTGAAGTGAGCTTTTAAATCGTTTATTTCAAAAGTTCACGAATTCGTGACGTTCGGATTTTACATGGTTTGTTAAGTTGAAAACTTTCTTTTGACTCTGTATTGCAATTTCAAGTGAAATGCAATGTTTTTCAAGATTTGAGAATTTGTTTGAAAGTTCATCAAAAGCCTTTTATCAACCATATCTTTGTTTTGAAACACTTAATCTCGACTCACCTCAACAAAGGAACATTTATCGAATCATGTTCGTGAATAAGATCGATTGTTTATGTACATTAGCGGATGCACTATGTTGAACAATTAAGGTACCTCATCATATGACACATGTTCATTTGTTGGTCCGATATTTGCATCCACATCATGTGTAACAAGAGTCATTTGAACTCACCGGCTATTTCAAGCTTATACATATCGAGCCTCTGTATTCGTGTTAGCGCTCCAACATCTGGTGCTTCACCCGACTCAACGCTACAATCTCTTGATTGCACTCGACATTCATTCACCCTTCGATTTACGTATCCACATCTTGTCCGATCGAGTTCTTGAGCGCCGGTTACATCATTCTTTGTTGTCTCTGTTAATCGCATTCAAGAACACCCGATCTTTCAAGCGATACATTACCCGTCTCATCACAACTATCTCTCAACCGCACGGACTCTCATCCACATTTTCATCTTCGGACTAACTTCCTCAATGTACTTCTCCACATTATCCATGAGATGGATAAGTGTCTCTATGAACACGCTAATTTCCATTCCGGTGTATCTTTGAAAGACATTTCGGTCATGTCTTGATCATAATCGGATGTAAATTCCCGATGAATGACCGAAATTGGTTGTGGATCACTTGCGATGCGACCTTGGAACTATCCTTTTGAACCTTTTCTTTATCAAGTTGTTGTTCCAATTGTTCTAAGTTCAATAGTAATGTTCCGATTAATGTGGATAAATCTTGACGGAAAAGGGCATAGCATGCTCGTTCCATTTACATTGTGAGTAACATGAGATGTGAGTGAAGTTGTTGATAAGGTTCAATGCTACTTTCCTTTTGCATGGCATTTTGTAGTCTAAGCAGTGCAAATCTTTCTCATTGGACTCATAGCATGAAGAAATCAAATCATCATTGATTGATTCCATCATCTGTAACTGTTCGGTATAGCTAATATTCTCATGGTTGTCTACAAGATCATACGGTTTGAGTACTTCGAAATCAATGAATCGAGTGTAAGACATGATGTTGATGAATCCACGGATTTTACAAGTCTATGATTTAAACCGGAAATAGAATCTTTTGGGGATTATACTAAAATCAAGACCAAACCGTTAAGCAATGAGCAATGGAACGTGTTAAGATGACTGATGGATTGTCACAATGATAGACAATTGTGTGTTAGGACTTATGATTGTTTGAAGGATTAGCAGAGATGTTGTTTGGTTAAGATTTGGATTGGTTGATGCATGATTTTACGGAGAAATTTAGGTCCAAAAACTTAAAAGCTCAAAACTTCCTTCCAAGGCGATTTGGGCCTCAAAAATTCGTTTCACAACTTTGTGGTGAAACCTCACGATATTCAACTGTTCCATTTCGTTTGACCGGTATTTATTTGAAAGCGGAGTTACTGGTTCAAAAGTTATGGCCGTTTGAAGTTTTACCGTAAAAAGTCAACTTTTGGTCAAACCGCTTCAATCAACTCGCTTCCACGACAACTTGCTTAAGGCTCAACTCGCATAAGATGACAACTCGCTTAATAGACAAGTCGCATGAAACACAGCTCGCATAAACAGACAACTCGCTTAATAGCCAAGTCGCTTTAGAACTCAAGTCGCTTAAAGAAATAACTCGCTTAGAACCCAAGTCGCATAAAGAGTCAACTCGCTAAATAGCTAAGTTGCATATACCAACTCGCTTCCAATAACAAAGCAACTCGCTTCAATAAGCAAGCAGACAACTCGCATAGGCAACTCTCTTAGGCAACTCTCTTAGGCAACTCACATAGGCAACTCTCTTAGGCAACTCTCTTTAGATAAGTTGAATCTGGACAAGTCGCATAGGCAACTCTCTTAACAAAGCAACTCTCTTCAAATTTACAAAGCAACTCTCTTCCAAGAAATGTCAATCCGTGACTCAACTCGCATAGTATAATATTTGTAAAAAAACACACTTTTCAATCCAAAAACAACCTAACCACGATGATTCAAGCCTTCCAAATCAAAACCTAAACACTTATGATGATTCTAAACACAAAAGTACAATCAAAATCAAAACTTTAACACTAGAGATGATCCAAATGATGCAAAATGCTCTAAACTCATTCAAACCCAAAAAACTTATGAAAACCACTAGAAATCCAAGAACATGAAAGATGAGTGATCAAACCATGGCTCTTGATACCAATTGATAGATATTGAATTTCATAAACACATAAAAAATCAAAGTATGGTTCGAATGAGATGAAGTGATTTAGAGAGAGAAAGTAGTGTGGGAGCCTTTCTAGAGAGAGAAAGTAACAAAAGAAAGAATATTAGATTGAAAGGTCCAACCCTCTACCTTGGGAGGTAGAGGGTATTTATAGTTACATAATAAACGTCCTCCTTCGGATTGTGGATCAGGCATACAGTGGGTAAAGACCCGTCCGTCCTCCACGGTGTTGCTCAAACTAACTAACTAATAAATAACGTAATGTCTATGAGCTAACATATGCTAGACTAGAGTTGGGGTGACCGATACTTCAACGTGGAATTTTCTAATTCCTAACAGAAAACCATTTAAAAACTCAATCAAGGTACTTTATGTTAAAATATAAAAGCTTTTGTACCTCGATAGTTTATTTTCTTTTGAAATGCTCCCCTCAATATGTGCTTAAATATTCGAAAGCGTTTAACACATATGAGAGCGACTGCACTGAATTGAATCAAACAATCACCTTTTATCAAATTTCATTATTAAATCACAAATTCTCCCCAATCAAAAATATCAAATCCTTTGATATTTTGGATCTCAAGTGATTTAATTAGGTTTAGAAAACATGGGAGAATATGTGCTGGTTTAAATACTCATCTTGTTTTGGGATAAATGCTCCCCTCAACATGTGCATTATGTATATTGAAATCGTTTGGCACATGGAGGCGGGAGTGCCTTTGAAGGACTAAAACCAATTCCATTAAACAGTTTGAGATTTAAATCACGATTTCTCCCAGATCAAAACTTTCAAACCAACCGAGATTTGTGATCCCAATTGATTAAAATCATTTAGAAAAGTTTGGGAAAGACGTGGCAAGATTTAATTTTGAAAAATGACAGATAAGGACCAATTTAAGACATTAAAGATTGTTAGTGTCAGGTATGATTGTTTTAAGAGATCTTTAAGTAAAATAAAACAATTTCACAATCAAACAAGAATAGAAAAAATTTCATTTTGACAGATCTTTGAGTTTTAAAGGAAATCATACCATGACATAACATTAAATCTTTAGATCACCACATTTTAACGCATAAACCGGAACTTTTATGAAGATATATCGTTTGAAAATATTTTATTTTAAATCCTTGTCCCCTCAATCGATGACCAAAGTTGATAATTGAGTGACATAGGTTTTGATAAAATGAAGTCTAGTGATTTTCAAAATTAAGTCCAATTAATTTTCAAAACAATATTTTCCATTTTCAAAACAATATTTTTCAAAATTGTTTAAAAATGGTATCCTGCACAAAGATCGTTAGGTGGTTGAGAAGCTTATGTTGTTCTTTGTAGGGCTTGGAAGAAAACCATCTCTTGAAGCGGTGAGACTTCTTACGTTGCATTTTAATGCCAACCGAGGTCAATTAAGCTCCGTTTCTTCATTTACTGATGAAGAAACCCATCTGCTGATGCAGTGAGACCTCTTACGTTGCATTTATGCCAACTCTCCATAGAAGTCCAATTAAGCTCCATTTCCTCATTTGTCAACCCAAGATATAGTTACCCTTTCCTTTCGGCATCCAATCATCTTCATTTGTGGGATCCGGTACATGCATATGTTAGTGAACACACATACAAATACATGGTGGTCGACATCACCCAAACAGCAATCGACTAATAAAAGTCAATCCAACATATCAATCAATTCATATATGGCATGGGAATAATGTGTTTATCAAACTCTAATCATCTAATCCTAACAATCATATCCTACGCACCTAGTCCTTCAACGTAGGTCAACATCATTTTTCAGTTAAGCATTTAGGATAATTAAGAAAGCTCGTTAGATGATATAGGTTTGAAAACATTCTCCCCCTCAATCAATGACTTATTCTCTGAAAAAGTTTAAAAGCGCTGAAGTCATTGATTGAGTTTTCAATTTTAACGAAAACTCTGAATCTGATTGATTTACAAACAACTCAATTTCCACCATTTTTGAAAAACAACAAATATTTTTCTGAAGAATTTTAGACGGAAAAACATTTGTGTAGGAACAGCAGTCCTTCGACATACTTTCCTCATTTTTTGTTTTTAGGATAAGTGCACGAAATATTTGAAAAAATGGTTTAGCGCAGCACTTTCCTTTCTTTAAAAGAGCGGGTTGCTATCTGAAATAATAGCAAACCATAGTTTTAAGCACGGGCCACAGTCTGAAATAACTGTAAGCCATATTTTTAGACATATTTTGGAAAAGAATATTTACACCTCCTGCTCGAACTTCATCTATGGTCCCGTTCCATTATTGAATGACATTTCTAAGACAGCATATGTTATCGATACCAGAGGACATGTCTTGAGAAAACATATTTTTGGTATTTTTCAAATTTTCTGATTTTTATGGGTTTTTGAAGGTTTTATATTTTTCTATTTTCTTTTGCTGGTTTTATATTTTTATATTTTGCTTTTAGAAAGATATATACACAGATAGAGTAGATGATATAGTTTTAAGAAGATGATGATACGAGTCACAGAGATAAGGATATCGAGCAGCCCGTTGTAGAAGATAGAAGTCATCATCCAAAACTTTCACCACCAAAGCTTCCGAGGCTCTTGTATTGAAGAAAGAATTGAACCATCTGAAAGTGAGACTTTGGCGCTTCCCCAAACCGAAAATCCTTTAGATGAGCATATTGAAGCTCTATTTCAAGCTTGCCTTAGCCGGTGCAGAGAAGCACACCATTATCATAAATCCCGTGATCCTTTTAAGAATAATCACCGTGGTTCTTCGATTCGAGGTTATATCATCCATAAGAAGAACAACAACGTATCATCCCACACATAAAACAATCTTCTCAAATTTCATTCCACCGAATTACGACACAATCCATTCCAAAGGTGTCAAGAGACCACTTCCCAGTAGTTGAATTGATGCGCCCCATCTCTTAGAATAGAACTCACGAACCCGAATACACATATACCCAAAGACGGAGAAACTTATACCATCAAGTAGCAGTTAAGTCCGATAGCCAAAGAATAACCCCGATGTATACTTTTCTCTCCCTTGAAAAAAGTGTATGAAGCTCACGAACCCAAAGTACCCGAATGCCCAAAGAGAATAACAGATAACATTGAAGAAGCGGGCGAATCACCGATTATCTCTGCGGATGACTATCTCTACGGACGTCAACTCCGAATAAGTGATTATATCTACGAATCACCGATTAAGCTCTCAGTGAGACAAATGGCGCCCCCGATGTACACAATTCTCTCCCCGATGATTGCGATAACATCGAAATCATCACACACTTTTGTACCTCTTTTATCTTGAAACTTTCTCTTACATCACTTCCCCCACGTCGTTGGAATAATAACACTCAAAGCCTTGATGAGTAAAACCTTGAGTTTCTCTGCGGTCATGACATTTGTCTTCCCGGGATATCTTCAATCACTTAGAAGAATTAAGTTCATCAAGTTTACTCGCTTTGTGTTTAGATGTGAGTCTCCTTCCCCCTTGCTGGTTTTGACACTTCAGAATCAGCAACATATTATAAGCCCATGTACTAGAAATCTTTTGAGAAGAACACTGTTAATCTTTGTGAGAATCAACTTGCTGAAGAGTATGAGCAAGTCTAATTGGGGATTAAATCTGGCTTTTCACTCTCCCCCAATTAGTGCTCTCCCCTAAACCGACAATCTTTTAATAAATGCCCAAAATAAGAAGAAGTCTTTTGATAATCAAATGCAACTCGTCTTTTAGTCTTCTAACATATAGCAGAAAATGTAGAATCGATTGTAGACTCGACCTTCTTCAAGATTGTTCAGTTGGGGAATAGAAAGTCAACATCTTCAACTCACCAAATGCATTCCCCGTTAACTTATGTGTAGCAAATCCCCTTAACTCAAATCCCTCCCAATCAAACAAGAACAGAAAGATGTTCATCAAAGAAATCAGCCCAGCAACTGGAAGCACTTTCGTCATTAATCAAATCAGCCCGTGTGAAGATGTTAACCAACGGCTCTTAGAAGAAACTCCATGTAACAATGACTCGACAAGAAGAAGCTCGGTTCTTACATGAGTTTGGAGCCGTTTGACCATTTATTCTCATAAATCAATCAACCATGCAGTAAATTCACACTTCTTCTCCCCCTCAAGAATTGCATACGGAGATGCCATTCTTGATTAAACAAGTGATTATCATCCAAATGTATTCTATTCACACTTCTCCCCTGCAAAATTAGCACATGATGTCGCCATCGTCATTATAGTTGAGCAAGTGGAATAAGAAAACAATCGACGATGGCCGGTTCACTTGATGATTAAGCGCATGGAAAAAGCATGAAGCATGTTGATGAGAATGGTCATAATAGAAGATTTCTCTTCTTGGAAGATAAAGCGCCAAGCGTACACTTTTCTTTTCTTTAGAGTACGAGGCTTGAACTGATGTGTTCAAACGTCATAAGAAGATTTCTCTTCTTTTGAAGATAATGTGCACTGAAACGTACACATTTCTTTTCTTTAGAGAACGAGGCTTGAACTGTTGTGTTCAAATGTCATAAGTAGATTTCTCTTCTTCATCCTCTTTTGGCAAACTTATAATCAACCCCATTATCATTCAGTAGGCTCTTTGTAGTGACAGCTGATGGAGAAAACCCATTATGATGAATTTGACCTTGAAGTAAACTATCCCGAATTCGTGACTTAAACTTGCACATATGTAACAAAGAGCGGTGCCGATTTCCATTAGCATCTCTAAGTACTCTATACTCTTCACCCAACCAACCATCAAGTATAAGACGTACATCACCTCTTGAAAATCCACAATTGAATGTGACCTTTGAGCACTACAACGTAACTCCTTAAAGTGATAGTTATTTTGTGGTGATAAGAGCCCAATTCCCCAGTGGTAAAAGAAAAAGTAAAAGTCACCCAACAATAACTAGATTTCCAAGTCTTCGTGTTTGAAAAAGCTCGAACAAGGATCATGAAGAATCTTCATCCAACCATCCCGATACCTTGGATACTAAGTACACTCTTGCGTGATATTTCACTTCAACCTCAAATAAATAATAGTGAATTAACCACTGTTGTCACATCTTCTAGTTAAAAGCACAAATCTAGCCTCCTTTGACGTTTTAAGTGAACTATGATAATGGTTTTCATCCCAACCATGGTTAAAAGAGCATAACACCGTAAAAATTTGTAATACCCAAACTGTCATGACGAATATCCAAACACACATCCAATTCATGAAGTACACCCTTTTATCCCTTCTTCGAAGTAGAAACTGTAGCACCAGCATTAGATAAGACCTCGAAATACACTTTCCATTCTCCAGGATGGTTCCTTCATCACGGGATTTTACAATTCTATGGTTTAAACCGAGAAATAGTTTCTTTTGCGGGATTTTACAAAACCAAGAATAAACCGTAAGATAGATCTGGGAAGGCACTTTACAATTACCAGGATGTTTCCATTGTCACGGGATTTTACAAGTCTATGATTTAAACCGAGAAATAGATTCTTTGCGGATTTTACAAAATCAAGACAAAGCGTAAACAAGGTCGACTTGAATGTGTTATGACAATTTTGGTTTCGGTGAATATCATTTTAGGAGAACATGCGGGTTCATCGGTTCATAATCCAGTACCAACATCATCAACAATTCTTAACCCATATGTAGACATTTTCACAAACCATATTAAGTCAAGTAGTATAAACTACTTCCCCACGAGGTTGACCGTAACACATCAAAGTACGTTTCTCCCCATGATGGTTTGAACTTTCGGAAGCATCATAACGTCACGATCCATTAGCACGAAGTTCTGTCAAAAGCAAACCTCTTGAAAAGTCATGGTGTGTGAAGATTCTTGAGAGTTTTTGCTTAGACTGTGAAGTATCATTGAATAATCTATGGGAATTGCTGATCACATCTCATCCATTCAACACTTTGGTAAACACATCTTCCACATATTCTGATGGCTACTACAGTGACCACTTGGTGAAGTACACCCGATATACCAAACTTGATCATGAAGTAGAATTCCCCTAATTTGTTACTTAAACTTGTACTAATCCTTGTGAAAAAGAAACGGTGTACCCAATGTACCAAACTTCTTGACATATCCTCAACTGCGTGAGACACCGAAGTGATAGCTACGTTTTGGTTTAAGCGAGAAAGAATCACAACCGTAACTAGATAGCCAAGTCTTTATCACACTCAATAAATGCCCAAACAAGTCATCTTCGCGAAAAGGGTAGAAAGAAAGAAGACGAAATAAGTGAACGTGCCCGGAAAATCTCACTTCAAATCCAAATAAGAAATACCGTCCAAACAACCCCGTAGTCAATATTGTTCTACCGTCAGTTCAAGCTGCAGCACAGTATCCTTCGTGAAAATGTAGAAACCAAAGTATCAAGTCTCATTATCACACCAAATCTCATCATTCATAAAATCCTAATCTCATAAGATCACATCAAATCTTCACACCCCCAAGTCCGGTCCAACTCAAGTCTAACATCAGCCCACTTGATTTATATTCAGTCCAAATAAATTAATTTTTAAGCCTAAGTAGAATATAAACACAAAAGTTCCGATTCACAAAATATTGCACCCGATATATACCACAATATCCAACGTCCAACAAAAATTCTAAGCGTCACACAAATAATCACGCCAGGCTTGATAATTCATTAATACACATGAGGCCCAATTGGATAACTATTTTGATAACAGCCCATATGACACATACCAGATCCAAATAAGTAATACAAAATTATCACCATATGCGGCCCAAGTCACAATACCCGTCTGAAACCACAATACCCTAATAGTTTGGGTATTTAACACATCATTCTCACTCACCACATAAACCTAATCTTGATCAAACCCTAAATATTCTCTCAAAAACAAAAACAGTCCGCCTCTTTATCTCCATCTGATGAAAAACGCAGCAATCAATAATAATTCAAAACATCACACCCTAATTATTCATACAATCACATGCCACTCATCATTTGATATTTGGATTAGAGTCAACTCGCCACAGGGATGGCTAGAGTTACCTCATTCGAATATGCCACAGGGATGGTTAAGGTGTTTAGGGACTGCCATGAGATCATCACAATGAACCAAGGTAGGTTTAATTATGTTCCTTTGTTGTTATTGAGTATTAAACGAATCAGGAGAGGAGATTTAACATGTTTGTTACAATCGATTTCCATTAATTCGAATATTATCACATCTTAAGAGTTGGTTCCATTTTATTTTTCTTATAACGACACAAGGAGATGATTCAACACTTTTGTTGCAATGATTTCTTGTAAAGTCGAAAAAACAAAATCAGATGTTATGATCAATGATGAGGGTGTTTAGTGTGATGGACCTTTGATGGTTTTGATTTGACCATGAATAATCACACACCCTTCTGAGATTATTGATGTAGTTGTTTTGAGCTTTGATATGTGAAGAATAAATATTTCGTGATTTAGACTCTTGATAGTCTTGATGATACCTTTTAGTACCACGGAATATTTAGGCTGAGATTGATTAATGTTTGAGTCGAGAATCAGTGATGAAGTAGGCTCGGTAAAAGATGTATACATGATGGTCGTGAGTCCTGAGTCATTGTGGCATAGCCAAACATGATGTTTGGATCAATTATATGTGATAATTTTATTTTGAGTCTTTGAGTTTTGATATGTAGTTGATGTTTGGATTAGGAAAGATTCAGGAGAGGTAGGTTCATTTTATTACATTGAATCACAACACGCTTCTTCCATTTCAACACAACTCGCTCCATTACTAACTCGCTTTGGTTTAGGTCAACAACATGCTTAGTCCAACTCGCTTGTACACAAAGACATTTTAGCAACTCGCATTCAATAATGCAAGTGAGCAACTCGCATTCAAAAATACGAGTTAAAGACTGACACAACTCGCTTTAGATTTTGTATGCACAACTCGCATACCAGACATAGAATCTGGACAGATTTTGCAACTCGCATCATTTATGACCAACTCGCATCCTTGATAACATTGAATATGGACTGGATTTTAGACAAGTCGCATTCTTAACAGCACGCAGTTGACTAAATAGTCAACCCGCATCATTTTTGCAAGTACCCAACTCGCATGTTGAGCAATGAATCTGGACAGAAAAGAATGACAAGTCGCTTAGAAGAAGCTGACCACAACTCGCTTTCAAAAACCCTTTACCAGATACAAACTGTATTAACCAACTCGCTTCTAAGATCAGCAACAAAATGCTTTCAGAAACTGCTATTTGAACCCAGCAATCAAACAACAACTTGACAGCAACCAGTAAACATCTTTTAAAACCAGTGGACACACGATTCAAAGCAACTTAAAAAAGTAAGCAATTTCAAAACAGTTAACATTTTGATCAACTAAATAGTTAACATTTTACAACCAACAAACAGTTACACCACGTTTTCACAAAAAGTACGAATCAAATCGCATACAAACCCCACAAACCACATCAAAGAACAACCATGTAAAACATCAAAACAACTCAACCTTGACAAACCACATAACACAACCATACAAACCGTATCACAAGTTGCTCAAAAACCATACGAATCATCAAGAACAACATAACCTTGGCTCTAATACCAATTGTAGGATCGTGAATATTATGTTGTTTGATGATTCGGGTGGTCTAGGATTATGATGATATAAGAAAGCCATTAGAGAGATGAAGAGAGTAGAGAGGAGGTTTCTTGAAAGAGAGTTGCTTTACAAATGAAAGGTTAGATTCAAAGAAGCCACCACCCCTTCCATGGATGGAAGGGGTATTTATAGTTACAAAGCTAGCGTCCACCTATCGGACTGTGGATCAGGCATACAGTGGGTAAAGACCCGTCCTTCCTCCACGGTGTTACACTAAACTATTCTACACTACAAACTAACTAATAAACTACTAAACAATGTAAATAACTATTAGTCTACGAGCTAACATATGCTAGACCATAATTGGGGTGACCGACACTTTAATATGAAATTTCCAATTCCTAACAATAAGTCGCAAATTGCTTTCAATAGTACAAGCACTACTTGTCCTTTCGTCCTTTTGTCCTTTCCTAACAAAACGCAGCTCAAAATATTAATAATTTAATCAAATCGCAGTCAAATTTCACCAAATCGCACCAATTTTCAATCAAAACGCAACAATTCCTATCAAGTCGCAAGCCATAATCTATCAAAACGCAACCTGTAAGCAATCAAAATGCAGCGAGGAAACAACAAAATGCAGCCAAGAATACGGTTATCGTGAGTCAAAATGCACCCAATAATACTTTTAAACACCTACTTTTTCAATCAAAAACACCACAACCAAGATGAATCAATCCTTCCAAACCCAAAACTAAACTAATATGATGATCCTAAATTCAAAAGTACAACCAAAATGCAAACTTTACCACTAAATAAGATCAAAAGAGTGAAAAAGTCTCTAAACTCATTCAAACCATAAACTTATGAATAACCAATCAAAAATCCAGGAACACACAAAGTAGATGATCAAACCATGGCTCTTGATACTAATTATAACATATTGGTTATCATAAACACACATACACACCAATCAAAGGTTCGAACTTGAGAAGAGTTTAGAGAGAGAAAGTGGAGAGAATGGGAACTTCTACTGAGAAAAAGTAATGTTGTATTATGAAGCTCCAACCTTCTACCTTGGGAGGTAGAAGGTATTTATAGTTTTTACAATATACGCCACCTAGGGGCTGTGGATAATGTATTCAGTAGGTAAAGACCCGTCCGTCCTCCACGGTGTTACTTAACTAACTACTTATAATAACTAAACGACTAAGACTTCGAGCTTTCTAATGCTTACAAATACTTAAGGTGACCGAGTCTTTATCTTACAGATTTACTAAATCCTAACAATATTGATAAGTTTTAACATTTCCCACAAGTTTTATTTTTTTACGATACCAGGTTTTAATGATTCAGACCAGAAAGGGGTCAAAATCGTGATTCAAAATCTGATCAGCAAGCTTTTTGACAAAATCGATATTCTCTTTTAGTAACTTATCTAGGAGTAACTTTCAAACCACAAGTCTGATTTAGTTGATTCGAATTGCTACGGTTTTGTTTTGATCTCCTCTATAACTGTATGGGTTTATTTAAGGTCTTAGGTTCATGGTTTTGTCGAATTTTATAGCATAAGTATATTTTTTTCGTTAGTTTGCTAACAAGGTTTTACATAACATCATAAGCAAGTTTTACTTGTGTTTTTAAGAGTTTGTACAACATGATCAGTATAACAAGCATATATAAGTATGAAAACATAGAAATAAACACGAGTAAGAGCTCTCTTACAACTTTTGGCCTTAAAAAAATAGAAACTAAGACAAGAACAAGGTCACTAACTTAAATCTTTCAACAACACCCTAGCTTTCACAACTCTTGTAACTCTTGAATTTCAACTTAGGATCACTTGAAAGAATACTTCTAATCTTCTTCACCTTGTGTAGCTTGCAAATCAACCATGGAATAAAGAAACTTATAACTAGGATCATGTAAAGCTTGACAAGAGCTTTAGAAATGATGTAGGACTTATAACTTGGAGATCAAAGATGAAATTGATATGGATTATGATGATGTACACCTATGCCTAATTCAGAAAGAATCATGCAGTGAAGGAGTAGTAGTCTCGGGGAATATTTGGTCGAGTCTTAGGAGTCTAATAACCTAAAGTTGCATTGGTCGTGCGCGTGAGCAATGAATGTTTTGTGTATTCATATTTGTGCATTTTACACTATAATCAGACATCCACTATTAGCTTTAAGTATGCCTTGTTCTATCATACCTTGCCTTATTTGACTATATTATGCCTATGTGCGTGCTTATCAGTCATAGTACCTTGCTATATTAGGTCATGCCTTATTTTCTCCAACCATGTTATGCCTTTGTGCGTGTTTATTAGTCCATGTACTTTGTCCTTGCTATATTATTTGTGAGGGGTTTCATCGGGGTAAACGTATTGACGAGTTGCTGGATTTATGATTTAAAGTGTTCTAGCTCCTCATACGTTTACTACATGACCTTTGAATTATGATAGCCCGAACAGTGGTACAATATTTAACTAAACACGTTTCACAAACTAGTAAACCATTTCTACGACATACACAATCACTATAAACTATCATGTACAACATCATGATCAATATAATGACTTATATAGACCTGTTATATTTTCACATCATTATTGCAAAACTTAAGACGATATCATATTTCTAGTTTGTACGTAGAGATTTTCCGGCTTATCCATCGATTTCATTATACCCTTAACATCATTAACTCACGGTGAGTTTCATGGCCCATTTTCTATCATTTAACTGTTTTACAATCTCTTTGGGGGAGATACATGCTACAATTTTTATAACAATCACAATTACTTGAAAACTATACTATGTGCTATATAAATTTTTATTTATACTTAAAATTACGTACTTGAAACTATGTGCTAGATCAATTGTTATTTATACTAGGAGTTATGTGCTACATCAATTGTTATTGATACCTTGAGTTATGTCCTATATCAATTGCAAATGTAAGGTCCCTTTATGGGCATCGCAAATGTATGGTCCCCTTCTGGGCATCGCAAATGTAAAATCCCCTTCTGGGCATCGCAAATACAAAGTCTCCCTCATTGACGGAGCATCATTATTTATTTTATGGGCTTATGCCGCATACATCATCGTACATATCGTGATATTATTTAAGTGCTCATATATGTATATCTTGCTCACTATTTTTTTGCACGCTTTAATGTACTATGTTTTTGTACATATATATAAATACAAACCTATGAACTCATCAACCTTTGTGTTGACACTTTTAAGCATGTTTATCTCAGGTCTGTAAGGTGATAGCTGGTGCATGGAGCATAGAATCACACGTCATGTTTTGAAGGCTTATACTTTTATCATTTACCATTCGATATGTTGTAAAAACATTTATGTATTGTACTATGGAATCTCTTGTTTGTAACCCTAATTTTATTATTCGAATGGTAACTTTTCAAAACGTCTCATTTAGAGGTCGTTTTCTATAACTTGTACTCTGTGCTAATAGGTAATACCCAAATGACACAATCTTCCGCTCTGATATTTTGGGGGTGTTACAACATTTTTCTTGTTCATGTTGCCACCAAGCTTTAGCCCCTCCACACAATTTATAAAGCTACAATCTTAACTTGCTCTTCTTCGGGGACATTCATGATGTCAAAAAACTTGTCAACTTCATACAACCAATCTAATACCTTTTCAATATCAAGATTTTCAACAAAATTGGGAATCTCGGCTTTGACAAAGATATCTTTGTCGCTCACCATAGCCATGTCGATTTTCATTCCTCCTTGTAATAACCTTAGACCCATGAGTTCCTCCTCTTATAACTCCGGCAAAGACCCCATAGTCTTTGTCTCCTTCTTCATCTGAAGACCCGAAATCATCTTGCCTCTAAACTTGTTCAAGAGATTGGTCACGCCCATGATTATAAAAGAACCCCTAATTATTATGATAGAATCTATGATTACTATAATTGTTACCCTCGCGATTAGAGTAATTACCATCTCCTACGACCGCGGATCGTAATTCACTAATATGCAGCAGTGGACATACTCGTGAAATATCAAAACATCCAAAATTTCGTATATCATTCAACATTTTTGTTTCCTGTGGACTCGATCTAATCTAGCAAGGCACATTAAAGTTCCATTGTTTAATAATTGGTGTTGTGATTGAAACGTTTAAGATTGCTCGGTGCGGGAGGTGATTCGCCCGCTAAACGCACCAAAAACTGACAAGTGACGTGTAAACCTGGACCATGGATCCAGCCGTCTGTCCGCCATCCGGCATTTAGCTGGTTGAATCACGACCCGTCATTTTTTTTGTGAGTTGATGGGTATATTTAGCGCGGTATTTTGTGAGAGCTACAAAGTGTTATTGGGTTTTTTGTTGAGAAAGGTATTTAGTTGTTGGTGTGTTATTGAAAGGGTTATGAGATAGCGCTGAGATGCTAGACGAATGACCCTAATAGATCTAAATGGAATATTGTTGACATGTTGAAATTGCATTATAGCTTATAGTTCGATATTATGAAGATTCTTCGATTTATTGTTTGAGTAATATAATAATAAACTTTTTTTATATAGAGAGATCGAAAGAGTGAGGGAGAGATCAGCAAGCTTCGCCGCAGTAAACTCTGACGCCAAAATATAAAGAATTAAAGTGTAGTAATGGTTTAATTAACCCAACGTGATTTGCGTATAGGTGTATGTACTGCAGCATTGACCAAGGTTTCATACACTTTGTTTTCTTCGTTGTTTGATCCCGATACAACACTTTAACCTTTCTAGTCAATTATATATGTTTTAGAAGTACAAAAATAATTTACTTTTGGTATTAAAAGGAAATTGCTTCATCTTTCAACGTTTAGCACATTGTCACATATGTTAATGAACCTTCCTTTGTAAAAGAATATACATAATCATACTTTGCAGTTGGTTCACTTAGGTGGTTTTATTATCTTTTCTGTTTATATGTTCGATTATTTATATAAACAAATGTGCCAAGATCATTGTACTTGTCAAACCTTTACTTAAGTTTTAAAAGATTTCCATTTAAATAACTAATGTGATTTTGTTTTTCATCCTTAAAGGTAACATAAATAGCAACTTTATAAAGTTTAGATAATTAAACAAAAATACAAAATACAATAACCATAATGAGTAATGATCAAATGAGAAATAAAAATAAAATGAGAAGAATAAAAAGTAATTACACCTGCACATTTCGGATGCCTTTCTGATAAAAGATCTGATTCTCATGAATTTCTCCTTATTCATCTAAAATGTGTGACTAAAAGTATTTCTCATTCTTCTTATTATATTTTCTTTTCTCACTGGATCTCTTCCCTAACCGTAATATGCATCAAGTCAAATATTATATCCGCATTAATTAATAACAGACGATTACTCACGCATAACGGTGATGGTATATATTACCGTTAATTTGTGTGCAACTTTTTTTATGTATATATGAGTGTAAAGTAAGTGTGAGTGAAGAAATTTAGTGGTTTAAATTGTTTAAATATCTAATATATTGCATTGCCTTATATAAATAGAAGTATTTTTGTCTTAGAACATTAATCATTTTTTAAGTTTTAAGTAAATGTGTTTTACTTTATATATAGTATATATAGATATACGATTATCCGCACATAACGGCGACGGTGATAGTAACGTTAATTTGTGTGGGCAATTTATATATATCTATACTACTTTATAATGTATTTAGGCTTCTAAAATTAGAAGGCTTAAAATTCGACTTTTATTTCTTTATTATGGAAAGAGTTTTCTAACCAAAATTAAGATAAGGAGTTCCGTCATGTGAGATACGTATCACCTTAACAAACTCCAAGCCTAACTTCTAACAAACTCCAAACCTAACTCCTAACCACTAAAAATTAAGATAAAGAGCTCCGATTATAAAATGACATGCTATTTCTCAACTAAAATTCATCTTTATTTTTAAATTAAAATATCTTTTATCTACTTATTTTTTTATAATCTAATTTCATCATATTTTCTAAAATTTTATGCTCTTTAATTCAACATCAATTTTGATATATTTTATGAGTTTTAGTTTTATATTTTTAATGGGTTTATTTTATTTTAATTCAAATTTTTACAACTTTAACCTTTATTTCATTTATTTCAATCAATATAATCTTGATTCACAAAATCATATACTTTTGGGGTAGTGTTTGACGCGTAAGAGATTTCGAGGGTATTTCATATGCGGAATAATGATGTCATGGGAAAGCTACGGAAAGTTACTGAACCCAAACAAACACTTACAACTAACACATATACATTCGAAGTGTTGTGAAACGAATTCACTAAACGGGTAGTTAAACACATATAACTATATTTATCGGCCACACAAGATTTTGCATCTACTATATATAAGTGTACGTAAGTAAGAATCAAAAAAAATTAACAGTTTAAATTGTAATTAAGTATTTAAATAATTAAATATATTGCATTGCTTTTTTTAAATATGAGTATTTTAAGTTTAAAAATATTACGTATTTTCTTTTTATATGTCGTATAAATATGTAGAAAGAATTATAATGTGTACACTTAAGATAAGATACTAAATTAAATACTCGAGTCTACATAACAATGTTGCGTTTACAATTTTGATTTGTAGTTGAAAATGGTAAGGTAAGGTGTAATGACTTTCCCTCTCATTGGCTTATAAGGTACGACTTTTTTTCTAATAAAATAAAAATATAAACACATGCACACACATCACACATATAAACGTGAGGACTTGGGTGAAGAGAGCAAGCGTCGCCGCTGCAAAGTCTCACGTTACTTTTTTTAATTATTTGTTCAAGGACTCTAATATACAAATTTTCCAGTAGTTACAGTAACTAGCTAGAGTAAATTTTTGTTTCGCTAGAATAGAGATCGACGAAAACGTTAATAGTGGGAAAGAAAAGTTGAAAATAGAGATAGTTAATCTTAAGGGGCAATGCTAGTAGTAAGGGTTTTAGAGTCGTAATAAGAGGTTTTATGTTTAAATTTAATTAGTTAGCTCTAATTGCTTGGTAAATAATCGTAGATGCCTAGTAATTTACATAGATGCTAGTAATTTACGAAATTATCGCCAAGTTATGGAATTATAGCTCTAGTAAAGTTTTCCTTCTGCCAAAAATATAACAAAAAATTTGCTAGAGATGCTTTTCAAATAAGATATGTAGACTAAATTAAGTTGGTTTACCCAATGTGATCGCGTATGGGTTTAAGTTGTGTAGCATTGACCGAGGTTTCTTGTTTGATTTGTGTATTTTATATGTAAGTGTATTTCTTAACCACTTATGTAGTCCTATCAGTTGTATTCGATCATTGTCTAATAACTTAGCTATATAGCCTTAATAGATTTTTTTTTTTTTTCTTTTTTTTCCCTTGAAACTGACAAAAGAATTATGTACACAAAAAGCCAGCAAGATTCTAAAAGAAAAGAGCATAAATTAAAGTTACAACGACTGAGCACAAGCATTGATTAGAACTCGGATCCAATCGTACCACAGATCTTTCATCTTTATATTGTACACAAATTCTGTGGATGAGATAACACTTCCATGTCTTTACTGAGTGTCTTCCGGAAGAGGTTTTAGATCAAAACAAACCGGTATCATATCGCCATACAACCCAAAGAGTTCTTCTAACAGCAATGTCAAAGCATGCATGCTTTTAAAATGTTGTTGAGATTAACCACGTCTCCCACTCTAAAGTGTTGTTAAGATGCCCATTTAACTAATTTGGGACTACAGAAAGTCTTTTAAACCTATCTAAAGTTCAAAATGTCAATAATGTTCTCTTTGTTATTAGGGTGATATAGTATGATGCAAGGTTGTTCATCAAACAATGAGAAAACTCATATAATTATGGTTTTATAAGTCTCTTTCCTTCTCAAATTTCTTGCAGTAGATTTTGATTTTCGATTCCCAATCGACTGTTTAGGCTTATATTACATACGTGTGTTTTACTAATTTTGTTCTTTTGATGTTAGTCGACTATCTTATCGCCTAATAATACTAGCTATTGTAATTCGTGGATTAAATTCACGTTTGAACTTAAAGAGTGGTAACTGTCATAAGTAAAGTTTTTATGCTTCGCCCATATATTAAAAAAAATTATAATTAATAGTTTTGTTAGACTGGGAAATTATCAAGTAAAGTTTTTCCCATTGTTCATGTATATTTAATGATCCTTTATCAGGATACCGTACATAAGTAATTTGTGAATCAATATTAGAATTTGCAAACTTCATTAAAAGTTTGTGTGAGACTTTGTATTAAAATTAGAAAATCCAATGGATTATTGTATTCTTGTCCTAATTATGTATAAATCTAAATTAAGAAGAGTAGGTTATGGTAAAAAGATCCCTAATGAAACATGTGTACGTACGATGGATCTAGTCCATTTGATTAATAAATTAAAGAATGTTGTTGCGTCATAGTATTTATTTTTTATTTTTTACTTTTTTTATTATTAATATTATTTTTTTTTTTAAATTTTTTGCGTCATAGTAGAATTATCAAATCAGTAACTAAATTCTTGCCTCATAATATAAAGTTATAACCCTAACACATAACGGTTCAAGCTTGCCTAGCTAGTTAAATACTATACCAAAAATTATAAATCTAGATAGAGAAGAGTGTATTGATTATTAATTTATTTGAATGTGAAATACTAAAACTATTAGTTGCCTAAATGTTATACAAACCAATTAAATATTATGTCCACATTCTTGTCTTACCAATCCTTTCATTTGTTTTTATTATACTCCTATTTTTCTAAATTATGATAGTCAACTTTTCAGATTACACCTCACAAGATTCCAAATTACTTGATCTTATTGAGTATAAAGAAAATTTAATTTAATGACCTGATGTTAATATTAATATTTATAGTTTATCTTTAGGGTATGTCATGGTGACAATATATTAGCACATCTTTGGTTTTCCTGGCACAATTTATATATTAGTGTTGCATTCATTAAACGAGTCATCCACATGTAAAATATTTTGTGTAGAGGGTTACCCGGTGAATTTATTATTAAAAATACTTATCATTATTGTTACACAACACGCCTTACTTTTTTAATGTTCGATTAGATTTCACATCGCTTGATCGATAGTTTGAAAGTGAAAATTAATATTTTGAAGATCAAATTGATAGAAATGAAATTGTCTTAAATATAAAACAAGTTTGAACACTTGTATGTATTTCCAAATAGAATTAGTAAGTAGCTAGCACAAGATGTAGTAAGGAGAATGACAAGGAGGTCGGAGAACGTTATGATCAGCCTAATCACTTATTCTAGTTTATAAGAAGTTTTAATAAGAAAAGAGTTAACATAATTATTTGATAGTTATGAGCTTATAGAGCTTATTTAAATTAGTAAACTTAAGTTGATAAACTCATAAGCCATTGATCTTGTATATAATTATGTTAAGTTTCTTCTTAGGCTAATAACTGAATTATGAAACAAAATAATAGCCATGAGCATTCTTCACATATTAGATAACCCTTGCTTTAATTAGGCTTTCTGCAACATCAACCATATATTTGATAAGTCTTTCATTCTAGATTATTTTATTTTGAAGCCATCGAGATCCAATTAATCAGGAGGCTCTTATGAATGCTGACAAATTTAATTATCAACCATATTAAAATTATTTTAGAGTTGAAACATTGGTTTTCATTAATATCCTAACTTGACCTACTAACTACCCATATATCTTTATTTATATTAACCCAAGCGTACATGTATAACAGATACACAAGTTTTCTGTTTTTAAATAGTTGGAAGTCTCTTTTCAACAATTTTACATATGGGTGTTAGCAGCCCGGTTCCCTTGTTTACGACATCGAATCTCGATTAAACTGTACGTAACATTGGTTCCATATGTCCCAAACCAAATAGGTTAAACTGTTGATCTTTGCATAATTCATGGTCTGACTCAAACCAATAAAAATCATCTTGGTTCGACGTGTTTCACGTTTAGGAACATGATTTTTCAATAAAAAGAAACACCGACGTACAGCAAATTACGAAAAATAATCAAACGTGTACGTAGTTGTTATGATCGGTTTAATAAAATCTGATTAAACCATCAAGACCTTTTTACTTTTACATTACTTTGGTTGCGTATGTGTATGCTAGTTCTTTGGTTTAAAAACACACACAAATGACCGTAATTATCCAAGGGGTTATTATACAAAGAAGTCACTAAAGTTTACGCAAAATTTGTCATAAGTCACTAAAGTTTTAAAGTTGTCATTCAGGTTACTAAACTTATGAAAGTTGTCGTCCAGAAGCCCGAACTTATAAAAGTTGTCATAAAGGTCACCTGGATTTGTAAAGACACGACATTTATGTTCTTAACATATCAACAAAGTATACGTAAAATCAATTGAAATTACAGACGTGTTTGCTTTTTATAGTTTAAGAACCCTGGATGACAACTTTAAAACTTTAGTGACTTAGACAAATTTTATGTAAACTTTAGTGACTTTTCAGATAATAACCCATATCTAGGATTACTCTCTAACAGTTTTGATTTAACATTTTTACCTCTAACCATCCATATGAGGGGTGAGATCAATAAAGATCACATAAAAACTAAAGATCAAATGTATCAATCTCAACAATTCATTTTTAATCAAATTAATTAAATTCACTTTCACCCTTATATTTAAAAAGTAAATATCTCACAAACCGACAAACCGTTAATAGTTAGATAAAACTAATTATACCATTGCGACAAGAATAAAATTATCTTTCTATAGTGATCCAATATTGTATACTTTCGACGAATTTATTTTTTATCGTATTTTGCGTGTTTCGATATATTACACCATAAATGAAAATTTTAAAAATGCTCTTTTGTTTTAACACAACCCCTAAACTACAAACCCTAAACCCTAAAACCCCTAAACCCTAAAAACCCTAGACCATAAAACCCTAAACCCTAAAAACCCTAAACCCTAAAACCTAAAACCCTAAACCCTAAAACCTAAAACCCTAACCCTTAAACAAAAAAACCTAAATCATATCCGTTAAACCCTAAGAAACCTAAACCCTTAACCCCTAAAAGGCTTAACCCAAAAACGTCAAACCCCTAAACCCTAAAAACCTAAACCCTAACCGTAAACCCTAAACCAACAAAAAAGTCAGAAAAAAAAAATTCGTCGAAAGTATATGACGTGGGATATCAAATTAAAGGTAATTTTATGCTTGTCGTGATGGTATAATTAGTTTCGTCTAACGATCAATGGTTTGTGAGATATTTAGTTTTTAAAAATGAAAGTGAAAGTTTATTTTATTGTTTTGTTGAAAAAATGAATAATTGAAAATGATTTGTTTGATCTTTAATTTTTCTTTGATTTTTATTGAACCAAACTCTCCATATGAGTATGATCTATTCCAATTCTTGATGAAGATGCACTTCTCTAAGATGATAACTATTTTTTTGTTGATTAGTTTCGATTTTTAAACTATGTGTATTAAATTTTTAGTTACTAGAGTCATGATGATTTGATGTATCTTGACGCCGTGGCAAGATTTGGCACACTGATTTTAGGTCACGAGTCTGAAAGATTTCATAATCGCTAGTTTTATGGTATGTGCAACCTCAAAACTTTTTCTTCTTTCGTTTAACTACAGAACTTTAGTTATCCCAACATTTCTTTCAGTAACACCTCCTAAAAATCCAGGTCCGGTCCTACTAGAGTATGTATGATTTCTTTCTATCCATCGTTGTCATATTGTGTGACAAATTGATTGTAAGACGGTTTTATAGAATTGTGGTAATCCAAATCAACCGTGCCAAGTCCAACCTATCTCTTTTAAATAAAGATCAAGACAGATTAGCATAAAGAGTATCAGAATTGACTTAACAATCTGAACTATGTATGTGATTCTTATACAATCACAATTTCAATCAACATATTAACTTCTTGATTAGACCGGCCTGGAACCGAGAAACATTTGTGTTTATGTCCATTTAAGTCAAAGTTTTCATAAATTCGATTGATTGATTTCCATGTTTTATGCAGCTTAATCAAAGGCGCCAAGAGTCTTTGTATAGGTTATACACAAGTTTTCGTTAAAGCAATAATCTTTAAGTAACCTGCTTGTTGTGGATGCAGTGCTAACCATATACTAATTATAGGTTATTTGGACATTTTTCTTGGTCTTTGACCTCAACTAGTGGTCGAAATACCATAAGACAGTGCCAAAATCTTGATTATTGTTAATCAGTTAGCATTTGACGAGCTTAAAAGAAACACGAAAGTATTGCTTCCCTCAAAATCTCAGTTAGTAACCATTAACTATTTCAACGTAAATCCATTTAATATTACGGAAAATTCATAGAAATTAACTGAAAATCACTATTGCCTTTTTTTTTTCCTGTTAATATCCATATGATATTGTTCTTTCTTCTCTTTATACCTAGACTACAACTAATAGACCATAATCGGGCAACATGTTGAAATGCATACATGTATGCATGTACGTGTAGATGCACATGTGTTAACGAGAAATTACTACTGTAATTAGATAGTCCTGACCTGAGGAGCTGAAAGTAATTTGGTTCATTCACAGGCAGGCCGATTCATAAAGTTGCCCTGATCTCATTTCATTAGATGGTCTGATTTTGCTGAGAGTTAGGATATAATCCTTTCTTTTTTTTCTTTTTTTTTTTTTCTTTTTTTTTGAACGGCAGAATGTGAATATATATAAATATAAAAACAAGATGCTAGAGGAAGTTTACAAGAAGTTCTTACAAGCCAAAATTGGATCTCGGATCCAATCGATCCATAAGGGATGTGTCTTTACACGGGAGCTTCAAGTCAAAACAAACACGGTTCCTAAAACGCCAAATAACCCATGTGGTAAACAATCCTTATTGCTATATAAGGTTCTTCACTTTGAAGAGGAATAGTCACCCTAACAATCTCATCCCTAGAAACGATAATGTTTCATAGACATACATAAGTTCATATATTTTTATTTATTTTTAAAAAATCTCAACTCAATGTAGTTATGTATATTCTCATTTGACCACTAAATGTACGTTGACGCTAACGTGTTTAGTTTAGATAGACAACAACAAACAAATGATCTTGTGTCTCGATGTCATTGTCACACTTAACCAACATAATGTTTTGATCGTCGTGGCTCTTTGTTATCGATCTGTATGCATTTTCCAGGAACCGTCATGGACAGTGGAGATGTTGTTAAGGACTACGTACTACTCCGTCTCCCCTCTTCGATATGTATGTGTTATAAGGCATGAAAAGTAATATACATAAACTTTTTCGTAAATTATGGTTGGTTTGAATCTTAGTACGAAACCTTCTCTATAAAATATTTAGATCATGAAAGCTGTACATAAAATAAAACGGATATCAAAACGTTAAAAAGATCACACGAGGTTATCAAACCAAAGTGTCTAAAAAGACAAAATATATATGTCAAATAGACTTGCCACGCTTACAATGGGTTATTTTTATAGAACTAGTTAACTTTACCATCTACACAAGTCATTGCCTATGCCTATACTACGACCTAGATAATAAGAACCAAGGTCCCCAAATTCGGCTATAACTTAGATTAGGGAGGGTCATAAACAAAAGAAAATTATTTGTTTACTTTAAGTTTATTACTTTTTGTGTCTTTACAACAGACTATTACGCTGAAATGAAACTTCACATGAAATATATAGACTTGGGAAAGAGTGAAATCATGGATAATTAAAATGAGAATGGTGAGTAGTAATTTTAGGCACATATTTTAGACAATTGTAATGAAGCATCTTTTTACGGACTGGCAGATACATAATTTTTAAATTAAAAAGTAAAAGAAAAAAATAAAAAAAAAATAAAACACACACACAACCAAGCCATGGCTCGAGTTATAACATGAAGAGATAAGAGTATCATGGCTTGAGTTATAACAACACCATAAAGCTTGAAGCAAGGGGGTACGCCATGGTGCCGTGTGCTCTAACAAACGTTTGCCATCCGCACGTAGAAAAAAAAAGTATTTGATTATCATGCAATAATATGAAAAGTTAAGAGAAAAAGAGAAATCATAACTATCTATGCATATCTCGCTAAGCTCGTAAAAGGGATTACCAGTATTAGTGGTTAGCCAAGCCTACCCATAGCTTATTACTTATTGGAGTTGCAATGAAGCAAGTGTAACATACAATTGAGGAGGGGCCAGTTTTAGGGGCTAAAAGGCTAGTGGACTCCCATCTCACTGGACCTCATAGATTTATATTCACAATTAGTGCCAATAAAGGAATACAAAATAAAACCAACATAGATAAAAGTAAACTTGATCTTTTTTTCTTTCTTAAAATAAATAATAAACCATAAGCTATAATGTTTAGTCGAGCCCTTCTCAAGGAAAAATGAAAGAATCAAAACCGACAAGAACCCAGATTGAAGCAATTTCCCTGAGCAGCTATTTCCTATTCTCTTTTTTTATCTCAACCTTTAAACGTCAGAAAAATCCCAAACGTCAAGGAGGTAGGACACACAGCTTAAATAAACACGAGTTTACAGCAAGCTATTGGGGATTCAGACCCGTATGTACTTATTCCTATTCACTCAACCCCCTCCTGACTATATGGATTTCAAACTTTTAATCACTTTCTCACTACTTCCATCCCCATATGTTGATAAAATAAGAAAACAACAGAAAAAAAATATAGCCAAAAACAAGAACTTTTCTTTTCTTTCAGCAAATTCAAGATTCCAGCTTAGAGTCAGACGAGATATCACCATTCTTTCCCATTTGTAAGTGAAGCGGTATTAGTAACTTCGGTTGTGTTCCTTTAAAGATTTTAGAGGATGCCTGCATATTCAGGTACACAAAACAACCACAAGTTCGTTCAGAATTCATGGTCCATACATTGTCATTGAACCAGAGTTCCACACAGTAGAGATGGCAATTCTAATCCATTTTACATTATAAATGGTTCGATTAGAGTTGTGATTCATCTACAGGTACACTATTTTGGCTAAAAAGAGGAAATGGAAAAGGTTGAAAGTCGCCTAAAGACCACATCATGTTATTTGCTTTTTTGTAAAATTAGAGAATCACAATAAACTTTTTGAAGATGTTCCAGGTCAACCCGACCAAGTCCGTTTAAAATGATATTCACCCATCTTGCCCACCTTTACTAAGACACCGAAAAAACATAAATGGAAAAATTAACGCATTTTATCATACCTTACTTACATCTCTGTAAAAAGAACTTATCTCCTCTTCTGTAAGGCCTTCCTCCTCCTCGGCAGTTTCTTCCCAGCCCAGTGAACGCAGGAATCTAGCTTCTTCTTCCTCCGAGTAAAGAATGGCATCAGAGCTTGAGTTGTCCTTTCCATTATTAGTAGGTCTCTCAGATACAGCATAAGTTGCACCGTTGCACGCCAAATCACCTTTCTCACTAGACTGTTGGACCTCGGATAACATATCCACCGGTTTTGGATCATGCCTGTCCTCGGTTACAGTGGAAGCCTCGACTTCACGAGGCTTGTCACAAGCAGAGACTGATGAACCAGTATCAGAGGTGACAGGAGTCATAGATTTCTTCCTCATAAGGTTAAAGAAGTCATTTCTGCTCTGAGCTTGAGAAGAGGGTCTCTTCTCCAGCGTAGCTACCCCAGGCTTGCGCTCTGCAGCAGCAACAGGTGGATTGTTACCTGGGGTTCTCAGTGGAGCAGACCCAACAACTGAAGGTACAGCAAGAGGGCTATTTGGTAGTCTGCTACCACTTGTTGGACTCAAGTTGTCCTTCGTAGTTGAAGTGAAACCATTCCTTTCACGTGATGGCTTCAGCACATGTAGTTTTCCCACAGTAGATGTCTTTGACACGTCCAACTTTGTAGACACGGCTCGGGGGGAGTTTGCATGGTTTGTATGGCGAGGACTTAGAGGCTGTAATTGAGCAACCTTTGGCTTTGATTTATCAGAAGAGTTCAACACCTAAACCAAAAAAAATTTAAATGTTAGACAAACTATCAAGTATTAACACACACGAATAAAGAATAAGCTGTGAAAACATTTGTTCTGCTGCCAAATGAATCAAGTTTCCCAATATCGAAACACTACCAAGTAGGGATATATGGTTGTCTATTTTTTCCATGGCAGATTTTCAACTATATCTCGAATTTCCTAACCACATTCACTAATAAATACATATATATATCTTACCCCTGATCTTATTAATACACAACAATCATCAAGGGACAATAGCAAAATAAGAAGTGTAATATGTTGATAATCCACACCAAGTGTCAGAATATCAATAAATTATTAACAAGTTTCATTCAGAACTATGCCATCAATTTTAAAAAACTCTCAAATTCCCAAACTTCATGTTACATGAACATGGTGACACAGAGTATTATACAAGTTCTATTTGTGCTTTAAATTGAGCAATCTGTTATTGATTCCTAATTTTTGTTGCGGATACACAATTACGGAGCTGGAATTGCACATTAAAATTTTTAAACCATTGCTATTTCTTGAATCGGCATTAATATTTGTATTTTTCTGGCATGACTAAATGAGCACATATGCACACTTTCATACTCATACAGTGGTGTTCCCAGAGGTAAAGCAAGGGTAACACAAGCTAACAACCAGCAAATCAATAACCAATCAGATATAAGAAATGCGCACAACAATAAACATGTTTTTTCGATTTCCTTTACATTTTTTCCTTGTCTAGGTTTCAAGTATTTGTATTCCCATGGTCATAACTAAACTAAAGGCCACTGCTAAATAATCCCCGTCCATCCCAGATGGCCATATAAATCGAACCATTTATTTTCTTTTCCTTATCCACCTTGCAACCAAGCTTAATAATCATAATCCCTTTACAGTGTTCGAAGTTCAAACAATTTAAGCCAATATTAGCACAGTGTACCTCAACAGATATCCATGAGCTCACTAGTAATTAAAATAAGAAACTAAAAACTGGGCAATTAAAGCCAATCTAGAATACAAGACTATCTAAGAAATACAAAAAAAAAAAAATCTATAATCCTTCTATCCCTCTATCTAAATATATAAGTTCTAATATATTCTAGAAGATATAAAGCAACCTCTAGCATGCCAATGCATGTTATAGTTTCCTAGGTAACTCCAAAAAGCAATGGCTCCTTCATAACTAAATGCTTCTTGAACCAACGGGAACCAGTTACAGATCCACTAGGTCCTTAGGGGGCATAACCTAACAAAACTAGGTAGGTGTTGACATATAGTACACTTATCCTAAAGGGTATTTTAGTACTTCCATTATTGCAACAACCATATCCATAGTCCATATAATGTTAATGGTTCTTTCTTTCATTTTCTTTTCTAGGAGGTACGAGATAAAGAAGTATATATTAGAACTAAAGACAGAGAATGATACGAGCGAATTCATATGATAGTTTGATAACTAATCTTTATCATTCACAATGAACTTCCAATCATAGATACTCTCCCGCTTGTTCACATAAAGTAAAAATATATATATATAAAAGCCTTCAACTCTAAAAACCTTTACTTAAGCAATTTCCTTGATAAGTCACCTAAAGGTGGGCACACTACTGAGAGTTTATATCGTTGTCCGGAGTAAAGAAAAATAACACATCATCACAAGTATACCAGTGTTATCACCTAATCACCGAATTACCTTTGGTGATTGGATACAGTAGCACAAAGAGCCTACAGGTGGAGTCTTAATTTCTGAATGCTCTTCAGCTGTCATCAAGCTAAAGAAAAAGATGTAGTGCAATATTGACTAAACTTGAGTTCCTTGACACATATATGATCTACCAAGAAGATATTAACCTACTACACATATTTTAGTCCAAGCTCCTATAGACTTATAAATCCAACACCCAATAAAGCTATGACATAACTATTAACTCCAGGTTCAGGAAACCTCCACGGCTACAATAAACTAGATAAGCATGATGTCATTAAGCTTCTTAAACGAAATAATAAAACAATCTAACACTTCCGCTAATGACTAATCAATCTCTTCTCCTAATTGATCTTCCTACAAAGCTTTTCTTTTGATAGAGTAACAAGCAACACCTTACAGCAAAACAATTAGTCGAGTCGTAGATATGTACTTAGTTCACAAATTTTAGTTTTGCAATCTATGTATGGTAAAACAAGCAATGTAAGACAGCATATTGCAAAAGGTAACATCATAGAGTTCTCCTCAGCTTTAAAATTCATATTACGTTTTTTTTACTAAGCAAAAAAATACAGCCAAGCAAAAAAAACCGCCAAGTGGCCCTTATCCTCTGTGGGTTACCAAAATCAACAAATTACTATTTGCCTATTTGGTACAATACATATGAACTAGGTACTCAAAAATAGTAACATATGAACTAAGAACAATTTGGAATTTTTATGTGTAGTAATATTTTACTCGAATAGACAAAATAAACAAACAATGTTATAATAGTTTAACATATACCAGAATAGGATCTAAGGACGTGATGATTCTAATGTAATGCCATATTGCCATACCCTACAAACAGATGGTATGCAGCCTAGATAATTGAAGAATAATGAACAATAAAGAGAATAAAGATACTGGGAGAGGAGACGAACAGTTGAGCATGTGGGATAAATGCGACTAGGAAATTAGATGAGTAGGCACGATTATATTTTTTCCAGATATATTATAAGGCAGTCCCACTATTTGAAGCACAACATTTTATAATAAGTATGCAGCATATATTACATAATTAAAACAAAATATATATGTTACGAGTTACAGAAAATCAACAGGAGGTTCAAAAACATGCTTACCAAGGCTTTAGGCATGGAAGGAGTCATCGGAATCAACTGCCTAGATTGCTTAACAGCAAGTTCTTCGAGCCTTTGAGTTTCAACAGACAACTACAATAAACATGACCAAACATAAGCACACGCAACATACTAATGTATGATTTATATTTAAAAGATGCCTAAGTTACCTGAGGAGCAGTCTGAGCACGAGGGGGGCCCTGAGCCAAAGTTTCAGCCATATTTCGACCAGTTGCCATGCTTGCAGTTGCAGATACTGGTGTTGATTGAACAGGTTGTACAGCAGGGCCGCTACTTCCGTTGCTCCCAGCTATCACAGGCACCTCAGCCAGCGCAGAAGTCCACCCGTCACCGCCAATCAAAGTAGAGTTACCAATTGGTAAGCTCTGAATCGCACTACTCAATCCAGGAGACGGAACTCTCCCAATCTCGGAATCCGCTAGTTTTTCTTCTGATCCAAGTGACGGAAAATCCCTCTCAAAAGCAGTCTTGACACTGCTAACGGCACCACCACCAGACCGTAACGTACTACCATTGTTAAAGCTACTTTTATTAACACTGCTCGAGTCAGCTACTACTTTCCTAGGCCATGACTCACCACGCTTAGCAGACACACTTGAGTGTGAACGTCTTAACCCTTCTTTCTCGAACCTACTCGGTAAAATATTTCCTAAAGGATCAGAATAATCACGATGCCTATTCTCAGACTTTTCTTTATCAGAATGCCGACCAAAACTACTGTAAGACCTTAAATGAGATGAACCGTTACTACTAGCAGTACGACGAAAATACGAAGACGTTGTACGCTCTGAAGCAGACGGGCGTCCTAAGTCGTTATCACTAATGTTAACAAGAGATTTATTTCGTGTAGCCTTTGATACACCTTGTTCATCTAGAAATCAAGTAAACAACATTGTCAGATACTAAATAACAAAACTTGAAAACATATATAGTCGAAAAACAGCAAACGAATAGAATTACCAGAGTGGTGAGACGTTGTGCTTAAACCTCCACTGCTCTTTAACCATTCGGGTACGAATGTTGGCTCACTTCTTTCCATAGCTAATGCTTAACATCATATAAACAGAATAACAAAATGACAAACGCGCATCCAATTATCAAAATTCAAACCCTTCCGTCTATCCCCTCAATCAAAACTTATATCCACCACATCCAAATAAACCAATATCCCTACTTTAGTCCACCCAAATCCTCAAAAACTATCTTATCTTTATAACGTGAATAAAAAAATCGAAAACACTATCCTGTACACAGTTAAACCGACCTCATTATCCCCTCAACTCTTCGTATATACCGATAACAAAATCAACAATCAACACTAGTTCACAATCTTCAAAAGGCATCCATATTTTATAAACTAAACAAATTTACAAGACCCTCATCTCGTAAATAAGCCGAATCACAACTACCAAACAATATCTCTTAATAGTAACCACTTAAAACCAGCCAAACCCTAATTAGGTCAAAAACAGAGGCAAATTAAACAAATTGAAACCCTAGGTTCTGTTCATGAAATAAAATATCACAAAAACCGTATAATTTATAAGATTGATAACGAAATTATCAAGGATTAAACTATAACCTAACCGTTCTGAATCAATTAAACACCGTAACAAACCCTAATTTTGGGGGCCTCTGTTAATTTTTGTGTGTGTCTGTTTAGTGTGTGTGAATTAGGTTGTAAATAACGATTATAAAAGTGTGTGTGTGTGTTTTTTAGTGTGTGTTTTTGGGGAGATGAAGAATGAATAAAAACACAGTTTTTGTTTGATTTAATTTATATGAGTGTGTGTGAAAGAAGAAGAGAATGAGAAGAAAGAGGGGATTATTGTTGTGTGTTTTCTTGGTTTTGTGTTTGTTGGTCTTGTCTTTCTTTGGTGTGAGGGTTGTTTTTGTGAATTTTAGAGAAAATGATGTTGTTGTTGTGCTACTTTTATATATTTTCTAACCCCAGTTAAGGTTTTTATTTATATTTGTAGAAATGGGAATAGTTAAAGAAACACTAGGAAATCATGTGTGACATTGTTTTCATCAATTTTTTGTTTTGGTAATTTTAGAAATTATTTAAAATTAGACTAATAGTTGTGCATAGTAATAGGATTTAATAGTGGCAAATAGTTGTAGTAATAAAAAAAATATTTGTGAGTTAAACAAAACATAACCCGGTTCGACCCTGTAAAAGCTCGAAATTTTTTACGTTAATATTTATTTAAAACATAAATATTTTTTTTGAAAATCGCGTATAATTTTAAACTTTAAATATAACCGTTTAGGTTATCTCGCGCCTAACGAAAACCAACTCTGTACATTTTCATCACATTAAATTAATTTTTAGTTCACTTATAATCTTTATATTGAATTTTAAATTTAATTCCCAAATGAACCCTGTGATATACGAGTCGAAACTTGCGTTTTAAACAATTTTACTTATATGCAAACTTAACCTATAGTTGCACCACATTTTCTAATACGTTTAAATGCTTTTACATTTTTTGAACAATCAACATATTTCCTTCCCCATTTGATCATAAAATCATCCTTTGATTATTTAACACTAGCATGGTATCCACGCGTTCATGTGTACGGTCTGTGAAATAAAAGTTCTGTTGAATCATGTATTTTAGTTTATTATGCTCTTTTTGACAATAAATTCTGGATATCAAAATTTCGTTTAGCTCGTGCCTGTTCGGACTCGAGTCTGTTTAACCAGCTAGATCGGGCTTAAGCCCATTTTCCCGTTGACCGTTCGGGCTTGAATATATGTATAATATGTGCTTTATTATTTGTGTTAGTGACATTTAATGGAGGGTTCTCACGCGTTGCGCCAGCGGATACCTTGAAATAAAGTTTTCCGGTGAATCATATATTTTTGTTTATTATGTTCTTTTTGATAATAAATTTACGGATTTCAAGAATTTCGTTTAGCTCGTGCCCATTCGGGCTCGAGCCCGTTTTGCTTGCGCCCATTCAGGCTCAAGCCCATTTGGCCCGTTGCCCGTTCGGGCTTTCAATATTTGTATAATGTGTTTTATTATTTTTATTAGTGACATTTAATGCATGAATTATTTTTAATTTAGTTGTACAATATGCTTAATAATTTGTATTTCTTATGTGAAGGGTGTTTTAATAACTGTATTAATTGTATTTATTAACCAATATTAATTGACTACATTAAATAGGATTAATGTGGTGTTTTGCTTTTTTACTATGTGCATTAAAATGGTGTACGCTATGTTTCTTGTCTTGTACGTCTGAAAATTATGTGTATTAAAGTGTTGTACACTATGCTTCTTTTCTTGTAAACTTACTAAGTATTTGGCTTAGTAGCTTCATTAGATTGTAATTTGTGGTTGAATAGTTGTATTTTTTGGTGAAAGGGTATTTTTAATAGTATATTAAATGTATTAAATGAATGAGTATTGATTTTTTTAGTTTTATTTGTGCTTTGTGTATTGTAAAATAAATAATATGACTTGTAAATTAACACCATGAGGAGAGAGATTCATTCATCTATTATATGTAGTATAGATTTCCGGTTTTAGACTTAACGTATATTTAACACCAACTGACACTATCCTAGGCCCAGTCTACCCATTATAAGCCTTTTAGGATCATTATAATCATATTTGATATATCACATTTCATTTTTTCTATTTTTACGTAAACTTTGTACGTTTTACATTTTACGCATATTAAACCTACGTTTTCAGGTTTTAACAGCGTTTTCGCACCCCGTTAAACTTATCACTCCTCTTATATACTTTTATAGATTATATTGATAAGTTTTTAAATTTCTTAGAAGTTTTATATTTTTAAAATACCCGGTTTTAAGTTTCGTGATTTAAATACTTAATGTTAGCAATTACCGGGACCAAACTACACTTCGTAAGTCAATATATTATCAAAAACTACATACTTATCACAAATACATGCCTAGGTGGAATTTTATGAGTCACTAAGACAAGTAATGAAGCTTACATAGGAAGATTGAACACATATGTTAAACTTAAGACTTCAATTTTGACACAAACACTTAGCTTTGCAAGGAATCTTGGTTTAGGCAAGACTTTTGCACCTCCTCATTTCACTATAAAAACCAACTCATTTCCTTCCTTTCTTCATCACAAAAAACGCCCACAATAAAAATCCATAGCAATTCATTCTTTGATTTTCAAGTTTCAAGTTTTTTATCATTGTTGAAGCTCTTGTAAAGTTTCACATGATCCTAGTTCTAGTTTCTTCATTCCATGGTTGATTTGCAAGTTACACAAGGTGATTAGGATAATATTAGAAGTATTCTTTCAGGTGATCCTAAGTTGAATTCAAGAATTGCAAGAGTTGAAAAAGCTAGGGTTTTGATGAAGGATTTAAGTTAGAGATCTTGTTCTTGTCCTAGTTTCCCTTTTTTTAAAGGCCAAAAGTTGTAAGACTTAAGCACATCATTATTCTTCGATTTCATACTTGTTATATGCTATATTTGTTTGTTATATTGATCTCATGATGTATACAACTTTAAAACACAAGTAAACATGTATATAATCTTGTAATAAACTTTATGCTTACAAACTAGTCAAATCAAGTAAACTTATGCTAGTTATTATCACCAACTTTATGAATCTATGTCTCTAAATATATCCAAATAGTATTAGAGGAACTCAAAACAAAAACATAGCTTTTCAAATCGGATAAAACGAACATATGGATTAAAAGTTACGCCTAGTTAAATATTTCTAAAGAAACACTTGGTAATTTGCTAAACGTGTTCAGTAACAATTTTAAAACACGTTTCTGAGGCCCTTCTGGTCCGATTCATCAAAAGTATAAAACACGAAAGCTATCCGGAATTAGGGGTGAGCGCGGTTCTAGAACCGAACCGGAACCGAGAGAACTGAGAACCGAAAAACGGATGGCCAAGGAACCGAGAACCGAACCGAGTAGCATATCTCGGGTTCCGGTTCGGTTCCTTGCGGGTCTAACCGATTGGAACCGAAATTTGTAGATTTTATAAATTTTAAGAATAACATGGTGGTCTTATGCACTTGAATTTAAAGTATAATTCAATTAATATTTTCCATTAAACAAATAAGCATGATACAATAGAGAGTTTGATTGAAGTATAGTATTGGTCATCACTGTACTAGCAATAGAATAAATGAGTACTAGAATTGAATAACCTACAATGTTTTAAAGCAAGCAAAAAACAAAAAAAAAAAAAAAAAAAAAAAAAAAACAAACTGCTTGTTTATCCTTTGAAGTTTGAACCATCAAATGGTGCAATGCTTATTAATTAGACATACTTTGATCAACACTATTTATTTATCAATTTGATTGAATCTTAATAGTATTTTTTGCTTTTAAATTACGATAATGGTAGTAACTATTCTCTATGTATCCATTAAGTTTGATAAAAAAAATATCTATATCAACTATCAAGATAATTCTAGTCTTATATGCATATTGTTTTGGGCTATTTGATAACTTCAACTTTGTGAAACTTTTGTCTTTATGTCGTATGCATCATTAGCTACATATGAAGAAACATTAGCGATTGACGTGGGAGCATAAAATGTAAACATGAACTTAAAAAACTAAAAGTCCAATAAACATTTCATATATTTGAAAATTGGGCGGTTCTTCGGTTCCGAAACCGATACTCGTGGTTCCAGACCGAATCAAACCGAGAACCGAAATTTGAAATATTGAAGAACCGAGAACCGAACCGCGGTTCTAAAAGTCGGTTCGAGTTGGGTCGGTTCCGGTTTGGTTCTCGGTTCCAGTTCGATTCTCGTTCTATTTGCTCACCCCTATCCGGAATGATGTTTTACATCTAGACTCTCGATATTTTTGCCAGAAAATGCAAAATGAGGGTTGTATTCTATCAACACTAAAGTGGACTGTTTTCAACCTAAAATTGTTGAATCAAAATCTAATTTTTGTGAATAAATGTTTTATTTTCAAGCCAAGTAACTTGCAAAACTTATTATTTCTATTAAAAATGTAACATACCACAATAACATAAACTTTCCTAAATTTATTTAACAATCAGAAAGGTAGATTTTACAATTGATGAGAAATATTAACAGAAACCGATTTTTACACATTATTACAAATTATCAAATTATAACTTAAGTAGAGACATTAAACTTGACTAAAATCGTTAACGAGGCATAAACCAACTAAGTTTACAAACTACTTTACCATTCTAACACATATGGCATATAATCAAATATACAAATATACGTTTAAGCTATTAACGTAACATGTTAGTAGGGAATTTCATGTGAGGGGTTTCATCTGGGTAAACGTATTGAAGAGTTGTTGGATTTACGATTTAAAGTGTCCTAGCTCCTCAAACGTTTACTACATGACCTCTGAATCATGATAGCCCGAACAGTCATACGGTATTTAAACTAAACACACTACATAAACTAAACTGTTTCTATAAATGACATACACGATCACTATAACCAACTATATATGACATTATGATCAATATAATGACTTATATAGACTTGTTGTATTTACCTATCGTTATTTCAAAACCTAAGACGCTATATCCTATTATAGGTTACACGTAGAGATTTTACCGGCTTATCCATTAATTTCATTATACGTTTGATATCATTAGTCCACGGTGAGTCATGGCCCCACTCTTACTCTTTTAATACTCGTTTTAAACTATTTTGGGGAGATACATGCTTGGAAACAATTTACTCTTTTATCAAAATACATGATTTGCATTTACATACAGATACAAGTGCACAAAACATTTATACTTTTATGATGTGCTACATGTTTCAACTTTTCAGACATGATGTGTAGTTTTTATTGCGATATATGCCTTAATGTGTTAAACTTGTTTGCATTATTCTTGATCGCGTTATTCCTTGGCAACTGTTTAACTCCTGGAGGGAGCCGATAGAGAGGTATTGATAGTGCTATCGGGCTGACACCCCCACCCTTGTGTGCCTTAGTCTAGACCTTTGGGTGAATATAATCCAGTATAGGGTGTAAGCATGTGAAAGCAAGTCGTGAGGTTCAATTGGCTTTTACATTTTACATTAAGTACTTGCATATATCGTATATACATATGTCCTACTCATAACGCATTCAACATTTACAGTTATTTAATATGAACTTATATGTGGACCTAAGATGTTGCAATTTTTGTATGGGTGGGATTTGTAGTAGGATTAGGTTGACATATACTTGTCATGGGGATTCAATTATAAAAACTTTTCATTTTATTTGCAATAAACTATATGAACTCACCAACCATTGTGTTGACACTTTTTAGAATGTTTATCTCAGGTCTGTAAGGTGATAGCTGGTGCATGGAGCATAGAGTCGCACGTCATGTTTTTTAAGACTTACGCTTTTATAATTTACCATTCGATATGTTTTGAAAACATTTATGTATTGTACTATGGAATCTCTTGTTTGTAACTTTGATATTATTAATCGAATGGTAATTTTTTAAAACGTCTCATTTAGAGGTCATTTTCTATAACTTGTACTATTTGCTAATGAGTAATACCCCAGTGACACAATCTTTAGATGCGATATTTTGGGAGTGTTACAGACCCGGCCGGTTCCACCGGTTAAAACCTATTTCGGTCAAAAAGGGTCAAATTAAAACGGTTTATATATTTTCGAAACTCTGTTAGACCCGCCGGGTTTGAAGCGACCCGGATCAACCGGGTTTTCGAGATATATACATTTTTTTATCATTCCAAATATATATAAATTTAATTTTTGTGAAAGACTGGGTGGACCCGATTGTTGAACCGGTGACCCGGTAACTCGACCGGGTCGATTAAAGACCCGGTTTTTAAAATATTGATTAAACACTAACCCTATTTAAACTGAATGAAAATAAGATGGGTTATAAAGGAAAATATAATAAAATTTTATGGTTTCCATAAATAGTTTACCTAATTATTCCACTTTTTCACTTTTTCACTTTGAGAGTGTTACTATTTATAAGGTTCGTGCATGCACCGAATTTTTTATAATTTTTTAAATGATGTATTTTTATTATTAAAAAACTAATAGTTTAATTTTGTTTGTCTTTTAAAAGAAAAGCTAATAAGCTCAGTGTTTTGTGTATTTTAGATTAGTAAATGACCAAAAATGACATGGGTTGAAAATTATTAGCGTTGCATTAGGTAAAAATTATAATTAAATGTAACATTTCAATTTGTAATGAAGCGAGGCACGAAATCATGAAGAAGCTGGAATAACTCATATTATATAAGCCCAACTCTCTTTACATAAGTAACACTTTTGGAGCTTATCAAAAACCTGTTATATAAGCTCATAAATCAATTCATATAAGCTTAGCCAAACATTTGTTTAAACTTATTTAATACATATAAGCTAATAAACTTACCATACAAGCTTAGACAAAATACCCCTTAGATCAGTGTAATAACAAAATAACATTGACTTGTATCGTATAAAAAGAATGCCATAGTGATCAAACAACGTAGTTTGCGTATTCTATTTTGTACGACATTTGCCTTTTTTTTTGCAATATGTGTCACATTCCTAACGTGCCAAGTTATATACAACGGATGATCTTAGGCTATTTCCAGTAGTTATCTAGCAAAGAATGCATATATAATGCTCAAAATCTTTCCCTTCCTATACAAAATTTGACTTTATTCATGAATATATTTGATACCCTCTTTTGGATGGTGATTCATGTTATTTTTCTAAAGAGTCCAATACACATACAACACTTAATTGCAATCATAATAAGGATTAATTTGTTGTGACAACTCGTAATTTCGGTCATTTTACAAACTTTAAAAGTTTCACTATTTCATCATTTATCGTAAATTAGGTTTACAGTATCAAATTCACGTAACCTTAATGGTTTAGCTGCGAATTCATGAACATTTCATCGAGGACATTTCATATAGACTAGATTTAGTCTACATATCATTAATAACATCATTTCATATCAATTTATGCATGGGTTTGCATTTTCATTAAACGTTTATTTTCCTATTAAATAAACGCTATCGCGTAAACAATTATTTTGAACATTTGATCCGACACTTCCAAAATAATCCTAATATATTTTATACTCATTTTAAGACTATAAAATTATATTATTAGTTTACCCGATGTTTTCAATTTATTTTGTATATAAATTGTTATATTTATATAATTACGACGGTTTTCTTAAATACTACACGATTATTATTATTTCACTCAATTTTTGCAAGAAATGTATTTTATAATTTTTATGATCTCAATATATTTTATCTTGACCCGTTAAAATTTATTTTTATCTAACGCTACCCTAAATACTCAAATGTGTCTACAAGTTACCACTTATCTTTATTTAACTTCACATTTACTTAACATTACATACACATAATTAAAAAAAAATAATTAATAGAATGACTAAACCCCTTGTCGACAAGGGGGGGTGAGTCATTTGATTTGACTAAATATCTACTAAGTATATTGTATTATACTCATTTACAAACACATTCACTTCATTTTCACAAGTGTAAGATCAAAATTTCTCTCTTCCTTCTCTCTCTAAAACCGCAACCACAAGGAGACCAAGAAGGAGATCATAAAATTTTCAATCAAGTTTTATATACTCTAGTATCACTCTTGTTTAAGGTTTTGCAATATAAACCTTGGGTGATTAGGAAAAATCCTTTGTTCTCATAACCTCATCAAGTTACTTGTAAGCTTTCATATTCATGATCATATTTCATATTCATTTTCATGGTCATTTCATTTTATTTGAGAAAACATGCAAGTCTCATGAGGTTTATACCACTTTTCATTGATTTTAAGAGTTATGTATATATAAGTCATCCTATAATTACTCCTTGTTATATATCACTCTTGGTGATGTCTAGGAACCCATGACACCCTAAGAAGGTGTATGGTAGGATTAGAATAGCTTCGAGTTGTTTTGAATGGGTTAGAATAGGTTTGGCGCGAGAAAACTCATTTCGACAAGTTTGCAAAAGGGTCTGTCCTTATTTTCAAAATCTGGAAAATCCGACAGTGAATAAAATATTTTGGCCTAGATATTTAGAAAATACACTTTAAAACGAAAACGTGGCCGCTTGAACGGATTAAAACGGAGCTATAACGAAGAAGTTATGAATTTTTCAAGTTGGCGACGAAAACTATAATTTTCTGGAAATTTCAGCATGTATTGTTTATTTTGTACGAGTCAAAAATGAAACTTAGGTGTTATAAATTATGTCGACTTGTCAAAAATATATTAGTATACTTTGATACGAAGCTAAGGACATATAAAACGTAGAAAACGGACTTGTAACGATTAAATTATACACGTTTTCACAAAGTTGCCGTAACTTTATTATATAAGAAAACTATATTATTTCTAATAGACAAGTATTACGGTAAACAAGTGACCATGTTGAAGGTCGTTTTTAACATTGATGTAGAACTTTTATAAAGTGATGTCTTCTAGTAAAAGTAAGTTCGCCAAGTATATTTTCCAAAATGTCCAATCGTTTGTCTAGCGGAGTTGTAATGAATTAATTACGGTCACTCAAACTTGGCCGAAAACCACCCTTAAACAATATTTTGGACTAAAGTACCATACTTAACCTATATTTTCTTTGTGATCGAGACCTCTAGGATGGAAACTTAAACACTAAAACTTTGAGATTATGATACAAGCTTCCCAAAACCGTTGAGTTCGTTTCCTAACGCTCGACGTGCACCATTTTACGACTAGCTTTTCGAGGCCATTTTAGTCACTTTCATGAAATTTCAACGACATTATTTTACTGACGAAAAGTTATAATTTCATAATAAATCATTAAATGACTATCGAGGATATCATTTCAACGTAAATACTTGTAAAGTATTTTATAACATGACGAGATGTCATAAACATATATTTCGACGATAAATTCTATTTTCAAAAGCGTACAAGTGGTATAGATTACATATGGATTTGCATGCACGACATTGTTTCATGATTTACATTAGAACATATCATTCATAATAGGTCACGGTCGAGGTTGCGCCTCATTTCAAGATTGCCATTATATCATCATTATCATTGCAACAGTGAGTTTTCATAGCCCGATTTATTCAAGTTTTACTTATTTCAAACCTACGGGGAGAATACATTGCACATCATTTTATTACGATACCAAGTATATCAAATTCATTACATTGCTTAAGTTACCTCATGCCAATTGAATGTCCCCATTATATAACATGAACCGTTAATTCCGAAAGAAGCGAGGGTGAGTGGATAGATCTATCGAGGTGACTCCTCCATCCGGGTTGGTGGATTCCAACCGGTTAAACGGATGCATTTCATTTAATAACATTATTTGAGTTGTTTGGCAAACACTCTGTTGAAGCGAACATCATGATCGATCTAGTTTCGTGTCATGGACTTATAGCAATTGTATCATTTTGTGACATCATTGTCATACATAATTTATACTTGTGGTAGTCGATTAAACATTTTCATGAACTCTATGAACTCACTCAACCTTTGTGTTGACACTTTTAGCAATGTATTTTCGTGTAACTAAGGCATTCACTTCATGGCATGCATGTGGACATATCATAGAGTCGCGGTGACGACGCGTCTCACGTGGGATTTATACACTTTAAAAACATCGTTTGACTTGTACCAAACTTATTTTCCGCACATAGTAACTTTCATTTGGGACCTATCTTTGTAACTCTGAATGTTTTAATATATCAAACGATGTTCTTTTCAAACGACACTTTAGGTCGTTCAATATAACTGTGATTGTGATGCTATGACAGTCAATCCCCAGGAATTCCATTCACGCAAAATGTAATTTGGGGTGTGACATTGGCATCGAGCTTGATTATAGAGAACTAGGTTGCATCATTGACCCTAGACTATAACTACATCATCATAGCATCTCATCATTTCATCATAAGTGCATAGTCACTATACATGCGGTTTCATACGCACATTTTGCGAGTTATTTACTTTCATTTCAAAATCGATTGTCACATAGATGCCTTCAAATACCCATCCCATCATACTCACATCACTTTGACATGGAGAATGCCCTGTCATTCCCTATCACAATTTTAACATCAGTTGACTCAACACCGATAACATCAGATGATGAGACTGAACCTTTTTAGGAGGACGAAGTTGCACCTACACCATCACGATCACTATTGATTCACCGTAGGATCAGGACAATTTTTATCATTCTGTTGGGACAAATTATACCATTTGGTAGAACTTATAGGCTTAGTCCTAATGAACCTATTTTCTTAACTCACCACAAGGATTTTCATCATCATTGTCATCATTTTCATCATCATTGTCATCTGAGTACCATCCGTGCCATCACATCTCATAGACACTACTCATACATTTGACTTGCGACTTGGGAAGCGTGCATGATTTGACACACCATTACCATTTATCACTAAGATTATAGACACTACACTATCTCATAGATTTGAGGACTGTGAGAGTTTCTAGGGCTATTGTTATTAGACCGCCTACTACTCCTACACTTGAGACACGATTAGACCATCAACAGAACAGATAATAAGTACCTTTCTATTTAATGTAATCTTTATCATTTATTATCTCCACGATAATCACAACCTTTGTTTATTTCATTCCTTATTCCAATTGCCCAATTTTCAATCATTTCGCGATGATACCTCACTATCTTACTAGGGTTAGGCCAACTTTATTCTTGACCAATTAGGAGACTATTACCATTCTATGAGGTTTCCCATGTATCCTACAAACCATTCAACAAATTATATTTCAAGTTACTTTGCTACTACTTCATGAAATTATTTCACTTAATTTTATTTCAAGCTATTCTACACTATCTTAGAAACATTGTTTCATAAAGTTTTAAAACAAGTTGTTTCGTTACCACCCTATCAATTGGTTTTCAATCATTTTATCAACGATTTAATATCATCATGCTAAACGATTTTCATGTTACTCGAAAAATTATTGAGCCATTATCTTACAAAACAAAACGTTGAATACCATCTAAAACTTGGAGGAACATAATACCATTTCAACAAAACCAAGCATCACATCATTTGTCCTCGATTATACATGGCTTGATCACCTATGTATAATTCAGAAGAATTATGTCATGAAAGTAACAAGCATCATTTCAAATCTCTTAAAACAATCTTCACTCAAAAGCAAAGCTTTGTAATCGATAAATTGTTCATAAACATTTCTTTTGTTAACACTCTATAGAAGCCTATATCATTCATCCTCACTCAACCAATAAGTTAGAATTTGACGAGTTACCTTTTAGGAAAGGCTTCCTATACAATCTATGAGGAGGATTCCTCGATACAAGAAAACAATGAAAGGATTTTAGAATTACCAACAAGGACTAGAAGTAGGTAGTAAGATCTTTCAAAACTCAACAAAAATCTTAAGACATCACGAGACAATCCGAACCACTATCTTTGGATTAGAAGCCAAATTCTATTATTTCAAAAGTACTAGCTAGACCGAGTTACAAGATTTAGTACGAAGCGAATACACACTAAGCAACACTATAGGACAAACCAAGTCTTCTAATCAAGACTACGTAACATTTCATTAAACATGGCCTCAACAATATGTGAACTTCCCTACAATGAGTTTCCTTAAAGGAAAATTTGGTTAAATTAAGGTTATCGATATAAACTTCCCTAAGGCATTGTGTTCTCTAGAAATTCCAAGTAACTTCACTTCTATATCAAGAGATGCAACAGGTTTGAACATATCGGACAATCAATGACACTCCATCTACAAGTGAAATTAGAACAAACATTCTTCGACACATAGTATAGTGATATCTATGTTCTTGCTAGCATGATAACAATCTAAGTGATGAAATATTTTAGAAGCACTCAATATCGGAACAAATCTTGAAAATCAACCACCACACCACATCACTTAAATATTTAAGGTTTTGTGACTTGACAACATAGAGCATGGAAACACTTGATAATCAAACAATAAACATTTTAGTCATGGAGACTAAGCACCTTAGGCAAGGAAGACTCAAGTCATGACATTCGCTAGAACTAGAAACGCGAGGAATCACAATTGTTACCCATAATCTATTCTTTTCAATAAGGTCCTTTTCGACGACTTAACATTTTGAAATTTGGCACAGAGACACGTGGTATCAATTCCAGCTTGTACCTATTATAAGCTATTCGATTCACCTTAGGCTTCGACAATCATTTCAAGATTCCCATGGAATCTATTAGGACATGAGTACCACCTATTATCCTCACTCAATGGTTAGAGCGAGAGAACAATTCAAACATTTGAAGATATGCTCAAGGCATGTGTGATTTTCTAGAAATGATTAGGTAAATCATTCTTCATCGAACAAGTTGCTTTACAACAATAGTTATTACATGAACATATTGACTACACCAATTGAGGCACTCTAAGGTTGAGGTGTCAATCACTTATTCACGGGCAAAAATCGGGAAAGTCCAACTCACTAGTCAATGACTCATTCATGAAACAACAAAGTGATCATACAAATCAAGAATCGCCACAAGTAACAACATATAGCTAGATAAGCTACGTCGATATACGACGCAAAATATTGGAAGTATGTTCCATAAGTCGCAAACCATTAGAATTTCAAGTTGGCAACAAATTTATGTTCAAAGTCCCGTCTTGGAAAGGCGTGGTACGATTCAGAAAACATTGGACGACCCAATGCGACTCAAATATCCTCACCTTTTCACAAGTAACATCGTAGAACCTAACATGGACTGAATTCAGGGACTGAATTCCTTTTTGGTTGGGCGAATGTGACAACTCGTAATTTCAGGTCATTTTACAAACTTTAAAAGTTTCACTATTTCATCATTTATCGTAAACTAGGTTTACAGTATCAAATTCACGTAACCTTAATGGTTTAGTCTGCGAATTCATGAACATTTCATCGAGGACATTTCATATAGACTAGATTTAGTCTACATATCATCAATAACATCATTTCATATCAATTTATGCATGGGTTTGCATTTTTCATTAAACGTTTATTTTCCTATTAAATAAACGCTATCGCGTAATTGATTATTTTGAACATTGATCCGACACTTCCAAAATAATCCTAATATATTTTTATACTCATTTTAAGACTATAAAATTATATTATTAGTTTACCGATGTTTTCAATTTATTTTGTATATAAATTGTTATATTTATATAATTACGACGGTTTTCTTAAATACTACACGATAATTATTATTTCACTCAATTTTTGCAAGAAATGTATTTTATAATTTTATGATCTCAATATATTTTATCTTGACCCGTTAAAATTTATTTTTATCTAACGCTACCCTAAATACTCAAATGTGTCTACAAGTTACCAATTATCTTACAAACTAACATTTACTTAACATTATATACATACATAATAAAAAAAAACATTAATTCTTGACTAACACCCCTTGTCGACAACAAGGGTGAGTCATTTATTTTGACTAAATATCTACTAAGTATATTGTATTATACTCATAAACAAACACATTCACTTCATTTTCACAAGTAAAAGATCAAAATTTTCTCTTTCTTCTCTCTAGAACCGCAACCATAAGGAGAAGAAGGAGATCATCATAAAATTTTCTAGACAAGTTTTTTACACTCTAGTATCACTCTTGTTTAAGGTTTTGCAATATAAACCTTGGGTGATTAGGAAAAATCCTTTGTTCTCATAACCTCATCAAGTTACTAGTAAGCATTCATATTCATGATCATATTTCATATTCATTTTCATATTCATTTCATCATATTTGAGAAAACATGCAAGTCTCATGAGGTTTATACCACTTTTCATTGATTTTAAGAGTTATGTATATATAAGTCATCCTATAATTACTCCTTGTTATATATCACTCTTGGTGATGTCTAGGAACCCATGACACCCTAAGAAGGTGTATGGTAGGATTAGAATAGCTTCGAGTTGTTTTGAATGGGTTAGAATAGGTTTGGCGAGAAAAACTCATTTCGACAAGTTTGCAAAAGGGTCTGTCCTTATTTTCAAAATCTGGAAAATCCGACAGTTTGTAAAATATTTTGGCCTAGATATTTAGAAAATACACTTTAAAACGAAAACGTGGCGCTTGAACGGATTAAACGGAGCTATAACGAAGAAGTTATGAATTTTTCAAGTTGGCGACGAAAACTATAATTTTCGAAAATTTCAGCATGTATTGTTTATTTTGTACGAGTCAAAATGAAACTTAGGTGTTATAAATTATGTCGACTTGTCAAAAATATATTAGTATACTTTGATACAAAGCTAAGGACATATAAAACGTAGAAAACGGACTTGTAACGATTAAATTATACACGTTTACACAAAGTTGCCGTAACTTTATTATATAAGAAAACTATATTATTTCTAATAGACAAGTATTACGGCAAACAAGTGACCATGTTGAAGGTTGTTTTAACATTGATGTAGAACTTTTATAAAGTGATGTCTTCTAATAAAAGTAAGTTCGCCAAGTATATTTTCCAAAATGTCCAACCGTTTGTCTAGCGGAGTTGTAATGAATTAATTACGGTCACTCAAACTTTGCCGAAAACCATCCTTAAACAATATTTTGGACACAAGTACCATACTTAACCTATATTTTCTCCGTGATCGAGACCTCTAGGATGGAAACTTAAACACTAAAACTTTGAGATTATGATACAAGCTTCCCAAAACCGTTGAGTTCGTTTCCTAACACTCGACGTGCACCATTTTACGACTAGCTTTTCGAGGCCGTTTAGTCACTTTCATGAAATTGTCAAATGACATTATTTTACGACGAAAAGTTATAATTTCATAATAAATCATTAAATGACTATCGTAGGATATCATTTCAACGTAAATACTTGTAAAGTATTTTATAACATGACGAGATGTCATAAACATATATTTCGACGATAAATTCTATTTTCAAAAGCGTACAAGTGGTATAGATTACATATGGATTTGCATGCACGACATTGTTTCATGATTTACATTAGAACATATCATTCATAATAGGTCACGGTCAGAGGTTGCGCCTCATTTCAGCATTGCCATTATATCATCATTATCATTGCAACAGTGAGTTTTCATAGCCCGATTTATTCAAGTTTTACTTATTTCAAACCTACGGGAGAATACATTGCACATCATTTTATTACGATACCAAGTATATCAAATTCATTACATTGCTTAAGTTACCTCATTGCCAATTGAATGTCCCCATTATATAACATGAACCGTTAATTCGAAAGAAGCGAGGGTGAGTGGATAGATCTATCGAGGTGACTCCTCCATCCGGGTTGGTGGATTCCAACCGGTTAAACGGATGCATTTCATTTAATAACATTATTTGAGTTGTTTGGCAAACACTCTGTTGGGCGAACATCATGATCGATCTAGTTTCGTGTCATGGACTTATAGCAATTGTATCATTTTGTGACGACATTGTCATACATAATTTATACTTGTGGTAGTCGTATTAAACATTTTCAACAACTCTATGAACTCACTCAACCTTTGTGTTGACACTTTTAGCAATGTATTTTCGTGTAACTAAGGCATTCACTTCATGGCATGCATGTGGACATATCATAGAGTCGCGGTGACGACGCGTCTCACATGGGATTTATACACTTTAAAAACATCGTTTGACTTGTACCAAACTTATTTTCCGCACATAGTAACTTTCATTTGGGACCTATCTTTGTAACTCGAATGTTTTAATATATCAAACGATGTTCTTTTCAAACGACACTTTAGGTCGTTCAATATAACTGTGATTGTGATGCTATGACGATCAATCCCGAGAATTCCATTCCGCAAAAATGGTAATTTGGGGTGTGACAATTGCAAATGAGTTTGACATTTGCAAATGCTCCCCATTGGTGTATACTCCCACTTGTTTGGGCCACCAAAGAATCGAGCTATGGATGAGTGCTACAAAGCAAGTGTTGGTAGAGCGTGAGCATATATATATATATATATATATATATATATATATATATATATATATATATATATATATATATATATATATCTATACATATATATGAGACTACACATACCACATATATAATGCTTACTAGGCATTTAATGATGACATGGCGCCTTTATGATGAGGTGGAAATGCCACCATGGCGCTATATCCGGTTACATTATAAAAAAAAAAAATTATAGTGACCAAGAATCGAACTTGGGTCTCAACATTCACACCTAACGCCTACCACTAAGGCAAATCACAATTTTGTGTATTATCTTCTACTTCAAACTAATATACTTGATTTCTACTCATAAATGCAGCTTTTACACTAAAATTCAATGCCGGTCAAAGGTAATTTATAACCTCCCCTCAACATTCGCTGCACATTCCAAAACCTTATCAAATCAGAATAATCATCAAATCAATTTAACGCCTAATCTATACCATATTTTTTTGGTGTGTCTCTTTTTTTTTTAAGGAATCAGTGTTTTCATTTGATGCTATTTTAAATTTATGTTGCAATTGATCTTAATTTCTGTTGCTGATTTTAGGTTTATGTTACAGGAAATCATGGAAGAGTTTAAACACAAAGTACTCTTTAAAATTGTTTGATCGGACCATCGATTGATTTAAACGGTATGTTTATGATTTGAACTAATAATTTTAGGTTTATCATTTTGTAAAGGAATTGTTAGGTCACTAGTTTTACAACACAAGCTTATAAGAAGAGATAAGGCGATTGAGCAAGCTCTAACACATACACACGTTAAGCAATAATACGGTTGTGAGAAGATGTATGTGAAGAAAGAAAAATTGAACAACCAACCCTCAAATGAGGGTTTACAAGAGTTTATATAGGCGAGGAGCTAGGGCAACACTCTCCTTCCCTATTCCTTATTGAGCTTGGATCAAGCTTATGGGCCTTCATAAGCTTGACCTTAAACAAACATAAAGGCCATAATAAAGCTACCTATTACATATGAAATATAAATACTTGAAATCTCGATTAGAGTGATTCCAACAATCTCCCCTCAGTATATATGAATGTAAACGGTGAAGGCGTTGATGTAATAGTAGTTGAGGACGATCTTCGACATTCTTCTTTCTTGTGAGAGAATTGTTTTGAATCGAACAATCTCCCAGTGTAGAGATCGCTATCTTTGAGCAGTTGTGCTTTGACGTCATCTTTAACTTTGTTCTTTGATCATTGTTCTTTGTGTGAAAGTGATAGTATGTTGTTGCACATCGATGCGCCTCAGTGCGCTTTCCGCTTGCTCAAAGTGTCTCCACGTCATTCTTCAACATGCTCACACGCTCTTTGGCGTTGGAAATCAATCGATGAAGTTCTTTAAGTCTTTGACTTTGTAGATTCTTTGATTAGAAGGAGAATCATTCTGACTGTTGTGTTGCATTGGGATAGAACTTCCATTAGTGATGATGTTGGTGAACATGAGAAGAATCAAGACGATCATCCCGCCTCCGAGCTTCCATAAGAAGAAAACATTTCAAGCGAGCTTAGTAATAAGCGGTTTCCGGCACTTACAAGTTTGAACTTGAGAGGTTAACGACATAGTGAAAACACAACTCTAATTTTACAAAGGCCGTTGTTAACCGGAGTCCCACAAGTGAGATAACGCGATGTCTGCGGTACATCTACGGCTCGAGATGAGTCAGCCGAGGTACAATCAAGCATCACCTCACGATCAGAGACCGTTTGAGACACACTCCGCGTAATCCACGGGAGTTACCGATGACCGTCGGGGGTTGTTTGATGTTGACCCCCGGCGGAGTTTCCATTCAATCACCGAGATCACGGATGTGAACCTCTCATAAATGTTCTCGATGATTGCTAAGATCTGTGAAGGACTCGATATGAACCATCGATGATCTTATTGTTGATCATCAAGTGATTAAATGTCAAGTGTACCTAAGAGATCTTTTGATGAATCTCGTGGCTCTAAACTCAATAGTGCGTTTTGGTTTTCCCGGAGTGGAGACAAGGGAGGGTCTCTTTTCAATACCATGATCTCTAAGAAAGCTAATAGTTTATGTAGGGTTCCTGCGAGAATGAAACAAGCTTTGAGAGAAACTTGAGTGGCTAAGAAGGTTTAGTGCATGCGCCATCGGGTCCATGGCGACTTTTAATCTCAATACCGGTGTCACTATGTGACAACCAAGAGTATATGAATTGAACCCGGTGTACGCCCTAAGTTGAATAATGCGGAGGGCTATTTCTTTTCACCTTTACTTTACATTTCTTTTGATTCTTCAACTCCTTCTTTCTCCGATTCTCATTTTCTCCTTTACAATCATTCCTAAGGACTTCTAACACTAACTAATGGTAGTGTCCTTGGTAGATCCTCCTCCGGCTGGCGGATCATAGGGACAGTTATTCCTAACCTTAGTCACCTTATAACTCCATGACTAACCTATGTTTGCCATTAAAACCACATCGTATGTGAAAATATCTCAAAGGGTTTGTAAATGAAAAACATGTTTGAACCATTGTGAGATAAGTTTTTGCATAAATACTCCTCCACATGTGCTTAATAGTTTTAATGGTTAAATGCACAGTGAGGAAAGAGCTGCACTTTTGAATTGATTCGAAGATAGACAATCCCCGCGAGACACGGTTCGCTTGCATAGTTAAAGAGTTACATTGTCGGCTTTTAGGTGACAACTAGCTCTAATAACTATCTTGAAGGTGTGACAAACCTCGAAAGGTTGTCATACCACGTAGTTCATGTCTATCAAGAGTTTCTAATGGTACTTTCTACTTGGACAAGTCCCCGTAACCACCCGCATTTTTAGGTTACTTTTTATTTTCGAGAATTTACTATTCACTTTTACTATTCAAATTCACTATTCATCTCGTAAAATTTTTAATCCACATTCTCGTAAGATAAATTATTTTAGTAATAACCTTTATTTTCGCAAAATTATTAAGTAAACATCGCTTTAGACGGTCCACTGCTTAAACATCACGCGCTTAGCTGAAAATCAACCCCGATAATTTTCCTCGCATCGATAAATTTTAGATCCTTCATGATTAATTTGAGAATTTTAAGAATTATTATTTTAATATTACCAAATAAGCCCGTATTACCGAACAAAACTAAACTTACGTTTTAAACAATTCTACTTACATCCGGACTTAACGATTCTCAGACCGTGTTTCTAATATATTTTTGACACTTTTACATTTTTTGAAAAGTCAAACATATTTCCTCCTCCTTTGACCATAAAGGAATTAAGCTTGTACGCTCTACGCTTTTTGCTTAAATCGCGTAACTTTTAAACTTCACAAATAATCGTTAAATTATCTCGTATGACGAAAACCATATTTTGACATCTCATATCACTTTAGACTAATTTTAGTCTACTCTAAATAAATTCACGGTCGCTTCCACGAAATTTCGTTATTTTCGATAACTGCAATTACGCGTTTTTGACCCGTATTTCCAGGCTTTAACCGCTTTTGCACCCAATGAGACTTATCACCCATTTTATATTTTTATATGGAGTATAATGATGAGTTTCATCATTCCTTCAAGTTTCATATTTTACGATACCGGCTTTACGTTTTGTGGCTTGAGTTATGATTAACGGAACCAAAACTCACTCCGTAACCAAGATAATACCAAAACTAACCACAAAGTCATCTTATCTCTTCCATGGCAGACCTTAGGGGATTCATCATATTGGTGGCATCATCCAACCTTGGTTCATTAAGATCATTACAAGTGTCCTAAACCTAACCATGGTTAATATTTAACCCAATATATGGTTAACCAAACTTACCCTCCTATAAATAGCAAGTGAAATACATCCTAAACACCCTCATAAACTGAAATGGGTCGTTCATATCATCAAACCCTCATATCTTCCATAATTTGTTCCATAAACTCCAAGTTTATGCAAGGAAGTTCCAAAAGATCAAGCTACTACATCAAATCTCTAGCAAGTTTAAGTGATATTCTTGAGTTTAGATCCACTCAAGTCACTTAATACTTCATCACCAACTCTTCAAGATTGCAAGGGTGCCAAGGTGTAGAAAGCTAGCTCAATCCGAAGTCCTAAGTGTTCAATCAATGTCCGATCCTTACTAAGTTACTCCTTTCTTATTGAAAGCCAAAAGTTGTAAGCAACTTATCACCACCATCATCTCATCTTTATTATTCATAATCTTAACTATTTCATACTATATATATAGTTACTATGTTGATTCATGATGTACATATACTCAATCACTTGTTTTAATTCACAAATTGTCATAAAAGTAACAAACTAGTAAACTAGTCATATTCTACACGCATGAGACCATTAAAATTAGTAACATATGGACTTTCTAATTTATATAATATGGTAGACAAGATAAAAAGGTAAACATAGCAATTTGAATCACCCAAACGGACAAACGAGTCAAAAGTTATAAGCAAAAGAAGTTAGCGAAACCTAAACGCCAAAACCGCCATGTATAAGTTATTATGGTTCTATCTTTTAAAAGTGGTACTTAGTCCGTTTCATCAAAACGCTAAAACACCTAAAGTTGTCCGAACGACGCTTTTCCTTCAATAGCAAAGAAGCTCGGACCTTGAAAACGCATAAATAGGCCATAAATCTTTCAAAACAGAAGCTGCCAGAAATATAGTCACATAACTATACTTTTGTCACAACTAAAAGCAAACCAAGAGGCCTAATGGCCATAAGCCAAGACCACGGCTACGGCTAAGACCAAAGTCACGCAAGGCCATGGCTAAAGCCTTAAGGCTTGTTTGCCCAAGACCGTTAACTATGGTAATTATATTTATGAAACGACGAGAACTTGTAAAAACTAGATACTTATTAAAAACATGATAAACTTTATGTTATAACAATCTTCACTCAAAACATATGTTGTATCTACTAAGTGCTACAAAAGTAGGGAGCTTCATGTGAGGGGTTTCATTTGGGTAAACGGATCGACGAGTTGTCGGATTTACTGAATTAAAGTGTCCTAGCTCCTAACGCTTACTACATGACCTCCGAATTATGATGGCCCGAACGGTAGTAACGATATATATAAACTAAACATGTTTTCACAACTAGACCACTTCTATAAACGACATACTCAAATACCATGTACTACATCATGATCAACATAGGAATATATATAGGATGGTTTATGTTTCTTAAACATTATTCCAAACCTAAGTCGCAACATCCTATTTTAGGTTGCTCGTAGAAGTTCTCACGGCATATCCATCATTCTCATTATACATTTGATATCATTTACTCGAGGTGAGTTCATAGCCCCGCTTTCTATTACTTAAATTGTTTTACAAACCCTTGGGGAGATACATGCTTTATTTTAAACCGAACACATTGCTTTCAAATTCTATACTTATCGGATTATTTTACTTGCACTAAGTTACCGATTTGCCAATCTTAAGTCCCTAAATCATGAATCATTAATCACGAAAGTAAGTGAAATGAATATTGTGGATAGATCTATCGGGATTGATTTAATCCCGTTTGTTTGACCTGATCCGTAACAAACGCACTATATTTGAGTACATCGTAAAATGGCAAATTTTACCTACTGGGAGCATCGGTTACTATTATATGACAACAAGTTAACGCCTTGATTGCATGATGCTTAGTGAATAATAAATCTGCTTTGGTTTTCAAACCACCGTGTGAATTTATAACTCACACTACAAACATAATGTGTTCAACCATCAAAAACTCTATGAATTTCACTCAACCTTTGTGTTGACAGCTTTAAGCATGTATTTCGGTCCATAATGTCAAGTCGCACGGAAGAGCGAGAACTAGATCAAGAAGGCTATAAATTTTATTATCATTCGAAACATATTTAATGTATTTTGTAAACAATGGAACCAATCGGACCTCATTTTGTAAACTCCGATATTTATATAAATCGAATGATAAATCTTTTAAAACGACTCCATTAGAGTTCGTTTTCTATTGTTATGATCATAGTGCAGGCGAAGTAACACCCGTTTGAATTCACTGCGTATCATGAAATTGGGGTGTTACAGATTGGTATCGAGCCACGATTATAGAGAAACGGGTCTAATTGAGACTTAAACTATAACTACTTTTACAAACAAAACATTTTATAGCCTTCCGTTCTCCGTGCCTTCCATCCTCCGCATTTATTATGTGACTTTTAGGCATTTTAAGCTATACAAACATACTAGTATATTGATATATACACTTGACATAATTTCAATCATAAACAAAGTACTCAACATATCGAGTATGCCTATTCTAAGGCATTACGGCACAATCATATTTTCCTAATCTCCCAATCATGCCTCTACTGCATTTTAGGATTTCGAACTTCCTCCAAGACATTGTAATCGGTTACAATGGTCTTTCCAACTTCCAGACATTGTGAGATACAATGGTCTCTATCATTTCTCAAGACATCGTGGGTTACACAATGGTCTCTATCATTTCTCAAGACATTGCGAGTTACACAATGGTCTCTCCATTATTTCTCAAGACATTGCGAGTTACAATGGTCTCTTCATCATTTCTCAAGACATTGCGGGTTACACAATGATCTCTATCATTTCTCAAGACATTGTGGGTTACAATGATCTCTCCATCATTTCTTAGACATTGTGAGTTGCACAATGGTCTCTATTATTTTCTAGACATTGTGAGTTACACAATGGTCTCAACTATTTCTCGTATCATGTAGTGGCACAATGGTCTCAACTACTCCTCGATATTGTAAGTTATACAATAGTCTATAAAATTATCTTATAAACATTATATGATATTGTTTTACATGAAACCCGTCACATCTATCAATTTCCCTAATGAAAATACAAGAAATGGGATTTCTAACGACAAAGTGAATCATCATCTACAAAAGTCAAGTTCAAGAACTTTCTACATTCATCAAAATTCTCTTTGAAACCTTCATTGTTAAATGTCCGTGAATCTTAGAATTACTTAAGATTTCCTTTCTTTCCACACGTATCTACCCGCATTTATCTTCTATGCAAAGGAATGTGAAAACATAGGTTACAAGTCTTTTATGGCGGGGGTCTTGCAATCGAATGGTTTGATATCGCCTTGCTTAGTGGACAATTTCTCAAAAGCTATGGATATCACAAGTATACCTAATTTAGGTATTTGAAAATTTTATCGAACCTCGGCTAAATATAGCCTAATCACCTATATTTAACCTTGGGATAATGGATCATAGTCCGATTAACTATGTTCGACTTAAATTTTCAAACACTAAGAATAGTTATACAAGGGTTATATTCAGGTTAATTTCTTACTTAAACTCGATAAACCACCGAAATTCATTAAAAGATCTAGAGACGCCGATAGTGTTTTACCACTCAATGAGATCTTAACACTTATGTATACTACCTAATTTCATTCTTGAAAGTTTTCATTTATGAAATAATCCTAACTACTATCTTAGGATAATCATCAAATCTTCTCGTCATTTCTTAGAAGTGCTAGCCTGCTTAGGTTTCAAGGATATCATTCCGCCATAATACTTTAAAATTCACTTTGATTTTAAAACAAACTTGACATCTCTACCTAAGAATAATGGTAGCGTATGCTACACTCTTCTAATCATCAACCTATCACATCATTATCTCGAACCCCATTGTAAGTCAATATATAAAACTTCACACTATCACGCTTCCTTCAAACACTAGTAGACATAAACACTACTATATATAGTCATCCCGAAACCACCTAAGATAGGATCAACTTTGGAAATGGTTTGGATAACCACTTGCCACTAGCAAAACTTTCCCTACAATGACAGTTATCACATCATTACAAACCGTTTCACATCAACAATATCTTACACCTTTGATTAACAACGAGTTACCTAACAACAACAAAACTATTCTATTTGAGGCACTATATAGACGAAAGTGTCATCAACCATTTGTTGGACTAAGGTGTTCGAGAGATCACCCACGAAACAACTAAGAAACCATACAAATATAAATTAGGCTCCATGCCGCACAATTATCACCAAAAACTCCATGTTAGAAATTAAGGTTTTATTGATAGCCTCGATACAATAAGATATGATTCGTTTTGAGAATCGGGAAAAGCCAAACTTTAGGTATATTGGACTCTATAAGATTTTAACAAAACCCTTTAGGTTATCAACTTAAGCCACATGGTATATAATACATTCTATGACCAAAACTTGAGAACACAAAGATTAGAATTCGCGATACATCCGCATTTCCCTAGACAATTCAACATCGGTAACACACCCGAATTCGGACGGAATTCCCATTAAAGGGTGAGATCAGAACCACCGCATTTTAGGTTACTTTTTATTTTCTAGAATTTACTATTCACTTTACTATTCAAATTCACTATTCATCTCGTAAAATTTTTAATCCACATTCTCGTAAGATAAATTATTTTAGTAATAACACGAGAGTTCGACCATCGTTAGATTATTTTCATAAAAATTATTAAGTAAACATCGTTTTAAAGTTTCGTTTTAGACGGTCCACCGTTTAAACATCACGCCGCTTAACGAAAATCAACCACGATAATTTTCCTCGCATCGATAAATTTTAGATCCTTCATGATTAATTTGAGAATTTTTAAGAATTATTATTTTAATATTACCAAATAAGCCCAGTAATGAACAAAACTAAACTTACGTTTTAAACAATTCTACTTACATCCGCAGACTTAACGATTCACGACCGTGTTTCTAATATATTTTTGACACTTTTACATTTTTGAAAAGTCAAACATATTTCCCTCCTCCTTTGACCATAAAGGAATTAAGCTTGTACGTTCTCGCTTTTGCTTAAATCGTAGAACTTTTAAACTTCACAAATAATCATTGTTATCTCGTATGATGAAAACCATATTTTGACATCTCATATCACTTTTAGACTAATTTTAATCTACTCTAAATAAATTCACGGTCGCTTCCTAAAATTTCGTTATTTTCGATAAACTGCAATTACGCGTTTTGACCCGTATTTCGACTTTAACCAGTTTTTTGCACCCAATGAGACTTATCACCCATTTTATATTTTTATATGGAGTATAATGATGAGTTTCATCATTCCTTCAAGTTTCATATTTTACGATACCCGGTTTACGTTTTATGGCTTGTTAGCGATTAACGAACCAAAACTCACTCCGTAACCAAGATAATACCAAACTAACCACAAAAGTCATCTTATCTCTTCCATGGCAGACCTTAGGGGGGGAGTCATCATATTGGTGGCATCATCCTAACCTTGGTTCATTAAGATCATTACAAGTGTCCTAAACCTAACCATGGTTAATATTTAACCCAATATATGATTAACCAAACTTACCCTCCTATAAATAGCAAGTGAAATACATCCTAAACACCCTCATAAACTGAAATGGGTCGTTCATATCATCAAACCCTCATATCTTCCATAATTTGTTCCATAAACCCAAGTTTATGCAAGGAAGTTCAAAAGATCAAGCTACTACATCAAATCTCTAGCAAGTTTAAGTGATCTTCTTGAGTTTAGATCCACTCAAGTCACTTAATACTTCATCACCAACTCTTCAAGATTGCAAGGGTGCCAAGGTGTGAAAGCTAGCTCAATCCAAGTCCTAAGTGTTCAATCAATGTCCGATCCTTACTAAGTTACTCCTTTCTTATTGAAAGCCAAAAGTTGTAAGCAACTTATCACCACCATCATCTCATCTTTATTATTCATAATCTTAAATATTTCATACTATATATATAGTTACTATGTTGATTCATGATGTACATATACTCAATCACTTGTTTTAATTCACAAATTATCATAAAAGTAACAAACTAGTAAACTAGTCATATTCTACACGTGTGAGACCATTAAAATTAGTAACATATGGACTTTCTAATTTACATAATATGGTAGACAAGATAAAAGGTAAACATAGCAATTTGAATCACCGAAGCGGACAAACGGTCAAAAGTTATAAGCAAAAGTTAGCGAAACCTAAACGCAAAACCGCCATGTATAAGTCATTAAGGTTACGTATTTTTAAAAGTGGTACTTCTAGTCCGTTTCATCAAAAAGTTAAAACACGAAAGTTGTCCGGAACGACGTTTTCCTTCAATAGTAAAGAAGCTCGGACCTTGAAAACGCATAAATAGGCCATAAATCTTTCAAAAACAGAAACTGCCGTAAATATAGTCACATAACTATACTTTTGTCACAACTAAAAGCAAACCAAGAGGCCTAATGGCCATAAGCCAAGACCACGGCTACGGCTAATACCAAAGTCACGGCAAGGCCATGGCTAAAGCCTTAAGGCTTGTTTGCCCAAGACCGTTAACTATGGTAATTATATTTATGAAACGACGAGAACTTGTAAAAACTAGATACTTATTAAAAACATGATAAACTTTATGTTATAACAATCTTCACTCAAAACATATGTTGTATCTACTAAGTGCTACAAAAGTAGGGAGCTTCATGTGAGGGTTTCATTTGGGTAAACGGATCGACGAGTTCTTTGGTTTACGAATAAAGTGTCCTAGCTCCTCGAGCGTTTACTACATGACCTCTGAATTATGATGGCTCGAACTAGTAGTACGATATATATAAACTAAACATGTTTTCACAACTAGACCACTTCTATAAACGACATACTCAAATACCATGTACTACATCATGATCAACATAGGAATATATAGGATGGTTTATGTTTCCTTAAACATTATTCCAAACCTAAGTCGCAACATCCTATTTTAGGTTGCTCGTAGTTCTCACGGCATATCCATCATTCTCATTATACATTTGATATCATTTACTACGAGGTGAGTTCATAGCCCCACTTTCTATTACTTAAATTGTTTTACAAACCCTTGGGGGAGATACATGATTTATTTTAAACCGAACACATTGCTTTCAAATTCTATACTTATCGGATTATTTTACTTGCACTAAGTTACCGCATTTGCCAATCTTAAGTCCCTAAATCATGAATCATTAATCACGAGTGAAGTGAGTGCGAATATTGTGGATAGATCTATCGGGATTGATTTAATCCGTTTGTTTGACCGGATCCGTAAACAAGCGCACTATATTTAGTACATCGGGTAAAATGGCAAATTTTACCTACTTGGGGAACATCGGTCACTATTATATGACAACAAGTTAACGCCTTGATTGCATGATGCTTAGTGAATAATAACTTTTGGTTTTCAAACCACCGGTGTGAATTTATAACTCACACTACAAACATAATGTGTTCAACCATCAAACAAACTCTATGAATTTCACTCAACCTTTGTGTTGATGAGTTTTAAGCATGTATTTCGGGTCCATAATGTCGGGTAGCGCGGAAGGCGAGAACTAGATCAAGAAGGCTATAAATTTTATTATCATTCAAAACATATTTAATGTATTTTGTAAACAATGGAACCAACTGGGACCTCATTTTGTAAACTCGATATTTATATAAATCGAATGATAAATCTTTTAAAACGACTCCATTAGAGTTCGTTTTCTATTATTATATTGTTGTGCCATGAAGTAACACCCAGTTTGAATTCATTGCGTATCATGAAATTGGGGTGTTACAAGTCCTTCATGAGACACGTTTACATCACTAGCGAACTAGCTTGAAATTATTACCCGTCCAGACAAGTCTTTTCGAGTTACTAACGCTTTAATACCGTCAATTCGTAGGTTAAGTCCGAGGTACATGATTCATTTGCATTTTGTACAACATATTTCTTATCACACGCTTTCTCCACCTCAAAATGGCATATAAAATGTTGTTTTGAGCGTTTGAGAATAAATATGACCATTTTGAGTGTTGCGGGAAGAGTGACCACTATGAACAATTTGTGAACAAAGTTTTAATTCAAATACTCCCTCAACTAGTGATATAAGCGGTTGAGGTTTTAAAATCAAATGGGGAAGTACTTGTCTTTTGAGCAAAACCTGAAAAATGAAAGGTTTGATAGGTTTTACTCAAAAATAAAGCTTCGCTCCTTTTATAAGGATTTTGGCACTGAGGCGTACCACGTGGTCCTTTCTTGACCATTACGGGTTGTACATCTTGTTATGTGTGCACAAGCCATTCACATATAAAATCATGCATCCAAAATCATATGAAGGAAACAATTCAGGGTACCGGGAAGTGTAGTGATGTTCCAGTGCGCAGGCGTTGAAAGCCGGTGATGTTTATCTGGGTCGACCACCAACATAGCTCTCAAGCGTCTCAGGCGATCCTTCAACAACCGTTCATCAATCATGGTGATGATCGTCTCACATCCCTCCTTTCACGAGAATTCCGTAGCTTAGGATTCCCAACTTTCGTGTGTATATCCTTCAATCTGTCGCCAATCCATCCCTAACCATCTTCAAGGTATGATCCTGAATTTGTGGAGCTCACTACCGCCATTAAGCGCTTTCTTGAAGTTCACTGCGGTAAACAATGCCGAAAGGTTTCTTTGATGGCGTAAGTTGTTTGAGCCGGTTGATGTCGGAAGATCAGGCGTGGTGGAGTGAAGTTTACGTTTACGATATGATTCAACAACCGTCGGATATCTTCGACACGTTCTTTGATCATAATGTCGTCTAATGAAGATGAGAACCCGACTTGATAAATTCACGTTGAAATTCGTCGAGAATTGTCTCATCGACCACATGCTTTGGCAAGGTACAAGTCTTCGATGTCGTTGAGGACAAGTTCTCAAAGTCACCTCTCAGAATTCATAGTCTGTTCATCTTGTCGTTTGACTATGATATTCTTCAAGAATGTGTAGTCCCACAGACTTGAGATCAATGTGTTTGATGGCCACGATGTCCTTTGAGCAATACACTTCATGTTGAGACTTACGAACCGGGCGTACGTAGTAGATTCTTGGCGTTCGGGCCAATGATGAATCCATACAATGCATCTTGGACGATATGCTTGCGTTGTCGAAAACAAGTGATTTGCACGTTCCTCGATAGCTATGCGGTTTGAGTAAATAGCATTGGAATGGAAGAGTTAATGATGTAGCGTATTTTCTTGAACCATCGCCACCATGGAGAAGAAATTCGGTCTTTGTTGAAGAAATATCCAGAAGGAATCCTTGGTTCATCGGTTGGCGATTGTTGGTAGAGGTTTGGTCCATCGTTGTAATATGGAGGGTTGTTCCGTTTAGTGAAGTCGATGTTTGCTTCAGGTTGAGCCAATCCATGTTGTTAGACATGGCTCGAGCAATGTTTTCAAGGTGATATTCAACCTCGATTGCACTTTCCGAGTTTTTCAAAAGAAGGAATCGTCATTCTTGATGCGCTTCAACTCGGTTTCGTCATCTTCTTCACACGGATCTTTCTTGCAAGATTTTGCATGCTCCAAGGTACTACCGTCTACCAATTCTTGACCTTCTTCGGGTAGGGAGTGTTGTTAACAAGAGTAGCAAACCAATCAAATTCTGCAGTTTATCGTCATCAAGCCATGATACGGCGTCATTGAGTCATTTTCTTCTTCGCTTTGAAGGTTTTGATGATGATTTTGGTTTACGCACTTGTTTAGGTGAGGTGGGTTGTTGTCGAGGCTCAAGGACCTCTTCATCGTCACCACCCGTACTCAAAGTAGTCACTGTTTTATGAGTCGGGGTGGTAACTCGGAATCGTCCCGAGGTTTATCGATGAAGACCGAGGTGATGGAGACTTATGTTGAGAAGAAGTCCATGTGGAGGAGGTGGCATAGATGTAGATTGACCAGGCCCTCGGCGTTTAGGTGCGAGTCCTTATCCTTATCATCGTCATCTCTTGGTCGTTTGGATTGAATGGTGACTCCTTGCATGATGATCCGAGTTGATAGTCAAGTAAATTTCAAAAATTTAGCTTCATCCGAAGTAAGCGTTCGGATCTCTTTGACATTTGCATCACAAGTTTAGCGATTAACCTTCATCTGGAGAGATCGACTTCTTTGCCATTGTATGTTTAACCAATGCTACGATGTTAGGGGTGAGTTGTGCGGAAAATACTTCTTTTGTCACACCGGGACAAGGTCGAGAAGAAACTTGTGAGTATGATCTCTTGTCAGTTTCTCCAGTTCGTTTGGACTTTAGGAGCGATATCCACGAAGGTACTTGTTAGTGTAACCTTCAATCATTTCGTTCGGTTCCTCTTGTCAATGACTCTTCATGAGCGTCTGAACAAATTTCCTTTCTTTCTCCATCTTGTCTATCTCATCATTTAAGGACCGAATTTGGTCAAGAAACCAATTCATTTTTACGTAAGTTATGTCCTTCTTTCTCGATTTGTTAGACAGCCTTTACAATCCTTTTATGAGGCGAGAGATCCAAGACTTTGGTGGTTTCTTCACCGATTTGGATGATGATCCGTTGAATTTGTTGATGGTGGTAGTGATGAGTGAGACGAAGAATCCGATGATGAGGAGACATGAGGAGACTTCATGTCCTTAGGAGTTTCGAGGTTTTCTCCTTTGAGTGTGTTGGACTGCCTAGAAGAAACTTGGTATAATCATCCTTGTCATCTTTAGACTTTTCATCTCGGTTTCTGTTTTTCAAAATCATACACAATAGTGTCTTCTGTGTTGTTGTTGTTGCGAAGAGTGGTGGCACGGATCCCTTACGGGTTGATTAACCAGTATCAAGATCCGGTGAGGTGGGCGAAGACCACTTGATCCTCCGGGCCACCCATTTGATCTTTAGCAAATTCTTGACCTTTTGAAGGTGTCGGATGTTGTGAAACTTTTCTGTATGATTTATTCGATTGCTCTTCTTCTTCTTCTTGAGCTCTCATCGTAAGGTACAATAGTTTGGAGTTTTCCTTTTCTTGGGCAAATGGAGGACTTGGAGGTTTTATTCTTGAGGGGTGTATCGGTTGCGATTGCGAGTAATGAACTTCTTCATCATCATCTCAGATATCTTGAGCTCTCGTCCCTAAGTTGTCTTTGTGGTTCAAGTGAGGAATAGGTTCGGCTTCCTTTACGGGAACAATCCTTTTAGAAGGAGCTTTCCTTTTGGAACCTTCCTCGACTCACGGTGACTTGTTGTGCTTCCTGCACTTCCTCTTACAGTTCTCCTTACGGTGTTCCGAAGATTTTTAAATCAAGATGACCAACTTTGCCTTGTCGGCGCTTCGGATACCTTTGGTACGATTCGAGCTTCGACATCTTGATTAGAAGAAATCAAAGACAAAGACCTTGTTTCTTTGTGGACGTTTCCTTGATTACGGCAGAGAAATAGGTTCCGTCAACATGTCGTGATTGTCGGGTCATTGAGTCTCTTGGGAATGTCGGGATGAAGTCCAAGTGCTCTCTCGGATCAACAATTTGGTATATCGATGTAGGGAATTTTGAGCCAAGTTTGTTGAGAAATGACATCATGTCATCCCAAATCGAGCTTCGATAGCGATGTGTTTCTTGTTGACCAATGCCGAATATTTGCGGTTCTATGAGCTTATGATGCTCATAGCGTGTCGCGACGACCAAAGACTTGGTGATGATCATGTAGAGTGTTCTCCATGGTTGAGGAATACTCTTAAGCTCTACGTGAGAGTGCTTGGTGATTACTCCTCGTAGCCTCGTCATAACCGATGTCGATTAAATTGGAGAGTTAGCTCTTGACAGGTGTGGCATAAAGTTTGGTTGGATTGACTTGAATAAGAGAGCCGCCTAAGTCTGCAGTGTAATAGTGACTTGTTTGTGGTTCGAGTCATCGTCACAGCAATCCTTCCTTTGACCCTTTCCATAGTGTTCCGGAACTGCTGGATGTAGATCTCGTGAATGGTTGCAGAGTGAGTAAGCATGTTACGATACGGATGAGTCCTCGGAATGTCAATAGCAATAAGACACGAAGATTCGAGCAAGTGAGGGTGTCAAAGTCAACACGGAGGTTATTCTTTCCTATCTTCATTGGATAGCCATGAGGATAGATATCAAAGAATGGAGAGAACTTGGTGCATCCACATTCATTTGTTCACCATGTCGTGATCGAAATAACATTAGCCAAAGAACCAACATATCGAAAGACATTATGTTGGTCAAGACGGTCTTATTGTCTAGTTATTGAATGTCGGTGTCAATGATTATTACTGAGTCCTAAGTCACTTGTATGTTCAATAGTTCAATGATGTCGTGAAATGTTTCGTGAGTTAGTTAACTTTAAGTTTTAAAGTTTATTTTATCACTTATTGTTCACAACATATCGACGATTTAAGTTTATTAGTGACAATTTTTGGATTCGTAATGATATGATTAGTTTATTTACAAGTTTGTACACGTAACAAATCATCATTAAGGTCAATCCGTGGTTAGCGTAGTTTTGGCAAAGTTATGCGTGAATGTGTATGATATATGCTTAGGCGTAGACTTACGCGTAGAATCCTATCTTCGCGTAAGAAATGTTACAGCGTGGAAAAAGAGACATTATGCGTGGAGCTTGCGTAGCATATATTATCCTTACCGTGGGCTACCGTAAGAGTCGACCTTAGCGTGAGGGGTCACTTGTTTACGATATCCTTCACGGGATACGCGTAGTCCATTGTAGAACCTTATGCGTGGGCGCCACGCCGTGAAGACTAGTCTTACGCGTAACAAGCTCACGCGTGGGTGATCCTTATCGTAGATTAATAACCACCTTGATTACGAATATTACGTGTTGCAAGCCCGAAATAAATCATCATTTCAACAAAGTTAAAACATATAACATTCGTTTAAGACAAATCAAATCACATTTACATAGTTGAGCGATTCTGCGTAGAATATCTTGTCGTGACTAAACCCTAATTCTACGTATCAAATCTAGCCATGGATTATGCACCAAAGTTTTACGGTATATCATAGAAGTTGTGAGAGCATGTAGACCAAGTTTTAACACTTATTATGCGTTGAATCAAAATACCCAAAGTTTATGAACTTTAAACCCTAGTTTGAATTGATGACCAATTCGTGTTTACAGGTGGCTATAGACTATGGAAATCATCAATTCAACAACGCAAAGCATAACCCAACAGTCTTTTAGACCAAAACACTTCACATTTGAAAACACCCAATTCGACTTATAAACCTAATTTTCAAAAATCATCAATTAGTGAATGCGGGTGGATTTTGATGGTTAACAAAGTATCATTGATGTATTATGAACGTTTAGACACAATCATTTCACCCCAAACACACACGTATGGATTGTGTGTTCTTACGCATAAGCGTAGAACACCAAATCACGCGTAGAACACATTTTAGCCGTAGGATTTACATGAGATTCAAAACCATTGTTTAAAAACATGATCCAAACACAGAAATACTTACAGATTGATAATCGAAAGCACGGATTTGTAAAACGAATATGAACCGTGGATGATATTAGGTGAAATAATTAATGTGATGGGAATAAATGTGGTGGGTGGAGTATTTTGTATAAAAATAACTTTAAGGTTTTGATGCTTATAGTCCCTCCACCTTTTCCTTTTCACACAAAGCCTTTTAACTTCCATTTTGGTTACCAAGCGAAGATTTTTGGAAAGAAACTTGACGACACTCCCCTCGACTTGAGAAAATAATGAAAGGTTGTTATTTAAAGTCCAAGGAGTGTCTTTGAATCGAAAGTGTACCACCATTTGTAAAAGAATCAACCGAGATGTGATAACATGCAAGTACACGTATGTTTAGAAGCAGCTTAATGGATTATTTTCTCCCTCAACGACTTGATCGGTAAAAATCTGAATTTTGAAAGATAAAAGTGTTGACGGAAGAGATGTATTGCCATGTTGAAAGAAAGATAGATTAGGAGAATATTTTTGTTGTTTTATAGGATTTTATATTTTTGTATTTTGTTTTGAAAATTTTATTTACAAAAGAGGTTTTGGTGTTCGACGGGTTTTTAAGACATTTTAAGAGGTCATCCAATTCCTCTTGAGTCAAACACCTCATACCAATTCGTGGACCAACTCATTAAACCTAGCGGGAGGCAAGGCTTTGGTGAGTAGATCGCATGATTGGTATTCAAGACCAAAGTATAATTCAACGGTACCGTTTCACGTGGTCCTTGATGAAATGATAGCGTCGTCGATGTGCTTTGATTTGGTCTTTGAACCGAGTTGCGACGAGATTGCAATGGCACTCCATTGTCACGATACATCGGATTACCACAATCGTAACCATAGTCTTTGAGTTGTGTTCTCATCAAATGACTTGAGCACAACACGCGGACATGGCTACATATTCGCTTCGATTGATGACGGATGATGTACAATCCTCGCTTCTTTGATTGCCAAGACACCGTTTATCAATAGAAATTGTAGAGCTCTGAAGTACTTTTCCTTGAGTCTAAGCATCTGCGTGATCGGCTTGAAAAAGCTATTAGTTCAAAACCGTAATCCTTCGGATACCGGATCCCCAAATTAATGGTTCCTTGATGTATCGGAGGATTCTTTTAGCCTCGAGGTGGGTTTCAGGTTAGTCGCGATCGATAGCGGGAGCATAGATAAAGGCAAAGACAATATCGTCGCGCTTTGTTAGATACATGAGAGACCCTATAATACTTGATATTGGTAGGTCAACCACTTTCCCATGTAAATCGAAGATCTAACTTCTTGGTATGAGCCATTGGTGTGGCATAAGTATCACAGGTTGTCATTCCAAATTTGTTTAACAATTCAAGGGCATATTTGGGTGACTCAAGAAAATACCACGGGGTGATTGATGAACTTGCGATCCTAGAAAGAGCGTAAGTTCACCCATCATGGACATTTCAAAATTTTTCTTCATTAGTTTTGCAAAGCGATTGAAAACTTTTATGTGTTGACCCAAAATGATGTCATCCACGTAAATTTGAACAATTAAGATGTGTGCCCGTGATATTGTATAAAAGAGTTGGGTCAACCGAGCCTTTGGTGAAATTATTGGCAATGAGGAAAGATGATAGCTTATCGTACCATGCCCGAGGGCTTGTTTGAGACCATAAAGAGCTTTGTTCGGTTTGTTGACATGGTTCGGGAACTCGGGATCAACGAATCCATCTGGTTGGTGACATAGACCGTTTCTTTAAGTTGCCCATTGAGAAGCGCCGTTTTGACATCCATCGATAGACCGTCATATTCATATGAGCATGAGCGCGAGAAATATCCGAAACGACCTCAAGACGAGCAGCGGAGCAAAAGATTCTTCAAAGTCTATTCCTTCTTCCCCGACGATAACCCTTAGCAACTAGGCGTGACTTGTTTCGGATGGCGTTCTTCAAAGATCAATTTGTTTTCCAATCCATTTTAGACCAATGACGTAGACTCTGCTGGTCTTTCAACTAGTTCCCATACTTCAAGGCGTTTGAATTGGTTGAGTTCTTCTTGCATGGATTCAATCCGGTTGTCTTTTGTCATTGCGTCTTTAATGTTTTAGGTTCGATTGGCGACGGTGAGTGCATAAATGTAGTGTTCACCATCTAAGTGAAGACGTTGTCTCGAACGTTGGTTGATTCGGGTTGCCAATAATATTAGCCGAGGATGGTCTTTAGTCCATCTATGTGTGAGGGTTGATGTTGGTATACATTGTGCGATTCGAGGATTCAAATGGTTTGTGGAAGATTCCGCGACATCCGTGAAGCAGTCTCATTTGCAAACGGATTGAAACGATTTGGATCAAAATCTGCGGTGGGGTACTTCATTGAGAATATCATCACCGGTTCATCATTGTTGGGCGGTGTGTTCAATGTTGTGTTGGAATCAATTGGTGTAGGTGCATCTTCAACAAAGAGTTGTTGTAGCGGTGTATCGGTATAGGAATATTATCGGGTTGTGCAATGGAGACAGCGGATACACCGTGAGCACGTTCATCAATATCGCACGAACGGAGGAGCAAATAACCTTTCCATTTGTTGACGAGTTAGGCGAGGGCTTTCTTCGGATGATGGGGTTGAGGAAGTTTAAGCGGTTGTGGCACCGGTTCTAAGTTATTATACTCGTAAGCCATTTCCGTGAGTTCATCGAAATGAGCATGAATCGTTTCCATTACCTCCTTGGTTCGACGATTCCGTAGTTGAAACCTTTAGAATTGTCACGGTATCCAATAAAGACTCAATATCGCCTTTGGCTTTTAGCTTTCCAAATCATCACGATCATTATTTGGATAGCAAGGATCCAAATACATGAAAGTGTTTGAGGTCGGTTTATAGTTGTGGACAAGCTCAAAAGGTGTTTTGTTGTGGCGTTTTGTGATCATAGAACGGTTTGGTATAGCATGCAGTGGATACGACTTACGCCCATAAGTAATCCGGAAGTTTAGCATTGATCAACATTGTTCTTGCTTCCACTAACGTTGGTTTCGTCTTTCAACAACTCCGCTTTGTTCGGTGTACGCAATAGATGTTTGATCTTTGAATTCCCACTTTCTCATAAAATTCACGAAGGGTTTTGTTAACAAATTCGGTTCCTTTGTCTGCTCGATGATTACGGCGGTGTTGCGAGTCGAACTCAGTATCTTTGTGAGAAAGGTGATGATCATTTGTGGAGCTTGGTCTTTGCTACAAAGAAAGTAGACCCAAGTCCATCGTGAGAAGTCATCAACAATGACTAAGATGTAGCGTTGCTGTTGATCGTTTGCACACGCATCGGGCCACAAATCTATGTGAAGAAGATGAAGCACATCTTTGAGTTGTGTTCCACCTTTGAAGGAAAATGAGCACGAGTGCTTTTCCCTTGTTCACGGTCGAGCAAAGGTGATCTTTTGAATACCGGAATCGTGGGAGTCCTTGAACTAGTTTGTGTCGAGCAAGGTTGGTGATGGTTTGAAAGTTTAGATGTGAGACTACGGTGCCATAGCGTGATTTTGTAGATGTTGCCTTAGAAAGTAAGCGGATGGGAGATGAAGCAACCATGTCTTGCATAGAGATAGTGTAGAGACTAGAACTACGCGAGCCGGACATAAGATCGTTTCCTTGTAGATCACGAATGAAACAAGTTTTCTCCCGAAGCAACCTCTAAATCTCCATCAAAAATTGACCCATCTGAAACAGATTGACCGGGCCTTCCACATAGTAAACCTGCTTGATTTGATGTTCCCATTAACATAATCTCAGTAGCCCATGATGGTCGCGAGTGATCGCTCCCAGAATCGACAAAGGCCAATGTACTTTGCAATAAAGTGTGATAACAATTTAAGGTTGCTCATCATGTGTCGGGAACATCCGCTATCAACAATCCAGAATGATGCAGACACCGCATTACACACTGATTACACGATGGAATAGAAGTAGATGTGGAACCCAAAATGTTAGAGGGTTCGAAGCGGATATATTAGATATACACATTTAGAATTTTAGGCATCCACTTAAATCCTAGTGTGTTATATATCCATTCGACATCTAGAACTACTCTTTGCTTTAGTCTTAGTGAAAGCACTAGGTGGTACTACATTCTTAGGAGGTGAAGCGGTAGCTACTTTGTGATAGCAATGGTTGCCTTAGAATCTAAAGAAGGTGGTTTACCAAGCATAGACTTAGAATGATTAGTGGGCCTAGAGGTATTCTCGATTCTTAGGATTCCGTAATTAGAGATTATAGCTTTAGCAACACATTTGTCATGACAATCGAATTCATACTCTTTTGACAAATATCACAAGGTGCATCGATGAATATCAAAGGTACTTAACGGTTTAGCATTCGTTACATCACTATTTCTATTACATTTGCCAGACGCACATCTATAGTGGAAGTAACATGAGTTTTATTGATTCCTAGGGTGTTCTTCTACTTTAGCATTCCTTATTGATCTTTTCTTAGGTCGCAACTTCCTATTCTTCGCTTTGAGTGCTCCTAGGTCCGAAGTGCGGACGTTTGGAAAAGATGCAACTATTCCTGTTTCAAGAGAGGAAACACATTAGCAACTTGTGATTTGGCGTTGGAATTCTTGGTTCACGATTACTAAGTGTGATTGGTGCTAATCTCTTAATCACGATGGCGGAGTTGTTCATACTTTCCTAACATTTCCGTAACTTAGAGATGGTGTGAATCGGATCTTGATTTTCGAGCGAATATTACCAAAGAAAATTCATGACATCTCTAGTGTGAGCAAGATAGTGATCAAGTTCATTAGATGCTTCAAGTCGAGTCTTTTGAGTAAATCAAATATGACACCATATTCCTGTTTAACTTTTAAAAGTTCTTGTTCATATTTTGAGATTTGACTTTTCAAAGACACGTTTTGATCATCCAGTTGCTCAATTTTATGATCGTAAGATTTTGTACTCAATTGAGCGATTTTCTTTTGAAAACCGAGTTGATGGTTGTGAATATCTTTTTCACACCAATGAAGACGACGTTTTGCATTGTTAATTTCGTGTGTAATCGCTTATTTTCGACTTTTAAAGACTCGATCCGAAGCACATTATCGGTGTTCTCAGCAGCCATAAATAGCTTTCAACAATATCGGCAGAGATATGATCGATGCATATGGCAACGAATAGAATAGCACAACATTATGGATATCGGCATATAACATCTTTCAAGAGTCGATCAACATCTTTTCTTAACGCTTTCTTTTGCGTTTTGTGTTAGTAATAGATGTTTCGCTTTCTCGAAACGCTTTTTCATTACCCCAAGTTCCTTATGAAAATCCTTTTCCTGTGCATTGCACAACTTTTCAAGTTTTAACATTAGGTAAAAGATTTTTACGAAGATGTCTCTTTGTTCTCTCGCCGAGGCGATTGAAAATGTTCAACTTTGATTTCGGATCGATATTCTATCTCATGTTATAAAATTTGAGGTCGACCATGAAAATGTCAAAATATCGAAGGATTTTTGATTTTCGTGTTTTGAGTTTACTTCACTAATGGAAGGTAAAGGACCATAAGTTTGTGCAAAGACCTGTTTTGGGATTAACGATAGAAGACTCGGGTGTTTTGATGATAACCACAGGTGTGTTTGAAGAATCCGTTGGTGTGACGAAGTGACCGCGTTTTATAATTAAAAGGTTTGTTGTAAACAACATTTTTAATTTGATCGACTCTCGTCTTCGTCGCATCTAATTCCTCTTGACGATGGTATTCAACAACACTCATGACAAGATTATCAATTTTGTATTCTTGAAACTTGGGAGTTGATTTGAATGTTTTTAGTGAAAGCTTTGGTTTGTAATCGCCAGATTTTTCCATATCCATTTGGATTGGGTTTTAAGGTAAACTTTTCAATAGTCATTCTCGATTCACCATGTTTGTAAACAATGCTTTAAACTCTTTAAGTTTGTTTTGCAAACCGAGAATTTCGCAAGAAGGTCATCTACCCGATTCGTTGAATGCTTTTTGTATCGGAGAACTGTTTTGACAATTTAACAACTCATTTTAGCTTTTTGATTTTCCAAGGTAAGAGCGTTAATTTGTTTTTATGTTCATGTTTCAGCTTGTTCTAATTGACAACAAAGCATTCTTCAAGCGCTAGATCACGATCTGTCTCTCAAATGTTTTTCGTTTGATGAGATTTTGCAAAAGCGCTTCAAAACCTTTTCACGATTTTCTTGAGTTTTGAAAAAGTTGAGTTGCATTTGTAAACATTCAAAATCCTTGGTTAACGGTGCATTTTTACTTTTTAAGGACCCATTTCATGCATAACATTCCTCCATTTTGATTTTATGGTCTTGAATTAACCAAGCAAAATCCGGATGAGGCAAGATCATCTTGTTCAACGTGAGTCTCAACATGATCATTCTTTAGATCCTCAAATGCGACCACGAGTCAATTTGATTATCAAAGGAAACTATGAGGTCATCTTGATCGCCAAATGTAACCTGTGGTTAACTTGAAAATCATCGAGAGAAGATGTAAGACTCATTTTGAATAGTCGATCCGTGCGGATTCGAGATATTGGCGGAGATATTAGTTCGATATGATGATGGTTTGTTCGGTTGCTGAGACAAGCCATCGGTGTCATACATCTTGGCTCAGATCACTCATGTGCAATTTCATGCATATTAGCCATCAACATAATAAATTGCATTAGCCTACAAGTCCTCCATATCATCATCAAGTCTCAGATACGCCATAAAGCTCTATTCTTTGTTTGTGAGAGATCCACTACTTCATCCTAAGAGCCAAAAGTAAGGCCTCTTTGAAATAAGCACCGCCCTAGTCCTTGGCTTTGGGCATGCATTAGCCAGTGTCCTTCTCATTGCGGTTGTAGCATCGAAGACCATTTAACCGATTACGAGCATTTCTGCTCCACCACTTGAGCTCATTGTTATTCCTACCCACAAAGATTAAACCCTTGACCACCGCCCATCTCGACGACCATAATCACGATTACGAACTTCAACACGTCCATTGTTCACAACTTGAGTCCGTGTGTTAGATGAGGAACGAATATGATTGTTGGATTTGTTGTGTAACGCCAAAAGCATTAGCAATCATCACAAATCCTTGTTGCAATGCTTGAACGGATCTGTTTCCTCGGTAGCTTCAACGACATATGCTTGAGCATTGTTGCCGTATGGAACCAATTGATTTTGTTGAGGTTGAGGTTGTTCTTGTGAAGGTGTGTTGGAAGCATTGGTTGAGTTCTTTGGTTGAGAGGATAGTTCGCTGAGCATACAAGGCAAGTTGTTGATTGTCCGGTTGTGATTGTTTAGCAATTTAAGCACGGAGAATCCTTGCCCGATCAACTTCCTTCTCATGAGGCTTCAAGTAATCGTATAACAATCCATAAGTAGAATGATGCATATTTTTCGCAGACGAAGAAAAATGACATACTTCTCCCATTCGACCAAGACTACTCGGGAACTTAGTATTAATCGCAATTCTTGGCATGATGATGTTGTGTTTATCCAAATCATTGATGATGTCCGAAAATCGATGATGATAGGACTCTAGTGTCTCTCCGTGTTCAATCATGAAGTGTTCATAAGCCAAGTAAATTTTGGATTCCAAATCCTCCGATTAGTCTGATCCTTCCATAAGAAGACGAATATGATCCCACATTTTTGTGCGTTCTTTTGAGCATCAACACTATTTAAGAATTGGGTTTGGTAATCCTAAGAGGATGTATTCCATTGCAAGTTCATCACCATAGTGTAGAAGTTACGTAGAGATTTAAATGCAATGATAGCAATGTTGGTTTGTTCATCTCTTGGTGGAATAGCAGGTTGGATCGCCGGTACAATGACGGTAGGCATCTCAAATGGACCTTCCAAGATAACCTTCTTTAAGAACTTTCCATGTGGCTTCTTCGCATCACGAACCTAAAGAACCTTATCACCCATTGATCGTAGTTTCTGGAGTGAGCATTGGAGGTCTATCAAGTGATCCACTTCATGAATTGATTGTTGGTCGCTTAAAGCTTCACACATCTTTGCAAACCAAGTGGGTTCCTTCATAGTGCTTCGTGATGGATGTTGATTGAAATCGTTTGTAGGGTAGAGTTTGAAGACTTGGTGGTGGTTGAACCATTTGTGGTTGTGGAACCGCCCAAGTTGTGGGTATATTCTTGATTAAATTGTTGTTGATAAATGGCTTGTTGTTGATTCCATTGTTGATGTTGTGGAGTTAATTGTTGTTGTTGTTGATGATTATAAGTGTGAGGGAAATAGTTAGAGTATGGTGGTTGAGACATGATGATAAACTTGTGTGGTAATAATGGATCTTTGTAGTCGAATGAACCGTTGTTGATGAAGTATCCTTAGGCGTAGAAAAAACAAGAATCAAGTAACACTTATGCGTAAAACACCAAAAGTTACGGCGTAACAACGAGGAGTTACATCGTAGATTTTAGCTTACGCAAGTAGGATAAAAGCACTAAAGTTAGGCGAGACAAAAGTTAGGCGTGAAAGTTATGCGTGGGATTACTTGTCGTGAGACCTTAGTTTACGCGTAAAGTGAATCTTATGCGTAGAATTTCTGCTGAAGCTTATGCTTATGCGTAATTTTAGGGTTTTGCCCAAATGATCTTTTTACACTTCACAAAGGCAAAAGATATCCAAAGTCGACGATATTTTCGCACTTATCCAAGTAAGAAAACACGGATTAAACCGTAAAATTGAAGATCAAACCAAGGAACAATCTTACGCGTAATATTAGGGTTTTGATACGCGTGGGATTACTCGTAACTTTGATTCCGACCAAATGTGTTTCTAAACCGCTTTTTGTTATGGAATAGCTTCAATAGTATCAAAAGAACACAAAAGTGTGAATTTTGATGTACCAAACGCACTAAGCGGGTTCTGCCAGAAACGCACACCCACGAACAAAACAAGCTTAAAATGTAAATCCACGCGTAAAGTTTGAAACTTTTTGCCAAAAACAAGTATTTTAACACCTCAAAACATTGAAAGTACAAGAATCTTGGATTAAAAGTGTAAAAACGAGTTTTTAAGATAACCAAAGATAGCGTTATCTCTACAGAAGATCCAAAACAAAACTTCAAAAACAAACGAGTACACCCAACTATTTGGCGATTGATACCATTTGTTAGGTCACTAGTTTTACAACACAAGCTTATAAGAGAAGAGATAAGGCGATTGAGCAAGCTCTAACACATACACGTTAAGCAATAATACGGTTATGAGAAGATGTATGTGAAAGAAAAGAAAACTTGAACAACCAACCTCGAATGAGGGTTTACAAGAGTTTATATAGGCGAGGCTAGGCAACTCCTCTCCTTCCCTATTCCTTATTGGCTTGGATCAAGCTTATGGGCCTTCTACATAAGCTTGACCTTAAACAAACATAAAGGCCATAATAAAGCTACCTATTACATATGAAATATAAATACTTGAAATCTTGATTAGGAGTGATTCCAACAGGAATCAATGTTATCGTTTGATTCTCTTTTAAGTTATGTTTGAATCTATATTAATTTGAGTCATAGGTGAATTTTGTGAGTTTAATTCATCATTGTTGTTAGAGTAATATCTCATAATGATGATTTTAATCTATCAAATATGGTTTGATTTTAACTTTGGGTTTCTTTGTAGGGGCGGTAATGATAAATGTAAAGAAGACCATGACGACAAACGAATAAATTTAGACAATGCTTCCGTTAATCCAAGGTAAAAACTCATATTTATGTGCGATTTATTGGATCGATTTCTTATTTGGATTTTATGTTCCTCTATGAAATACATATGCACACAAACGAATAACTGTAATAGCCGTATTCAAAACATTTGTTGTTTAAGGAGATCTTGTGTGTTAGTTTGCATGTACCGCATTTATCGTACCGTTTTAGTAAAATTACAAAAGTTGTTAAAATTTGACACACTTACTCAAATCATTAGTCTATTAATTTACTAAGAGTAAGTTTACGATTATGCTCTAATTACATGGTTTGTAATTAGATCCCATATTACTTTCACCGTTGTACGTTTACTTGAATTTAGCTTTACTTGGTAATAGAGTGGTTTAACATGCTAACAGAAGAAATTAAGGTACTAATATCCTATGAGTAAGTTTGTGGTTATGAATCGAGGATTGCGGTAGTGGTGGTGGTGGTGGATATGGAGCGGCCAACTTTGAAGGTTCCTCAAGACAATCCACCAAAGGATGTTTTAGTGATACAACAAGTAATTGTTTATTTAAAATTATTTCATAATTGTATAAAGTCTTTTTATGTTAATATTTTCGCTTAGCTTGCCACTTATCTTTTAAAATTCTTTCTACAGTTTGGTGATAAGATTATGGCAATAACGAAACCTTATGATGGCCCATTCTGACGCAGACGGGCACATCTTGCCATGAAGAAATGTTATGTCAAAGCAGATGGTTTGGCAACCAATGCAACAAGATTCGCTTATGTTCAAGATGTTTTAACTCGGTAAACTTCTTTTCCTAAATATATGTTACCTGTTGTGGAAGCGGAATCATCATTATTAATTTAACATGTTGAAATTCTAGGCCGACCTTGAATATCTTGGAAGGATTGTTTTCAACTATGATGGAAGGCTCTACCGATATTGTTGTCGAATCCAACTCCCACGTCACTATGATTGGCGGGTTAGGTGTTCTGTGTTAGGGAGTTGGAGGAATTGAAGCTGAAATGGCAATGCTTGGGCATGTAAAAGATGATATACTTATAATTTATATTCCATAAATGATGATATCAAGATTCTGGCATTAATGCTTACATGATCAATGTTGTGTTTTTAAGTATATGCTTAGTAGCTTACATGTTGCAGCTGAGAGCTATGGTAAGAAAGAATGAGGTAGCATATGTCCCACGGATGCCGGTGAGTACAACAACTGGCCCGAACACTAACTTCTTGAAGAAAGAATGTGGTGGTTCGAACAACGAGTATGGCAATTTCTTCCTATCACGGTATTCACAAATGCTATTGGATAATGAAAGATTATTCTCATCATCCACTTTGATTTTTGAAAATTGAGGTATCAAGATCTCGATCAAGATTGCGGTATTCACCGGCACTATGGGACACGCCTCACGCACCGAGCTCACCGCAAGCTACACAACGCTTGCTTTACGAGATAGGTACCTCCCAATAGCTAGAATGTTGGGCCTTCATGGTGTCAGTATTCAATTTCACGTGCATATAAATGCGTGATCATGAGTGAACCAAGATATGACAATTATTCACATGTGCAAATATTGATGGCGCTTTAGTATCCGATAATGACAAGATGTGTGTTTACATATCTCGTGATGAACCACGAGTTGTTACATGTGGATAATTGGAGGAATTTTATGGGGTTCAGGAAGAAGATGAAAGAAGTGAAAGATGTACACCAGCTTTGGGAGCAAGTCAACCAGATTCTGAGCATTTTATGCAGGTTACAGAGCCATTGGTGCAGGATGCTGCAACATAATCATGTTCCATGTTATCATATGCAATTACTTTAAACTCACAATCTTTTCAGTTTGTTTTCTTATTTCACATAAATATAGATTTAATTAGCCTTCTTTATTTAATTTTGACCATAGTTTTTTACATTTGTAAACACAATGAATGAGGGCAAGTGGATGTGTATGGTCTGAGAAGTGTCTTCCACCAGGAACCGTTCACTCGTGGTTCGAGGAGAGTCTTCTTGCAAAGAAGCTGAAGATCAATTATGCCCCGCCATGGTTGGATTTAAATTACAATTGGCCTATCTTTTCCTATATATAATGGTATAGTGGTGTGTACTAAGTTCAAGGATGAAAGTTTAGAGAGTGGTTGTACATAACAAAAGGAAAGTCATTATTGTCGCTTTTAGACAAGATCAAAGAAGGTAATCAACTATAAAGAACAATTATAAGTTCATTAGTATATCGATTTTTAAAACATGTTTATTGTGATTGTATTAAAATTGGGATGTTTGTGAGTAGAACTAATGTTGTTTGTTGTTCTATCATTCTTGATGGGTCATTGGATTGTTTATACGCCAATATTTATGGTAATCATCGACTATTGGCGGCGGTTTAGACTACTTTATGCTAAACATTCCATACGATCTTCAAGTAGAGTTGGCATCGTTCCTTTCGTTTCGCCTTTGGCCTTGCCATAAAAATATAATACTTTATAAAGAAAATATGATAATTTATATAAAAAAGTCTATTATTATATGATCGATTTCAAGGAGTCGCGTTTACATGTGAGACAACGTTAGCAAGCATAGACGCAAGTAACGGATTAAAGTTGTTGTGTTCGGAATCCCAAAGACAATCGATAATGACATTACGAGTGCGTGTGCATACTTTGATTTGGTGCACATTAGAACCAATAATTTTTTAAGGAAAAAATAATTTGTTTTAGCATAAGATCATTTAAGACAGTTAGTTTGTTATCCAATTCACACTTCCATATATATTAATGTAGATTCATCATTCGTTAATAAATTAGACTTTATTGAAGGTGGTAAATGTATCAAATCTCAAAGCTTAGTTCTTAAGAACAATTTCTATGAAGTTATCTTATCGTCAATGATTTTTTTTTGGTTATAGAGGTTGTAGTATCCATTACGCGGTATCTCGAAAGAGTAGTCTTATATGCATGAATTTGAGGTCCACATATTAGTTCCACAATTTTATGTTCAATAAGGGCTTTTTTAGGTGTATTTGCTACATCCTATTTGTATATATTTACTTCTTCTAGAACTACTGCAAAGTATATTATTTAGGAAGATGAAATTTAAATAACATGATACTCAAATTTAACATTATTTTACCATATTTAATAGTTCAAAGTGATGATTGAAATTAACTTGCATATGCTCTTAAGAGTTACTATAGTGCTATGTAATGACGTTGTATCTCGGAAGAATATTTTTGGTCTAACCTCCTAAAGTTTATTATATTGCAATTTGAGTTATTATTTATGTGGTTCTGATAGCATGATTTTCTAATGATCGAGTATTTATATTAGTTTACGTAAATCTTTATGTTCATCGTTACTTGTGAATAAATTTAAATTAACTAATCTTACAAGTATTGATATTAACACGAGTTTTGTTGAGATGATGGAACTGTATTCTCACGTAAGGCACAACGCTATGCTTTGGCATACAATTCGTTGGCTTTCCTACTTTACATACCGATTAACTCCCAATTTATTGCATGTACACCATTCAAAAGAGTAATGAGTAAAATGGCCTTTTGGTAACATTTCGCTATGAGATTGTTGTTAACTTCAAACCATGTGACCTTAAGAAATTACCTATAGATGGCAAAACATGGGAGGGATCGGATATGTTTGGTAATTGGTCAAATAGGTACGGTGTAACATGTGATTAGTATTAATTTTAGATTAGATAGGTTACCTAGCGGTTGGAAACATCTTAAATTGCTCTAACCTTATTAGATAATTAGTTAGGCTGTTTCATATATACACGATTTACTTACCAAGTGATGGATACTTGCCTATTATCGTTATGATAAATTTTGTTACCAAGTAGCATGATTTCTTAAGGTCTTTATTGTTTTCTGTTTCATATATGCACACCTCTTCCATTGAATATATCTAAATTAAGTCTTAATTGTATATACTGATTAATAATGATAATCAACTTTAGCTTCCATACTCCTACATGGCCAAGTTAGCTAAGAAAGGCTATGACCAAAAATCTTCGAAGGTCTTAAGGTGCATCCTTGTGGAGCGTTAGCTATTAATCACAAACATAAGGAAGCTTTTTTGTATCAAGCATTGAAGTTTGAAGGCCGTGAATTCAACTTTAGTGACACAATATGTTAAAGGCTAATCATTGGTGCAAATTCAATGTAGCATCTTATGTAAGTACAAGTAGCATGTCAAATACATTTGTATGTTAGTATGCATACAATCTGTGTAATCTTATCATATCAATAATTACCAATAAATTACATTAATAGTGTTTATAATAGTTTTCTTTCCAATCATTTTGTTTGATATATTTGTCGGTATTCATTATTTATTTTACGTGAAAAATAGTTTTGTCAAACAATTTTATGTAGAACTACCCCATTGGTGGTCATGAAACTAGTATATATATATATATATATATATATATATATATATATATATATATATATATATATATATATATATATATATATATATATATATATATAAAAGAGGCATACCACATATAATTCCACTTGGCATCCCATAATGCTACGTCATAAAGTCATGTCATCATTCAATACATGTCATTTCAATACATGTCATTTTTTTGAAATAAAATTCGGTTTTAGTTTTATTCTCCTGATCCCAGTAAGCGGCCATTAGTTCCATGTCATCACAATTTAATGCCACATAAGCAGTTTTTTCATTAAAATTCGGATTAACTAAAATGTTCAAAAATTTAGTCAATTACAAGATTCGAACCTGGGATGTTAAGCACAATCAATGAAGCAACTTAACCATTGGAGCAATCCAACAGTTGTGATAGAAGTTGCAACACATAATTGATATTTAGTAAGAAAATCCCAACATCTACATTAATCTAGGAAATCATTATCCCTTCCTTCAAGCAAAACCCACACAAAATCCTAAAACAAAAATTTAAAACCAAAAACAAACCGATATTCAGCTACCACCATCATCATCATCTTTTTTTGCAACCACCGTATGTACAATTGAGCAAAAAGAAACCAGTTATTTTATTAGGTTTCACCATGATTTCAACTATGAGAAGCATCCTCAATAATACATCATCATCATCATCTGTAAGAATCATCTCAAATTTGTTATTCTACTATATGCATGATTGGAATGTTTATAATACATGTTAATGTCACATATTATAGTAATGTTGCTATTGAAGGCGCGCTCCTCTATCCCTGCTTAAGAGAGGTCAGGTTTTGTGAACAACAATAATAATATATCACATAAACAAAATCTTAGATTAAGAATCGTGGTTTTGGCTTTGTGAAGTTCTCATCCCATGCTGTAAGTACTTTGTTTTCTAATATTTACGTATTTGTGTATCCTCCGCATATTTTTTGACTGTTCTATTCAGATATTTCAAAAATAATAATAACAATCGCAAATGTCACACATACATTAAACATTGCTACCCTAATGTCTTAATCCCAGACTGCAGCACGTGCGTTTAGGGCTGGTTTCAAGGTAAAAAGGTGAGTTGTAAATGTTCCAGCTCTCATTAAATTGGATTAGGAGTGGGTAGTTCAAATGATATCTCATTTATATGATTGTTGACTTTGTCGATGTAAGTTTGTGGGAAGTTTGTTCGTTTTACATGGAACTTACCCAGCTGGTATATTGTTACCGCTTCAGGAGCCTTGTGCCTGTTTTATTTTGCTTCAGGAATCATGATGTTCACAAACCGGGCTTCAAACTGGAGCTATATTTTCCGGAAGAATACCCAATGGCTGCCCCCAAGGTACATGACTATGCGTGTTAGCAACAATATACTAATATGTTTTCGTGGCCCTATAAAACTACTGCTATTACAAGGTTGGGTGTTCTTATTGAGAGCGTTACGACTGTTGCAACTAATATTAACCCTTGATTGGTGTTCTTTGCTCATTAGCCTTACATATGTTGTGAACTGCATTCGATTTGTATGCAAAATTTTAGAGATAATGTTTTAGAGCACATATGTGATTGCAGGGCTGTTAAATATTATGTTTATCTACCTGATGTTATTCATTAGTACTACACTCTAAGCCCAAGTAGACTAAAGGATAAAAGAAAGAAACACCTGGGTTTTAGTACGGATTAATAGGAGGGAAACAAGTGGAAATAGGAAGAGGTGGGCGAGACAGAGACAATTGTGGTGGTTGTTTATCAAAGAATTTTAAATACGCGAGGGAGTGTGAGTGAGACTGAAGAAAGGCTTGCTAGAAAGTTTATTTTGATGACTTTATTAAAGATGTGGACCCTATACATAAAAAGGAATTGCAGATTGGTTAGATGGGTTTCAAAAGGCTGAGCCACAGAGGAGAAGTGATAATAGACAAAGAGCTGCCTATGATGCTAAAGTTTATAAACAATTGCATATGGCAACGACTAAATGTGTTTTGTATGCGAGTCAGGGCACAGTGGGTACAAGTGGATCCTCATATAGTGGAAGTCTTTTTTTTGGACCATATTACTTAAAATATTAATTTACGTTTTAATTTAAAGGGAATTGGTTACTCACAGTTATCCTTGCTGCTAAGTATTACATAAGCACTGAAAAACCAGAAGTTTTCGTTGCTTTTCGGATGCCTCATAAGCACTCAATACCAACCTTAGTTAAACTTCAAAGTTTCCTTCTGGTGAAAGAGCTAAATAGTTCATGCAAGCATGACACCTTTACCACCTAAAGTCTCACTCTTTTGTGATCATCTCTTGAATACATGTAAATAAGTGCATTAAATCTGCTGAACTATTGATTTACATTTTATTTCTTTCTGCTGGCGTCTTCATTACAAGCCAATAATACATGTGGTAGCCTAATGTATGAAATAGCTGATGTTTTGCATGGTTGCCTGTATTTGTTTCTGTTAGCCTTGATAATAATTAATAGAAGTGATGGTCATTCACGTTTAAGAACTTTGTAACGTGTGTTAGATATCGTGATAGAATAGTCAACGGGCTCGTGGATTGGGCTAAGCTAAATGGCTATTAGTTAAGTTAAGCTAGCCTTTTACCATTTGTAATCCAATCCAAGTTCAACCCATATCCACGAAGCCCATGGCCAAGCCCATTAGGGTGTTTTGTCTTGTAGTATAAATACCCCTCAAATGGTCATTTGAGGGGTGTGCTTGAGTGTGTATGTGTGTGTTTTCTCTTTGATATAACATCTCTTGTTTTCATCTTTTCTCTCTACACATATAACCTAACATCATCAAGTCGCCATCTTTCCTTTCTTCTTATTTCTACGCATAACATATGTGTTTGGTTTTACGTGTTCTACTCGTTTGGTAATTTAGTAAATTGATAAGGTTGATTTATTTAAGGTCCTACAATTGGTATAAATCGCCTAACAATGGTTTAGGAGTTTTGTGTTACGTTTTTGTTAAAGCTTTACAAAAAAGGTTGCGTTTTTCATATCAAAACGTGAGTTTTTGGCATAAAGTTTTGATTTTTACGTGTTTTAAAGGTTAACGTTGTAGTTTTTATTGATCATTAAGTGTTTTGGAAGAAGTTTGTGCAAAAGAAATCGTTTGGGCGTGTTTTGGGTGAAAATTTGTGTTTTGCAAAATCTGGGCATTATACGGTGTAAGCATTGCAAGGACGAGAAAGTCAAAACCCTAGTTTTACGCCTAAGGAAAAGTCAAACCCTAGTTCTACGCGTGAGGGTCTACGCGAAGAAAGTGTAATCCTACGCATAAGCTTTTAGTGAAGAATCTTCGTGCTGGCTACTTTTCGATTGCTTCCTCACTTGGATAAGTTTGTGGAAGACTTGACTTTGGATATATTTTACCTTGGTATAAGTGTAAAGATTTTGGTTTTAAACCTAAACTTACGCATAAGCATAAAAGCTACGAGTAACACTCTCACGCCTAAGTTAACACTTCAGCGTGGGTTTCTTACTACTATGCATTTAAGTTTGCATAAGCACGCTAAGCTTCAAAGGTTCTGCGTGAAGATAGTGTTTACTCATAAGCAAATCCTACGCATAAGCAGTCTACGCATAAGCATCCTACGCATAATGAATCCTACGCATAAGGAAGTCTACGCATAAGCACTGAATCCTACGCCTAAGAACAAGGTTTACGAGTAAGATTTTGAGCAAAACTTCAAACGACCATAACTTTTGAACCGTAACTCCGTTTTCAGCGTTCTACCCATCAAAATAACGGTGAGAATGAGGAGAATGACACGCCGAATGAACTAAATCTCATTTAGGTCAACCTTCGAGTCCTAAAAATGCTCCGAACAGAAGTTATTGACGTTTTTAAGTTTTTAGACCAAATTTTCACTACAACAACCAAGCTTAATCTTCATCAAACACAACTCCTTTATCGTTGAATCGATCCTACATCAACTTTATCATCAATTACCTTCATCAATGGCTACCCAACAAGACATTCATGCAGCCGGTGCCGAAAACCGTCCTCCTATGCTGAAAAAAGGTGGATATCTTCAATGGACAAGTCGTATGCTTCGCTACATCAAGACCAAACCTAATGGAAAACTTATGATTCAATCCATTACGAATGAACCCTTCAAGCCACGACCAGTCCAAGACCCTAGAAATCCTGATGTAACACCTCCCGTCCCACCATCTTTTCGTGTTCAAAATGAATCAGAATACACTGAAGAGGATACCAAACAGGTTGAAGCAGATGGCATGGCAATACACATTGTCCAACTGGGTTTGCCAAGAGACATCTTTCTTGCGATGAGACGAATAGAAACCGCTTTCGATATGTGGGAGCGTGTTAGGCGGCTTTGTTATGGAATGCAATTGGTCATGAGACCACGGAGAACAAGTCGCTAGCGCATGGGAGAAGTTTACATCTACTCGGAGAATCCTTTGAATCCTACGATGAAAGGTTTTGCACTTTGATGAATGAGCTTATCGAAACAAGTTGGCACCCGAAACTATCGTGAGTAACATCAAATTTCTCAACAATCTTCGGAAGAATGGGGACGATATGTCACTATTGTCAACCAAACAAAGGACTTACATCGGTGAACTTTGATCAACTCAGCGATTTTACGAAACAAAACCAAGTCAAGTCAATGAAGTTAGGAAAGAAAGATTGGCAAAGAATCATGATCCTTGGCACTAATTGCAAAGACTCCAACTCAAGAACTCACAACAACAAGCTTCATCATCTTCCAAAACAACAACTTGCGCAATACATTCCACAACCACAAATTTGTTATCCCTCAATGGAAATTCTATCCACCGAACAACAAGTCATTCAACATCAACAATATCCACAATACCAGGAACAAGGAATCACCGATCTTGAAAGCGAACAAGAACAGCTTTGTCAATCGCATTTGCTTTTGACTAAAGCATTGAGGTCGCTATTCCACACCAACTAACAACAACAAAGTTTCATCAAACACTCACGCAGCGAGCAAATTGCACACCGGTTTGAATATGGGTCATCAAGGACAAATGGTTGGAGTTATTGGGAATCAACGAGGACATCTCTTGGATTTCACATAGGTAATCAAAGCGGTTCCGTATCGGTGTCAGTTGGGTCGAATGTTGGAAATCGAGATGGGCGAGAATGTTAGGAATACTGATGGGTAATCGTAATAGGAATGTTGCAGCTCGGTCATTAGAATTATGGAAATGTGAATCGGGTAATCGGTTACATGTTACAAGCTGTCATGAGTGGGTCACATGGCAAGGAATTGTCCTACTAAGGCGAAAAAGAAAAATGTTGCGTATCTTGAGAAAAGCTATCTTACACGTAAGTCGAAACAGAGATGCGGTTAAGTCTTGAGGAACATGACTTTTTGCTATTATGGATGATTTGGAAGACCTAGAGAAATCAATGCTAACTGCATCTTCATGGCAAATCTTGAGGAGACTAAATCGACACCGACTACGACGCACCTCCTGCTTATGACACCAATGCAGATGTCGAGGTACCAATCATTGATCCATGCTATAACAATGTAATATTTGATATGTTTACTCATGGCGAACATCATTATGTGACATCAAGCACCTACTTATGATACATACGGACAATCCGAGTTGTAGCAATACTAACTCCGAATCTCTAGATGTGGATCCTAGTGGAGGCTGTGTGACACAAAATCTCGAGGCGATGAGGAAACACGTGCCTTATTTGAAACATTAATCAATAAATGTGGCATTGAAATTGAGAAAGTTAAAAGGCGAATCGCGATGTTAAGGCCGCAATGATAAATTGACCGGCGAGCTTGAGAGGTACAAGGAGAATGCAAAAGCTTTTAATTTCATAAAACAAAGAATCGAAATTAGAAATTGGTTATCGAAATTCTGTTTTAAGAGAAAACAATTTCAAATCAAGTATGACACTTGATGTGAATTTGAACTTGAAAATAAAATCTTTAAACAAGGAAATTTAAGATCTAAATGACCAACTTTCTAAACAAAAGCAATGTTTTCGATCTTGAAAAGAGAAAGTTGATTCTTGACTTTTCAAAACGAGAAGATTCTCTCCTCGATGAAATTCTTGATAAAAATGAAAACATCAAAAAATTGGAAAATTTGCTTGTTACAATGGGTCATTCAGCCAAATCAACAAATATGCTAATTAATCAAACAAATCCGTATTTTCATACAACTCAAAAAATGGCTCTTGGTAACAAACCTCCCTGTTTCCTCAAGAAAGCCCAGAAAGAACAGAATCTTTTGAACAATGGAAAAGCTTTGCATGAACCCATAATTGCTAGTGATTCTATTGAAACGTTAGAACTATCTGATGAGAGTAGATTAAAAATGCAACAAAAGAACCCAGATCTTAAACCAATTGATTATAACAAATGGAACAAAATTAATGGAATTACTTTTGTTTCACAAAAAGAAAAATCAAAGTTTTCCATCACACCCATGTTTCAAACAAAGAGTCAACACCGGTTCAAAACCGTTTACAATCTCTTTCGAAAATCGAACAAATGTCTTCAAACAATCCTTTTAACACAAGTGATGCTAGAAGCATTTTAGATGACGTTAAAACTAGAATTGGGAGACTTCAAGAGACTGTTAAATCTAAAACCAATATTACTACTAACATCTGGTTTTCTAGTTTTGATGATGAAAATAAAAAGTTTTTTGAAACTCAAATTGCCCCTCAGCTGAATAACATCAATTCAAGGGTAATTCATTTTGAACAAGCATTTTTGAAAGAAACAGTTGACTTTGTCAAGGACCAAAAAATCGGTAAAGAAAGCTAATGAAAGTGTTGAACACATCAAAGTTTTGGAAAATTTAAATGATTCTCTCTTGAAGATGTTACGTGTCACCGATATTATGTCCATTGTTTTACAAACATATTCTGTTGAAGATCATGAAAGACTCCAGTCTGAGACCTCCGCAATTGTTTCAAAATATGAAAAAGCTCTTGAAAAACTTGAAAAAGAAAATGTCTCATATTTTAAACAACTTGATCGAAAATCTGAGGAATGCAAGTATGACAAATTGTCGTATGAGCGTGCCTACAAGGAAATGAAAGAGAAAAATGATTTTTGAGGGCTCAACTGGAATGTCAAAAAGGAAAGGCATGGATACTAAGAGTGCAAAACCATTGATTGAGGAGAAGGAAAATGCTCCAAACAGTTTTCAAACCAAAATGTCTATTTCTATGCCTCCTCCAAAAGTCAATGAGAAAATGATTTGCCAAAACCAAATACTCCACCGCCTTGCCTAAGCAAAAAGTAACGATTGTTGAAAATGAAAAGCGGTTATCGAAAACCAAAATTTTAGCACTGGCCTTTTCAAGATGAGTACCACTAATGCGCCTGCCTCCACATCTAAAACATTTGGAACAAACGACATAAGTTTAAACAAGCACTCTAAAGAGACTAGGAAAGCGAAACCACTTCTCTTGATAATAAAGTGAATCCTAATGTGTGCCTTACCTTCTACAGGACTAGAAAGCACCTCTAGAGCAGCAGGACTAAAGCTAAGAGCAATACAAGGAACAATAGAGTCTCGCATACCTCTAAGAGTAGTAGCTTGAATAAAGAGAAAAAAAGTAGAAGAGCTAGAATTTACCGCTTTGTAATAACAGACATTTCATCGAATGTAATGAACCTATGAAACTTGCTAAGTCTAATGAATGTGTTGAATCTCTTTGTTTAACTTGCAAGAAATTTTAATTAATGTTTAAGATGATTGTGTTTCTAAGAATGTGAATGATAAGCCTATTAAGAAGAACGTTCCAAAAGAACATATGCCAAACCAATAGGAAGACTAGTTGCAAGAATTAGGTCTTACACTCACTGATAAGAAGCATCTTTTACTTTAGGGATGATATTTGAAACCAACGGGTAGACTTTTCACACTCGAATGGTAGAATGAGTGATATACCAATATACCCGGAGAAAACATCTATGAGTGTGATCGATTTTACCTCAACCCAAAGGAACCAAAATCAAAGCGGTTTCCAAAACATCTTCTTCTATTTGGCGAGTTATCGAAATATGTCTTTGGATCATCGACTCGGGTTGCTCCAAGCACATGACCGAGGAATCAAGGCTGGCGATCAATTTCGTGCTGAAATTCATGGGAACCATACGTTTGGAAATGATCATGTAGCGACTATCATGGTTATGGAGATCTACCTTTGTAAATAATTTGATCACTCGAGTTTATTATGTCGAAGGTTGGGACATAATTTGTTTTCGGTCAGCGGTTACGATGCGATCTAGAGGTTGCTTTAGAAAAATGCTTGCCGTTAGAAACTTGGATGGCACCGATCTCTTAACTAGGAATCGTGATACAAACTTGTATGCTATCGACATTAACCAAATGGCCTCTTCATCACCAATATGTCTTATGACACGAGCATCCGGAACAAAGTCTGGTTGTGACATCGAAGATTATCCCATCTCAACTTCGACACTATCAACAAGCTTGCCAAAGACAACATCACAACGGACTTCCAAAGTTCAAATACACCAAGGATCACTTATGTCCATCATGCGAACAAAGAAAAGCAAAAGAGCATTATAAACCCAAACCCGCATACCTATTTTGGATGCAAAGTTGCATATGTTGCACATGGACTTATGTGAATGAGAGTTGAAAGCATTAATGGGAAAAGTATATTTTGTCATTGTTGATGATTATTCAAGATATACATGGGTTAAGTTTACGAGATCAAAATGGCACCAGCATCATCATCACCTTCAAGCGTATTCAAGTACTTCTTCAAGCTCCAGTAAGGGTAGTAAGAAACGAACAACGACACGGAATTTACAAATCGGGGAGTTAAGAACTTATTTTGAAGATGTTGGAATCACACATCGACATCGGTTGTTAGAACTCCACAGGTGAGAATGTGTAGTTGAAAGAAGAAATCGAACTCTTGTGAAGCCGCTCGCACAATGCTAATTTATTCTAGTGCACCGTTATTTCTATGGGTGATGATGTTGACAACGCTTGTTTCACTCGAACCGATCCTAATCCATCCAAGATTCAATAAAACCCAATATGAGCTAGTGAACAACAGAACTTGATATCTCTTACCTTCACGTGTTTGGCGCTGTGTTTATTCAACGAGCGACAGAGAAGATCTAGGAAAGCGAAAGCTAAAGGTGATATTGGAATCTTTATTGGATACTCGAGAAAAGTCGAGGGCATTGTGGTGTATAATGGAAGAACTAGGAAGATAATGGAGACGATGAATGTGAATTTTGACGAACTTTCACAAATGGCTTCGAGACTCGCTCTAGAACCAGCTTAAACTAATGGCTTCTAATCAAGACAGTTAGTACCGCACCAAACCGCAGACTTCGGACACATCGATTCAGGACTCATACAACAAAGAGCTCCATCAACTTTTGCGCCATACCTCATGAACAAGAATGGGAGAATTTCTTCGAGTTAATGTTCGATGAATACAATGGTGGAACTTGAAAATGCATCAAACCATCATTCCACACACCGCTTCAAAATCATCCATCACCACCAATGATGATGCATCTACAATGGTCAAACCAATGCACTAACTCCATCAACGTCATCTACATCGACTTACGCAAATCCTATTCTTACAACAGCTTACCGGTTGATGAGCAAAACCAAAATATATCATTGCAGAAGAACCTTCACAAAACCGAACGATGCAACGTTAGATGCGAACTTATTTGAAAACCCGTTTGCTACGGAATCGGTGAATCATCTTCAAGCTTTACGAGAACCATCTAACTCGCATCGTTTAACCAACGGTATCCTTCTACACCGAAGCGGACAAAAGACCATCCAATTGAACAAGTTATTGGTGAACCTTCACGGCCAATTCGAGGAGACGCCTAACTTGCCATCGATTGCGACTTGTGCATTTACATTTGCTCAATTAGCAATATTGAACCAAAGAACATTCGGGAGGCAATGACGTAAATGCATGGATAGAAGCAATGCGGAGGAACTTCCAATACCGTCTTCATGACTCTTCGATTTGGTTCGAGACCAATTGACATTCGGCCATTGATCTCAAATGGTTATGGAAGAACAAAAGGGATGAAGAAATGACGTAATTCGCAACAAAGCTCGCCTTGTGGCCAAAGGATATAGGCAGGAAGAAGGGATAGACTTTGAAGAGTCATCCGCGCAGTAGCTAGACTTGAAGCGGTCAGATATTCTTAGCCTATGCACTCACAAAACATCACGGTTTATCGATGGACATTAAGACCGCGTTTTGAATGGAACTCGAAAGAAGAAGTGTACGTGAGTCACCGTAAGGCTTCATAGACATGGAACATCCGACCACGTCTACAAACTCAAAAGGCAATATATGGGTGAAACAAGCTCAGGGCGTGGTATGACGAATCCCTCTTTCCACGATTCTAAACAATTTCACCAAAGGAATCTGATCCTACTTTGTTTACACATAAATGCAAAACGACATTTTGATTGTTCGATTTATGTGGACGACATCATTTTTGGGTCCACTAATCAATCTTTCAAAACATTTTGAAAATCTCATGAAAAGCAAATTTGAAATGTCCATGATGGGGAACTAAAATTTTTCTTGGTTTACAAATACATCAATCCCCACGTGGAATTTTTATCAATCAAGCTAAATATACAATCGAGATTTTGAAAATCATGGTATGGATAATTGTGATTTGGTTGGTACACCAATGGTAACTTCACCAAAATCGGAGCCGATTTATATGGAAACCCATCGATCCGAAGAAATATCGAGCATGATTGGTTCTCTCATGTACCTCACCGCTAGTCGACCCGATATTCATTTTGTTGTTTGCTTATTAGCACGGTTTCGTGCAAAGCTCACCGAATCGCACCTCAAAGAGGTTAAAAGGATCTTTCGGTGCACGAATACTTCCATTCACATGGTACTTTGGTATCCGGGCGAACCGGATTTGAACTAATAGCTTTTTCGATGCGGACCACGCAGTGACCAAGTTACAAAGAAAAGTACATCGGAGGAGCACAATTTTGGGTGAAAAATTAGTAAGTTGGTCTTCAAAGAAACAAGATCGCACCACTTTCAATATGGAGGCGAAGTATGTGTCTCTATCTGCGTGTTGTGCTCAAGTTCTATGGATGAGAACACAACTCATGATTATGGCTTTACTGATAAAATACCTATGTATTGTGACTAAAAGTGCCATAGCCCTATCCTCGCAATCCTGCTCATCACTCAAAGACTAAGCATTCGGTGTCCGCTATTACTTCATAAAGAGCACATGGAAGAAGCATCTTGTTGAATTATTTTTAGTGAAGATTACCAACTCACGATCTATTTACTAAAGCCTTTCCAAAAGAAAGGTTTAACGATTTAGTTCGACGAATTGGAATGCGAAGCCTAACCCTTGAGGAGTTAGAACGTCTTCTCGAATCTTCTTGAAGATGATTGTCCAAAAAGCTTCACTGTAAATATTTTTGAAAAACAAAATACAAAATTTGAAAAACAAACAAAAAACAAAATATAAAAATATAAAACTTAAAAAAAAAAATACAAAAACAATAAAAATTAAAAAATCCAAAAATATTCTTCTCACGACATGTCTCTTGTATAATCGATATTCTCAGACGCTTTAGAAATGTCATTTAACAATGATACGAGACATGTACATATGCTTGAACGAGAGTTCTTTAAATGTTTTCTAAAACATGTCGCTTTCAAAATTTCTTCAAAAATGGCTTTCGTATACTTCAAGACGAAACCGGGACTAAAATGATGACTTTTGATTATTTTCAAATCAAAACTTCGTGTTTTAAAGAAAAATAAAGTGTACGCTTGATGCACTACATTTAAAACTTCAGAAATCATCATCATCTTGAGCACCTTTTCAAGATTGTTCAAAATCTTTCAAAATATTTTGTGCTCAAGATAACTCCTCTAAAATCCTTTAATTGATTATGCTTTATTAAAGGGGGAGTATAAAACCAAAATGTTCCAAATTCATGCTTAAATCAAATCCGTTTGTCTCCCTACAAGTTTCTAAAAATGTTGTTTGATCCGTTGATATAAAAAATATCACGAATATGCTATTTTTGAGGGGAGAAGACGTGATTAAAATGTGATCAAAAAGTTTAATGATCGTCGCTTGAATCTAAAAAGAGCTCGACTCAGTCGTAACCATTGAATTGACGAGGAATCTAAGTCAGGAAATGTACCATCTCGAGAAACTTTCTATGGACTTGACCAGGACGGGTAATAATTTCAAACTAGTTCTCTAGTGATGTAAACGTGTCTCGAATCAATCTTGTTCATTTAAAGTCGATCAATTCAAAAAGTGCAAACTCTACCCTCTCTGTGCAAATTTCAGTTAAAACAATATAAGCACATGTGAAAGGGGAGTGTTTCTGAAAAATAAAACTCTCAAGGTGTTAACAAAATGTTTTGATAATCATAAACACTTTGAGATATTTTCAAGAAAAGTGGGTTTATGGCAACAATAGGACAGTCATGGAGTTATAAGGTGACCAAGGATAGGAAAATCCGTCCTATGATCCGCCAGAGCCAGAGGGATCTACCCAAGGACATCACCAATATTTTAGAACTAGAAGTCCTTAGGTATGATTGAAAAAATGAGTAATGTGAGAAAGGAGAAAGAAGGGGTTGAAGAATTAAAAAGAAATGTAATGAAAAAGGGTGAAAAGAAATAGCCCTCCATAATCAACCTTAGGGCAGAAACCGGGTTCAATTCATCTGCTCACTGGTTGTCACTAAGATGACACCGTATTGAAGACAAAGGCGTCATGGACCCAAAGGACGCTTGCACCTAACCTTCTAGCCACTCAATTCCTCTCAAAAGGATTTGTTTCATTCTCACCGGGAACCCTTCATAATCTATCGACTTTCTCTTAGAGATCGTTGGTATTAAAGGAGACCCTCTCCCTAGTCTCCGCTAGGAAACCAAATGCACTAATTGAGTCTAGAGCCACGAGATTCATTAAAAGATCTCATAGGAACACTTGACATTTCATCTCTTGTTGTTCAACATTAAGGACACAAGTGATACATTCTAGAGTCCTACGTAGATCTTAGCAATGCCGTAACATTTATGAGAGGTTTCATAAATGTGATCCTCGATGATTGAATGGAAACTCTGCCGTGGTCAACATCAAACACCGATACGGCAGTCACTTGTAATTCTTTATGGGTTATGCTTAGTGTGTCTCAAATGGTCTACAATCATGAAGTGATGCTTGGTGTACTTCAATGACTCACCGAACTGTAGATGTACTTGTATGTCGTGTTAGCCTTCTTGAGGGCCTCCGGTTGTGAACAACCTTTGATTAGAGATGTGTTTTCACAATATCTTGTTAAGACCCTCGGCGTTCGAACGTGTAAGTCTTTGGAAATCGCTAAGGAGATTCCTTTCACGAATCCAATCGAATATGAGGTCGTTACTTGAATTTATTCAATGTAATGCCAACTGTCCTTATGGGATTAGGGCGGTGATTAGCCGACCAAGGTGAATGGAATCAAGACATTCATCGAGAGAACAATTGTAGTAATCAATTATTTAAGAAAAGATTACAATGATCAATTGGTGTTCGTGATGCACTGGGAAGTCACTGGCGATGGATGCTCGCAGGAGGAAGAGGTCGTCTGATTCTCCACATGCTCATACCAACAACATCATTGGAATCTCAAAGTCAAAAAGAAGTGTGAGCATGGTGGAGAATGACGTGGAGACGCTAACCAAAGAAGTTGACGATATAGCGAATACCACATTAATTGATCACAAAGCATGAAGGAACAAAGAATTAAGACTATTCTATATCTACACACAAATTTCAAGCTCAAGGAAAGTAAAGACCTAATCAAGTGGGACATCTTTTGAATGACCACCCCTTAGGGAGATTGTTAGCCTGATAATAATTAATAAGTGATGGTCATTCACGTTTAGGAACTTTGTAACATGTGTTAGATATCGTGATAGAATAGTCAACGGGCTCGTGGATTAGGCTAAGCTAAATGGCTATTAGTTAAGTTGCTAGCCTTTTACCATTTGTAATCCAATCCAGTCCAACCCATATCCACGAAGCCCATGGCCAAGCCCATTATGGCATTTTGTCTTGTAGTATAAATACCCCTCAAATGGTCATTTGAGGGGTATGCTTGAGTGTGTATGTGTGTGTTTTCTCTTTGATATAACATATCTTGTTTTCATCTTTTCTCTCTACACATATAACCTAACATCATCAAGTCACCATCTTTCCTTTCTTCTTAATCTTTCTACGCATAAAGTGTTTGTGTTTCACGTGATATAAGCGTAACGTGTTTGTTTCACGTGGTATACTTGTGGTAAGCTTTGGTAAAGTGATAAGGTTGATATATTTAAGGTCCTACAGTTTCTGATCGTCTAGCTTTGGCTTTGCAAGTTCGGTTTCTTACAAAAAATCTACCATCCCAACATTGATAAGGTTCGTCATACCCAAATCGGTGTTTCAGTTTATGACTGTTTGACGTTTCTCTTTTTCCATACTATTAGCCTTATACAAGTAATTTCTTGCGGCAACATAGGGAAAAGTAGTGTACGTCTTTCAAGAATTTCTTTTGTAGCTTGAGCGCCATTTTATTGTTTTAACCGTTATTAGATCGAAAAATAATAACTGCTTTTGTGTCACTACCAAGCACACCCTTAAGAGGTTCATGAAAAATATTGTTTCAATTTTATGATGATTGGTCATAACTAAGACCGATGAAGATGTATTTACACGGAGAATGTGGATCTTCCACCATTGGTTTTTGTATAACCACCGTAAATTTCCACTTGTATGATATTCTAACTAAAGAATACTTATCCATTTTCACGTCTAATTTTTTAAACGTTATCGTTATCTATTCACAACAACTTAACTAATATGACGTAACTCTCATTCTTAATAAATGTACACCAACACCAAAATGTCTTAAGTTCATTCCTTATCGTCAAGTATAAAAGTTTTCAACTTTATTTACCACTTACGTTATTTCGTAATGTCGATTATTAAACATTCAAATTAAACGTTTTCTATCTATTGGAGTTTTCATAATTTATTATAACTATGATTTCACGTAACTAACCCATCAATACTAAAGTACAACACTTCGAAGCTAATGTACAAGTTCTTAAAGCACGAAAACCTAACTTTACGATATTTTCCGTTACAAGCCCTAATTTACAAAACTATGATTGTATGTAAATGAAATCACAAACCCTAATTAATCTATACATGAATTTTATAAAATATAAATGTACAAGTCTTTCACCAATGTACAAGTCTTTAATGCATTCTTATATAAACCTATTATAAACCTTAGTGTACAAAGCTTTAAAAATATATTCGTTATACTTAATAAACCTTACTACAACTCTAGCTAACATAAGGTACAAGTGTCTTTAGCACAAACCGATTTCCTTTTGTTCATTGTCCAAATCAAACTAAACACTAAAATAAACAAGCCTTAGTTAAATTTCCACCACTAAGTATCATCAAGGCTCTTGTTAAGCCACATAAGTATTACCTCATCATGTTCCATACATCTTCAAACCCATGGTCAAAAATTACTAGCTCATCACATGTAACACATTTCGAATTCATCTCAAGACTACATAGATTTTTCTTAACCATCAAACCAATTCATGCATCACCACCTTATAACCCCTTGAACTTCATATACCCACGTCACCTAGCAGCCACCTTCATGCATCACCACCTTATGACCCCTTGGAATTCCAAGTAACCACATCACCTCCTTTTCTTCCATCTTGGGTCAAAATTTCAACACATGTGTGATCTTCATTATGTTCACTTGAATCAAATAACAAGTACACATGAACACCATGTTCTACACCTTCTAAACAAGTGTTTCAGGTAATAACCATTCATATAATAAAACCTTAGATTATTAGCCTATTTAAATCAAATCAACTTCCACCATTTCTTCTCATCCTCTTTTTCAAACACCACACTCGAATACATACCTACATTAGCTTGGGAGTCTGAAAATTGAAGTAAAGAAAGGGTACATTAGAGCCTAGGAGGTGAGAAGAGCTTGGTTCCTTAAAGTCCATTTGGTCTCATTTACATTACGATCACGTAGTAGTTTGTAAGTCTACTAAACTCATTAAATTTCGTTATCACTTTTAATATTAATTGCATACTGTTAAAAAGGATTTTATAAGGAAAATGTAGCAATTTGAATCACCCAAAACGGGCTATTGAGTCAAAAGTTATAAACAAAAGAAATTAGCAAAACTGAAAATTCGAAACTGTCCAAAACCTTCCGTAAACGAACTGATGTGTATTTTTTAGGCAATTCTGGTCCGTTTCATCAAAACGTTAAAGCACGAAATTTGTCCGGAACGACGTTTTCTTAAAAAAACTCAGGTGCACGGGTCCAGAAAACGCATAACGAAGGCTAATTTTAAGAAAAATCTCAACAACTGTTTTGATTATATAAAACCAAGCGCCTACTTTGGACCAAGTTTTAACTCACGAGTTTTGAGCTTTTAAGTCGAGCTATTGTACCATTTTAATAAGCCCTAGGAGACTCTAGAATGCCCCCAATACCGGCCAAAGATGTACATACCACGTTTATATTTGGCCTTCCTTTTCGTGTCGCGACCTAGAAACCAAGCGCACCTATATATATATATATATATATATATATATATATATATATATATATATATATATATATATATATATATATATATATATATATGATGATCAAATAAAAGAAAGATTTTGGTAAAAGAATAAGAAGGATTTTAGACCTTTAGATTAAGAATCAATGGATGAGATTGATCTATATACTTAATTAAAGCTGGAAGGGCAAAACTGTCATTTAGAAAAAATACTAAACACATTATATAAAATTCTCGTAACTCATTTTCTAGTTCAAAAAAAATTAATCGTCTATCTTGTTTCTCTCTCTTCTAACTATATTCTCTCTCCGATCATCTTCCGATCAAATTAAATTCCGATCATCTTTTTAAAATCCGATCAATCAATCATCTAGAAAATGGTGTTGAAACGTAAAGGTAAGTAAAATAAATCTAATTTTGTTAATTTTATCCTACTGTAGCTCGATTTTAATGAATTATTTTTGTAAAAATTATCAGCCAAAAATCGGAGTTTAAGTAGTGGTAGGAGAGTATCAATACATATATCTCTGTCGGATAATGAAGAATCAAATGCTAATAAGCGGAAGATGATTCACGATCGTTCCTCAAAAACATCAAAATCTGTGTATTGATGTATTTAAGTGTATTTTATATAAATTATTTGATTATTTTGTTCATTAAAATAAATGATTAAAACCAGTTGAGTACTTTGTGCACTAAAATTAGGTTTAGAGGCATTTGATTTTTACGTGCATTAAAATTAGTTTTAGAAGGGGCTTTGTGTGTTTTGTGCGCTAAAATTAGTTTTAGAAGGGGCTTTGAATGTTTTGTGCATTAAAATTAGTTTTAGAAGGGGCTTTGAATGTTTTGTGCACTAAAGTTATGTTTAGAAGGTGCTTTGAGTGTTTTGTGCATTAAAATAAGTTTTAGAAGGGGCTTTGTGTGTAAAATTAGGTTTAGAAGGCACTTTGATTGTTATGTGCATTAAAATTAGTTTTAGAAAGGTTTTTGTGTGTATAAGTCTACACTAGAATGTGAAATACTAAAATTAGTTTTAGAAAGGTTATGTGCATTAAAATTAGTTTTAGAAGGCACTTTGATTATTTTGTGCATTAAAATTAGTTTTAGAAAGGTTTTGTAGTTGAAGCCCTAAAATTTGCGCATGGGCGTTGATCATCGATATTCATGATTATTAATAAAGTTTGAACATTTGTAGGACTAGAAGCAGTTTTTGTTGATGAATGAGGTGTGTAGATGGCTAATTATTAGTTGAAATGGAGATTGTAATGAGGTATTGTTTCGATTTACTTGATTTGTTAGTTACTATAGAAAATCGGAACTAGTGTGAAATTGTTGAGTCGGTGTTCATGCGGTTTGTATACATGTGACGGTGTGACAGTATTGTAGATTGAGGTTGATAGTGTTAGTTTGGTCCACGGCGACTTAGTTAGAATTTGATTATATATCCACTTCCTTTGAATCTTGGCATTTTACGTAACTTAGTAGGTTTCATATAACCTTTGTTTTGTCGGATAAAATGGTTTATATAACAACTGCTTTTGTACATTAAAATGGTTTTTCATATGTAGGTTATCTACAACTGTAGGGTCACAAGCATCAACTATGAAAAGAAAAAGTAGCATAATCGGATGATGGACATAACAATTATAACAAAAATATATAATAAATATAACACTATTTAGTGCATGAAAATTCTACTAAAAAACAAACTTTGAAAAAATAGACTAATAAAACATAATTGTGCATCAAAATTCTGTCCAAAATCAATGTTTAATCAAAACACAATTATAACGCTAATTTAATTACTGAAACAAATATAATAGTAATTTGTGCATCAAATTTCCTATAAAATACAAATTTCAATAAAAAAACACTAATAAAGAAAATTTGTGTCACAAATACACTAACTCATGCATAAGATTCTACTTCAAATATCTTAATCTCAAAAAACTAAACTAATAACACTAATTTATATATCAGTTTAAACTAAAAGCAATAATTTGTGCATCAGATACTGCAATAACACTAAAAAGCAATAATTTGTGCATCAGATATTGTAATAACACTAATCTGTGAGGTAAAATTCACAAATACATAAATTTATGCATCATTTTCAAAAACTAAACTAATAACCTAATTTTTAGTGTAATAATTTACACTTAATAACACTAAAAAGCAATAATTTGTGCATCGACATCTTCAATAACACTAAAGCAATAATTTGTGCATCGAATCTTATAACTATAATAACAAAAAGCAATAATTTGTGCATCAGATCCTGGAATAACACTAAAAAGCAATAATTTGTGCATCAAATACTGCAATAACACTAAAAAGCAATAATTTGTGCATCAAATACTGTAATAACACTAAAAAGCAACAATTTGTGCATCAAATACACTAATCTGTGAGGTAAAATTCACAAATACACAAATTTATTTATCATTTTCAAAAACTAAACTCATAACCTAATTTTTAGTGTAATAATTTACACTTAATAACACTAAAAAGCAATAATTTGTGCATCAGATATGTAATAACACTAATATGTGAGGTAAAATTCACAAATACACAAATTTATGCATTATTTTCAAAAACTAAACTAATAACACTAATTTTTAGTGTAATAATTTACACTAATTTATTAAAAAATCCAAAATTACAAGACACTTACATACCTTGATTATCACTATTATTAATCGTTGACATTATGGAATAATTCGATATTGAGCTTATAATCCTTCTTTTGTTGTAACCAAAATCCTTCTTTTATTTTACCAAAATCCTTCTTTTATAATCCACAATTGTAACCGATTGGTTTACAAACCTAATTCGATCACAATTGTAAAAGTTCGATTGAAAGGATTGAAAGATTGAAAGATTGGATCAAATAAGAATACTGTGTGGGGGAGAGATGGAAGTCGTGTTTGGTGTGGAGGAAGAAGAACTGATTAAATAGGTTGTTAGAATAATGGAATATACTTGAAATGTAAAATTACTTTTATGCCCTTAATACTTAGCTAGAATGAAAGTTAATCTTATCCATTGATTTTAAATCAAGGTCTAAAATCATACTTATTCTTTTACCAAAATCATTCTTTTTATTTTAACTCACTATATATATATATATATATATATATATATATATATATATATATATATATATATATATATATATATATATATATATATATATATATATATATATGTATATATATGTATATATATATATATATATATATATATATATATATATATATATATATATATATATATATATATATATATATATATATATATATATATATATATATATATATATATATATATATATATATATATATATATATATATATATATATATATATATATATATATATATATATATATATATATATATATATATATATATATATATATATATATATATATATATATATATATATATATATATATATATATATATATATATATATATATATATATATATATATATATATATATGTGTGTGTGTGTGTATAGAATCTAGGTCAAATAAGATCAAACTTAAAGTTGTTAAAATGAGATCCAACTAAAATTTGACAATGACATTTCTCCCTATACAACAAAATAATTTTTTTTATTAACAAACAAAAATTATTAAAGTTTGATAGATTTCTTTTAAAATTTATGAAACCTAGGTGATACACTTTATTAGAAGTGTAATGTGTATCGGAGTTTTTGTGACGTATATCGGGTTTTGGAATATTTATTAGTGTAATGTGTATGGTGTATCACTAATCCAGACTCATGTATCATTTGGTTATTAGTTGAAGATGTTAATTTGTATTAAAATATTATTTTTATGTATTATTGCTAAAATTATTATTTATAAATGTTTTAGTGATTTTTAGACTTATCTTATTTTACAACTTTAAGTTTGATCTCGTTAACTCTCCCCTATGTATATATATATCTGGCGTATATAGAGTAGGGATCCAATGAGAAGTAAATTAAAATAAGCAAGTGGTGAGAGTGATAAAAATCAGCATTTGAGATGCAACGACTTGTATTAGATGCATTTCTATTCATATAGATGCAACATCTTGAGTTTCGAAGTTAATTTGATGTATAGATGGTGCAAAATTGATTTTCATGATTTCGCGCGTGCGAGGAACAAAAACAAGAAAAATCATTATATGCATCTAATATCATGATATGCATCGATTAAAAGCTAGAAAATACACTATGATTAACGTTATAATCGCCTAAGATTATAGGGATGCATCTAATTTAGTGTGCATCTCGGATTTGCGTTGTAGTTCTTCTTATTCCTTCTTGTTTTCTAACGACCATAATGTTTTCGTGAACCGTTGGATCGGGCTACAATTTTACTGAGCTTCTCTATATACCCATCTAACTTTTCACCGAGGATGCATCGATTTGAGATTTTATGTGAAGTTATTCAAAGGTCGAATAAGGCTGCGAAGAAGGTTTCAAATTCGAATGCGACATCCTTTTTCTATGACCACAACTTTTTCGTGAACCGTTGGATCGGGCTACAATTTTTCTGGAGCTTCTCTATATACCTATCTAACTTTTCACCGGAGGATCGTCGATTTGAGATTTTATGTGAAAGTTATTCGTCGAATATGACCGCAGGAAGAAGGTTTTCAAATTGAATTTTAGGGTTTAAAGGTATTATTCTCGATTTCTTTCTTCGTATGGATTACATCATTATGAAGTCATTTATACATTGGCTAATAAGTTTAAAAATAATTATTGAATATAATTTTGTAGATAAATTGTATTTATTATAGGATTCCAATATAATTATAGGCATTTATAGATTATAATATGCAACATAATTATCAAAATAACTTGTTGCCTAAGTGGTGAAACACACAAGTTATTTATCCAAATAACCAAGGTTCAATCTTTGCAAGGCTCATTTTTTATAAATAATTTTCAAAACTATTTAATAAAAATCCGAAATTTACAAAATTAATTATTAAAATCCGATATTTACAATTAGTGCTTAGGTGGATAAAAATATTGCTTAGTTGGACAACAAATAATTATGTGACATTAAATTGAATTACATGGCATTGAGGGTGACATTGGTGACATTTGTAAAAATGCCTCTGTTATATATAATATAGAGATATATATGTAGGAAGAGTTAACGTGAGATCAACCTTAAAGTTGTAAAATAAGATCAAGTCTAAAAATCACTAAAACATTTATAAATAACAATTTTAGCAATAATACAAAAAAAAAAATATTTTAATACAAATTAACATTTTAGCAACTAATAACCAAATGATACATGAGTTTAGATTGATGATACACCGATACACATTACACTAATAAATATTCCAAAATCTGATACACATACAAAAAACCTGATACATTATACTTAATCAAAGTATCACCTAGGTTTCTGAATTTTTAAAAGAAATCTATCGAAACTTCAACAATTTAGTTGTAGTTAATAAAAATTTATTTTTTGTAAGAAGAAACGCCGCTTTGTCAAATTTTAGTTGGATCTCATTTTAACGACTTTAAGTTTGATCTTATTTGATCTAGATTATATATATATATATATATATATATATATATATATATATATATATATATATATATATATATATATATACACTAGATAATCGAAGCCAGCAATGAATGGCGCACATGATTTGTTATTATTCTTTGAGTGTACTTTTAGAATAGTAAGATATATGTATACGAAACTATTAGTAGCGTAAGAAGGTGAAAATAAATGAACATCAAGATTTATAGAACAATTAAAATATACAAAGTTTTTTAAACAACATAGTATATGATTTAAAATCAAATGAACGTTATGATTTATAGAACAATTAAAAATACAAAGTAAATTTACTCATATTACATGCAATTTACTCGGAATAAATATCTACAACTTTATCTTGTGTTGAAACAGTCTTCAATATTAGATCTTCTAACTTCAATCATCTTTTCTCACCAAATCGCTCTCAAACCATCGCTATCTACACAAATATGCCCTTGTGAATCTATAGTGTGGATGTAGATGAACCTTCAAGATTAAGGGAAGGTCATAGTAAATCTTTGAGATATGGTTATTAAAATAAAAACCTAGGTGATAGTGCATGTAAATATATGGAGTTTGTTTAATTTTGGAGTTATAATGTAGACATGTAACCTAGAATATATAAAATAACTATAACAAAAACAAAAATCTATTAACCTTCCCTTTTGTCATTGATCTTGTCATACCGAATTCCTTCACTGTATGACATTTTACGAAGCTCGATGAAAGAATAACTATCCTTCCCTCCTTTTGACTTTTAGTTGTAGTTTTTTATGGTATCCAACAACAAATTTTCAAAAGAAAATTACCTAAAACAAAAACAAAGAGGTTTTCTTATAAGATAAGTTAGTTATGTTACAATGTTTTCATTTACTAAAAAGAGGTTTTATTATAAGATAAAAGCATAACCCTAAAATCAATAAAACCCTAATATCGTGTTTCATTATGGTTTTAAAGAAGCGTGCATTTTTTTAATATTGTGAAACTATATTTAAGGAAAAGATATGTATAAAATTGACAATAATTGGTTCAGGAGGTTTATATATTTGATATGCAAGATATAATAAAAAAAATGTGTTGCTCTAGTGGTTGAGGTGTTGTTTATTTGTGCCTACTATCCCAAGTTCAATCTTGGCAACTACATTTTTACATTTATTAATCCGAATTATCAATTAATTTGCATATTAATCGAAATTATCAATTAATTTGCTTAGGTGGCATATTGAATGATGACATGGCATAAAAATAATTACGTGGTATTTACATTGGCATTGATGATGATACGCCTCTGTTATATAATATATATATATATATATATATATATATATATATATATATATATATATATATATATATATATATATATATATATATATATATATATATATATATATATGTATAGAGTAGAGATCCAAGATCGAGAAAGTAAATTAAAATAAGAAGTGGTGAAGTGACCAAACCACGCATTTGAGATGCAACGACTTGCATTAGATGCATTTCTATTCATATAGATGCAACATCTTGAGTTTTGAAAGTTAATTTGATGTATAGATTGGGCAAATTGATTTTCATGATTTCGCACGCAGGGAGGAACAACAAGAAGAAATCATGAAATGCATCTAATATCGTATATGTATCTAATTAAAAGCTAGAAAACACACTATGGTATCTAGATTAAATAAGATCAAGCTTAAAGTTGTTAAAATGAGATCCAACTAAAATTTGACAAGCGACACTCTTCTTATAACAAAATAAAATTTTTATTAACTACAACTAAAATTGTTAAAGTTTTGATAGATTTCTTTTAAATTTACGAAACCTAAGTGATACACTTTGATTAAAAGTGTAATGTATCGAGGTTTTGTATGTATCACATTTTGGAATATTTATTAGTGTAATGTGTATCGGTGTATCACTAATCTAAACTCATGTATCATTTGGTTATTAGTTGCTAAAATGTTAATTTGTATTAAAATATTATTTTTTGTGTGGTATTGCTAAACTTGTTATTTATAAATGTTTTAATGGTTTTTTAGACTTGATCTTATTTTTACAACTTTAAGTTTGATCTCACGTTAACTCTCCCTATATATATATATATATATATATATATATATATATATATATATATATATATATATATATATATATATATATATATATATATATATATATTGTTCTTGGATTTTGTCATTTATATAAACTAGACTTTAAGATACTCTATATACACTTTCAATACGCTAATGAACATGTTACAAGGTCATTAGAACAAGCCGTCAAGTTTTAAAGTTCAAAAACTAGTTTTCCTTTTTTCTTTAATTTTGTCGAAACTAGCCTAAGTGCCCCTCTTCAATAATTAATTTCTCACTAACAAAAGGTTTGTAAAATTTGAGGGTTATACCGTCTTGAAGAGCCCACTGTGAAGTTTACAAAACGCCAAGAACATTCTTAAAAACTCTTATGGTATCTTTATATTCAGTCAAGAATAGGGGGTTGATAATGCTTACCGCGTCGTTCGAGGGTCAAAGGAACTTCTTTTTAGTCGAACAGCAAGTTTTCAACACCCTAGGCGATAAACCTAATCGTTGGTGTAGTATTAGGGTAAGCCACGGGTATTGATATCGTTCTCTGGGAATAGGAATGCTAGTGAGAGTTACTACGCTAAGGTTAAGGTTGAGAAGATTATTTTTATCTTTTTTTTATGTTTTTAGGAAATTGAAAAGTACGAATCTCGGTATTGGATTGGGGGGTTGGTATTTCTACCGATTACTCTACTATTATCTATTTATCTAAACTAAGGTGGTGGTAGTCTATGTCTAATTAATGTGTGCTCATTATGATAGTTTAAAGATGTGTTTACTTAGGTTTACTACTCTTAATTATCTCCTATTGATGGTTGAGTTGTCACGTCCTTATTCTTAGTTGCGTTGTGTGTCTAAAGTTGTAGGGTACATGCGTTTCTCTAACTCTTTGAACTTACCAAAGGGTCTCGTCTACAAAACCCACTGGGATAATAAACTCTTACTCTAAGGCACTCTTTGGATGGTTTAACTTACAACTACTCGTAATTATATTCTAAGGTTCACAAAGATGAATCAAGCATTAAGTACACAACGAATGACCTATCGCATTACTAGATCATTAATCAACTAAGATAAGAAACAACCAATCAATATTTAATAATTAAGTTTCATATTCCTTAGCAAACACACAAATAAATTAGCTTGGACATGGAGAACATGCAAGCATACACACAAATAATCAAAGAACATAATTGAATTGATGAAGTAAATACTTATCTTGTTGTAAGATAGGGTTTGGAACCTAAAATCTTGTACAAGACACCCTTGGTTCGGTTTTAGGTTTTCACTCCAAAGACTCTCCTAAAACCGAAAATTAGGATTCTATATATATATTACATATCGACGGCCGTCCTTATGTTTAAATGGCGTCACGTGTCGCTGCCATCGTAGGGTTTCGTCTTGGCCACGTTAACCTTGCGACGGCGTCACCTTATGTCCGTGTCGTAGTCTTCTTAGCTAACCGGCGTCGTCTGGTGGCATCTAGGCCGCCCCGAGTAGCAGCAGCCTACTCTTTTAAAGCCCGACGTCATCTTGAAAATAGGGTTTTGGCTTCATGTCGTCACAAAATCCTCCGTACGGCGTCGCAATTAACACGGCCGTCACGCCTTACATTTCGGCAGCTGAGTGTCTCGATTAGACATTGGCCATTTTCTTCAGTATATTCGCCTTTTCGTCCAAATAAGTGCCATTCCAGAGATTTTGCCTTCAAGAGACCTAAAAGTGAAAAGAACGATATTAAGCAATAACGGATACAAAAGTGATCAAATAAGGACTTAACGACCCTCAAAATGGTACATTTTAAAACCTTATCAAATATCCTACACTTGTTATTTGTTTGTCCTCAAACAAATTTGCTTTAACCATTAATTTATAAGTTAGGGGTCATGAAGCATTGATTTAAAACGGTCCACAACACATATAAGCCCCGCAAAGTCAAACCTCCATCGCTTTGTAAGCACCTAGGAAAGACTATCAAAGAGGTCTTTTAAAGGGTTGTAATGTTAGGCTTCACGGTAGGAAACAAGGGTTTGGTGGGATAGGCTATTTAGTGGTGGTAAGTCAAAAATCTCTATGTTAAATGCATACTGAAGAATGGCGTGCTAAGCCCGGACTCACACTCTAAAACTCTAGGTAACTGAAATAAACAAACATAAATTTAAAGGATAGATGTGGGATGGTATATATATATATATATATATATATATATATATATATATATATATATATATATATATATATATATATATATATATATATATATATATATATATATATACTAGTTTTAAAGCCCGCCCAATGGCTGACATGACTTATAAATATCGCTGGCATATTTTATATAGCGACTGTAAGAGTGGTAAAAATGTTTCAAAACTTTGTTGATGTCTCGATTGTTAATCCTTGGTCAAGAGCTTGGTATTTTAGATTTACAAGTTGATTTCTAGTTTAGAAATCAATGCTAAAGATTCTTATTCAGACACTCATTCCTTAAAATTTGCATTACTATATGCAAACGTATTGTTCAATCTCGATTACTCCAAAAATTTCAAGCTTTTGTAACCTTTGCACAGGTTCAATTCGGCTTTCGATCTTTGCCAATGTTAGATAACTAAGGTGAGTTTTAGGTCCCAATATACATCTGCTTAAGTATGTAAGACTTCGTCATGTAAAGTAGCACCTAATTAGCAGATAAGTTTTAATCTAAAAGCTCAAATCTTAAAGGCATCATTTGGTTTAGAGTAGGTAATTAGTTGCATTAGGCTTATAGGTGAGTTTAGCTACTAATCATTTGGTTTATTCACATACGTTTAATAACAATAAAGACTTATTTAATATTCTCATCACTCCATAGTTTCATATTCTTCAAACATAAGCATAATGTTTTATATTTTTATCGTCTTAGAATACATTTTAGACTTTTCTGATTTTTCATAATTTAGTCATCAACCTTTGCTTTTTCCTTATTTAAAAGCAGATTTTAGCCTTTGAATTAGCTTTTAAAATCAAATCGAGAAAATGTTTAAAAATATGTTTTAATTTTCGTAGATTAAGATAAATATAAAAGTCATAAAAAGTATTTCATAATTTTCTTAGTTTAAATAGTATTTTCTAGCATTTTAATTAGTTTTAAATATAAACCAACACTAAATGTTTAAAGTCTAAAAATATATTTCAGTTTTAAAATAAGTTTTATCATATTTTAGATTTTCCAATTTATAATTTATTTTTTAGGTCAATTTCTATTTTCTTGTATTTTAATGTATTTTAAATAAGTTAAAAATAGTTTTAATTAATAATAATTTGATAAATAGTTTTAAAATAATTTTCTTTAATAATTTTTATTATTAGGATTGTAAAATATCATTTGTATTTGTAGGCATGATACCTTAAAACTCACGTTATTCCATGCGTTACGTAGTTTAATTTAAAGGTCGATATGAGATTTTAGCGTTCATCGATTTTAAAAATAGTGAATAGCGTTTATTTAATATATTTTATCATTAAAATTATTATTTGTATTTAAGCCCTATAATTTACAAACTTTTCCTTTGGACTATAATTGTTAGGCTACATTCCTTTTCATATCAGTTCAAAAAAAATACAAAACTTAGACTTCGTTGGGACTCAGCAAGATTACCATAATAATATCGAGTATCTTAATTGCATTTGGTTCTGAACCTTGGATTATTACGGTTGACCATTCAGTAGTTGTTGCTTGATAAAACCTAGTATGTTTGCCATTCAATTCAAATAATGCTTTTATTAGTCATTCTAGGTTAAACAACTGAGATTTAGTATTTGGTAAAATCTAGGTGTCAAGAGCTATGTGTGTTTCCTTTATAAGTCTAAGTTCATGATTTTAATAATGATTTAAAAGAATTAATAAATTAACTACTAAGGTGCAAATAAAATGGAAGGTTTAATCGATAGGGTGGTGCTGTAATTAATTCTAGTAGCTAGTAATGGGTACATCTATATTCCAATTACTTGCTTGGTTCATTTTGAGAGGAACAACATTTGGTTTAATTATAAAACTTAGGCAAAAATGATTTTGACTAGTTTAGAATAAGGCAACTCATAATTACAGTTAATCCTTGGTCCCGATAATCCAAGGATTCAATTCCTATTGGCTAGATTTATAATCCTATGAGTTTGTTAGAAAAAACAAAATGCCTTAATTCTTTAGTTCATCAAGCGGTGTTGATCGTTGGTTGAATTGCAACAGTAGAAAGGGCTGGTATCGTTAACTTCCGCTTTCTGATTGTTTAAAACCTAGTAGGATTTAAACATATCTCAGGCAATTGGAATCACAATCATTAAAACTACCAAAACAAGGTAGCTACCAATAAACTATGCATGCATACAATTAGAAATGATTATCTGAAGCATTTAAATGCGAACAAAACAATTGAGGAATCTTTTTTGTGCCTATGTCCAGTGCAAGGCATCATAAATCAATTCAATATTCAAAGTTACGAATTACATGAATCCAAATTGAAAGATAAATTGCTAATGCTTATGTGTTTGATTTCTCCCTTGAGCAAATCAAGTATGCTCCTTGGACATGCTTTGGCTTCCCACGCCCTTGTTGTTGTGTGAAATTTTATGCCTTGAAATGTAGAAAATGGGTATTATAGCGTTGGTTGTTCGTAACCTAAAATAATATCTCGTAATCTGATCACTCGTTATTTGCACTAGATTTTGCCAGCTAACCTTCTGAGTGGTTACGCCTATTGCTTCAATAATACCTGTTACGCGTAGTTGGTGGAATAGTTCTGGTTAGTTATGGAACGTGGAACCTCATTTGACCTATAGAGTCGCCTCATTTCTTGACCTTCGCTTGTAATTGGAACAAAGAAGAAGGACTGGATCCGCTTAGGATTTCCTTTTGATTGTTTAAAACCGCAATCGAGGATTTAAAACACAAAGCTACATTAAGGAATCACAATCTTAAATGATAAAAGAGACAATCACCATCAATTGAATTAAAACCATTTAGGAAAGGTGAAGATGGACTTGACCCTTGAGCATTCTTTGAATATGGACCCGACCTTGAGCATTCTTTTCTTTGTGCTTTTTTCCTTTAAGGGCATTGGGGGATTTAACTATCGCTATTCCAAGAGATCATTTCCCACATCTCGAAATTGGTCCCGAGCATTTAAGATTTGAACCATTGTCTTGCTTTCTTCATCCCGTCAACAAAATAAGTTCCACTGTGATCTTTGGCTCACCAAACCCAAGATCGACACTTGTGGGCTAAACGATTTTACTTGTGTTCGATGTAGAAACTTGAGGCTCAAAATCACCTTCTTGAGTTGTTCCAGTTACACCAACAATCTTGATATCCATAGGCGATTAGTATCTAACACCTCGTAGTAGTGTTGCTTGTTCTTATGCCACTTAGATTCCTCGGTCTTATCGGCTTCATGAAAATACCAACACGCAAAGACGAAAACACTTGCTATATCATTGGTTAGCTATGGAGAATTCTTAGTTTCTATATCATTGTTTTTGAAAAGTGGCGAGCACTGGTTGAGGACTAATGTTTTCAAAATGAAAATCATTATTAGTTTCAATATGACTTGTCGCGAGATCAGGGACTCATGTTTTCAAAATGAAGTTTCATTGTCACTTTCAGCTTTGACTTGTCGTGATATCGCCTGTGGTTCAATGGTCCAACCTCGTTATTTTGTTTGCTTTTCCATTTTATCCAAAGGTTCTGTTTCGTTGATGCTTATCAATCTTACAATTGCCTAGTAAATGCAGACTATATCGACTAATCGGATGAATTGGAGTTATAATTCAGCACCCATATGCATGTATTTTATTTGTAATTATATGCAAACTACGGATTGTATGCATTGGTTTAAATATGGGCCTCTTTGAACAAACTGTTATGCGTCAATGATGGCAATCGATTGCATCAGCCTAAAACTCCATCCAAAAATAACACCCGAGGTTCAACTTTTGTCATCTTGAACTCGAACTACACGTAGAAACAAAACTATATGGATTAATTGGGTTGATTGAAGCTCAACGACCACTTTCCAAAGAAACAAAAATATCAATACGTATGTGAAAATAACTCGGTGAAACCCCGATATACCGATTGAAGATGAAGAGCTAGTATCGGGCATAGAAGGCGAGATATTCATCTTATTTACCTGTTCTTGATCTTTTCCATGGGAAAAATTGGGCCTCGACTTCCGATGCAATGGGACACCATCTTTTCCAGATCGAGAACCGAGGGTCCGATTTTAAGGAATCTCAAATGTTTGTACTTCTTATATATACCTTGCATCAAAATATGAATCAAGTAAAATATATTTAGACAATGAAAATATCTTTATTCATTCGAATTGCTATATGTTCCATGTTACTCAACAAAATAATTTTAAAAATACAATGGATATATGACGTTTCTATTTTACAAAATGCTAATACAATAGTGACAATTATGTAACATCTAATATTTTTATACATTTTCAAATATGATTCAGAAGCATACTACTGATATCTGTGGTTTGAACACCACCATGTCCTATAAATAAAACATCAAGTTGATAGATAAGAGGGCGTTAGGATTTGTCTTTCGGAACCAATCTATTTTTTGTGATTGAACATAAACATATTGTGCTTTATTATTATATTATCAAATATTGTACCAATTAGTTTCGGACCAACACCAACAAAACTGGTTATCTAATAGTAAAATTAAAAATAAATATTTATCCATTTTGGGTCATCTTGTCTAAATTTCAAAATATATAACATCAAACTTAATCTAAATGGGTACTTGCTGAAGTCAATAGCTCCTATGAATCACACGACAATGTCACTTGAGAATCTTTAGGTTCTTGACTTGGGTCAGCTGCACTCAACAGTTTTGAACCTTGATAATGATTTTGAGTTGATGCTACGGTACCTATTGAACTTGGTAGTAATGAGATAACTTTCTATTTATTTGTGCTATGGTGGAAAACTAAAAAATTTACCGTTCTTCGTGTCGAATAAAAGCACCATATAAAGTCGAGTGACACTCCCTGTACTCAAGACATATCTCCGATTTGAATCCAATTCATATCCATTCTTTTCCGTCAGGCTTTCGCAATCCACACAAATACCGAATTACATACATGAAAGTGAGAGGATTGTTAATAATATGAAAGCCAATGAAGATTATTATAGCTACATATGAGAGAATTCATTATATTTCCAATTGTGTGCTTGCAATTCGTAATAACAAATGATCCAATGAAGCAAACAATAACAAATATTTCTTAAGTTTTCATTTATTTGAAGCGATTAATAACATTCGATTTCACCGCCTATTGGGCTTCAATTCACGGATATCCTTAGTAAGAGCCTTTAGAACAAAGTGATGCGCAAAGTCGGGATAAATACCAAAAGAGATAGTAAATGTAATATAGTATTTATAATCACTTTTCTATGCATTGCATCGAGTTGGTGAAATGGATTCACAAAGATGTAAATTACTCACTTCATCAACTTCGTGTTGAAAGCTACAATATCACCAATATCACTCATTCGGTTTTGCAATGACCTATACGCTTTAAGGTGTCATCACATGATGCTACACCAGACAGATTTGTGTGCTTTACAAAGAACGCAAGTGGGTTTTCAAACTCACAAACATGGTTCCAAGCTTCATCTTATTATATGACATTTCTTGCATGGAAAGAAAAACGCAATTGTTACATTACATGTTTTACTCAATACTGCGAGTCTCTTGCTTCAATAAAAAACATGAATGTTATGCATGATACAATGGACTGATGGACACGATCCATGGTCATGTTGCTCGAAATACTTTCGGTCAAAATTATAGTATAATTATACCGAAACTACGATTTACAATACCATAAACTATCATTACGGTATTGTCCATAATTATCTTCGTATGTTGTTGATGATCTTCTACTACCGTCAAGCAGATGCTACGGCTTATTCATGGTTATCATGTCCGATTATGGCCATGTACAATGGACAAGGACGTGCTTATTTGAATGAGCATGTTGGGAGCCGAATCGGTCACCTCCTGAATAAACCTTTCTACAGACTCGTGATCGCACCGAGTCCCTTCCTCGCACACCGATCTTAACATATTTAATGCCTTCTTTAGTCCATCGACTCGATAGTAGGAATCGGTGTTTGTTAGATCTATTACTAAACCTAGCTCTCTCCTAAACGCCTTTTGTCAAGAATCGCTTGTTGAGGGAATATCTTTTATCAAGAACGATCTTGTCATTAAAAGACTCTCGAAATTGATTGCGTCCCCATATGGAGGGCAATCCAACCATTCACACGGAAAAATCACATTACTATAGAACATCTAAAAACACACATATGCATACACTCACAGACTAAGCAAACCCATCGAATGAAGAATGTATATAATTTAAAGCCTACACTCAGAAGGTCGATGTAAGCATGTAATCATCAGAACAACAGCTAAAAGCGAGAGCAACGGGATGTCAGAACGTATTCCAGCCATCGATCCATATAAGACCACCGTATTGTCGACATGCTATAGTAAGAAGATATCCTGGGATTTTCCCAAAGGTATTGGATACATGTAGAACAATACATATGTATTAATAAAATAAACATAACATTGAATAATATATCAAAACAATAAGGCGAACATATAAAGTCAGTAAATCGTACATGAGTTATAAGTTGTTGCCTTTGATATCCTAACTGAAAGAAAATAGGAAAAACAGTCATATGCAAACATAATATGAATAACAAATATCAAAACAGGTGCTAACAAAAAAAAGCAATAACTAACCTAAATAACCTCCATATTAGATGCAATTGTTCCATCAATTTAAGTAAAGATGAAATTAGCAAATACTTGTATCAAAACAGGCATGTCAGGTGTTCATGGTTACAAACCTGTGATGAAGAAACACACAAACCATAGCTTAAAAAAAATTCCAAATCAACTACGTAATTAAAAGTCACGATCATTAGAAGATGATTCAAAGAAAAGATGAAATTAGGGTTTAGATACATTATCAAAGCTCCAAGAACAAAGAAAACCTACACAAAAACACATTAAATGTCGTTAAAACCCTAGTGATGGAGTTTTCTTCTTAGAGAGTTTTGATGATTAGGGTTTTCCTAAAAAATATATACGATGTTCTTTAATAATGGTTTTGGATTATAATTTTGTAGATAAATACATGCCTTTTCAAAGTAATAAAATGGTTAATGATTGGTTGTAGAGATTTATAAATTTGGTTTTCCAAGTTATAATCAAAAAATGTCTTGGTCTAGTGGTAATCATGTTTGGTTGTAAACTAATGCACCTGTGTTCTAATCCTTGCAAGGCTCCTTTTTATAAACAATTTTCAAAAATTTTAAAAAAAATACATGAATATTAAAAACTAAATTTAATATTTCAAAATTAAAAAAATACATGAATATTAAAACGAAATTTAATAAAATATTAATATCTTAGGTGGACTAATGTGATGACATGGCACTAAAACAATAGGTGGCATTGAGGTGGCATTGAGGTGTCATTGAGGTGACATTGAGGTGGCGTTAATGTCAAATGATCTGTTATATATAATATAGAGATATATTTTAACACTCTATTTTTTCTTTTCTCTTTTCTATTTTTTCGATTTTTTTTTTTTTTTTTTTTTTTTTTTTTCATACACTTTTACTCTACCATCCTCTACGGTAACATCAAAATGATAGGGATTTATAGGCACATCCTACACTTGAGTTTTATTACTCTAACACTAATTTGACCCGAATTGAAAAGATCAAAACACTTGGGGTACATTATTATGCAAACAAAGGAAATTTGAATTTAACGCTCCTTCCGTCATTTCATAAACTTTAACTTTTCCCATGAATCCCAATCGTCCCAAATCGATACAAAGGATATGACTTGACTTAGCAACTCATGCAAGCAACGGATAATTGAACTAAGGGTTTAGGGTGATAACAAACATTTGCACTAAAAGTGAGTGCATAAGGGTAGGCTAAAGCGATTTGGGTGTATATTTGGGGTGGGGTGTAAACAATGCTCTTCATTGATATTCCGGAAAACCGAAACATCATGAGAACCGCGAAAAGGATAGGCTCGAGGGGTTCTAGGGTATCGTGTACTAAAGATGAGCACAACGCAAAGGGTGTGGGGAATTACTCAACCGAGGTGGAAGAAGTAATTATATTACGGGTATCAAACAAGGGTTATCCTAATGCCTCTTATCATTTAGTTATTCCTAACTACACAAGTGTAGTCTCACCTTGCGATCTCGGAATGCATCACAAAACAAGTTCTAGAATCTAATATACTACGGTTCACACTCTAAGCATTAAAGATGAATGCTTTAATTCCTACTAGTCTAAGGGCGATCCTCACATTTTGGGTGGAATTTAGGTGGTAAAGGTGTTTGTGCTAGTCATGCAACTTCCTATCCGTGAGACGCTTTGTTAAGACTAATGGCCCACTCCTATATGTCATGAAAAATTTTAAATTTGGTGCCAAAATTACCCTAACCGACATTTTCTCATGGTTTATTACACAAATACAATTGGACAAAGCAAATAATCAAGGATAAGCATAGTTTCAAAGTTCCTGCTTTATTTTCCCTCCCTACACTTAAACCGAACGTCCCCAATGTTCCCCGAAAGTATCAAAGTTATGATAAAGAAGGTAATCAAAAACGAAAGAAACTAATACTCCCCGATTAGCTCGGTAGGATCCGTGTGTGAAGCGGTGGTTAAATCCTTTCCAAGAAGAATTTATGCGTGAAAAGCTCCTCAATCTTATGTAACTTCTTCTTGATAAATTAAACTCGCACACTGAAGAAAACAAACGAAACCTTCAGCAGTAAAATCGGCGGTAATAAAATATATAAGACTCGATTTAAACTATGATATAATGCTTGTGGAATGGATGTTTACGAATTTCTAAGAAAATTAAGACCGGAAAATTCCAAAAATTTATAAGTAGCTCGTAAAACGAGAAAAGTGATCGATGTTTTACTCCTTCACGACGCCGTCAGTTGCAATCTCGACACCAGTTATCCTCGACAAAAACGGTCTCATTTTTCGGAAAAATTCGGAAAATTTACATCTTTAGAATCGGAAAATTTAAGCAAAACATCCATTATGACTCGATACAAGCATTTGACTCGAACAAACACACAAATATATCTTTTAATTAATTGTTATTCTTATGTTCACGCTTCTGAAAACGTGTAATCCTCCCTACACTTATCCTTTATGTAAAATACCTTTATATGTAATTAAGACGAGGTTAAAAACAAAATAAAGCATTTTTACAAATTTAAACATGTAATAAACGATCAATAAAAGATATATGACACACAAATAAAAATGAAAACAAATACACATGGGTTGCCTCCCAAGAAGCGCTTGTTTTGTTCGAGTCACGAGCTTGACTCTACCCTTATTTAATGGATAAGGGAGGTTTTCCTACACTTAAGCTTAAGTGCGGGTGATAGTAGCGATACACACCCTTAAGGTGGAAATTTGCTATGTGAGGAGAGTGTGATGGGTGATTTATATGCTCGAAGGAGTGTGCTCCATTCATCATAACCTTACCTAATTCTATTGGTGTAGCGGGTGATCTCTCTCTTAAAAATGGATCATCTTCTATCAACTTCAAAAGATTCTTAGTTAAGGATCCATCTTGACCTAATAAACCAGGTTTAAACCCATAATGTTTCTTGTTATCAACCATGAATGGGTGATATAAGTGTGTAAGGTCATGGGTTACTCCTATATTAGCTTCCACTCTACATAGCTTAGAGTCTACCACCTTTATCAAGCAACTACCCGGATTATTTATTTTGATGGGTGGATTGGGGCCTAATTCAATTCCAAGATTCACATCTAAAGACAGAAAATTGGGTAAGGTTTTTGGTTGAGGCTCCGGTTCATCAAAATTAGGAACTTCCCTAGGACTAAAAGAGAGGTCATGACAACAAGCATCTAAACCTACATTCTCTAGTGGCGTTTGGTCCAAAGGTTTTATATCAATCAAGGTTCCTATAGTCTTTTCTACTTCTTCCGAGTAAGTTATAGGCGATGTGTGTTCCTCAAGTGATGGTAGAGCTTGTGGGCTTGGAGTTTCCACCTCATTCTTCATTACATCAAGATCTCCAAAAAGTTCATCATGTGTTTTAGTATGATCTAACCCAAATACACTCCTAAGTATCTCAAATCCTTCTTTAGCCATTTCAAATTCTTGGTCCGATTCATAATAATCATTCTCAAAAATTTGATCACTATGTTCTATTTGCCTAAAGGATTCCTCACGCGTGTCATATGTTTTGGTGAAATCTATCCCACGCATGCAACTAGGTAATTCAACTATAACCATCTCACAATCTTGTTCGGGTTTAGGTTCCATGTTCTTAAAAACTAGGTCTTTTTTATCATGATGCCTAAGGTTGGATAAATCCTCCTTATCCATTTCCTCAAGTTGTGACAGCTGATGGTTTATGCTTAGGAGGCTTTTCTCAAAATATTTCCAGATGGTCTCACTAAAAGGAGTTGATTCTAACAATGATCCTTGAATAGAAGCCACACAAGCACAAAATTTATCAAATCCATCAAACCTTACACCCGTCTCCTTTTTGGATATCTCTAAGATCACTCACAAATTCATTAGAACAATAAAAAGCAATCCAATCTGCGAAATTCAATTGTTCCTCATTTGTTAATGATTCAAATGCAACTTCACTTTCCATAGCGACAAATGAAAAGGGTTTCTGAACACAAACACAAAGAAGGGGGATAGACTACGAGGAAGCTAAAATGGAAAAAATGCTTACTTGATAGGAATCAAGCAAAGAAACCTAACGAGGTGGACTACTAACTAGCTATTCTATTCCCGACAACGCGCCAAAAACTTGATAACGCCACGCCGTCGTCGTGGTCAAAGGAACTTCCTTTCGTCGAGCAAGTTTTTCAACACCCTGTATGCTGAACCTAATCGTTGTAGTGTAGTATTAGGGTAAGCCACGGGTATTGATATCGCTCTCTAGGGAATAGGAATGCTAGTGAGAAGTTACTACGCTAAGGTTAAGGTTGAGGAAGATTATTTTTATCTTTTTTATGTTTTTAGGAAATTGAAAAGTACTGAATCTCGGTATTGGATTTGGGGGTTGGTATTTCACCGATTACTCTACTATTATCTATTTATCTAAACTAAGGTGGTGGTAGTCTATGTCTAATTAATGTGTGCTCGTATGATAGTTTAAAGATGTGTTTACTTAGGTTTTACTACTCCTTAATTATCTCCTATTGATGGTTGAGTTGTCATGTCCTTATTCTTAGTTGTGTTGTGTGTCTAAAGTTGTAGGGTATGCGTTTCTCCTAACTCTTTGAACTTACCAAAGGGTCTCGCCTACAAAACCCACTAGGGATAATAAACTCTTACTCTAAGGCACTCTTTGGATGGTTTAACTTACAACTACTCGTAATTATATTCTAAGGTTCACAAAGATGAATCAAGCATTACACACAACGAATGACCTATCGCATTACTAGATCATTAATCAACTAAGATAAGAAACAACCAATCAATATTTAATAATTAAGTTTCATATTCCTAAGCAAACACACAAATAAATTAGCCGGACATGGAGAACATGCAAGCATACACAAATAATCAAAGACATAATTGAATTGATGAAGTAAATACTTATCTTGTTGTAAGATAGGGTTTGGAACCCTAAAATACCGTATAAGACACCTTGGTTCGGTTTAGGTTTTCACCCAAAAGACTCTCCCTAAACCTAAAAATTGGATTCTATATATAATATTACATATGCGACGACGTCACCTTATGTTTCGTGGCGCCGCCGTGTCGCCGTCATTAGGGTTTCGCCTTGGCCACGTTAACCTTGCGACGGCGTCACCTTATGTCGTGACGCCGTCCTCTTCGACTTCGGCGTCGTGGGGTCGCATCTAGGCCGATCGAGTAGCTACGGCCTACTCTTTGAAGCCCGGCGCCGCTGAAAATAGGGTTTTGGCTTCGTATCGTCACAAAGAATCCTCCGATGGCGCCGCACTTAACACCGACGCCGCCGCCTCGCTTTCGCAGACTTTGAGTGTCTCGATTCGACTTTGGCCATTTTCTTCGTATATTCGCGCTTTTCGGTCAAATAAGTGCCATTCCATTTTGCCTTCAAGAGACCTAAAAGTGAAAAGGAACGATATTAAGCAATAACGGATACAAAAGTGATTAAATAAGGACTTAAACGACCCCTCAAAATGGTACATTTTAAAACCTTATCAGGGGTCTCGCTAAGATTTTTACAAATGACCCTTTTGTGCACTTTTCAAAAATTTAAGTATTATGAGCTATTGTAACACCCCCAAATCTCGATTACAACGGAAGATTTAAACAAGTTTTCGGGGTGTTACATGGATTGGTACATCACACAAGTATAGCAAACAAGATAATCATATTATAGTTCAAAACCAATCCCAATTTAATTATCCAATACAATCATCCCAAAATAGTTAAATGTAAGGCCCAACATGATTTATAAAATAGGTCCGCATAATATTATCAGAGTTTAAATATGATCTTTCAACCATGCCTCTTCGCCAAACACTTGATGCATGTTTTACTGACCAGGTTTTAATATTTATAAAGTCTCGTTATACCTATGGTCTACCCTAATGCACTAATGGGCAGTGTACCCGAACGCGTGTAGTGTAGTATTTGGTAAAACCAAGGTCGTCCGAAGAGCTATGTGTGTTGGATTGTTACTAGGTGTTACAAATTTTAATAATGATTTCCATAAGGAATTAATTAATTAACTACTAAAGCAGATAAAAGCAGATAAAAGGGAAAGGTTTAATCAATAGAGGAGAGTGGTGCTAACCTAGTTAATTCTCCTAGCTAGTAATGTCTACATCTATTACTTCCAATTACTTGAGTGGGTCAAAGTCGAGAGGACAACATTTGGTTAATTCGTCCTAACCTATCAAAAAGATGCCACCACAGGAGAAGTCAGCGTCTCTCATAAGTCCTATTGTTCCCGGTCCCTAAGCCAAGTCATTAAGTATTTATAATAGTGAGTGCCCAAGCGTTAGCAACAAACACTCACCCCTAATTCTTAAGTTCATCCAAACAGTGGGTGATCATTGGTCAACCGTACAAGTAGAAAGGGTCGCCGGTTGGTCATATCTTACCCTTCCGTCTCAATCCAGCTCACCTAGGGTCATTGGTCATATCTCCCAGGCAATTGGCCTCACCGCCATTCAAAACTACCAAAACAAGGGTAGCTACCAATAAACTATGCATGCATACAATTAGAAATAATTATACTGGAAGTAATGTAAATGAACAAAACAATTAAGGAATCATAACTAGGCCGGACCAAGAGGTGCTTAACAGCTCATACAAATCAATTCAATATTCAAAGTTATGAAATACATGAATCGAAAGTAAAGAAAAGATAAAATGCTAATGCTTATCGTAGGGAGTGATTTCTCCTTGGATACAGCTCCGTATGCTCCTCTGGACCTGCCTTTGGCTTCTTCCCACTTTCTTTGGTTGTTGTGTGTGAAATGGGATGCCTTGAAATGCTGAAAATCGTGGGGTATTTATAGGCCAGATCTGGGTTACGGCGTAACTAAAATAATAGTTACGCCGTAATCTTCAATTCCTTCGTTATTTGCACTAGATTTGCTGGCTACGGCGTAACCTTATGAGTGGTCGCCGTATTCTTCAATAATACTTGGTTACGCCGTAGTTGGTGGAATAGTTACGGCATAGTTATCAGCGGCGTGGAACCTCATTTGACCTAATAGAGATACATCGTAGTCCTTGGGAGAGTTACGCCAGTAACCTTCCGATGAGTTGGTTTTCTAAGTCACGCTTTAGTTACGTAATGTGAGAGATGAGTTACACCGTAACTTCTTCAAAGTCGACATACTATGATAAATCTTTGATATTTCTCCAATTTGTCTCTTTAGCTCCAATGCTCGTAATTTACCCGAAAGTGGAAAACAATGGAAAACAAGCGTAAATCCATATAAATGATATAAATTACAAGCATTATCGGAGGAAATTGACATGTAATATTCGGGACTATTTGATGTTATCACTTCCACGTAACAAGCATTCCAAACATCACTTAGATACACGAGAAAAACATGCTAAAAGGGTTGGACTAATTGCTGTGAGTTCATAGGTTTAAATTCAAATTCGATGAGTGGATGCAGAGAGTTTATTTGCTATGTGAGACCTAAGATAGATACACAATATCACACCAATCACATACCAATATCACAATCAATAATACTATCAATAACATATCTGACGTCATAGTAGGGCCCTAAGCAACATTAGCCAGCGCAGTCGTAGCAAAGTCTAGAACAAATGCTACCCTGGACTAAGTCGAGGTAGAAGTCTATACTTAGCTAGGCAAGTGTCATAACTGTTAATACAAATAAGCCGTAAAAACGTTTATTTATATTTTACGATCTTCTAATGTTTTGTAGATAACAAACGTAAAATCATTTTAACGAAACAAATAAAATACGTAAATTGTTTGAACTAATAGTTTCTAACATATTCACATTTTTACATAAAACAAGTATAAGTGATTTTATGATTTAGTAATACATATGTACAACAACTAGTGTTTACATATTTGGATAAAATATACACATAACTAGTATGTAGTATATTGGGTAATATAAATGGGTAGAAACTTAAGCATCACAACCCATTGGGCAAATACATTGAATGTAGTTGGGTACAACCCAAAGCCCATAACCCATGGATCTTGACCCATAACCCATTGCATGACATCATGCTTATATCATACATGGATAATATCCATAACCCATGGATCAACCATACCAGTGACCAAGTGCATTGCACTCAAAGATACATTGTATCTAGCCAAAGATCCATGGTTCAACCCATGACGCATGACCCATAACCAAAATACCCATGGGTAAGGGCGTCCCACGGATCCTAGCTTAACGCTAGACGGATCCCTTGTGGAAGGATCCGTGGGATCCGGAGCGATGAGGATTTTTCCTCTATAAATAGTGAGCCATTTCTTCATTATTTCTCACCCTTTCTAACACACTTTCTCCCACAGTTAAAACTCACTAACCTCGGATCCAAGAGATCTATGTTTGTAGTTTTGTTTTGTGTGATCTTTAGGTTCCTCTTAAAGGCAAGATCACCACCTTTGAAGTCGAGCAAGCTCAAGTCCATGAGTTGCCATGCTTCCTCATCATCAAGGCTCATCAAGTCTTCTTGTTGATGATTCCTTTCTTTCTTCAAAGTATAGTGTTGAAGACATTAGTGAAAGATGTCTCAAGTGTCAAGACGAAGATATTAGTGAAGGGTATCTATCGTCATAGCATAAGCACTTGTGGTAGGTGCTTAGAAGTCAAGACAAGCATTAGTGAAAGGTGCTTAGAAGTCAAGACTTGAAGCATTAGTGAAAGGTGCTTAGAGTGAAGACACAAGACATTAGTGAAAGGTGTCTTGTAGATCTAGTCAAAGGCATTCTTGAAGGTGCATTAGATGTACATTCGATATGGTGTGTTTCGATGTACTAGATAGACTAGCATTAGATCCAAGGATATTGATGTCCTTGATGATGTTGTAAAGGTAGATCTCCTTTGGAATTAGTCGTTGGTGTAGTGTGGTAGTAGTTCCTCCATTGCAATAGAACTAGGTGCTTAGCCTAGTACCTAATAAAGGGTAGGCGACGTTGTGAAGGTGTAGTTCACCTTGAGTGAAATAACAAGGTACTTAGCCTAGTACCTTATAAAGGGTAGACGACGTTGTGTGGGTGTGGTTCACCTTGATGAAAGAACCCGGTGGTTAGCCTAGCACGGAAAAAGGGTAGGCGACGTTGTGAAGGCTTCTCCGCCATAAGGAGATTAGTGTAGTGTTTACAAACTCTCGAGTAGGTGACTGGGGGGTGGAGTAGGGCAAGAAGGTGTCCTTGTAGCCGAACCACTATAAATACTCGCGTTGTGGTTTTGTGCTTCTTACTCTTATCTCTTCATTACATATCTTTATATGCTTGTTTATCAACATCCAACACACACAACCAAATAGATTGACATCACGATCTAAATAGTTTAAAAGGAAGTTTTAATTGGTAAAACTATTAAACCCTTCTAGTTTTCCACAATTGGCATCGAGCTTCGTTACAAGTTTCTTGAAGTATATTGTACTTTAAAAACTTGATACGATCCATGGTTAATTAAAAACTACAAAGAAGGTTTTTTATAAAAACAAATACCATGTCTTTTAGAACTATACGTTTGGATGTTGATTTGATAACAACATTTTTTTTTTATTTTTTTTATTTAATTGCACTAATCTTCCTTGTCATGTTGATTAGTCAAAGCTCATACCCACCAAGCTTTAGGAGTCGCTTGGTAACAAGAATACCTTCCTTAAGAAGGTATCTTAAACGCAAAGGAGCAGGAATAGTCTAAATGACATTTGCTGTGTCATTTGTAAAGACATTCTTAAGTATACCTATTTAGGTATTTATATGATTATCTTTTGTGTAATTACATGTTTTACATGAAGCTTCATTAGGAAGCCTTTTTCTCACATACGTGTTTTATTTCTCGCCTAAAGTCGTGGTATATAAAACTTATGTTTTGTTTCTTTTAATCCAATAATAAAACAAAACACAATTTAAAAATTCCTCCTTCCCTATAAATACTCCCACCGTCGACCACTCTATCAAACCCTCACTTTTTAAATCTTCCAATTTCAAAATTTCCTCTCACTCAAAACTTCATCTTCCTCCTCATTCCATCTCAACCAAAACCAAGAAGATCCGCCATCAACATGGATTACATCGCTCGTGCTCATCGCCTTAACAATCATCGCACTTGTGTTCCCTATGATGAAGTTCACATATGGAGACATTTACTTTGTGTTGTTAATCTACATTGGGATCATATACCCAATCCTTTGTATCATCCTTAGCATTGAAATGCAATATTACTAATAATCTTGTTATCTTTGTTATTATTTATTTTCTTGTGATTTATATGTTTCATATTCCTTCGTGATACATTAGAAGTCATGTATGCATGCTAAAAGAAAATGTAGGATAAAACACTTTTAGTGGTATAAAAATGTAAAACCTATGTTTTTATCAAATCTGTTTCTGTTACTACAGATCCACGGATCCCGGAAGTCATACTAGCCGGATCCCTTTTAAAAAGGAACCGTGGGATCCGTCCTACTGGAGAACAGTTTTTCATGCAAATTAAAAACCATTTTTCTTCTAAAAGTAATACTCCACTAGAATGTCAAAACCATAAGTGAGTCAAGTGTCTTTCTTGTTTAAAAACCATTGTTAATAAAAATCTAATAAAAACGTTAGATAATCATAGGTTGACCATAAACATCACCTCTTATTAACCCATCACTTCTATAGGTTCAACTATGACGCATGAATACGAGTTTGATTTTTCACTCACTAGCGTCTACACTCCTAACATCTCTCTTGAGCCCAAGACACCGCAATCATGTCCGTGGGTTCAACAATCTCGAAACCCGTCACTTCCATGAAGGACGATGTAGACACCTCTCTACAATTCAAGAAGGTATCAATACCTCCTTCCGAGCCATAGGACTAGAATGTCTTCTTGAAATCAACGAGAAGATATGTCCAAGGTTCATAATGGAATTCTTCCGTCAAGTCGAACTCGTTAAAACGAGGATCGCTCTCTCTCTTTGGTTTTATATCAAAACCAAAAGTTTACTCTAACCCTTGGGCATTTTGCTCACATCCTCTGGATTCTAATCATGGACAATGTTCCTTCACCAAGATTGGTCTCTTGATTCTCTCTTCAAATTTCATGAAGAAAATAGTCCATATTGTTCACACACCCTCTCCTAAGATTTAAATCGCATAATATGCAAACCTCGACCATATTACTCCGATCCAAACATTATCTTTACAAGGGATATCCGAGAAGAGTACAAGCCTCTTGCACTCATCCTACGTGAAAATGTTTGGAGCCTTAGGGAAATCGAGAATTCTTCCCGCTTGTTGTGCTCACATGTTGTCTCGCTTGCTAACACAACAACCATACCATCTCGCCTACTTCTTCATAAGGCGATCAGAAATCTTCAAGGCTCCAAGAATAAACTCATCCCATATGGAATGTTCTTGACACGCCTCTATCATAATGTTATGCACTTCCATCCTCAATTTCAAAGTCCGTTATGCGTGCTTGTGGACAAGATGATGGAACCGCTAAACATATCTCTCATGAAGACTTTCTTCATTCTTGATTCCACCAACATTCATCAATCACGTAATGATCCTCCTAGCGAAAACACTCAAGAAACCTAGTAGTATTTCAAAATAGGATCAAATCTCTTGTACTCGTGCTTTATCAATGTAATCTTATTTCCTTCATGAAATAAAAACATATTACATTTGATATCTTAGTGTTAGAACCCTCTAAACCAACCTTGGAATATGATGCATTGTCAAGATCATTGCATACCTTTAGTAAAGGTTCTCACGACGAGATGGACGAATCCCAAAGTTTGTGCTAGACGGATCCCTTCACTTAGGGAACCGTGGGATCCGGAAAACAGAAAATGCAATTGCAAGCATTATATTTCAAACATATCCTTAGAACACCTTACACTAAGCTAAACATAGTGTCTTAAGGCAAATTAAGTCCTTATCAAGATAGGTTGATCCTTCCTACTCACACACCTAGATCACACTCTAAAACGCTTGTAGATCTACCGTTTCATTTTAATCCATTACTCTTACTCTCTCAAACTCACACTTCATTTTCTAGTTAGTCTTTAAAATCTTTCGATTATGACAAAATTGATCATAAATCATCCTCACCTCAAAATTGATCAAAGTTGATCAAATTCTAATTTTCTCATCTCAAAGCCTCTAGGATATTTTTCAAAACACTATCCTAAGTCACAACATGATCTCTAGGATCATTTAGCTTCAATTGATACTCTCATCTTTAGTGTCATCCTTGCTCATCCATTGGTACTCTTTGAAAGTTCCAAATCCTTCCATAAAAGACAATCATTAGCTACATCACTCATTACCTTCAAGTACTTAGCACCCTTCATTTAAGACATTTATGAAGACAAAACACTCAAGATGTTATAGGTCTTAGATCTTAGAAACATCATTTCCACTCTTTATAATCACGAATTGCTTGGATCCCTAGGATTAGCCTAGACGGATCCTCCGAGGAGGAACCGTGGGAACCGGATGACGGTTTATGTCAAATCTTGCTAAAACAATCATTTCAACTCATCTTCCTAACTCAAACACTCCATCTCATCTTAAATGAGTTCCTAGATCAGTGCAACCTCTCAAGTTGACTCTTGTGCATGTTAATCATCACATTCCAATGAATCTAGTGGCTTAAGGCTTAAATGCACTTACCAAATCTCTTGGTTTATAAACCACTTTGTTAGGACCTCCTAGTCATCACTCTCATCCTAACTTTCAGCACTTTAGAAATATTTGCAAACCTCTTGAAATCATCTCATCATGAGGAAAACCCCAAGTAGTAACTTATCCACCAAAGAACCACCCATGAAAAGGCGCGTGTTATACATTTAAATATGTTCAACCGAATCATCTCCGGTCAAGCCAACAAATGATAGGATCCTTCATCATCCAATCAAACCAATTCCTAAAAGGATAGTACCCACAAAACTACCAATGCCAAACACCACCATACCTCCTAGGCCAAACAATATCATCTCCACTAAACCATCACCATTAGTTCCTAGAGCTATTTCGTTTACATCCCCACTATCATCACCACACCTCTACAATTAGAGGACTTGCCTCCTAGGCCGTCTCATCCGCTTCCGCCGACAACATTTTCCTCATTAGGAGGAATAATGGTACAAAATCAAGGTGTTGAGTCAACACTGGTCCGACTTCCTTTCGCCGTTTCCATCATATAATCCTATTTGGATTATGAGAAATCATCAAAGTCAACCACCGACCATATGGAAGTTGACACTTCTCTACCACCACCATCATTCTTGGTCGAGCCATTCTCAAATGTGCCTCACCAATCCTCCATCGTTTGAAGCTCCATAAGCCGCTTCACTTGATCCTTCGCATCAAGCCATCTTATTTCTTCCACCACCACTACCTAGCCATGACAAAGATTGCTATCATTGTCAATATGTTGAAGGTTTGATACATGAAGTACGAGAAGACCAACGTTTCATGTTCTATCATCTCCTCGAACGTTTCGACGAGATCAAACCTAAACAAAACTTGAGCTATAAGATTTTAGGGGTGTCCTAGCATTAAGCGATAATTTGTTTAGAAATTCCTAGCCATGTATTTTCTTATTTTCTTAGTTTTTAGAGTCATGTATATCATAACTCTAGTTTTATTAAATGGAATTACATGTTACTTGTTATGTTTCGAGCATATGATTACCTTGTATTCATATCTCATTTTTGTGATAACATTACTTGTTATATCACCGTCTTTGAAATTAATCGACTACTACGGATCCTCAAAATTGCCTAGACGGATCCCTACTAGGAGGGAACCGTGGGATCCGTGAGACAAAGCTTTTTTCTACTAACTTGAACCACATTTACGAAATTGTGAATTATACTTGCTTTCTAACCTTTGTTTTGTAGTTATTCAATTTACACATGAAGACTTTGACATCCTAAAGCTATGGGGAGCTTTATGTCAAAGCAATGCATTGAAAATCACTTGCAATACTAGGTTTACATTTCATGACATCCCTTTGCAATATTGCAATCATCAAGGGGGAGTACATTCGTCACTTAGACGAAATCTTTTGCAAACTTACTTGCAAACAAACTAGATTAGTATCACTTTCTTGACGCCCTTACATAGGGATGGACTCGTCAAGGGGGAGTAAAGACGAGATCCGTCCGATTACTTGCTCTTTATTTTTTTTTTATTTCTTTCACATGTTTTTCTTAAAAAGATGTGTTGCTTTCTTCGAACACTTTTGTTTCAACAAAAGGGGAGAAGAAAGTAAAACTACAATTCAAACTTTACAATTTTAGCTTTTCCTTAAAATAATTTTATGTTTTGTCATCAACAAAAGGGAGATTGTTAATACAAATAAGCCGTAAAACGCTTATTTATATTTTACGATCTTCTAATGTTTTGTCGATAACAAACGTAAAATCATTTTAATGAAACAAATAAAATACGTAAATTGTTTGAACTAATAGTTTCTAACATATTCACATTTCACATAAAACAAGTATAAGTGATTTTATGATTTAGTAATACATATGTACAACAACTAGTGTTTACATATTTGGACAAAATATACACATAACTAGTATGTAGTATATTGGGTAATATAAATGGGTGGAAACTTAAGCATCACAACCCATTGGGCAAATACATTGAATGTAGTTGGGTACAACCCAAAGCCCATAACCCATGGATCTTGACCCATAACCCATTGCATGACATCATGCTTATATCATACATGGATAATATCCATAACCCATGGATCAACCCATACCCAAGTGACTAAGTGCATTGCACTCAAAGATACATTGTATCTAGCCAAAGATCCATGGTTCAACCCATGACGCATGACCCATAACCAAAATACCCATGGGTAAAAGGGAGCGTCCCACGGATCCATAGCTTAACGCTAGACGGATCACTTGTGGAAGGGATCCGTGGGATCCGGGAACGATGAGGATTTTCCTCTATAAATAGTGAGCCATTTCTTCATTATTTATCACCCTTTCTAACACACTTTCTCCCGAGTTAAAACTCACTAACCTCGGATCCAAGAGATCTATGTTTGTAGTTTTGTTTTGTGTGATCTTTAGGTTCCTCTTAAAGGCAAGATCACCACCTTTGAAGTCGAGCAAGCTCAAGTCCATGAGTTGCCATGCTTCCTTATCATCAAGGCTACTGAAGTCTTCTTGTTGACGATTCCTTTCTTTCTTCAAAGAAGTGTAGTGTTGAAGACATTAGTGAAAGATGTCTCAAGTGTCAAGACGAAGATATTAGTGAAGGGTATCTATCGTCTGTAGCATAAGCACTTGTGGTAGGTGCTTAGAAGTCAAGACAAGAAACATTAGTGAAAGGTGCTTAGAAGTCAAGACTTGAAGCATTAGTGAAAGGTGCTTAGAAGTGAAAACACAAGGCATTAGTGAAAGGTGTCTTGTAGATCTAGTCAAAGGCATTAGTGAAAGGTGCCTTAGATGTACATTCGATATGGTGTGTTTCGATGTACTAGATAGACTAGCATTAGATCCAAGGATATTGATGTCCTTGATGATGTTGTAAAGGAGTAGATATCCTTTGGGATTAGTCGTTGGTGTAGTGTAATAGTAGTTCCTCCATTGCAATGGAACTAGGTGCTTAGCCTAGTACCTAATAAAGGGTAGGCGATGTTGTGAAGGTGTAGTTCACCTTGGAGTGAAAGAACTAGGTACTTAGCCTAGTACCTTATAAAGGGTAGGCGACATTGTGTAGGTGTGGTTCACCTTAGAGTGAAAGAACCCGGTGGTTAGCCTAGCACCGGAAAAAGGGTAGGCGACGTTGTGAAGGCTTCTCCGCCATAAGGAGATTGGTGTAGTGTTTACAAACTCTCGAGTAGGTGACTCGGGGAGTGGAGTAGGGCAAGGAATGTGTCCTTGTAGCCGAACCACTATAAATACTCGCGTTGTGGTTTTGTGCTTCTTACTCTTATCTCTTCATTACATATCTTTATATGCTTGTTTATCAACATCCAACACACACAACCAAATAAATTGACATAAGTCGATCTAAATAGTTTAAAAGCAAGTTTTAATTGGTAAAACTATTGAACCCCCCCTTCTAGTTTTCCACAATAACAATATAATTGCTACCCTAGACTAAGGCAACAGCTACCACATATCTATCTAAACAGTCAATCACATAAGCAAATTAGAAGCTTAAAAGTTCCAAAAGAGTAGCATGATTTCACACCCCAAATAGTTAAAACAAGATAAAAGTGGGGCTATGAAACTCACCTTAAGCAAGCAACGCACAAACAAACACTAGCAACGAAGATAACAGCTAACACGGCTCAGCAACTACTGACTCGGCACAACCTATTAATATAAACCAATTCTTAATATATAATTCCAAATTCAACGTTATCTACCCCAATGTATTCCTTTTCTTTATCTCCAAAAATATCTTGTTTCACCGTTTAGTCCTAGCGTTTGGTATCGTCTTGTGTGTGTATCAACTCAACATGATATCATGAATGCACTCAAATAACCACAATGTAACTTAATGCAACACAATGAGATGTCTAAGCGATAAGCTCCATAGTCCAATAAGTTTCAGAATAAATAGTTAGACCTTATCGAATTCGTCAACTCGAAAAACTCAATCATTTACTCGTGTCGCTTATTATCCCATAAACCGGTCGCATCCTAACGAGTCATAAGGATAATTCACTGATTAATAACGTTATCTTACATACCTAGCGGGCTCTTATTAGATTCGTCAACCTAATAAGTCCGCTATCCACGTGGATCGACGCTATTAATGTTAGGTCATCCGTAACCCATGCACAAGACGTAAATAGTATTAAATGCTCAAAAATGGCATTAAATGCGCATAATGGCACATTTCGATAAACGTGCACTCGAAACATTAAATACTTATTAATTAGAAAACCTTTTCGTTTTTAGTTGTTAATTCCCATTTAAAATAGCGAATAACAAGACAAGTCTTGTTATCGAAGGTTTTAGTATAAAAACCATTTATTATTTATGTTTCTTAGTTTTATTAGCATGTTTATGTATATAAATATATATATATATATATATATATATATATATATATATATATATATATATATATATATATATATATATATATATATATATATATATATATATATATATATATATATTACGTCAATTTCAATATAAGTTTCAAATCGTTATTCGTTTCGAGTCCACAAGCACGAGTCATGACCACTTGGCTTTTAATCAATCTATAGTCCAATATATACTAAAGTCCATGTTACGGCGTTGTCGGGGTCAACTATGACTAAAAAGTCAAAGTAACACCGACGTTGCTCAAAGTTGACAATTTATAATATAAGTCCAAGTAAATAATCACAAGAGCGCAAATCAATCTCCAATAAACTCATATCAATCTCTCCATCCAAACAAACTACCAAATATACCCGTAACCAATGTCACGGCCCTAATGGTCATGATACGGTCCCGTATAAGACCACGTGAACCAAACAAGCTCTAGAAGCTTTTCGGCTCCACGCATCTCATCCAAACACCAACAACAACTACCAACAAGATACCACAACAACCCGACCTGGACCCTTGGTCCTTTTGGGTCACGTATGCCATCACAAACCCACGAACGAGTCGCTAGTGGCTCGTTCGACCAACCAAACCCATCCAAACACTCCTCAAATGGCTTCTCCAACAACCAAACACAATCAATCAACCTCCAAACAATATCCAATCATCAAACCCATCAACTAATCTAAACCAATATCATGAAACTATGAATAAAATGCAAAAACACAAATAAATGACACAACACACGATACCAAATCACTAGTTACATGTTTTAATTAATTATAAACTCGTTTTAGACCTGTGTCCATGAAACCCAACACCATACGCCAATCGTACGAGCCAAAAAGGTCTCGTACGAGGCTTATCTTGGCTCAAATGAGCTTCACCCACGTTCCTTTTACCTTTTCTAAACCCGATCTACAAAGTTACTTGAAAACCCTAGAATCACGAATAGCTTTTGCAAGATTTGGAGGTGTTAACGGGGTCTATATGGCGCGTGCCATATATGGATGGAAAGAGGAAAGAAATATATACAATATGGTGGTGGAGGTGAGATGTCACTCATCAGAGGGTGGCCGGAACAGTGGCGGCTAGGTGGTGGTTTAGGGTTTGGGTTTTGTTTTTAGGAGAGAGAGAGTAGAGAGAGAAAGTGATGTTATATATGTGTTTTTAGTGAGAGAAACAAATGGGTGAAATGGGGTGGGATGAGGGTATATATATGGAGAGTTGGGGATTAAAACAAAAATGAAATGGGATGGGGGAGGCGGCTAGGAGTAAAAGGAGGGGCCAAACCCGCAATTTTTCATAAACTATCCCGTTTACCCATTCCCGAGCCCATATATTGTCCTACGAGTGTCCCACAACGTTCCTTCGACTTTTATCGATTTTATTTACGTTTTTCCACGAGTTTTTACTATTTGTTTGCCAAGTTTCGAGTTCCGGTTTAAAAGTTACGTTATTTCTCGTTATAGGATTTTATTGTGCCGAATCACATAGTGCCTAACGAAAAGAGCTAAAACTCATACGAAGACTCATACGATAATAAAATAAATCATAAAAACCAATAATCAATATCAAAACAAGTCATGGTCAATCATAATAGTTCTAAAGGCAAATACTCGGTTTAACTTAGCGTAATGCGGTTACCTAAAATGGGCTCCCTATTTGCCAGTTGTCACAGCTATAGGATATTAGATAAAGATTTTAAGAAGTTAATTAACATATTTCAAGGTCACTAAATTTAGCCGTAAAGTTTAAGAGTCAAAAATAGATTTTTCTTTGCTCTTAATTTTAGCCGCGACATGGCCAAGTGGCCATGTTCGCGGATTTGTTTCTCCCTAACCAAAGATCGATAAAATATGAGACTTATACCATTTTAAAGAGCTCACAGCAAAGTATTTAAAGGATCAAAAGCGTCGTGAAAATCTTGGCTCGCCTCGTTTTTATCTGGCCTTCTTTTGAGCTTGTCGTACAAACAAAACACCCCTTTTTATGAAAAACGTCCCAACACCTCTACTTTGAGAAATTATTGCGACCAAACCACAAAATCTTAGGACCTCTAGTTTGAACCATTAGAAAAACCACCTGGAAAATATTTGAAAGGATCAAGAACGTAGTAAAAACCTCTTACGACCTCGCTTATATTTATTTTTGTTTAGGTCGAGTTAACCACAAATCAAATGCACCCTTTTAATTTTTAGAAAACTACAAGGATAAATTTTGTAATTTTTGAAAGATAAAGTTTTCTTGGGCCAAAAGTGTAATTTCATCAAAGTAATTAATACAAGGGCTGTTTTTGCCAACGATCCATAGTTGAGGGTATAAAGTGTCATTTTTGAAACTACAAGGGTATAAATCGTCAATACTCAAAAATATAAAGATATGAAATATAACATTTTTGGAAACATATCATATTTAAAAATTCGGATTTGATAAAAACTTATAAACGATCGACCGAACTATAAAAATAAGTATGATAAGTATTACTAAATTTTGAAGAGACTTCATGTTAATTCAACCCTTAACAATCGATAAAGCATTTACATCTCGTATAAATGAATTCGAATACTGAAAAATTGACATACCAACTCAGGTCGCGGGTCGGAGCCGTTTATTCGCAATACTTAATTTGTTTTCCATCCAGACTACGGTAACACCAAGGTGAGTTCATAGTCCCACTTTTTACTTGTTTTTCAAACTCGTGGGGAGATACATGCTACAAACCCGAACACAAGTATTTTTCTATGATACACCTACACCTGATTGCTATTTCTTAAGTTACTTACACATGCCATTGAAAGTCCCTCATATCATGAACCATTAATCACTTTACAAGTGAACGCGAATATAGTGAATAGATCTATTGGAAGTTGACGCCCCATTTGTGTTAGCCGGTCAGGTAACCAAATGCACTTTATTTGAGGACAAACAAGAGAATTGACAAACTCCTTACACGAGGGCACGGTTGCTCCCATCATCATTATGATGTTTGTAACCATGTCATTATGACAATTACACTACACCTGTGAAGGTTTGCGTTCATGAGACTTAAGGCAATATGTTGTGCAATTATATTATGAATTTTACTACTTTTCAACTTGTGTTCAACTGATTACTATAAAAACACTATGAATTCACTCAACCTTTGTGTTGACTTTTTAGCATGTTTATCTCAGGTCCATAAAGAATGAGGATAGCACGGAAGGGCACATATACTCAAGAAGGCTATAATATATTTTATCATTCGAAAACTTATTTATAAACTACGAAACTACTGGGAGCTCATTTTGTAAACTCTGATATTTATATAAATCGAATGATAAATCGTTTAAACTGACACAATTCGAGTTCGTTTTCTATTTTTATAACTGTTGTGCCATGAAGTAACACCCAGCTTGAATTCCGCCGCATATTACGAAATTGGGGGTGTTACCGATTGGCATCAGAGCCTCAGTTATAGACTCACCAACTATTTTGAACTCTACGTCAACTTTCCTTGATTTTCTTAGTCCCATCTCTAAAAGATGAGTGTAAACACTCCTTCTGTACTCCTAGAACACCCAAATTTCCTTGTAACTCATCAGTTAAGTACGAATGTTGAGTCAAAAATTCTTAAGTAGGATGATTTACAATGTGTTTATTTGAATGGATTGGGACACCTCTTTATTTAAATAAAGAAATTACAAATCACCGAGCCATAAGTTTATATTTCTTTATTTACATTGTTTGGGATGCCTATCTATGTAAATAATGAATTATAAATAAGTGGACTTATTTGTATCTGAAATGATATAAGTACAAACTCGAGGATCACAATAATTCACAAAAATGCATGGAAAAGCACAAATAACGTAAATTTTATTAAAATCCACGAATATTAATACATAACGATATAATTAATTAGCTTCGGTAGTGCTAATGTTACAAAGATCACTAAATAAGGTATGGAATCGCCAATTGGTTGTTCCGCCAAGCCAATGAAAAACACCACTACACCTATGAGAGCAAGAATCATGAATGGATGCAGTATCTTGACTATTCTGTATGACAAATATAAAAGAGCTATTAAGCATGGTGAATAAAATATCAAGGGACGTAACTCTATCTATAAAAGAATCTTGACAAATATATAAAAAATATTAAATGCTCTCTTTTTATAACAAGAAACGGGCTTCAACACATTAGTAAAACAAACAAACACAACCCACATTTAGATTAAAATGGGCCTCGGCCCATATTACATAAACAAACACACCATTAAGCATATTGGGTTTCAACCCAACAACCAACACAAGACCACAACTCAATAAATGCTAACGCATACGATTACACAATAACACAAATTAAACAAAAATTTATTTCAACATTCCTAACATAATGCTATTACCCCCATATTTTATCCACGCCAATAGCTAGAACCATGAGTGGTACAAGAAGCGCTAACACCATGGCCAAGAATTCGTAATCTTCATCCGGGACGTTGACCAAATAGATAGCAGATATTACAACAAACACGATCGCAAAAATGGTAATAATATGCGGCATTTTGAAGTGTGATAAGAGAAATGTAGGTGGAAAGTTAGTATGAAAGAATGAGGATTAAAATGAGGTATTTATAAAAAAGAAAAACTAGCCGTTGGGGTTACTTGTTCACGTTCGTTGGGGTCACTGTTCATGACCGTTAGAAATTACTATTCACCTTACTAAAGAACAAACTAATTCATCATCTACAAAAGCTGAAGTTCAACAACTTTCTCTACATTCATTAATTTCTCATTCAAAATTATACTTATTAAAAGACAGTTTTCAACGTTAATAATTTGATTTTCCCAAAGCAAGTCATTATGAACTATGTTATTTTTAAAATTTAATACTAAAACATGATAGACCTTATAAAATAACAATCTTCATTCAAAATAAAAATTTTCTTTAAGTTTATATAACCTTCGGAATAATGTTTTTCACATGTAAAACAATAAACTCTAACTTATAAGTTTTCCCAAATGAAACCATATTTCGTCCTCAACATCTAACACGGACTGAATCTCAGGACGAGATTCCACTTAAGGGGGTAAGACTGTAACCACCGGTAAATTTTCACTTGTATGATATTCTAACTAAAGAATACTTATCCATTTTTCACGTCTAACTTTTTTTTAAATGTTATCAGTTATCAAATCACAACAACTAACTAATATGACGTAACTCTCATTCTTAATAAATGTACACACCAACACCAGAATGTCTTAAGTTCATTCCTTATACATCAAGTATAAAAGTTTTCAACTTTTATTTACCACTTTACGTTATTTCGTAAATGTACGATTATTAAACATTCAAATTAAAAGTTTTCTATCTATTGGAGTTTTCATAATTTATTATAACTATGATTTCACGTAACTAACCCATCAACACTAAAGTACAACACTTTGAAGCTAATGTACAAGTTCTTAAAGCACGGAAACCTAACTTTACCATATTTCCCGTTACAAGCCCTAATTTACAAAACTATGATTGTATGTAAATGAAATCACAAACCATAATTAATCTATACATGATTTTTATAACATATAAATGTACAAGTCTTTCAAGCCAATGTACAAGTCTTTAATGCATTCTTAATATAAAACCTATTATAAACCTTAGTGTACACATCTTAAAGCACAAAATACAAGTCTTTTATGCACAAGATTTAAAAATATATTTGTTATACTTTATAAACCTTAGTACAACTCTAGCTAACATAAGGTACAAGTGTCTTTAGCACAAACCGATTTCCTTTTGTTCCTTGTCCAAATCAAACTAAACACTAAACTAAACAAGCCTTAGTTAAATTTTCCACCACTAAGTATCATCAAGGCTCTTGTTAAGCCACATAAGTACTACCTGATCATGTTCCATATATCTTCAAACCCATGGTCAAAAATTACTAGCTCATCACATGTAAATTTTCAAGTTCATGGTAAATATTGGATACACATTTCGAATTCATCTCAAGACTACATAGATTTTTCTTAACCATCAAACCAATTCATGCATCACCACCTTATAACCCCTTGGACTTCATATACCCACGTCACCTAGCAGCCACCTTCATGCATCACCACCTTATAACCCCTTGGAACTCCAAGTAACCACATCACCTCCTTTTCATCCATCTTGGGTCAAAATTTCAACGCATGTGTGATATTCTTTATGTCCATTTGAATCAAATAGCAAGTACACATGAACACCATGTTCCACACCTTCTAAAACAAGTGTTTCAGGTCTTAACCATTTATATAATAAAACCTTAGATTATTTACCTATTTAAATCAAATCAACTTCCACCATTTCTTCTCATACTCTTTTTCAAACACGACACTCGAATACACACCTACATTCTGCTTGGGAGTCTTAAAATTGAAGTAAAGAAAGGGTACATTAGAGCCTAGGAGGTGAGAAAGAGCTTGGTTCCACTTAAGAAGTCCATTTGGTCTCATTTCTGTTCTGATCACGTAGCAGTTTGTAAGTCTACTAAACTCATTAAATTTCGTTATCACTTTTAATATTAATTGCATACTGTTAAAAAGGATTTTATAAGGAAAACATAGAAATTTGAAGCACCCAAAATGGTCTATAAAGTCAAAAGTAATAAACAAAAGAAATTTGCAAAACTAAAATTCGAAATTGTCCAAAACCTTCTGTAAACGAACTGATGTGTATTTTTGAGGCAATTTTGGTCCGTTTCATCAAAAAGTTAAAACATGAAAGTTGTCCAGAATGATGTTTTCTTCAAAAACTCGGGGCACGGGTCCATAAAATGCATAACGAAGGCTAATTTTAATAAAAATCTCAATAGCTGTTTTGATTATATAAAAACCAAACGCCCCACTTTGGACCAAGTTTTAACTCATGAGTTCTGAGCTTTAAGCTGAGCTATTGTACCATTTTAATAAGCCCCTTGGAGAGTCTAGAACGCCCCCAAGACTTGGACAAAAGATGTACATACCACGCTTATATTTGGCCTTCCTTTTGGTGTCGTGACCTAAAACCAAACACACACACACACACACACACACACACACACATATATATATATATATATATATATATATATATATATATATATATATATATATATATATATATTATATATATATATATTGAATTTTGTCATTTTAGATAAACTAGACTTTAAGCTACTATATATACACTTTTAATACGCTAATAAACATGTTACAAGGTCATTAGAACAAGCCGTCAAGTTTTAAAGTTCAAAAACAAGTTTTCCTTTTTTCTTTAATTTTGTCGAAACTAGCCTAAGTGCCCCTCTTCAATAATTAATTTCTCACTAACAAAGGTTTGTAAAATTTGAGGGTTATACCGTCTTGAAGAGCCGCTATGAAGTTTACAAAACCCCAAGAACGTTCTTAAAAACTCTCATGGTATCTTTTATATTCAGTCAAGAATAGGGGGTCTCGCTAAGATTTTTACAAATGACCCTTTTGTGCACTTTTCAAAGATTTTAGTATTATGAGCTATAGGATATTAGAGAAAGAATTTAAGAAGTTAATTACCATATTTCAAGGTCACTAGATTTAGCCGTAAGGTTTGAGAGTCAAAAATGGATTTTTCTTTGCTCTTAATTTTAGCCGCGACATGGCCAAGTGGCCATGTTCAAGGATTTGTTTCTCCCTAACCAAAGATCGATAAAATATGAGACTTATACCAATTTAAAGAGCTCACAGCAAAGTATTTAAAGGATCAAAATCCTCATAAAAATCTTGGCTCGCCTCTTTTTATCTGGCCTTCTTTTGGGCTTGTCGCACAAACAAAACACCCCTTTTTATGAAAAACGTCCCAACACCTCTACTTTGAGAAATTATTGCGACCAAACCACAAAAGCTTAGAACCTCTAGTTTGAACCATTAGAAAAACCACCTGGCAAATATTTGAAAGGATCAAGAACGTAGTAAAAACCTCTTACGACCTCGCTTATATTTATTTTTGTTTAGGTTGAGTTAACCACAAATCAAAAGCACCCTTTTAATTTTTAGAAAACTACAAGGATAAATTTTGTAATTTTTGAAAGATAAAGTTTTCTTGGGCCAAAAGTGTAATTTCTTCAAAAATTTTAATACAAGGGCTGTTTTTGCCAATGATCCATAGTTGAGGGTATAAAGTGTCATTTTTGAAACTACAAGGCTATAAATCGTCAATACTCTAAAATATAAAGATATGAAATATAACATTTTTGGAAACATATCATATTTAAAAATTCGGGATTTGATAAAAACTTATAAACGATCGACCGAACTATAAAAATAAGTATGATAAGTATTACTAAATTTTGAAGAGACTTCATGTTAATTCAACCCTTAACAATCGATAAAGCATTTACATCTCGTATAAATGAATTCGAATCTCGAAAAATTGACATACCAACTCGGTCGCGGGTTGGAGCCGTTTATTCGCAATACTTAATTTGTTTTCCATCCAGACTACGGTAACACCAAGGTGAGTTCATAGTCCCACTTTTTACTTGTTTTACAAACTCGTGGGGAGATACATGCTACAAACCCGAACACAAGTATTTTTTTATGATACACCTACACCTGATTGCTATTGCTTAAGTTACTTACACATGCCACTGAAAGTCCCTCATATCATGAACCATTAATCATTTTACAAGTGAACGCGAATATAGTAAATAGATCTATTGGAAGTTGACGCCCCATTTGTGTTAGCCGGTCAGGTAACCAAATGCACTTTATTTGAGGACAAACAAGAGAATTGGAAAACTCCTTACACGAGGGCACGGTTGCTCCCATCATTATTATGATGTTTGTAACCATGTCATTATGACAATTACACTACACCTGTTAAGGTTTGCGTTTACGAGACTTAAGGCAATATGACGTGCAACGATATTACGAATTTTACTACTTTTCAACTTGTGTTCAACTGATTACTATAAAAACACTATGAATTCACTCAACCTTTGTGTTGACTTTTTAGCATGTTTATCTCAGGTCCATAAAGAATGAGGATGGCACAGAGGGTCACGAATACTCAAGAAGGCTATAATATATTTTATCATTCGAAAACGTATTTTATAAACTATGAAACTACTGGGACCTCATTTTGTAAACTCTGATATTTATATAAATCGAATGATAAATATTTTAAAATGACACAATTGGAGTTCGTTTTCTATTTTTATAACTGTTGTGCCATGAAGTAACACCCAACTTGAATTCCGCTGCGTATCACGAAATTGAGGGTGTTACATTTTGGTTCCGTTTGTCAACTAAAATAATGTCTATTATAACTCATGTTTTGCAAGACCCCCGTTATCGCAATATTAACATTGATCTCTTATTACAATAAGTAAAAACTAACCTAATGCTATTTTGTTTAAAATATGAAAGATAAACTTTTATGCCAAAGAGATCAATTTGGTAGAATGGAAAGGATATATGCTTGTAGTTGGTGTGAACGAGAAAGATTTGAAAAAGATGGGTCATCAAAATTCCAAAACCCCATCTTGAAAAAGTTGAATTCTCAACATGATGTTTTATTGTTCCAAGTATCCATCTAGGAAGATTTGAGCGAAAAATCTGGGCAGTCAACTGTTATTAGGCTTTCAGGTCTTGGACCCAAATAGGTTAGCTTATTTGGGCTTGGAAAGTACACTACTGGTCCATCTACTTCAGCCTATCGAAGTCTTGGTGATTATGTTGCCTTAGCAGCAAAAGCTTATCCGATAAGCAGTGTGGCCATCATTCTTGCTTCTCAAGGTAAGAATGAGTCGATTGGCTTTTTTGATATCTCTAATGCGCCAGGCATAAGATAACTTTAAAAGTAACAAATGGACCATTATTAATACATTTGATATAGTATGGTTCCATTCTTGTTAAATAGCAAAGCATGCGCTTTTTTCACTTATTGAATTTTCCAACTTCTAGTCGGGGAGCAACATCTGAATAGCTTCCTCCCTTTTTGTCGACTAGTTGGGCCACATCATTATCAGCCATGGTAGGATATTGATTTTAAAAGCTTTAGAGACTGTGTGATTAAAAGTTTTATAAACCAGAGGCTTTGATACCACTTGATGTTCCCTTTAATTTGTCTAGAATTAACTACAAAGTAATCTATCCAAGCTCCATGGCTTAGCAATGTTATTTGAAAAACAATTTAACAAGTTAAAACGTGAAGTAAAATAGACAAGAGGTTTTTCAACGTTTATATTCTTATTAGAAAGTTAATCAAAGAATATATTACCCAAGTGTTTGCGGAACAACACTTGGGATTGAATGACAAGGATGATGTACCCCTCAATAAACTTAAACTAAGCTTAAGTACAACTATGCTAACCAACAGAGCTAACCTCAGGGACTTAGTTGTATTTGGAGGAGTAAAAGGGCTTGTGAATGTCTAAGCATTTAGTGCACAAGCTTAATCCTTTTACTCCACCTTATGGATACTATTTATACAAGTATAAGATACAACCTTTTTCCTAAAAGACAAAACTAACATAAGCTTCAAATGACAAAATACCTTACGTATTTTGTCTTTGTTAACAAAGCTATTTCTAGTAAGGACCAAGTCTGCTTTCCTTGTGTCAGTGTTGACACACTCTTGGTCTTTTATCCATTCAGGGTAAGTTGACCTTTGCAAGATAAGGACACTCCCTTATCGTTCAAACTTATCCCGCCTTCCCGCCTACGTCAGTCTTCATGTCTTCATGCTTTACGTCTTTAGTCTTTATAGTTGGTGAGGAGTCTGGGGATTCAGTGAGCTAGTGTCATTACTCACTGAATCCATCATCTTCTTCTTTAGCTCATATATCATTCACTGAGTCCCACCTCACTGAATCGTGAACCTTTCTTCTTTGGCTCGTCCTGGAGCTTCTTAAAGATGACTCATTGAACAAATGTTTATTCAGTGACTTGCGTATATGTAAGGTTATTAAACACTTAGGTTATTTTATCTTCAAATCCTTGTTTCATGGAGTTTGGGAATTTACTGACCCAACAATATTCAATCACAAAAGAATATGGTTAAGTTGATAAGGTATCTATACTACTTATAAAGCATTTAGCACACTCTCTCCTAATTTTTTTAAAATGTCATTAATGTGTTTTTTAAGCATTATATTTTTTAATTCATAATGTACACAATACATAGCTTTTACTAATTTATAATTGCCTTTTATTAATTTATCTTCCACAACATTTTAATGCTTCATTTATTATTTTTTTTGAATTAGTTTAGTTTTAATGCAAAAATGCACATATAAATGAATATGATTTTAAAATGCATGCAAAACTACAAAGTTCCAAAACTATTATTATATCGTAAGAGTGTTTCGAGAACCAATCTAAATAAATTTTGAATTATTTTAAATAAAATTAACCACAAAAGTAAAAAACGGTTTTTTGTAAAAGTCGGGACAATTTTTAAGACAAATGATGTAAAGATGTAAATTCACAAGTGACAATTTATTTTATTTTATACATATTACACATATCTATACTACTTATAAAGCATTTAGCACCCTCTCTCCTAATTTTTTTAATATGTCATTAATGTGTTTTTTAAGCATTACATTTTTAATGCATAATTGTTAGGAATTATTAAAATAATAATGTAATAGTATAGTGGTTCCTACTGATAGGTTCCTGCTGATAGTATAGTTGTTTCTGTTGATAGTGTAGATTCTGTTGATAGTTATTGTTTCGGATAGTAGTATCCGTATTATTAGTATTTAGTTAGGATATGCATGAGTTATATTAGGAAGAGATAATGCATATCTTCTACACGTTTTGTAATGGGCTGTATTAGGGTTTCTGATAGTATAAAAAAAACTTGCGGCTATGAGTTTTGTACGTGCTTGAAAACATTCTTAGTAAATTAATATAGATCCATAGAGGATCAAAGTATTTATTTGTTACTGTCTTCTTTAACTCTTGTGTTTATATTCCGCGTAAGCATAAGTATAGGATCATACATATTAAGTTGTTTGATGATTCGGGTGGTCTAGGATTATGATGATACAAGAGTGCCTTGTTTAGAGAGATGAAGAGAGTAGAGAGGGAATTCTAGAGAGAGAGATAAACAAAAATGTGAAGGTTAGATTAAGAAGTTCCACCCCTTCCAAGGATGGAAGAGGTATTTATAGTTACAACTAATACGTCCTCCTGTCGGACTGTGGATCAGGCATACAGTGGGTAAAGACCCGTCCTTCCTCCACGGTGTTACTCTAAGCTAAACTAAACTAATAAACTAGTAAATAACGAAATATCTATGAGCTAACATATGCTAGACAATAGTTGGGGTGACCGACACTTCCTTATGGAATTTCCAATTCCTAACAATATCCCCCTAAGGGAGGTCACCCCATGAAATACATTTTGCATCCTAGCATTCTATCTTTGTCTTTAGTTCTGAGCTCGTAGACTTCAATTCTTCAAGTTCCGCAGTCTTTGTGCTTTAGTAGCGATTCTTCAAAGTCCGAATAGTTTTGTACTTTCAGTGGAGGTCTTTGAACTGATCCACATCTTGATGATCTTCGAGCTTTCTTTGAGATCATCAACCACAGTAAATCTCTGGATCACGCTTTATTGTGTTTCCTTCATGTGATGTTGTAAATTTTGGACCGACATGCTCACACTTTCTGAATCATGACATCTTTTCATCAGAGTAGCGGAAGCATTTTTGTAGTATGTCTTTGATGATCATGATTTTCTTCAATTAAGTGTGAATGATGTGAGCATGCGGTTGTGAATTGACTTCTCAACTCTAATCATCTGCAACCGTCAACAGTTCCTGCAAACAACAGTTAGCAATAAAACACACGAAAGTGTCTTTGTTCACTTTCGATGAATATAGTTGCAAAAACCACGGTTCCCCGTTGATCAGTATAAATATTATTTGTGATCAGGTAGAGTTCTGAAGAATCTCCTTGACAGGGTTTCGCAGCTTGATCTTGCCGTTCTCAAACCGGAGCGTCCCAAAGTAGACAACACAGAGTGATGGAACCAACGAATTGAGATTCACCGATTGATGAAAAATTGATTTGAAAACAATCGCATATTGCTTAGAAGAAAGAATTTTGCAATACAACGAAGGTTTTATGAGAAAGATCAATTTTCAATCAGAAATACTTTTGTATTTGAAAAAGAATACACATTCGATGTGCTAGAGAAAAGAAGAGATTTGCACATCGAACGGTTTTTCCTAAAGTATTTTTTCAATCAGAGATACCTTTTGTGTTTGAAAACATGAATACACATTCGATGTGCTAGAGAAAAGAAGATTTGCACATCGAACGGTTTTTCCAAAAGTATTCGTCAATTCATTTCCGGGACCAAGGTTGATTCAAGAATGAATCACCCCATCGTTTCTATCCAGTTGTCATAAGTATGATCTTTAGAAGAGATCTCACATGTCACCCACCAAGAGCTTGTTTGATGTTGGCTCTAGAAGGATTTCCATATTCATCGTGAATATTCATCATATCACTCGGATGTTCTGGCAAAACCACAAGGATAATGCGTAAGACTCTCAATATATACTTACTTTCCACATTGTGTGAAACAGCAAGTCTTCATTAATTTTGTGTCCTAATGAGATTTTGTGGATGATCTCTTGGCTCTAGACTCAATTGTGCACATTTGGTTTCCTATGTGGAGACTAGGAGAGGTCTCCTTCTTCAATATCAACAATCTCTAAGAGAAAGTCGATAGATAATGTAGGTTCCCGTGAGAATGAAACAAGTCCTTTTAAGAGGAACTTGAGTAGCTTGGGAAGTTAGGTGCAAAGTCCACTAGATCCATGACGCCTTGTCTTCAATACCAGTGTTACCTTAGTAAACACCAAGAGCATATGTATTGAACCCGGTTTACGCCTAAGGTTGAATTAATAGAGGGCTATTTATTTTCACCCTTTTACATTCAATTCTTTTCATTCTTCAACCCTTCGCTTACCGAGACTTCATAACTAGAACCTTGTTGGGTTTATTCCAGTACTAGCTCTGTCTCAGTCCGCACTCTTCCCGTATTCTTATTTTTCTCCTTTTTTTAATCATACCTAAGGACTTCTACACTATCTAGTGGATTGTCCCTGGGTAGATCCCTCCGGCTCTGGCGGGATCGTGGGAACGAATACCTAACTTAACCATCCTTATAACACCATGCATAATGGAAATTGGTTGGTCTTTTGGTATTGTTCATTCCTTCTCGAAACCAATTGAAAAATCATTTGGAAAATCAATCAAGGTACTTGTGATATAATATCAAAGCATTTTGTAACTTAATTGTTTTGATCATTTAGAAATGCTCCCCCTCAACATGTGCTCTTATGATGTTGAAATTATTTAGCACATGGAGGCAAGAGGTCTTAGAAAAATTTCTTTGATCTCAATTTCCGTGGAAAAAGCCATTTGATTTTCTTGGTAAATTCTCCCCCTCAAAATGTGCATTGGTTATTTGAAATTATTTAGCACATAAAGGAAAGAGTTCTTAGAAGTACTTTTACGAACACACTGCCATAAGAAAAACCATTAGAAAATCAAGGAACTTATGTTAAAACATAGAAGCTTTTGTACCTTGATGGTTCATTTTCTTTTGAAATGATCCCCCTCAATATGTGCTTCGAGATTCGAAAGCGTTTAGCACATATGGGAGAGCAGCCTGCACTTTTGAATCAAATCGATCATCACTTATCAGATTTCATATTTAAATCACATTTTCTCCCCCGATCAAAAATATCAAACCCTTTGAGATTTTGGATCCCAAGTGATTTAATAAGGTTTGGAAAACATGGGGGAAAATGTGGCCTTGTTTAAATACTCATCTTGTTTTTGGATAAATGCTTCTCCTCAATCATGTGCATCATGTATATGAAATCGTTTGGCACATGGAGGCAGGAGTGCCTTTAAAGGACTAAAACATATTTGAGATTTAAATCACGATCTCTCCCCCGATCAAAAATTTCAATTGATTTAAATTATTTAGAAAAGTTTGGGGAAAGACGTGGCCAAATTTAATTTTGAAAATTGACTGATAAGGACCAATTTAGACGTTAAAGATTGTTAGTGTCAGGTATAATAGTTTTTAAGAGGTCTTTAAGTAAAATAAAACAATTTCACAATCAAACAAGAACAGAAAAAATTTCATTTTGAAAGATCTTTGAGTTTTAAAGAAAATCATACCGTGACATAACATTAAATCTTTAGATCACCACTTAATTTGTACAAATGGACTTAATAGATGAAATATCGTTTGAAAATATTTAGTTTGAAATCACTCTCTCCCTCAATCCATGACCGTAGTTGTTGATTGAGTGACTTTAGTTTAAATTGAAGTCCGATTGATTTCTAAAATTTAAGTCCAATTTATTATCAAAACAATATTTTTCCATTTTCAAAACAATATTTTCAAAATTGTTTTGAGAAAAATGGTATCATCCACTACTTGTCCTGCACAAAGATACGTTAGGTGGTTGAGCTGCTTCTGTTGTTGCTGTAAGGCTTGAAGAAAACCATCTGCTGATGTAGTGAGACCTCTGAAGTTGCATCTATCGTGCCAACTATCCATAGAGAGATCAAATTAAGCTCCGTTTCTTCTTTTGTCGACCCAAGAAATAGTTGCCCTTTCCTTACGGCATCCAATCATCTTCATTTGTGGGATCCGGATCGGGAACATTCTTTTAACCATCTTATCTGCATATGTTAGTGTACATACAAACAAATATATGGTAGTCGACATCACCCAAACAGCAATCGACTAATAAAAGTCATTCCAACATATCAATCAGATCATAAAAGGCATGAGAATTATGTGTTTATGAAACTCTAATCATATAGTCCTAATAATCATATCCTAGATACCTAGTCCTTCAACATAGGCAAACATATTTTTCTTTTAAGCACATAGGATAATTAGATAAGCCCGATAGATGATATTAATTTGAAAAACATTCTCCCCCTCAATCAATGACTCATTTTATGAAAAGTTTTAACCATGTTGAAGTCATTGATTGGGTTTTGAAAATTTATGAAAATTCTGATTCTGATTGATTTTCAAGCAACTCAATTTTCACCATTTTTGACACAACAAATATTTTTCGGAAGAATTATAGATGGAAAAACATTTGTGTAGGAACAGCAGTCCTTCGACATACTTTCCTCATTTTTGATTTAGGATAAGTGCACAAATTTTGTGAAAATCGTTTAAGTGTAGCACTTTCCTTTCTTGAAAAACGGGTTACCATCTGAAATAATAGAAAACCATAGTTTAAGCACGAGTTACAGTCAGAAGTAACTGCAAGCCATAGTTTGAGACATGTTTTGGAAAATAATATTTACACCTCCTGCTCGAACTTCATCTATGGTCATGTGCCATTATTGAATGACATTTCTAAGATCGTAGATGTTATCGATACTAGGAGACATGTCATGAGAAAACAATATTTTTGGTATTTTTGAAATTTTCTGATTTTTATGGGTTTTTGTTGGTTTTATATTTTTCTATTTTGATTTTGTTGGTTTTATAATTTTGTATTTGGTTTTTGATAAATATTTACAGATAGAGTAGATGATATAGTTTAAGAAGATGATGATACGAGTACCGAGATAAGGATATCGAACAGCCCTGTTGTAGAAGATAGAAATTGTCATCTCTTAAACATCCACCACCAAAGCTTCTGAGGCTCTTAAAAAGAGGGAATTGAGCCTTTAAGAATGCGAGACTTTGGCAGCTTCCCCCCAAACCAAAAATCCTTTAGCTGAGCAGATTCAGAGCTTTCTTTCAAGCTTCCCTTAGCCAGGTGCACAAAGGCACACCATTATCATCGATCTTGCTGCTCCTTTTAAGAATGATCTTTGTGATTCTTCGTTTGGGGTTATATCATCAAGATAGAACAGCAACGTATCATCCCACACATAAAACAATCTTCTCATATCTTTTTTCTACTGACGTCTGAGGCGATCCATAACAAAAGGTGTCAAGGGACAAATTCCCTCAAGTAGTTGAATTGATGCCGCCAGACTCTTGGAATAAAGCTCAAGAACCCAAATACACATATACCCAAAGACAAAGAACCTTATACATCGAAGTAGCAGATTAAGTTCGATATCCAAAGAATAACCCCGAAGTATACTTTTCTCTCCCCTGAAGAAGGTGTATGAAGCTCAAGAACCCGAAGTACCCGAATGCCCAAAGAGAGAATAACCGATAACATTGAAGAAGCAGGCCGAATCACTGATTATCTCCGCGGATGTCAACTCCGGAATAAGTGATTATATATCTGAATCACTGATTAAGCTCTCAAGTGAAATAGCTGAGCGCCCCCAATGTACACAATCTCTGTCCCCTGATGATTGCGATGATGGAGATCGAAATCATCACACACTTGTGTACCTCTTTTATCTTCAGAAACTAACTCTTCCATCTCTTCCCCTACATAGTTGGAATAAGGACACTAAACGCCATGAGTCAAACCTTGAGTTTCTCTGTGGTAATGACATTTGTCTTCTCGGGATTTCTTCAATCACTTAGAAGTATTAAGTCCATCAAGTTTACTCGCGTTTAGATACGTGTCTCCTTCCCCCTTGCTGGTTTTGATACTTCAGAATCAGCAACAAACTATAAGCCCATGTACGAGAAATCTTTTGAGAAGAACACTTTTAATCTATGTGAGAATCAACTTGCTGAAGAATGTGAGCAAGTCTAATTGGGGATTAAATCTGACTTTTCACTCTCCCCCAATTAGTGCTCTCCCCTAAACCGACAATATGTTTGATAAATGCCCAGATTAAGAAGAAGTCTTTAGATAATCAAATGTAACTCTTCTTTAGTCTTCTAACATGCATCAAAAAAAGTAGAACAGACTGTAGACTCGACCTTCTTCAAGATTGTCCATTTGGGGAATAGAAAGTTAACATCTTCAACTCACCAAATGCATTCCCGTTAACTTACAAATAGCAAATCCCCTTAACTAAAATCCCTCCCAATCAAACAAGAACAGAAAGATGTTCATCAAGGAAATCAGCCCCGCAACTGGAAGCACTTTGTCATTAATCATATCAGCCCGTGAGAAGATGTCAACCAATGGCTCTTAGAAGAAACTACATGTAAAGATGTCCCGATAAGAAGAAGTTCGATTCTTACATGAGTTAGGAGCCGTATGACCATATATTCTCAGATATAACTCAACATGTAGAATTATCATACTTCTTCTCCCCCTCAAGAATTGCATACGGAGATGTCATTCTTGATTAAACAAGCGAATATCATTAGAATGTAGTCTCTTCACACTTCTCCCCCTTCAAGATTGCAAATGATGTCGCCATCTCCATTTTAATTGAGCAAGTGGAATAAGAGAACTAACAATGGTAGTTCGGTTCACTTGATGATTGAACGCGCATGGAAAAAATATGAAGCATGTTGATGAGAATGGTCATAAATGAGAAGATTTCTCTTCTTTCAAAGATAAAGCGCACTGAAGCGTACACTTTTCTTTTCTTTAGAGTACGAGGCTTGAACTGTTGTGTTCAAACGTCATAAGAAGATTTCTCTTCTTTTGAAGATAAAGCGCACTGAAACGTACACTTTTCTTTTCTTTAGAGTACGAGGCTTGAACTGTTGTGTTCAAACGTCATTTTCTCTCTCTTTTCAACTACTCTTGGCAAACTTGTTATCAATCCCATTATCATTCAGTAGGCTCTTTGTCATGACAGCTGATGGAGAAAATCCAATATGATGAATTTGACCTTGAAGTAAACTAACCCGAACTCGTGACTTAAACTTGCACATATGTAACAAAGAGCGGTGCCGAGAATTCATGCCCATTTGATTCTCTAAGTACTCTATACTCTTCAACCAACCAACCATCAAGTATTAGACGTACATCACCTCTTGAAAATCCATAATTCAATGTGACAATGAGCACTACAACGTAACTCCTTAGAGTGATAGTTATTTTGTGGTGGTAAGAGCCCAATTCCCCCAAGTGGTAAAAAGAGAAGGAAAAATCACCCAAAACTAACTAGATTTCCAAGTCTTTGTTTTTGAAAATATTAAAAGCTCGAACAAGGATCTTGAAGAATCTTCATCCAACCATCCCCGATACCTTCAGATTCTAAGTACACTTGCCCGTGACATTTCACTTCAACCTCAAATAGATAATACTGAATTAAAGCCGTAGTCACATCTTCTAGTTAAAAGCTCAAATCTAGCCTCCTTTGTCGTTTTAGGTGAACTATGATAATGGTTTCATCCCGATATTGGTTAAACACATATTACCCCATAACACCAAGTAATTACCAAACTGCCATGAGGATAATCCAAACAAACACCCAATTCATGAAGTACACCCTTTATCCCTTCTTCGAAGAAGAAACCGTAGCACCAGCATCAGATAAGATCCAGAATTACACTTTCCCTTTCTCCAGGATGGTTCCATCATCACGGGATTTTACAATTCTATGATTTAAACCGAGAAATAGTTTCTTTCATGGATTTTACAAAACCAAGAATAAACCGAGAGATAGATCCGGAAATGTACACTTCTTTCATCAGGATGGTTTCATCGTCACGGGATTTTACAAGTTTATGATTTAAACCGAGAAATAGATTCTTTCGCGGGATTTTACAAAATCAAGACTAAACCGTAAACAATGTTAGCTTGAATGTTTTATGACGACTTTGGTTTCGGTGAATATCAGTTTTAGGGAAACATGCAGATAACTTCACAAACTATACTGAGTCAAGTAGTATAAATACCTTTCTGTTGGAATCACTCCTAAACTATAATTCAAGTGTTAATCATTATTATGTAATAGGTAGCTTATTATGGCCTTTATGTTTGTTATTAGCCTTAAGCTTATGTAGAAGGCCCATGAGCTTAGGCCCATGTCCATTAAAGAAAGGATGGAAACTAGGAGTGTTGCCTAGCTTTCCTCCTATAAATACCTTTATGTAAACCCTCACTGAGGGTTGGTTGTTCAAGTTATTTTCTCTCATACACTCTACGCCTAAACCGTCTTTTATATCGTGTGTGTGTGTGTGTGAATCTTGTTCAATCGCCTTATCTCTTTCTATATTACTTGTGTTTGTAAAACTAGTGACCTAACACTTTCCTTGGAGGTTAACCGTAAAACATCAAAGTACATGTTTCTCCCCCATGATGGTTTTGAACTTTAGGAAGCATCATTAACGTGTACAACCATCTGCACGAAAAGTTCGGTCATAAGCAAACATCTTGAAAAGTTATGACTGACGCTGAAGATTCTTGAAAGATGTTGCTTAGACGTGAAGTATCATTGTCATTCAGTGGCATCGAATATCCCATGAGAATTGTTGATCACATCTCATCCATTGAATACCTTGGCAAACATATCATTCACGTATTCTTTGGCTATAGCAATGACCACATGGAGAAATAGACCCGATATGCCAAACTTGAACATGACGTAAAATTTCCCAGATTTGTTACTTAAGCTTGTACTAATATTTGTGAAGAAGAAACGGTGTACCCAATGTACAAAACCTCTTGACGTATTCTCAACCGCGTGAGACACCGAAGTGATAGCTATGTTGTGGGTTAAGTGAGAAAGAATCACAACAGTAACTAAATAGCCAGGTCTTTATCATATTCAATAAACTCCCAAAAAAGTCATCTTCGCGGAAGGGTAGAAAGAAAGAGGACGAAATAAGTAACTGTGTCCAGAAAACCTCACAGCAAATCCAAATAAGAAATATCGTCCAAACAACCCCGTAGTCAACCAAGTTTCAGTTACAATTCAAGCCGTGACATAATATTCTCCGTGAAAATGTATAAATAAACGAATCTCAATATAACACCAAATCTCATCATCAAAATTCTTCAACAAGTCTCATTTAATTCAAATCTTGAGAAGCTCATACGATTCAATCATGTGTGCGGCCCAAACTTGGTTACTTGTAATAATTGAGGCCCGGTCCATGAAAGTCAATCCAATTATCTAAGTCCAATGTCCAAATTCAATTATACAAGTGAACCAATTCATGTTAAAGCAATTTAGTATAAACGCCCGGTTTCCAACATCCAAATTTCATGCCTGGTCCGAAAATGATTTAGTTTTCACACAAAACATATGATACCACAACTCAAATCTAGTAATCAAATATAACACCCTTGTCACACTCAAATAATACACCAACTAAGTTAGGCCAAATAATTCTTGCCATCATCAAGACGTGTATAAAGATGCCCCGAGAAAATTTTCGTAATGAAACAATTACATCAGCACCTTATATTCAGCCCAAAACTTGTCAAGCCCAAGTTCAATATCCAACACTTTAGTGCATTATCTGGCCCAAGAAACGATACGTAATATAGGCCAAGTTGAGATATTTGACTGCACGACCCATACAACAAAATTGCAACAAGGAACCCTAATATTTAGGAGTATAAAAACGCACCTTATCACTCCAACTCAACCCTAAAATCTCTCCAATATCCGTCTCTTACCCACTTCTCTCTTCAAACCCTAACAACTGAATCAGTCCACCTCCTATTTCACTTATCTGCTTCTCAACAATCAATCCTAGTTGAACATCAGCCGCCTCTACAACAAGTCCATTGTTAACTTAAATCAATCTCGCCACAGGGATGGCTTGAGATTGGTGTTTACAAGATCCTTTGAAGCATAGATTTTTGGTAAGGATAAGAGACCGTAACATGATTTAGATTTTTGTTTTTATTTGAGTTTATGAACGAGTAAATTAAAGTCATGATTTATCAAGTTTGTTAAAGTCACTTCTTTATATTCGAACATTATCAAAAACATCTTGGTCTATGATGATGTTCTATGAGATCTTTTCAATCATTTTGATTTCTTGTTTTGAGTTAAAATCAATGATGATGATCTTTATGGGGTTGATTGGATCTGAGAGGGTCATGAGAACACTTTTACCCATGAAGTGAGAATCTGAGATCTTGTGTGATGATTTCATGTTCACATGTTTGACCTTTCAATGGTAATAATTTTGATATGTTTACAAGAACTACGATAGACGAATTAACACAATTTGTTAATTTCATATCAAGGTTCTAACATAAAATCTTCAATCAAACAATTGATCTGTGATGGAGGAGTTTTGAGGGTATGATTTAATGAATACCCCAAACCAAATCTGAGATCTTGTAGTGCTTGATTAGATTTTCATTTTCAGTTGTATTGAAAAAGAAATCATGGATCAGTGATGAAATTCTTTCGTATGATAGATCTTTGAGGTCTCGATGAGTACTTGAAATATAACGAAAGAGTCAACTAAGATCTTGAGATGATTGCATATTTGATGAGATTCGAGTCTTGTTGTTTGGTTGACGAGTCTTGTTGTTATTGATTTAGATTTAGATTCAATAGTGGTTATTGAAATAGTTTATGATGATGTAATTGATAGATTTGGATATGTGATGAATTTTTTGTATTTGCAAAGATCTAATAAATCTTGGTTTCCACTCTGCTTTAGGGAATACTACTTGCACAATACAAATGGTATGTTTGGCGAAATTGATTGGAGCTGAGGCCGGAGCTTATATTATAAGCTGAAAGTTGAAACTTATATTTTTATAAACTTGTTTAGCGGATTAGTTTAAGCTAAAGCTTATCAGTGTAAAATCAGCATAAAAATACATCAAAAGTAAATTCATATATATTTTAGGCTAAAAGGAGTGGTATGTGACTCACTCAACGCCATCTCAGCTTTCTCTCTCCTCTCACTTCCACTCACTCCCACTCACCATACATCCGTTTTGGTCACTTTGCTTTGGGCCTCACAAAAACTCGTTCAATTGAATGGTGACTGACTCACCATACAATGCTTATTTTCTCCCCCACTCTCGCCTGACTTTGCTTCGTGTTTTGGGAAGTCAAGCGTAAGTTGTTCACTCACTGTGACAACTGGCAATTTAAGGAGTCTATTTTAGGTAACCGCATTACGTTAAACTAAACCGAGCTTTTGCCTTTATCACTATTTTCATCGACCATGACTTGATTTTATATCGTTTATTGGTTTTTATGATTTATTTTATTATTGGATGAGTTATCGTGTGAGTTTTAACTCTTTTTGATAGGCAGTATTCGATTCGGCACTATAAAAGCCTAAAACGAGAAATAACGTAACTTTTAGACCGTAACTCGAAACTTGAAAAATAAATAGTCAAAACTCGTGGAAAAACATAAATAAACACAATAGAAAGTTGAATGAACGTCGTGGGACACTCATAGGACAATATATGAGCTCAGAAATGGGTAAACGGGATGGTTTACGAAAAATTACGGCTTCGGCCCCTCCCTTTTTGCTTGAGCCGGCCACCCCTCCCCTTCCTACCATTTTTATTTTACTCCCTCCCTCAAAATATAAATACCCACTCCCTACCTCATTCACCTCTTTCATTTCTCTCTCTAAAACACACACACTACCACTACTTTCTCTCTATAATCTCTCTCTCTTCAAAAATAAAAACCCTAACCCTAAAACCACCACCTAGCCGCCCACTTCTGGCCAACTTCTTGCGAGTGACATCTCACCTCCACCACCATTTTGTAGATCTCTCTTTCCTCTTTCCATCCATATAAAAATCTCTCACAAAAGCCTATATTAACACCTCCAAATCTTAAAAATAAGATTCGTGATCCTAGAGTTTTTATTAACTCTTGTAGATCGAGTTGTAAAAAGGTAAATAGAACATGGGTCAAGCTTGTTTAAGCTTTGACAAGCCACGTATGGGTCTCCTACGGATCGTACATGGGACGAATTTTAGGGTTTTGGTTTAAACATGGGATTAAAACTAATTTACACATAAATAAACATGTAGCTAGTGATTTGGTATCATGTGGTGTATCATATTATTGGGATTTTGCATTTTAGGTCATGTTTCATGTTTTTGATTAGGATTAGTTGATGGGTTTGATGTTTGGATGATGATTGGAGGTTGATTGATTGTGTTTGGTTGTAGTGGAAGCAATTTGGGGAGTGTTTGGATGTGTGGATGGGGCGTACAAGCCACCATGACCCACGATGGTCATGGTTTGGTGGCGTACGTGACCCTCAAGGACCACGGGTCCGGGTCAGGTTGTCATGGTAGCTTGTTGGTTGATATTGTTGGTGTTTGGATGAGACGTGTGGAGCCGAAAAGCTTCTAAAGCTTGTTTGGTTCACGTGGTCTTAACCGTGACCGTGTTATGACCATTAGGGTCATAACATTGGTTTCGGGTATATTTGGTTGGTTGATTAGTTGGCGAGATTGAATTGGGTTGATTTGAGATTGAATTGCGCTATTATGACTTTTATTTGGACTTAATATATAAATTGTCAACTTTGAGCAACGTCGGTGTTACTTTGACTTTTTTGGCAATAGTTGACCCCGACAACGCCGTAACATGAACTTTAGTATAGTTTGGACTATTTATTGATTAAAAGCTAAGAAGTCATGACTCGTGCTTGTGGACTCGAAACGAATAACGTTTGGAAACTAATAATGAAATTGACGTAATATATATATAAAAGGGATAATAAAACTATGAAACATAAATAATAAAAGGCTTTTATACCAAAAATATCGATAACAAGACTCGTCTTGTTATTTACTATTTTAAATGGAAACTAACGACTAAAAATGGAAAGGTTTTCTAATAAATAAGTAATTAATGTTTCGAGTGCACGTTTATCGAAATGTGCCATTTATGGGCATTTAATACTATTTTCAAGTATTTTAATTGTTTACGTTGTGTGCATGGGTTACGGATGACCTAATATTAATAGCGTCGATCCACATGGGTAGCGGACTTATTTGGTTGACGAATCTAATAAGAGACCGGTAGGTACGTAGGATAACGTTATTAATGGGTGAATTATCCTTATAACTCGTTAGGATGCGACCGTTTTATGGGATAATAAGCGACACGAATAAATAATTGAGTTTATCGAGTTGACGAATTCGATAAGGTCTACTATTTATTACGAAACTTATTGGACTATAGAGCTATCGCTTAGACGTCTCATTGTGTGCATTGAGTCACATATTGGTTGTTTGAGTGCATTCATGATATCATATTGAGTCGATACACCCACATGAGGATACCAAACGCTAGGACTAAACGGTGAAACAAGACATTTTTGGAGATAAAGAAAAGGAATACATTGGGGTAGATAACTATTGATTTTGGGAAATATACATTAAAATTGGTTTACATTAATAGGTTGTGCCGAGTCGATAGTTGCTGAGCCGTGATTACCTGTTATCTTCTGCTAGTGTTTATTATTGTGCTGCTTGCTTGAGGTGAGTTTCATAGCCCCACTTTTATCTATGTTTTTAACTAAATTGGGGTGAGAATCATGCTACTATTTTTGGACCTTTAAAACTATTTTGATTTTCTTATGTGCTTGACTGTTTAGATAGATATGTGGTAGTTGTTGCCTTAGTTTAGGGTAGCAATCCTAATTGCTATAACACGTTGCCTAGCTAAGTGTAGACATCTACCTCGACCTAGTCCAGGGTTAGCAATTGTTCTAGACTTTGCTACGGTTGTGCTGGCTAGTGTCGCTAGGGACCCATTGTGATATCGGATATGATATTGTTTGTGATTGATGTGTATCTATCTTAGGTCTCGCATAGCAAATTAACTCCTACAGGTCCACTACTTTTTACTTGAATTTAAACCTAAGAACTCACCAAATAAGTGACCTTTTAGCATGTTTTCTCAGGTAATTAAGTGATGTTTGGAGTACGTGTTCGGTGGAAGCTTGGCAAGGAGGCATGGTCAAGGATCATAATCAAACTCTGATAATTTATGGGGACCTATTTTTATTAAACATGTTTGGGTCTAATATTTACATTTTGGGATTAATGTTTTGAATATTTAAATTTGGGATTGGTTTTGAATGATAATGACTATCTTGTTTGCTATACTTGTGTGAGATACCAATCCAATTGTAAAGCCCCAAAAACTTGATTAAGTCTTCCGCTGTACCGAGATTTGGGGGTGTTACACTCACGAAGAAAACTCACCTCCATTCCACACAACCTTAGATTTTGCATTTTTTTAACGTTAAGCATTAGCTATGAAAATATTTACAACATCAACATAAGTATTATCTTAAAAACAAATATATTAAAATAAAAAAATCACTACACAATGAGATATAGTATAGCATACGCACAATTATGACAACAATAAATATGCATAATTAATTTACTGAGTAAAATATAGTTCAATCAGTTTAATCCATTCAATGGTATCTTTCATATTCCTTATAACAAGCTTCATTGAACCTTCAACAACATTAGTATCGGTTTCTATCATATTTATAAAGTTATCACACTTTTATCATTATCCACAATAGACTGAGATGCATTTTTGTTGCAATTTTGCTCAATTTTTATTCTCTTTGAGCTTTACATAACAATCTTTATTTTGCTCTTTGCGTTTTTCTGCATGTCTAATTGATACATGCAATATGAATAGAGTAAATGCAATATGTTCGGATTAAAATTTCCATCTCCCCCCAATCTCATTTCAACTACAAGAAAGATAAACAAATTGATATGTCGTTTAATTCTTTGTTGTGTTAAAAGTCCACATAATATGTATTTAGTACGAGCTTAAAAGAATACATTTATATATACATTACACAATTAGGAATATAATCAATGTTTTAAAATCCAGTTCAACCCGACCAGGTAAAACGATTGAACCAGGACCAATGATGTTACCGGGTCGTTACTACCTAGGTTTTTACTAGTTATACCCCATATTGAGCCGTCATATTTCACTCAACCCAAGTAGAATCGATTCACCAAAACCAGGTGGTTTTACCTATATGACTTTAAAAAAAACAAACAATATCAATCGTCAATTATATATTACATCAAACCATAATGCTACTAAAACAATTAAAATTACATGATTGGCTACAACTACTAATAGGTTATATTGTATATTATATCAGTGTTTAAACTCATTGAGTTATATATTAGTTTTTTGTGCTTCATTATTGGGAACATCATAAAAAAAAAGGTTTAAATGTTCCATCAATGAATAATGTTTCTCAATTAGTAATAGTAGTACGAGATGATAACTAAATATAACATAGTTCTAATGTCATTTTGAAGTTTGAAACTTGTATTTTTGCTGGTTTGTATTGTTGGAATATGGTTTAGGCATAATAAATAATTATATGCCTAAACTCACGTGAGCCTTTGGGGTCACAAACATATACACTTAGACAGCGTAATTATCGTATTTACATTATACAATAGTCAAGTAACTCGAGATCAAGAATCGGAATACGAATTATTAAGCTGGACTTACTGGATTCGTATTGTACACAAGCAATTGGATAGCCCAACCACTTGGTAGAAGAATTCGTCCCATATGACTTTAAAGGAAGGAAATGAAAGTTTAGGGGGCTTGTTGTAACTAGGATTATGGTAAGTGTTATTTGATTTGGTAAATCACATAACAATCTCATACCTAATTACACTCTACATTGCTCACCTCTCCTCCCTCCTATACTCGGTCGAAAACCAACCCCCTCCTAGGGTTAGAGTTTTTGTTTTGATCTTTGATCCATTTGATCCATTCTAGCATAGTGCAAAGGTGATTCGGGTGGTGCTTGATAGGACTAGTATCCAACGATTGTTGGTTAAGGTGAAGTATGGACTACCCGAGAGATAACCTACTTTGGTTATTAGGTTTCAAGTTTCTATTGATCTTTTTCTTGCTTCATTCGATCCATCATCTCAAGGAGAAAGGTATAATTGTTTTCATGTCTTTTGATTAATAATATGACTCGTATGGATCCACGATTGGTGATTAATGCTTCCGCTTATATTAGCAATTAAATCTTGCATGAACATGATTTAATTAATTGTTAAACTTGTATTTTAATCTTAAATCACCAACATGTATGTGTTTTGTATTAGATTGTATGTTTGGTAAATTTATTGTATATTTGGTATTGTATTTTCGTGTTTTAAAATGTGTTTGGTATTGTCCTTTACAAGTTATAGGTGTATTTGGTAACATGATTATTGCGGGTTTTTTTATGTTTATAAAATTGGTTCAACTCGGCGGTTAAACCGGTTGAACCATTAACCCAATGACTTGTTGACTAAACCAGGTCATTTAAAAAACCATTGAATATAATACAAGTTATTGTAGAAACAAAATTTGATCGAAATCAGGAATTATTTTTGGAGTAAAAAAGTAAACCACTCTAGTTGACAACGTGTGTTAACTTAGTAAACCATTAAATGAATATTTTTAGGTTTAACTTCAACATAAAGTGTAGTTTAGTAATCTTGATGTGTTGAATTTTCAACAATTCAACATGGGGTTCATGTTTTATATATAGTATAGATGAGCGAATGTGAACAATATTTTACGTTCGTTTAGTTAAATTAACGAATATGCACAGGTGTTCGTGAACCTACGATCATGCGTACATTAACGTACGTTTATGTTTATTATTTGCTTATATTTGCATATTGACATTTTTTAAAATTGATTATTTAAAAGAAACGCTTATAAACCACGTACAATATTATGCATGTTTTATCACATGTTTGTTTCTTTATGTTTATTTTTGTTTGTTCGGTTATGTTCGTTCAATTTTTTTAGCCATGGACGATTTTTATTTTTCTTAATAAATGAACATGAAAAACAAAATAAACAAGACTCCGTCCATGCTTTTCCGATTCGTTTATAGCCTTATGAAACACAATTTGATTCATTATTTCAAACAAGTGTTTGTCAGGTAGAGTTTTAAGGCTGGTCGCATTCGTACCCAAAATATCGGTTGGGCACCGAAATTTTGAGCCCTCAACCGATGTTCACATCGGTTGTCTCGGTTGTGGACATCGAGCATTAGATCGGTCATAGGTTGAGAAAACGCAATATCGGTCTAAAAACCAACCGATATTTTACATGTCTCGTTCCCTTTTTTTTTTCTTTTCTCTCTTTTATCTTTTTATTTCTTGAGTTGGGAAAAATACAACTTGGGTCATCGATCGCAGATCCGGGTCATGTCCCATCAAGAAGAGAAAAGCGACGCATACGGATGTCACAGGTCATCCTGCGTCACGATTGGAAAATTTAAGAGTTTGGATTTATTAATGTGTATTGCAATAACTAGTTAGTGACATGTGATAAACAAAATTTGATGTATTACTATACATAGATGTGGTATTGAAAAAAACCGATTGTCCAACACGATATCACTTATCAAGCTTCGTATGTTTTCGTAAGAAGGAGTGTGAAGTTCTTGATTAATTGGAATGCACTATATTTGATTAGATTTCAGATTCTAAAACATAGATCTTAACGCTAAGTGTAACGGTGTGCAATTTGTTGAGAATTGGTCGTCTAAGGTAAAAAAAATGTCATTGTGTGTGCGTGAGTATATTGTGGAGTATATTTGTGTTTAAGTGATATATGTTATGTTTGTTGAAGTTCGTTGTTTTATTACACTTATTTGATAGTGGAGTAAGTGGCGAAAAGAAAAATTGATGTGACTCTAATGAAATGCGGTCATTGTTACACTCTGTCTAAGTTCTTGACGATGAAGGCTAGGCAAAATGATCTGAACCGAATAACATTGGCGTTGATTTTTGGGATTTGGTCAAAGCGAATATGATTGGGCCAAACTTGCTATAGAGACTTGGGTTTGTTTTTGTTAGATAATGATAAAACTCGTAGGTATAATATTATTATGACCATTATTTATAATCGCGAAACCCTAATACCTTAAACCCACAAACGGGCTTGAGCCTACTTATCATCTATCTTTCTCCATGATTCGAAATGATGAAATCGCGAAAGTTCTGAATCAGTAGAAGTAAACTAATAAAGCAAAATAAAACAATAACCAAAATAAAACGGGATAATTCAAAGATCCCAAACAATGTCTCTAATAAGAACCCTAGATTCGACATCAACGAAAGTCGCCCGGGAATTGATACCCTGATTCGACACCAACAAAAGTCGTCCGGGAATTGATCATTCCTGATTCGACACCAACAAAATAATAAAAGTAAAAGATTAATAAACTATAAAAGATAAAAAGATTAAACCAAACTTTGATTTTCGTAGAATCAAATGCTAAATCATCTTGCTTTTCTCATCCTAATTGAATGTCATGACAACCCCAAAAGGGCTGCCTGCCTACCCATAACCGAACCTGCTGCTCCTTCCTTTTTTTTTTCTTCAGTCGACCATTAAGGAATAAAACGGATTCTTTTTTTTTTTTTTCTTAATAGATCTAATAGAATATTTGAGATAGAGATGGATAATTTTGACGGTGGTGAAAGAGGCTACCAACGTAGCCACCTGGAGCCCTGGCGATCAAACCCGCCTGAAACCACGTTAGATAACGATAAAACTCGTAGGTATAATATTATTATGACCATTATTTATAATTGTGAAACCCTAATACCCTAAACCCACAAACGAACGCCTACTTATCATCTAATAGTTTTGACGTTGATTTTTGGTTTGGTGCTGTCAATTTTTCCTTTTATGTGGGACTCTGAAATGGTTTTGATGCTTTTAGGCCTAATGTGCCTCACCCCATTGGTTTTGTTCGACTATAAAAGTGATGATGTTTTTCAAATAAAGGATTACGATCATAAAAAGGTTTTTTATTTTTAAAAGGTCGAAAAAGTTAAGAAAACACGACATGTGATATCGATAAACAAACTAGTATTTTGAAAAATCTGGAAACTTTTCCCAATAATAAAAGGAGACAAAATCATAAAGAATCGTTAGAAAAACAATTGTGATGCACAAGAGGCGTTAAGCTTTTTTTTTTTTTTTCATCAACTCAAATATCCATCAGATTTTACCTTTGTTCGTCAGTTTTGTTAATCAATTTTTTATTCATCATAAAAGTAACGATTTTTTTTTCCTAAAATTTTTTGCATTAGTTTTTCATTCCCAGCTTCACATTTGTATGCAATATTTTATTAAAGTTTTCGAAGAAATTTACACAAGAGGTGATGAACAAAAATACGTGTATTTCACCTAAAGAAATTTATTTTATCTTTTTCAACGATTTTTGTTTAATTTGTTCTCTCTTTGCTGTGATGCATTTTTTTTTTTTTTTTTTTTTTTTTTTGATAATCTTGTTTTGTCATGCTAAGAGCGTGGAGTGTCACTGCCGCCGTTGCCCATCACCACCACACCATCCCTTCTCGCCGTTCCCACCTTCGCCACTCCAACGACACGGAACAAGACAAAAACTTTTTAAATGTTAACGTTTGAATATTTACCGTTTGATATAAACGGTTATTTATTTATTTTTTTGCAAATTCAAATATTACCCACCTACTCTATAATAATACTCGTATTTACACACAAAAAAAAAAAATCACACTTCTCTTTCAAACATAATTGAACTTCAAAATTCACACTTCTCTTTACGCAAGATTATTATGGCTTGCAATCTCCCGCATTTCGCTGAAGATATGCAAATGTACGTTCAAAATCAATGCAATAACGACGATGAGACTCGAAAAAACGCTATTATAAGTGTCATCGAATTGTTTGAGCAGGCGAGGACGGAGAAGCTACAAATGAGAGAAAACTACAAGAGTTGCAACGACATCAGCAATGAACGAAAAGTTGTGATCGAGAAATTTCTGAAGGAGGAAGCCCACAAAGACGACGAGATTATTGACAAGTTGTGGCGGTGTGTTCAAATGGTAACGAACAACATCAGCACCAAAATCAATTGGAGCTATCGGGTGAACAAAAATGATGGTGCAGGTGCATCAACCTCATTGCCACCTTTGGTGAGGAATCTCCGTGATTTAGGAAGCTTTGGCCGCTTTAGGAATTTCTTGGTTATATATCTCCTTCAGTATGATTCTCGCAAACGGGAGTATTCAGATTAGGATTTAGGATTTATGTATTTCAGATGTTTTATTTTAATGAATTTTAAATTTGTTGTTTAAAATGTTTGAATTTGTGTTTGAAAAATATGGAAAAGAAATAAAATGAGGGTGCATGAAATTCAAATGAAAAGGTTTGAGTTAGGCTATGTTTGGCGTGAAGATTTTGGAGCAATGAGCGGTGAGATATGAGCATTTTGATTTTTAGTAATGTTTTGAAGAAAGAGCGGTGAGCTTTCCTATTTTTAGGAATGCTCAATTTTCCAATCTTCTTTAAGAAAAGTGAATGATGCGAATGTGCACACCATCGCTTCATACACACACCATCGCCACCACCATCGCTCACGCTACTTTTGCCAAACATACCCTTAGTTGTAATTGAGGTATTTTTAAGTGTTGTGTTTGAGTGATGCGAAAGAATGCCACACACGCTGTAGCCAAATAAAAAAGTGGCTTAGCCACGACACTCTATGCTCTAAATATCACCTGTTACATTTTCTGTACCTTTTAGTAATTGAAGAATATTGGATACTTCTTAATTACTCCGTCAAATAAATTCCGAAAAACCTACAGTGGATTTACTACACCACCAATCTTTGGAAAACACATTATGACGTTCGTATGCAACATATAAATGCTTAAGGAAAATGAATATTCAAAGAAGAAGCTGAAAGGAGCGGATGGTGAGTTAGTCAACCGTCACCTTAACTTTCTTTTTCTTTTCATTTTCTCTCACTTTCTCTCGTCATATATCTGTTTTTTTATCACCTTTTATTAAAATAATACTTTATAAAAATATACCTCACTAAATACCTCACACACATTCACAAAAAATAAAAACAATTAGTTTTAAGAGTGAGGCCCAATTTGTCAGCCAAAAATAATAGTGAGCAACTCACCATACTTTGCAATTTTGGCCGTGACATCGCATATATGTTTTGGGTGTGTTGCGCACGAGTTGGTCACCAAAAGGGAAGTCAAGACTACTCCATCTAGTCTAACAGTTTAAGCTCAATAAAATGTCCAACACAAAATTGCTAGTTTGTTACTTTGAGCAACAAAAAAAGTCAATGATATATTTAGTGGCAGAACTTGAATGTTTTAGTTGGAGGAGCAAAAGTTATTACGATGTAAAAAGTAAATTTTCTTTTAAAACTTCAAACTAATTGTTCAAAGCAGTATCCAATATCGAGTACATCATAATATAGTTTAATAGAGCTTATTTATCGGAGTTATTGATGATTTAAAATTCTCGTATAGTTGAACTCTTCTAACACTTATAACTTTTAAAGTTTCAAAGATTAAACATGTTGAACTTGAATAGATAAATTCACATATAGTTGTACTTTTGTATTTTTCATTAGTTTCCTGCAAGTGACAAAGCTAGTGACTTGATTTAGTTCATATATGTTTTGTTTCTTTTCTAAAATTTCCTTGTAAAATACATATAATCAACTAATGACATAAACTTTTGGGGGGCCACAACCCCTCCTTGCCTCCATGAAGTTCCGCCCTTGGATACATTGAAGGTATTTGTAATGATAGCTTTACAAAGACTATATTTTTAAATCGTATTATAATTTATACATGATAACATCAAATAGTCCTGATAATTTAGTGTCAATTTCCTTCCAATGATGCTCATAGCTAAGGTTGTTTAATATGAATATATGCTCTTATCACTTGTTATTTCATTTCAAGGCATAAATGAGCATTGAAAGGAAAACTAACAAAGTTATACATTGTAACACCCCCAAAAATAGTTTGCAAAGGAAGAAAAAGTTTTTGGGATGCTACTCAGTTGGATCATAACACAAGTGAAAAATAATAGCTTTTTCGTAAAATATTTCATTTATTGTAGTAAACAAAGTTTACAAAAGTTGAATTGTTGCGGAAAATGGCCCATTAATAAAATGTGGTCCCCATTCGTAAATCGAGTCATCTACGACTACGCCACGCCAACGCCCAAGTGCCTCCAGAGTTAGCTATCGCTTTTCATCCCGAAAATACATGCTAAAAAGTCAACACAATGGTTGAGTGAATCCATAGGTTTAGTAAATAAGCGATTGATCACATGATTTTCAAGTTTAAGATAAGCCATGGGCTACGTTGTTATACGCCCATAAAAGATAGTTGATATTATTGCACTAAGCTCATGACACCAAACTAATCGCATACACCTAAATTATCGGTGTAAGTAAATAAACTGCCCTCCGAGATGTAATAGCCAATTACATAGAGATACCAATATAGTGCGCCCGGTTATTTCCGATAACCGAGTCGGGTCGTCGAGCCCCATAGTACTATCCACGATATTTGCGCTCACTGCAGTGATTAATGGTTCATGATGTAGGGACTTTGGCAAACAACTTAGGCAGAGTCATAATATCAAGAGTACAACAAAGGTTTTCAAGCAATTGTGATCATAAAAGCGGTAGTAGCATGTATTCTCCCCAAGGAGTTTATAAAAGCAGTTAAAAGAGTAAAAGTGGGGCTATGAACTCACCTTGGTATGCGAAATGTAAGACATCACAACTAACTTCGAGTAATAAATGTGCACGGCTCCGGCATGCAACCTAGATAAGTATGGTATGGTTTTAGTCTAAGTCTTGTATATCTTTGTAAAGTTTAAACAACGTTTGCAAGTTTACCGTTGTTTGTGTTTTGAAATGCTTGAAGTTCAAAAGCAAAAGTTTTCGAATATTTGAGTTATTGTAGCTTATGTGGAGATTCATAAGTTAATTTGATTATCGATAATGCACAAAACGTAGTTGTGAAAATACTTGTAAGTTTTGGCTCTTGGAATAATGTGGAAATCGTATCTGAAACTTTCGTATAAGGGTTGGCTTGAATATTGGCATAAGTATGATCGAAGTGGGAATAAATACAAGTCGTATTGTATTTATTGAATTTGGTGATTTGAGGTGTGAAATATATATATAATATATATTTATCGAAGTCATTGTAAATAATATATTTGGATAAATATAGTATTTAAAGTTTACTCGGATGTCGTTGTCGAATAATAATATGTATTAAACCTATTTATTTTTGAAAAGTAGTAAAAGTATATAAGTTATTAAATTTATAACTTTTAATGAAAAGATGTTGATTTGTCCAAAGTCGAGGGACTGAAACTGTCAAAACCATACAAGTTTCAACTTATATATAAAGTTTTAAAGAAGGTGACAAGTGATTGGAAGGGAGGGCTGAATTTGATATTTAGCAAAAGTTTGTAAAATAGAAAACAATTTGTGGAAATCATCACGAGAACCGAACCAAAGACCTCTTGGGTACACACCCAAGTTACAACCACTAGACCAAAGTCGATTTTGTGTTACAACTTACTACGCTGTGTATATATTGGAGAGCGGTGGGTTGGATTTTTGAGTTACAATCTCAAAGACATGTTGTGTTTGAAACCATGCAATGCAACATTTTCTTGTTCGCTTTTTCTTCGAATTTTCCACAAAATGATATGTTATAGCTAGTCAACCGAAGTGAGCTTATGTCCTCAGTTATTACAAATAAGTTCAAACAATCTTTTGGCATTTTGGACACGATAAAGAATCGCTTTTAGTTTAAGTTTTCAAGACATGTTAGCGAGCTAAGTGAGGCGGGTTTCGAACTAGTAGCTCATTGTACATCAAGTGTTTACTCGAAAATCCTTCAACAAGCCATGTCTAGTTTTTAAAATACCCTTTGCGAAAACAAGTCATACGAGCCACAACATATAAAGTCGAGTATGGTGATATCAAAATGAGTTCGTTAAGTGGATATGAAAAACGAAATAGGCATCGACATGAGCCGACTAGTCGAAATAATCATCATTCCAAAGAGGAGCCAAGACTTCTCATGTTTCAAAAAAAATGTATACGTATGTATATATATTTAAGTCATGCGTGTTTGTTGAAGTAAAAAAAATGTGACTGTGAGTATATATATACCGAATGAAAAACATGAAGCAACCTTATGATTTGTTTACAAAACTCACATTGGCATACGAATATTTTTTAAAGAGAAAGATTAAAGTTCAAAAATGATAAAGGGTAAACAAGTTTAGAAATGGTTTGTGTTCTTACAGTGAGAGTGTGAGGGTGATGAGTTCGAGCGAGAATGGAAGAACCAAGCAATCACCCACGAACTAAAGATAGCCCAAGTGTTCTAGCTTTCAAAAACTTAAACTCGTTTCCTTTGCTTCCAAAAACATAACCCGGTGATTCTTTGTTTCTAACCCCTTTTACTTGTTTTGAAACCTTGGCCAGCAGGAGGCAAAGAGATTGGAAGGTTTTGTGACTTTGATAAATTTGAGTAGATGTGATAAATGTAGGTGCATGTACATGCGTATGTATAAGAAAATGAAAGACATATTTTGCTTATTACTTGTGACCTCATAAATGACCTTGTACTAGCTTACTAACTTTGAAAGGACTTGAGAGAATGAGAAGACATGTGGGCAATAGGCGTGGGTTATGGAAAGAGAAAGGAGAAGGCATGCATGTCCATAGTCCTTTGTTTGGTCTCATACGCAATGACAAGAAATTGAAAAGTGTATTGTATAGGTGTTGTCTTGTCAGTTCAACATGTGGGAAAGTCAAGTGTTGCTTGTGGTTTTGGGTTTTAAGGACAAAAGAAAAGGAATTTCTTGGTCATTAGCTAGTAGATTTTAGATCCGGATAATAGATTTGGATATTAGATTTGGTTATTAGATCTGGATATTAGATTTGGTTAATACTTTTATCCAACATGTATCCAAGTTAAGTGTAATTATCAATGTCAACATTGTAAATTGTGGTTTTGAGTTCATTTGAATATTTTAGTTAAGGGGGGGACGGCAAACTAAAAAAATGAATGAGGAAGAAAATAAAATAAAAATAAATCTCGTAATGTATTTTGTGTTCCGCTTTAGTTTGAATGCGAGTCGTGATACCTCGGTTTGATGTTTTTAGTTAAAACATGTAATATAAATTTTGAGAGTGTTTTAATAGTATTATTGTGAAAACGATATTTTGACTCAAATAGGAATTTATTGAACTAAACCATAACTAATTGAGTGTCGGTATGTGTCGAGTGTCGGTTTTACGTTTCTGAGAAAATCTCTGCTTTCGATTCAAATAAATTTGGAAAATCAAGAAGTGAAACTTAGGAACTTAATTACTATAGTTTATTGTTAAAATTTTATTTGAAATTTTACAGGTTGTTATAGTACCTACCCCTTATGGGAACCTTGTCCTCGAGGTTAAGTTTGTGTTAGTCGCTTATATGACAAAGGGAAATTTTTGAAATTTTCTAGTTTTGTTCGCAAATGTGATGTGGATAATTTATTCGAATAAAGAGAATATTTCTAGAGGCACAATTTCTTTGGGATGAAAAATTGGGTAAGATATTTGCATCCTCAAAAGGATCCTATCAAAATCGGTTTTTACACGTGATGCAAATAAACCAATTTCGCAAAGGTCGATAATTAATGTTTCTTAGCACAAGAAGTTTTGATAAAGTCTGACCAGAAAATTCTAACTCGCAAAAATAAGTGTTTTCAGAAAAATGCTATCACAAGTTTAATCGTTGATAAAAATGCATTCTAAAGAAAAAATATTCGAAGGTGAAAATGTCATAGAAGAAGATGTGGTTGGGTATGTATGTTTTCATAAGTTTTAAACGCTTATGGGCAGAGTTTATTTGTTAAGGCTATGCTTCTCGAATTTGAACAGTATATAAGAAAAATATAGAGTCTTTAAAATTTCAGATGAGGGCTTGATGTACGTAAAGAAGTTGCTGAACTTCCATTTTTGTGATGAGGTTTTAATTGACAACATGGAATCGGTTCCAAATCGGAGGTTTACATGTGAATTCAAAAGTTGTTTCTCAAATTCAGGTAATTCTTAATAGAATGCTCATTATTCATTGTTTCAAAACAAAATGCTTGATTTACTCTGAAAACTTTGTTTAGTTACAAAAGAAGATGGTGGTTATCCTTTAAAGCTTTTCAAGGGAGTAGATAGTTTATAAGATAATTGCAGTAAAGTTCATGAAAAAGGTTTGTAAAAATCACTTTATTGAATAAGAAGAAAATATTTTATTATTTACAATTTAATAATAAATCGTAGTTTGCGCTTTAGTATTAAAGTGACAACTTGGTATGGTGATTTTTAAAACCACTTATAAAGTAATAGAAAACGATTTATTATTTATAGAATAGTAGTGAAATCGAAGTTAACTTTGTGATCTTTTGGTAAGACCAAGATTCAGATTATAAAATAACTCGTGAAATGATTTGTAAAATAGCTTATAAGGAAACAACTTATTGTTTGTCAAATAGTAGAAGATTTCGTAGTTCAATTAATATCAAGATGGTTTATAGGGTGGTAATAAAATAGTCAGTAAAGTAAGGAGAAATAGTTTGTGAGGTAAAAGTACCAAGTTTTATTGTTTTAAATCAGACAGTAGCTAAAGCAGCTCACCAAAAAGGGGTAAAACAGTTCGTAAGGTTGTAATAAAACTTGTAGAAAATTTGTAACATAGTTTACATATTGCTAATGAAATTGTTTGTTGTTTTATAAAACAGTAGTAAGGCAATGAATCGGTTTATCACATTATAAGAAAATAGTTTTCAAAATATTAGTAAGGTCATTGTTTATGTATTCGTAAATTTTTGGTTTAATGGCACAGTAATAAGACTTTTTGTAAAATGACCATGAAATAGTCTGTAGAATAGTTGAAAGCAGTTTGCGTTAGACAACGACAAAGTTTATTATCTCATAAGAGGGAAGGTAGGACAAATAGTTGGTATTTCAAAGGAATGAGTGAAAAGTTCGGAATTCGTTCCCAGAAAAAGTGACTTGAGCTACAAGATTTATATCTTTTAGTCGTTCGTTTATTATTTATGTTTAGCAAGGGGGGTTCCCTTTGTAGATGTCGAGGTGTGTTGTTCCTAGAACGGATAGGGAAGAAATCCGGTTCATCGATTGGGTACGAGTTTTGGGGTAGAGGTGAAATTGTTTTCGCAATGAAGAAGATGAGTCGATGGATGGGAAACAGAAGACATGGTATTGTAGTGACCCAAAAATATAATCTAAACATAGAGTAATGTCGTGCGGTAATTAAAATCTTAGTTAGTCGCGCATAATCTACTAGGAAAATCTGAAATATAATCATTAATTCGCATCATTCAACATTTCGTCGGTTATGTATTATCTGCTAAGTAAATCTCGTACATAATGTAGGCACGACGGGCGCAAAGTGGTAGTGTGCATCATCTGCCATGCAAATCTCTACGCACGTTGCTAGTAAGATGTAGACGCGAAGGCGTAAGGTAGTGGTGTAAAATAGTCAGTTTAAAGAGTGTAGTAATGAGAAAGGCATTCCACTTAGGAGAAAAGTATCGTAGTGAGGAAATGTTGTGACGTCAGTGTGTGATGTGTAGGAGTAAACCTTTATAACTCTTATGATGAAAATTTTACTCTTTTTAGAAGTCAATCAGGAGGTCAAGTGGACATAACACTATTATAACTACTTTCAGTATTGCAACATTCACCTTTGAGTCGGACATAGGTGATCAGGCTATGTCCCACTGTCCCTGGCTGAATATAGGTGATCAGGCATTCACCCGAGGTTCAATGAATCTTGCAATGCTTAGCTTAGTTATACTAGTAACATGTCCTAATGCCTTTAAAGTTTGATATGAAAGATTGAACAAATATTTTATGTGGGGGAGAAGGCGTAGCGTAGTGTTATATAATCATACATATAAGTAAGGCAATCATAGCTAATAGTGAGACTAAGTTCTCAGTAATAAAGTACATATCTTATCAAAGATGACTTCAACAAGTCATAAGTGAGGCAATCAGCTTGGCAGGCAGGTATGTGTTCGTCATAGGGTTAAGTTTTTGAAAAAGTGGTTATAGTCTAGGTTAGAAAATTTTACCCGCCTTCTATAACTAAGGCTCGATGCTAATCAGAACACCCCAAAAATAGTTTGCAACGGAAGAAAAGTTTTGGGATGCTACTCACTTGGATCATAACACAAGTGAAAAATAATAGCTTTTTCGTAAAATATTTCATTTATTGTAGTAAAACAAAGTTTACAAAAGTTGAATTGTTATGAAAATGGCCCATTAATAAAATGTGGTCCCATTCGTAAATCGTAGTCATCTATAACCATGCCATGCCAATGCCCAAGTGCCTCCGAGTTAGCTATCACCTTTCATCCCGAAATACATGCTAAAAGTCAACACAATGGTTGAGTGAATTCATAGGTTTAGTAAATAAGCGCTTGATCACAAGATTTTCAAGTTTAAGATAAGCCATGGCTACGTTGTTATACGCCCATAAAAGATAGTTGATATTATTGCACTAAGCTCATGACACCAAACTAATCGCATACACCTAAATTCTTGGTGTAAGTAAATAAACGCGCCTCCGAGATGTAATAGCCAATTACATAGAGATACCAAATATATTGCGCCCGGTTATTTCCGATAACCGAGTCTGGTCGTCGGCCCCATAGTACTATCCACGATATTTGCGTTCACTCGCAAGTGATTAATGGTTCATGATGTAGGGACTTTGGCAAACAACTTAGGCGAGTCATAATATCAAGAGTACAAAGAAACAGTTTTCAAGCAATTGTGATCATAAAAGCGGTAGTAGCATGTATTCTCCCCAAGGAGTTTATAAAGCGCTTAAAAGAGTAAAAGTGGGGCTATGAACTCACCTTGGTATGCAGAAATGTAAGACATCACAACTAACTTCGAGTAATAAATGTGCACGGCTCCGACATGCAACCTAGATAAGTATGGTATGGTTTTTAGTCTAAGTCTTGTATATGTTGTAAAGTTTAAACAACGTTTGCAAGTTTACCAGTGTTTGTGTTTTTGAAATGCTTGAAGTTCAAAAGCAAAAGTTTTCGAATATTTGAGTTATTGTAGCTTATGTGGAGATTCATAAGTTAATTTGATTATCGATAATGCACAAAAACGTAGTTGTGAAAATACTTGTAAGTTTTGGCTCTTGGAATAATGTGGAAATACGTATACGAAACTTTCGTATAAGGGTTGGCTTGAATATTGGCATAAGTATGATCGAAGTGGGAATAAATACAAGTCGTATTGTATTTATTGAATTTGGCTGATTTCGAGGTGTGAAATATATATATATAATATATATTTATCGAAGTCGCTGGTAAATAATATATTTGGATAAATATAGTATTTAAAGTTTACTCGGATGTCGTTGTCGAATAATAATATGTATTAAACCTATTTATTTTTGAAAAGTAGTAAAAGTATATAAGTTATTAAATTTATAACTTTTAATGAAAAGATGTTGATTTGTCCAAAGTCGAGGGACTGAAACTGTCAAAACCATACAAGTTTCAACTTATATATAAAGTTTTAAAGAAGGTGACAAGTGATTGGAAGGGGAGGGGCTGAATTTGATATTTTGCAAAAGTTTGTAAAAATAGAAAAACAATTTGTGGAAATCTGCCTCTGCTGAGAACCGAACCAAGGACCTCTTGGGTACACACCCAAGTTACAACCACTAGACCAAAGCTGATTTTGTGTTACAACTTACTACGCGTGTGTATATATTGGAGAGCGGCTGGGTTGGATTTTTGAGTTACAATCTCAGCACATGTTGTGTTTGAAACCATGCAATGCAACATTTTCTTGTTCGTTTTTCTTTCGAATTTTCCACAAAACAGATATGTTATAGCTAGGTCAACCGAAGTGAGCTTATGTCCTCAGATTATTACAAATAAGTTCAAACAATCTTTTGGCATTTTGGACACGATAAAGAATCAGTTTTAGTTTAAGTTTTCAAGACATGTTAGCGAGCTAAGTGAGGCGGGTTTCGAGCTAGTAGCTCATTGTACATCAAGTGTTTACTCGAAAATCCTTCAACAAGCCATGTCTAGTTTTTAAAATACCCTTTGCGAAAACAAGTCATACGAGCCACAACGTATAAAGTCGAGTATGGTGATATCAAAATGAGTTCGTTAAGTGGATATGAAAAACGAAATAGGCATCGACATGAGCCGACTAGTCGAAATAATCATCATTCCAAAGAGGAGCCAAGACTTCTCATGTTTCAAAAAAAATGTATACGTATGTATATATATTTAAGTCATGCGTGTTTGTTGAAGTAAAAAAAATGTGACTGTGAGTATATATATACCGAATGAAAAACATGAAGCAACCTTATGATTTGTTTACAAAACTCACATTGGCATACGAATATTTTTTAAAGAGAAAGATTAAAGTTCAAAATGATAAAGGGTAAACAAGTTTAGAAATGGTTTGTGTTCTTACAAGAGAGAGTGAGGGTGATGAGTTCGAGCGAGAATGGAAGAACCAAGCAATCACCCACGAACTAAAGATAGCCCAAGTGTTCTAGCTTTCAAAAACTTAAACTCGTTTCCTTTGCTTCCAAAAACATAACCCGGTGATTCTTTGTTTCTAACCCCTTTTACTTGTTTTGAAACCTTGGCCAGCAGGAGGCAAAAGAGATTGGAAGGTTTTTGTGACTTTGATAAATTTGAGTAGATGTGATAAATGTAGGTGCATGTACATGCGTATGTATAAGAAAATGAAAGACATATTTTGCTTATTACTTGTGACCTCATAAATGACCCTTGTACTAGCTTACTAACTTTGAAAGGACTTGAGAGAAATGAGAAGACATGTGGGCAATAGGCGTGGGTTATGGAAAGAGAAAGGAGAAGGCATGCATGTCCATAGTCCTTTGTTTGGTCTCATACGCAATGACAATAAATTGAAAAGTGTATTGTATAGGTGTTGTCTTGTCAGTTCAACATGTGGGAAAGTCAAGTGTTGCTTGTGGTTTTGGGTTTTAAGGACAAAAGAAAAGGAATTTCTTGGTCATTAGCTAGTAGATATTAGATCCGGATAATAGATTTGGATATTAGATTTGGTTATTAGATCTGGATATTAGATTTGGTTAATACTTTTATCCAACATGTATCCAAGTTAAGTGTAATTATCAATGTCAACATTGTAAATTGTGGTTTTTGAGTTCATTTGAATATTTTAGTTAAGGGGGGGACGGCAAACTAAAAAAAATGAATGAGGGAAGAAAATAAAAATAAAAATAAATCTCGTAATGTATTTTGTGTTCCGTTTTAGTTTGAATGCGAGTCGTGATACCTCGGTTTGATGTTTTTAGTTAAAAACATGTAATATAAATTTTTGAGAGTGTTTTAATAGTATTATTGTGAAAACGATATTTTTGACTCAAATAGGAATTTATTGAACTAAACCATAACTAATTGAGTGTCGGTATGTGTCGAGTGTCAGTTTTTACGTTTTACGAGAAAATCTCTCGTTTTCGATTCAAATAAATTTGAAAAAATCAAGAAGTGAAACTTAGGAACTTAATTACTATAGTTTATTGTTAAAATTTTGTTTGAAATTTTACAGGTTGTTATATACATGGCCTGCTAACCAGGAGAAGGTTACGGCGTAGGAGTCACGTACAACCTACGCCGTAACATGGAATATCACTAGAAGACTAAAGTCAATATTGCTCAAATTTACGGTGTACATCGACATGGTTACGCCGTAGAAATCCAAAGACTTAGCCAAAATTAGCGATCAAGAAGGTTGTGACGTAACCTAGTCAAATGGTTACGGCGCATAAGTGATGAAAATGACAATGAGGGTTCTGCGATCGTAACCTATTCTTAAGGTTACGACGTAGAAAGCTTGCACATGGCGAATATTATATGGTGACAAAGACTTACGGCATAAGTTGATCGATGGAATCACGCCGTAACTATCAAACTTGGGCGCCGAGGAGAAAAAGTCCATAACTGAAAGTAAAAATAACAAGTACGATGAAGGACTAAAGCTGGAGGAATCATATGAAGAATTAATGATCACAAGGACTTGTTATAAAAATAACAAGAACGATCAGGGACTGAAGGTGACAATTCAAATGAAGTTCTATTATGTCACAAGGACCAAGTATAATAATGTCAAGAACGATGAGGGGCTGAAACCGTACGAATCCTATATAGTTTTACACTTATAATGCACAAGGACTTGAAGTGAAAACTATATGCTACTTAGGGGGAAGGGTAAATCCGTATGTGTCAATGATGTTTGCATTGACCAATCATTTTGGTTTCATAGAATGATTACACCGTAAGTAATTGCCGTAGATATTAAGAAAATGAGTACGAGGGTTCTATGGCGTAACCCATAACTTACGGTTACGCCGTAACTTTGTCGAGACGTATAAATACAACCCTAATTCAACATTTTTTGCATCTCTTTTCGATGTCTCTCCAAGGGACGATTAGGGAACCATCTCAGATTAATTTCTAGCAGTTCCAAGCCACCTTTCAAGGGAGAATTCACTTCAATTCATCATCTTTATTAGTCAACATCTAGTAAATTGTATCGAATATTATGTTTAATTTAATTTATGTAATTTACATTATGTTTTGCTAAACACTTTATGTGTTAGCCTAGTTATGAATTTATCTTTGCCATGAATTGTGTTTTCTTGCTTTATAATTGCATCATGTGTTTGTTTTCTTAGCCTTTCGCGGACACCCTTGTTTCGGTAGTGTTTAAGCTAGGTAGTATCTAGTAGGCTAGTTTGAAATGACCTAAGGACCCTAGGCAAGTAGGTTGCGAGGGTGTGTAAGAATTGGCCTAAGGAATACACACTCCTTGTGTGAGAGTTGACCATAGGATTACGTACCTAGAGGCGATACTTAAGAAATGTGAGAACCTCAGAGCGGACCATGCCGGGTTTAGTGCTTTATGCATTAAGAATAGGTCTAGAAGGTAGTTGATACGTAGGGATGAGCACGGTACCGATCCCGTACCGAATAGTGGTACCGATTTTTTCCCGAGCATAAATTAGTGGTACTAGTACCGCATCAACGAGATTCGGATATCGGTACCGCACCGTAATCGGTTTTTCCCGCTTTTACGGAATTTCGATTTGGTACCGGTCACGCATCGAATTAGTGGTACCAATTTTTTCACCTTATTTCGTAGTCCGCACCGCATCAGTATTTCAAGAATCGGTACCGGTACGGTTCCGGTTCGGTTCCGGGATTCGGTTCAAAATGCTCATTCCTACTGATACGTAATGACTAATGATAGATTACCTGCGACTTCTATCGAGTCAACATGATAAATTAGGAGTCTAGAATTATAGGCTAGGCGAATTGACCAGAGGAGTCTAGTGACATTTACCGCCACATGAAGCGTTAGAAAGCACTTGTAAGAAAACCGGATTATGACATGATAATACTAGTAACTAGGCTAACACATATTTCTCCCACTCATTTTTTCAAATTAAATTTAATTCTCACTTTAATTAGTATAAGAGTTAATTGCATTTTTGGTCCCTGTGGTATGGCCAAATTACATATTTGGCCTAAAACTTTGAAAGTGCACTGGACTTCCCTATTTTGAAGTTTTTGTTGCATTTTTGGTCCCTGTGGTATTGCCAAATTGCAGATTTGGTCCTTGCGGTATGGCCAAATTGCAAATCTAGTCCCTAAAACTTTATCGGCGTTCGGGCCCAAAGGGACCAAACATGCAACGAAAACATCAAAATGGGGACGTTCAATGCACTTTTAAAGTTTTAGGGACCAAATTTCAATTTGGTCATACCATAGGGACCAAAAATGCATTTAACTCTTAGAATTATTACATCAAGCAATTATTAAAACCATTTTAGTGACACATAAGACTTAGATTAAAATTCGCACACGTAGCTCTTGGGTCGACCTCGATGTCACACCCCAATTTACTGCTTTGCGGTAATGGAATGGAATTCTCGGGATAGATCGTCATAGCACCACAATCACAGTTATATTGAACGACCTAAAGTGTCGTTTAAAACACATCGTTGGATATTTAATAAAAGCGTTCGAGTTACAACATAGGTCCCAAAAGTTTAAAAAGTTTATGGAAATATAAATATATTACAAGTCCAAACGATGGTTTTGAAAGAAAGTGCCATAATGTACAATGATATAAGTCGACGCCACGACTCAAAAGGTTCCTTAACCATGCCATGATGATAATGCCTTAGTTACCTGAAAATACATTGCTAAAACGGTCAACAATAATGTTGGTGAGAAATCATAGGTTTATGTAAATGTTTTATACGACTACGCAAGTATAGACCAGGTATGACAATCATGTCACATAAAAATGTTACAATTGCTATAAGTCCATGACACCGAAACTAGACTGTTCATAATGTAGGCCCCAACAGAGTGTTTGCCAGACAACTCAATAATGTTATTAAATGAAATGCATCCGTATGACTAGTTGGGATTCACCAACCCGGATGGAGGCGTCACCTCAATAGATCTATCCACTCACCCTCGCTTCTAAGATTAACGGTTCATGTTCGTGAAATGGGACTTTCAATTGGCATGTGGTAACTTAAGCAATGTAAATGAATTTAACATACTTGGTATCGTAATAAAATGTTGTGCAATGTATTCTCCCGTAGGTTTGAAAATAATTAAACATGTACGACGGGGCTATGAAAACTCACTTGATAAATTGGTATGATGACAAGAGTGAGTACACTGAGGTATAGCGTGATATCTTAACCTTGACCTATTACGAATGATATGATATGTAATGAGTTATGATGTAATGTTATGCATGCATTTCGTATGTTATTTATACCATTTGTGAGTTTTGAAAATAATACTTATCGTCGAAAAATACTCTTTTGACGCCTTGACCATTCTTAAATTACTTTACAAGTATTTACGCCAAATGTCATCCTACAATAGTTTCTTAATGATTTATTGTGAAATTTTAACTTTTCGTCAGAAAATAATGTCGCCGGAAATTTCATGAAAGTGACAAAATGGCTTCAAAAGCTAGTCGTAAAATGGTGTACGTCGAACGTTAGGAAACGAACTCGACGGTTTTGAAAGCTTGTATAAAATCTAGAATTTTTATTACAGGAGTTTTCGTCATAGAGGTCTCGAACATAAAGATAATAGAGGTTAAATATGGTGATTTTGTCCAAATGTTGTGTAAAAAGTGAGTTTCGCAAAGTTTAAGCAACAGTAAATAATTTATTACAACTCCGCTATACAAACGGTTGGTCGTTTTGAAAAATATGCTTGGTGATCTCGATTTTATTAGAAGACCATTTCGTTACAAAAAGTTCTACATCATCGTTAAAAATAGCCTTCAATATGGTCGCTTTGTTTACCGTAACACTTGTCTCGTAAAAATAATATAGTTTTTCTAAAAAATAAAGTTACGGCAAGTTTATGAAAACGATATATTTTAGTCGTTATAAACCGCTTTCACGCTTTATACGCCCTTAGCTTCGTATCAAAGTATACTAATATATTTTTGATAAGTCGAAATAATTTATAAAGCTTAAGACTCGTTTTTACTCGTACAAAACAAAAACACCTTCTTGAAATTTTCGAAATTATATATTTCGTCGTCAAACTTGAAAAATTCATAACTTCTTCGTTTTAACTCCGCTTTAATCCGCTCAAGCGGCCACGGATTCGCTTTTAAAGTATATTTTCTAATTATCTAGGCCAAAACTCATGTCTACTGTCGGATTTTCCAGAAAAACAAAACAAGATCAGACCACTTTATATACTTGTCGAAAATAGTTTTTCTCGTACTAAACCTATTCCAATCCCTTCAAATCAACTCCAAAGCTATTCTAATCCTACCATACACCTTCTTAGGGTGTCATGGGTTCCTAAACATCATCAAGACCAATATATAACAAGGGATAAATTATAGGATGACCTTTATATATATATATAACTCTAAAAATCAATGTAAAAATGGTATAATAAACATAAGTCTTGCATGCTTGCTAAGAAAATGAAGAAATACATATGAAATGAAAATGAAAGATATAAAATGAAAGTGATATGCTTACAAGCTACTATGATGAGGTGATTAGAACAAGGATTAACCTAAACACCCTAGGTTTTTATTTCAAAACCTTAATAAGAGTGTAATCTAGAGTGTTTAACTTGAGCTTGAAAAATTTTGATGATCCCTTCTATCTCCTTAGTATGACCGGTTATGGAAGGAAGAACAAAGAGAGAAGAAAACTTTTTGCTTACTTGAATTATTTGAGATTGAATGAATGAGTGAAATATTTGGAGTATAAATCTATACATTCAAGAAATTTGCTACCAACTCATTAAATGCAACCCCCCCTTGGTCGGCCAAGGGGGGAAGCATTAGTAAAATATGTTTTTTTTTTTTTTTTTTTACTTGTACATAGTTGATAAAAGTGTAAGTAAAAATGTTAATAATAGGGGTGAGCATGGGGCGGGTGGGCGGTTTATGGTAAACCAAAACCGAACCGTATTTTCAGTTTTGGAAACTACAAACCGTTTGGTTTCGGTTTTTTCGGTTTCGGTTTTTTTGGTTTTTGACATTGAATCGGTTTGGTTTCGGTTTTTATTTGGTTTTTTCTTACTTGAAAACAAGCAAGTTTTACTCTTATATGGAGTTTACAATTTTAAGTTTTCAAGCAAAAATATTTAAACAGATATCAATAATAGCATATTATCTAGCAATCCAAAGCGTCGAAAAAACGTACAAAACAACCAAACATCAATCTAAAATATAAAATGCACGTCTTTGCGGCTTTGCACTTTTCGTTCGCTTACGAGAATTATAGAGGAAATTTTCAAAGAACACTATTGTTCGAAAACAAAGATATAGTATCTATAAATAAAACAAATTTTAATGTATATTTTTTTAATAGATAAAGTTTTATACTTAAATCTTTAAAATTAAATAGCAAATCTTTTATATAGATAAAATTATATAAAAACATATAAAATGGTGGGGCGGGGCGGTTTTCCCGGTTCGGTTTTTCTTATGAAACCAAAAACCGCCCCAAACATTCGGTTTTTATAAAATTCAAAACCACCGCCATCGGTTTGTCAAATGGGCCGGTTTTTTCGGTTCGGCTTTTTCGGTTTTTTCGGTTTCGATTCGGTTTTTCGGTTTTTGTGCTCACCCCTAGTTAATAATAATAACTTGTAAGGATTGTATATACTTTAGTGTATTTAAGGTAGTTTTAGGTAAAAGTAATTTTTAATAGATCAAAGTAAAGTATAATGAGATCATAAAAATTGTAAAAATACATTTCTTGTAAAGTTTGAGTGATATAATAATTATCGTGTAGTTTTTAAGAAAAGTGTCGTAATAATATAATTTTAACGATTTATATACAAAATAAATTTAAAACACTAGGTAAACTCAAAATATAGTTTTATAAACTAAATGTAAGTATAAAATATATCGGGATCATTTTTGGAAGTATCGGATTAAATGTTCAAAATAATAACTCACGCGATAACGCTTATTTAATATAAAATTTACGCGTTTAATGTAAAATGCAAAGTCATGAATGAACTAACATGATGCAAATGATGCTAATGAAATGTAGAATAAACTTAGTCCATATGAAATGTTCGTGATGATATGATCATGAATTACCGCTAAACCCTTAAGGTTACGCTGATTTGGAACACGAAACCTAGTTTACGATAAATGTTGAAATTGTGAAGCATGAATTGTTTTGAGAAATGACTTGAAAGTACGGGTTGTCACATTCGCCCATCCAAAAGGAATTCACCACCGAATTCGATCCGTTGTTAGGTCTAACGGTGTCGGTGAAAAGATGAGGATATTTGTGGCGATCCGGTCTTCCTGCTCCCAAGTAAACTCGGACCTCTTCGAGAATTCCAATAACCTTCACGATAGGAATACGACTGTTTTTAACCGCTTGACCTCGCGGTCCATGATTTCTACAGTTCTTCCACAAAATTGAGTTTATCGTCGAGTTGAACTTCTTCCAATAGAATAACGAGTGATTCGTCCGATAGACATTTCTTCGTGTTTGAAACGTGAAACGTGTTGTGCACATGACTAAGTTCGACGGAAGATCAAGTCGATAAGCTACCGGACCGACTCGCTCAAAATCTTGAATGGTCCAATGTACCTCGGGTTCAACTTCCCGCTTTTTCCAATCGCACCACGCCTTTCCAAGGCGATACTTTCAACATAACTTTGTCACCCACTTGAAATTTCAATGACTTGCGCCTAACATCTGCGTAACTTTTCCGCTCGGCTCGCGCTTCCGAGTCTATCTCGAATTTTTGAGTTTGTGATGAATATCGAGGAAAGAAGACATGGAGAAGTGTCGTTACGGTTGTCGATGATCGAGAGCGCATAAAACATCGTAGTAGAGAAAATATTGGATGAGTATCTCCGATGAGTAACACTTTGACTTTGAAATATGTGAAGATTTTGCTTGCACTAAGATTTATAATTAATCGCTCCCAACATAACATGATCCCTCCGAATTAGACATAGTTAGCTAGGCTATGTATAATTAAGGAACAATGATGTGACGTTCGGTTTAGTTGTTATAACTCTCGATGTTTACAACGATTTAATCTGTGTCGATAAAATGATAGTTAGAGTAAAAGGAATTAAAATTCTCGTGAGTAATAACAAATCGGAAAGAAAATAAAGTACGATAGATGAGAATATTTTACAACGAGTGGTTTATCAAAAGTAGTACATCTTAAGTTATAAAGATTCGGATACGATGGAAAACATAAACTTAGTACAACATAGTACATAAAGAAAAATAAGACTGTTAGTTTCCGAACTTCTTCAGTCTTCCGCGTTGTTGAAATCCTGTTGAGCTTTGCCTCCTTCTAACATGTATGCATTCCCATGAGCACCTTCAACTTGTTGATCTTGGTTTTGGGGACATTGGCTCCGATAGTGTCCTTGCTCCCCACATTCGAAACATGTCATTATAGTTTTACCTCTACAATCCATGGCGAGGTGTCCAAATTTTTGGCACTTATGCACTTAGCGTGGCAAAGACCGAGTGATGAAACTTGCATCTAGTACATAGTGGGTGTGTTCCAAAGATAACCTCTCGCTTTATTGGCGCAACAACATAAACCATAGTAGCTTCTGCCTTCTATTCATTGTTGATGGTGGTTAGTATTATCGCTTTGATTGTTGTTGTTATAACCTCCTTGGTCGCTTTTCCCATTTCCTTTTGTTGTTGTTGGTTTGATTGTTGTCATTGGTGCGGTTATTATTGTTGTTGATGGTGTGATTGTTGTTATTGTTGTGGTAGTTATTGTTGATAATGTTTTCCCTTTTCACAACTTGAGCCATTAGTATTTGAGTCATACGGGTAGATTCTTCAATTGTTTGTGGATCGAAAGAAGTTACATCTCCTTGGATATTTTGTGAAAGTCCTCCAATGAAATTTTCCAATAGTTTCTCATTGTCCGAAACCATAGTCGGACAAAGAACAACAACTCTTGAAACCTTTTGATGTAAACAAGTCTCAGCTTTCAGCAGTTAGCTATGGCCTCGGTAATAGCACTCATCGTTGCTCGTTCTTTCCTTAGTGCCTCGGCTATACTATCATCTACATACCTTTGGATAGCAATGGTGTCATTTCTAGTGCAGCTTTCTTCTACGCCATAACTCTTCAAAATAAAAGGAAAATGAGACGAGTCAAATCCTATGTTAAGAATAAGCGCCTAAAGAGAAGTGATAGAAGGTGGTAAGTTTGAGGTTATTTTTCAAAATGATCGACGGGTTCCGAAAAGATGGGTTATGAGATGTCGTAAGTGCTTCAAATGTATAATGGTTTAGTGACTTAATGTGTGAATAAAGTGTAACTCGACATGTTAGTGGTGAAACAAAGGAGTGAGAGTGACTTCGCCCTATTTAAAGGTTTATCTCGGTATTCAACGTTATCGGTGATGAGTCAATTGATGTTAAAATTGTGATAGGAAATGACAAGGCATTCTCCACGTTAGAGTATGAAGAAAGAATAATGGAATGGGCATTTAAAGGCATCCATGTGACAATCGATATGAAATGAAAGTAAATAACTCGAAAAATGTACTTATAAACCGCATGTAAAGTGAACATGCACTTATGATGAAATGATGAGATGCTATGATAATGTAGTTATAGTCTAGGGTCAATGATGCAACCTAGTTCTCTATAATCAAGCTCGATGCCAATCATCACACCCCAATTTACTGCTTTGCGCCGGAATGGAATTTCGGGATAGATCATAGCACCACAATCACAGTTATATTGAACGACCTAAAGTGTCGCTTAAAAACACATCGTTGGATATTTAATAAAAGCGTCGAGTTACAACATAGGTCCCAAAAGTTTAAAAGTTTGCGGAAATATAAATATATTACAAGTCCAAACGATGGTTTTGAAAGAAAGTGCCATAATGTACAATGATATAAGTTGACGCCACGACTCAAAAGGTTCCTTAACCATGCCATGATGATAATGCCTTAGTTACCTGAAAATACATTGCTAAAACGGTCAACAATAATGTTGGTGAGAAATCATAGGTTTATGTAAATGTTTTATACGACTACGCAAGTATAGACCGTGTATGACAATCATGTCACATAAAATGTTACAATTGCTATAAGTCCATGACACCAAACTAGACTGCTCATAATGTAGGCCCCAACAGAGTGTTTGCCGACAACTCAATAATGTTATTAAATGAAATGCATCCGTATGACTAGTTGGGATTCACCAACCCGGATGGAGGCGTCACCCTCAATAGATCTATCCACTCACCGCTTCTAAGATTAACGGTTCATGTTCGTGAAATGGGACTTTCAATTGGCATGTGGTAACTTAAGCAATGTAAATGAATTTAACATACTTGGTATCGTAATAAAATGTTGTGCAATGTATTCTCCCCGTAGGTTTGAAAATAATTAAACATGTACGACGGGCTATGAAAACTCACTTGATAAATTGGTATGATGACAAGAGTGAGTACACCGAGGTATAGCGTGATATCTTAACCTTGACCTATTACGAATGATATGATATGTAATGAGTTATGATGTAATGTTATGCATGCATTTCAGATGTTATTTATACCATTTGTGAGTTTTGAAAATAATACTTATCGTCGAAAAATACTCTTTGACGCCTTGACCATTCTTAAATTACTTTACAAGTATTTACGCCAAAATGTCATCCCACAATAGTTTCTTAATGATTTATTGTGAAATTTTAACTTTTCGTCAGAAATAATGTCGTCGGAAATTTCATGAAAGTGACAAAATGGCTTCAAAAGCTAGTCGAAATGGTGTACGTCGAACGTTAGGAAACGAACTCGACGGTTTTGGAAAGCTTGTATAAAAATCTAGAAGTTTTATTACAGAGTTTTCGTCATAGAGGTCTCGAACATAAAGATAATAGAGGTTAAATATGGTGATTTTGTCCAAATGTTGTGTAAAAAGTGAGTTTCGCAAAGTTTAAGCAACCAGTAAATAATTTATTACAACTCCGCTATACAAATGGTTGGTCGCTTTGAAAAATATGCTTGGTGATCTCGATTTTATTAGAAGACATTTCGTTACAAAAGTTCTACATCATCGTTAAAATAGCCTTCAATATGGTCGCTTTGTTTACCGTAACACTTGTCTCGTAAAAATAATATAGTTTTCTAAGAAAATAAAGTTACGCAAGTTTATGAAACGTATATATTTTAGTCGTTATAAACCGCTTTTCTACGCTTTTATACGCCCTTAGCTTCGTATCAAAGTATACTAATATATTTTTGATAAGTCGAAATAATTTATAAAGCTTAAGACTCGTTTTTACTCGTATAAAACAAAAACACCTTGCTGAATTTTCGAAATTATATATTTCGTCAAAACTTGAAAATTCATAACTTCTTCGCTTTAACTCCGCTTTAATCCGCTCAAGCGGCCACGGATTCGCTTTTAAAGTATATTTTCTAATTATCTAGGCCAAAACTCATGTCTACTGTCGGATTTTCCGAAAAACAAAACAAGATCAGACCACTTTATATACTTGTCGAAAATAGTTTTTCTCGTACTAAACCTATTCCAATCCCTTCAAATCAACTCCAAAGCTATTCTAATCCTACCATACACCTTCTTAGGGTGTCATGGGTTCCTAAGCATCATCAAGACCAATATATAACAAGGGATAAATTATAGGATGACCTTTATATATATATAACTCTAAAAATCAATGTAAAAATGGTATAATAAACATAAGTCTTGCATGCTTGCTAAGAAAATGAAGAAATACATATGAAATGAAAATGAAAGATATAAAATGAAAGTGATATGCTTACAAGCTACTATGATGAGGTGATTAGAACAAGGATTAACCTAAACACCCTAGGTTTTTATTTCAAAACCTTAATAAGAGTGTAATCTAGAGTGTTTAACTTGAGCTTGAAAAATTTTGATGATCCCTTCTATCTCCTTAGTATGACCGGTTATGGAAGGAAGAACAAAGAGAGAAGAAAACTTTTTGCTTACTTGAATTATTTGAGATTGAATGAATGAGTGAAATATTTGGAGTATAAATCTATACATTCAAGAAATTTGCTACCAACTCATTAAATGTAACCCCTTGGTCGGCAAGGGAAGCATTAGTAAAATATGTTTTTTTTTTTTTTTTTTTTTTACTTGTACATAGTTGATAAAAGTGTAAGTAAAATGTTAATAATAATAACTTGTAAGGATTGTATATACTTTAGTGTATTTAAGGTAGTTTTAGGTAAAAGTAATTTTTAATAGATCAAAGTAAAGTATAATGAGATCATAAAAATTGTAAAAATACATTTCTTGTAAAGTTTGAGTGATATAATAATTATCGTGTAGTTTTTAAGAAAAGTGTCGTAATAATATAATTTTAACGATTTATATACAAAATAAATTTAAAACACTAGGTAAACTCAAAATATAGTTTTTATAAACTAAATGTAAGTATAAAAATATATCGGGATCATTTTTGGAAGTATCGGATTAAATGTTCAAAATAATAACTCACGCGATAACGTTTATTTAATATAAAATTTACGCGTTTAATGTGAAATGCAAAGTCATGAATGAACTAACATGATGCAAATGATGCTAATGAAATGTAGACTAAACTTAGTCCATATGAAATGTTCGTGATGATATGATCATGAATTCGCCGCTAAACCCTTAAGGTTACGCGAATTTGGAACACGCAAACCTAGTTTACGATAAATGTTGAAATTGTGAAGCATGAATTGTTTTGAGAAATGACCTGAAAGTACGGGTTGTCACACTCGATTTTACCGACATCTAACTACTCACGACCAGATACACGGCTCGATAGTGCTATGTAGATAATAGGTAAAAGAGACTTATAAATTTAAAACGTGATCTAGGTTAAATTAGCATCGGTACACAAATTTTAATTTGAATTCAATAGTTATATGTTACAGTTAGACGACACATAACTGAAAATAATATTTAAAGCTCAGGCTTAGGTTCGTTTGATAAACGAGTTTCATATTAAGCTTGAGCTTGAGTCGAGCTGTTATCAAGCCAAGCTTGAGAGACTCACGGGTAGACTTCAGTTACACCACTACTTAGAAATAATTTAGAAGTAAAATAATAAAAATCGCTTGTAAGGGTAACATTGTTGACTTGTTGTTTGCCATAATCTTATTTGACTTTTATACGGAGACTAGAGATTAGTTGTGGAAGTCAAGGTGAATTGCTTCATCCTTCAGGACTCCTTTTGTTTATTTATCATTTTTTCTACACCTAAGGTTCTTAGATGTTTAATTTTGACTATTTGAGATGCATATACTGATAATGGTTATGTTCACACAACATGGTGCTTCAATTATGTTTTCGTTTAACATACAAAATGCTTTATAAGGCTGCTTACATGGAGAACCAAATTAAAGTAGCATCACATTACACAATAGTGAAAGTAGAGTTTTGATGCTTAACTTACAAAGGTTGCTCGCAAACTTACCTACTTTATAGGACGGTGAAGATGAGAAAAGAACAGATACATCATTCGATAAACGTCACAAGAGGAAGATTGAAGAGGAAAAGAAGGCTCGTCACTTAGTGCCATTATCAACTGCTATCACAAAAAGTTTAGGTTTGGGAGTTTAGGTAATTAACATTGAACAAACGTGGGAAAAAATGAAGAGCAATCGATTCAAACTCATGTCGTTCAAGAACAAGATTAATATCTATGCTAGCTAAAATACAAAGAGTAAGTTATCCATTATAAACTGTAAATTGAATGAGTAACTCACTTTAAAAAATAAATAAACAAATTGGACGACTGAGGGTAGACTAGCCATATTGTTTCGATTTTGACCAAATTGCACTCATCTTGATTGTTCGATCATTTACCGTAAAAAATAGCTAAAATATATTATTCTTTAGCATGAAACTCATCTTATATGTTTACTTTGAATGTAGTATGAGCTCACTTTATAATTTGTATTATCTGAAATTATTTATGTGGTAGATAAAATTTGATAAATACTCAACACAAGCAAGATACAAACTTATAACGAAAAAGGTTAATTGACTAGCTAACAAATCTTTGTAATTCAAACGCATGTATCAACGGTTATCGGTCCACACATGACATGAGTGACAAGAAAATAGTTTTGTCAATGAATTGGGTCCGTCTCGATTCAATCAATAATGGGATTCTTTGTAAGTCCATAATTTTATCTGCCATAATTTTGGGTCATCATATGTTTTAAATATTGGTTACTTAAACCAACAATTACATAGATAATTTTTTAAAACGTACATTGTTTTTGTTATCTTTATTGAAGTTCACCAAGCTTTAGTCACATACTAACATAAAACAATTCTATCATTTAGTTAGTCAATCAACTTAGACAGACATTTTTTGTTATGGTTATCTTGAAGACTTATCAACAGTTTGTATATAGTTTAGTAGTAGAAGGATTAAACTTGTAATTTTTCAGTTTTAGTTTGTTACAACTGCTAGACGGTTAAACTAATTTACATACCCTTGTAATCCTTCATTTCATTTTTAACAATCTAAATAAAATCCTTCCACACTTTCGCAATTCTTCATGTATCAGAGCACATGTTGCTCACATAAAACCCCCCAATTTCTATGCATTGGCCAAATTAGGTTAATACAATCTAATTTTCACCAGTCAATCCAATAATCAATTGACTAGTTGATCAATTGATTATGTTGTTCTTGATTACTGTGTGTTTTCATGCAAAATTAGGGTTCTTGGTTCAGTTAATTATGTTAAAGCCGTTGTTGTTTGATCAAGATCCACAATGGTAAATCTGACACCAACATGCTGCTAATAACACAAATTTGATAAATGATCCACTCTACATTGCAAGTTCTGATGCTCCTAAGTAACTAACACACCTTTTAATGGAAGTAACTTTCTTGGATGGGTCGCAATGTAAAGATGACATTAGGAGCAAATTTGAAGCTTGGTTTTATTGATGGTTCATGTGTGAAACCTGTTGTGAATATGTGAATTTGCAGAGGTGGATAAGATGTGATTACATGGTGACGTGTTGGATTTTGAATTCAATGGTTACAGAGTTATCAGATGCCTTTTTGTATGCACAGTCAGCATGTGAACTCTAAAAGGAGATTGCAGAAAGGTATGGGCATAGCAATGGTCCTTGATCTATCAGCTTGAAAGAGAGTTAAGTAAAATAACACAAGGCAGCCTCAACATTGCTTCTTTCTTTAACAAATTCAAAAGGTGTTGGGATGAACTGCAAAATCTTAATGAATCGCTTGTTTGTAACTTCGGTAAAATGCTAGAATGTACTTGTTATGTGTATCAAAATTTTTGGAAAGGGATAGGATCATTTGAAATTGATTCAGTTCTTGATGAAGTTGAATGATGAATATGAGTCAGTTGGGAGTCAAATCTTGGCCATGGATCATTTACCCAATGTAAAAAAGGAATATTACATATTACAACAAATAGAGATATAAAACAAGTCACTAGTCATAGTTTTGAATCATTTGCCTTATTTGCTAACAGTAATCATAGAAACAGTTACAATGGCGATGTCAAGAAAGACTTTAAGCAAAGTGGGAATTGATTGGTACAAAGGAAAGAAGGGAAAGAAATGGGCAAAAATAGCAGCTCAAGTCAGTTCTGGTCTAGAAGATGCAATGAGTGGGATTCTTCTTTTGACATAGGTTGTGAGAATGAAATTGGGGTGAATAGCTTTGGAAATATGGATCAAAAGCTGGTGGTTGTTGTTTATCAAGAGATGATGAAAATGTTTAAGAGAAAAGGTCCAATGGAGGAATCTAATGTTGGTAGGAACTATGCAAGCAATTCTCATCATGCAATTCTTTTGCATTGTTTTATTCATCCATTGATGAATATAAAAATAGATTAGATATCTGACATAGGGGCCCCAGACCATATGTCACCACACATAAAGCTTTTCATTTCTACTAGAACACTGAAACACACAATCATTATGCATTTGCCTGATGAAAGGTCCATAAAAGTTACTGTAGTTGGAAAAGTAGCTTTGACGTCATCTTTAATCCTTTCTGATGTGTTCTATGTGCTTGAGTTTCAGTTGAACTTACTCTCAATAGGAAAATTAATTCAAGGCAAAATTTGACTTCTCAATTCTTTCCTACTGGTTTCATGTTTCAGGAACTTACAACTAATCAAATAATTGCAGTTGGCAATGGATCCAAGTGCTTATACATTTGCAAACCAACCACTGATCCTGTTCTTTTCTCAGCTAAAGTATCTGCTTTTTGTGCTTTACACAAACATTTATTACCTACTTTGTTTGAATAAAAATGCTTTTAGCAATGTTGCATGTACTTACTCAGATGTATATATTCATACTTTTCATGCTAGACTTGGACATACTTCTATGTCCAAGTTGATTCATATCCATGCTTGTAAAAACTTTGATGTTTCTTCCTTTACTTGTGAAAGTTGCATGTTATCAAAACTGTTAGTGCAAATATTACGATATTTAATCTATACAGTCTCGCTTTTTTGATTGATGACAAACATGTAACTTGTAATACATCACGTAAAATGTACAAGTTACTCGTAATCATATTTTGTCTCAACATACATTCAACACCTCTCGATGTCTCAAGTCCTCGTATGTTACAATACAGGTTTGTACATGTTTGTTATGTGGCATTATGATCAAAACCCTTAACAAATCATTTAGAATATTTAAAATACGTTTAGAGTCACTAAATATTTTAATAGGTTACCATTCTATTCGAACCTCATTTTACATTTTTCATTCACAACTATTTTACACAAATACATCTTTTTGTAAAATGTCTAACAAATATATACTTTTATTTGTACAAGTAAACTAACTATAATATTCATACAAGTACTAAACTTACACTTGACAAAATACATTTTATTTTGACAAGCACTCAACTAGATATTTTATTTTATAAAAGGTAAATAGACATTTTATCAACTAGTTATATAATACATTTTACAAGTTTATTTTCATAAACATTTTAATCTAAATGCAAATATATTTTTACATCATTTCATGCATCATCATATCTCTTTAAGATCATTAGAAGATTTGGTTAGATTCGCAAGATCTTGAAAGATATTCTAAAATATCAAATCTAATAAAATATTATTTTGTTGATTGCCACTTTGGATATAAATACCAACCCATTGTTTTCTTATTTCTTCATCCATTCCAACACAAATTCTCTCTATCTTTCTTTCATCTTTTAGATCTATACATAACCATGTAGTAACATACATTAATCACCATCATCATCATATGATCATAATGCTTCTAACATTCATCTTTCTTGTAAGCATACTTTACATTTTGATAAACTAAGGAAAGCTTGGAGATCTAGCCATCCTCATTCACCACAAGCATACATACATGAAGATATATCACATCAAGCTTGGGGAACTTGTGATCTCCATCATTTGAAGGCTTCCTATCAATAGAAGTTCATTTAGAAGTAGTCATTCATATCCATTAGACATTTATGGCATGTATCATCACTGTAAACATTATTGCATCATCACAACACTTTCACCAAACTAGATTAGATGGTTTATATGTTTGTACCATACAACACAAGGTTTGTTATGTTGGGCCTTAAAACATAACGGGAGTGGTTGTACCCGGAAAGAACTCCGAATCTAGCTTAGTGTTGGAAATATTGTATAGGCGACGTTAGGTTGGTTCTACCTCGAACTAGAACCCGATATTTAGCTTTGTACCAGAAAAAGTGTAAGCAAAGATTGTAAGGTTTTCTCCGCGAGAAGGGAGCTTGTTGATCTAGTGAAGTAACTCTCGAGTTGGGTACTCGGGGAGTGGAGTAGGGTAAAGAGGAGATCCGTGACCAAACCATTATAAATTCTCGTGTTCGGTTTGCACTTTCCTTTCTTAATCTCTTTACCTTTATAATTGCACTATAATATTGCTTGTGATGTGGTTTGATGTTTGTGTGACAACTTGGTTTACTATGCTTTATATTAGTCACAAACGATAATTGACACTTTCATATTATACCAAACTTTATAAGCGATTTGATACTAAAGATCTAAAGTTTTTAAACGGTAACGTATTCACCCCCCTACGTTTTCACAATTGGTACCAGAGCCTCGTAGCTCTTATTTTTAAAACAAATTATTTTTAAAATAGAGCACGATCCATGTATCAAATTACCATTGAAGCCAAATATAATATGAAAAATGTTTTGCTAATTATACTTAGAAATTTTTTTGTTAAATGTTTAGATAAGTCACATTAGTAAAAATAATAAACAAAATATGTGTATTATATTTTTTCTATCAAATCTAGTAAGTCCTACACTTTCTCGCTATGTGTAAGTACATTTTTCATCATTCTGTGAAGACCACGGATTGAGTGGAACCAAAAAAAGGGTTCCTCCCTTGTAAAATTTTGGTTCCTTGGTTTGCACAGTATGCAGTTTTTTGGCCAACTTCAAAAAATCATAACTAATTGACCGTAAGTCCGTACAAGTCGAGCCACCTATCATTTTAAAGAGAATTGAGTATACTTTCATCTACAAATACTCTCATGGCCTGAGTCTAATTTTAAATAAGTGAGATAGACCAAATACTACAATATGTCTAAGATATTAAGCTTCGCTTTAACATAAAAACTCAAATTTTTTAGTCAAGCAATTTAAGTTGCTATTATTAGAGCATTGATACAATTTATTTTGAAACTAAATAATTTGGTAATATATTTAAAGAAAACTAATCAAGCTTGGTATACATCGTCATATTTAAACGCAAAATGACGAAAAGTATTTTTTTATGCTATGCTAAATGACCACTTGTTTATGTTGTTTGCATATATGTTGCTTACTTATTTTCAAATTGTTGTTTAGACTTGTTTGTTTGTATAATATATGTGTCAATCTCGCCATGTCATTTATTCACTTGTTTGTCGATTTCTTGTTTTTGCATAATAGGACATTTACTAGATTTTGTGCACTAAGTTGGAAAATTGTTTTACCATCGCTTATAGACTTAGATCACTTTCTTTGCATAGGTTATACTAACATCTTGCATAACTTATGAAATATCATAACTCACTTAGCAATGGGTACTAAGTAAATTAGTCAAATACTTTGAAAAATGAAGGTTTTGAGGAGTGTTTGGTACAAGAACAAAAACAATAATGTATGATGTATTTTGTGTATTTTCACTTCTAGGAAGATAACTAAACTTAAAACAATCATGTGAACTTACTTTTCCGTGCAAAGGGATAACATTTTGATGTTATCAAATTTTCACTATTTAATGAAAATCGCTAGCCCCTACTGAAAATACATGCTCCCGTATGTTTATATGTGTGTTATTGCTTGTTCCTAACTAGAAATAATTATCTCCACATGTTTTAAGAAAAATTTCGAAAAAGTCCCCGATGGTTAAAAAACAACTCTGTGAACTTTTCTGCACAGCACGGATCTGACGGACCCAAAAAATTGGTTCCGTCCGTGTTAAAATTTGGTGTCATGGGAAGTGCAGGTAAGTTGCTGAATTTTACTAATTCCCGCAATCTAATTTACCAAATTTTGTTTCTAGGATAGTTTTTTCCTGCTTTCCATTTATATTAGGACTAGTTTAACTTACTTAGACCAATAGGATATCCATTTCCCACCAAAATTTAAAAATTCTCAAAATCCACCCAAGGAACCTTTTCCTATAAAGGAAGGAACCCTAATTTTGGTTTCTTGCAATCCGTGGGTGTCTGACTTTTAAGATTTTGCATTGATTGAAGTTCATTTACTGCATATCTTTCATATCTCACTCAACACATCTTCAATGGATTGACGTAGGATGTTTGACATGCTCTTAAACACTTCCATCTCATTAGAAGCCACCATCTTTGTATGGATTAACATCAATCAAACACATTTCTCCATGAATCCTTAGTTCCATAAATTAACACATTCAGGATGGTCATTTTCACACCTTCACTATTACTTCTCCTTAAGCTTAGAATTTCTTAAAGCAAAGTCAAAATGACTAAATCCTCAACCTCAAACAAGCCACTTAAGAAAACCACTAGGATTAGCGTTCGATCTTGTTGCTTCGTTAACTTGAACTCTTCATCCTCATACTCGTCACCTCTCAACATCTCATCACCCATTCAAGATGAGAACTTTCTAAACTTAAGTACTCCAACTCCACTACCAAAATCACCTACCATTATGACTACTTCACAACCATCCAAAACACCTTCACTACCAAAGTCTCCAAAACTTGTACCTATCGAACTTTATGCAACACCACCAACATCTCCTCATCTATTTGCGAATGACTTAGATGACTTGCCACCTAGACTAACAAATCCGGACTCATTATTGGCAAAGATATGATACACAATTCTAACATATGACTATAGATATTATTTTGTATCTACATGTTTTGCCTCACTTGGTTAACATGAAAATAATGTGTCATCCTCCAAGATGATAAGGATTTACATTGATTCATAACTCACACGTATGTTAAAGATGTATCCTTGAGTGCAGTCTAAGCTCTATAATCTCAACAAGGTAGGATTGACAACTCAAGTATTTCATCCGAAATATTCAAGTATATGTAACTTACAATTATAGTCATTAAAAGTCATATCCGAAAAATCAAGACCCAAATATTTTAACAACACATGTTAAAACACTAATCCTAAAATGAATCAAACACTTATCCTATCTCAACGAGAACACTTATCCAAAACAAACAACCCACTGTGGCACTTATCCCTCTTTAACACCTATTATCCTCTTTGACACCTACTATGGCACTTATCCCACTTTGACACCTTCGGTGGCACTTGTCCTAACACTCTCCCAATCAATAAAGCAAATGTCAATAGGTCTTCATCCTTTAACATCTACCACTTAAGCTCACTTGTTCTTTCACCATTATCTCATCACATTCACCTTTGTGATATATCTCAGCCCCTAAGCTTCACAAACATGACCAAAACTTCAAGCACTTCACCCACTAGTTGTACCAACCAATGAACCATAAGAATTGGTATCTGTACTTGTTATGTTCAACATCTATGGAAAAATAATCAACCTAAGTACTCCCATAGCACAACAAACCTCTACATCACCACATCCTTATTTAGACACACTAGAAGACCTACCACCTAGATCAACCAATCTACCATCCTTAGCATCATTTGAATTCGTTGAGTGCATTGTTCAAATAGCCCTTGTGTCCAACACTCGTACTTAGTCACATGCATGTTGAAAAAACTCAACCATACTTTTTCACCTATAAGGACTTAGTTGATTCATTATGGCTAAAACCCCAACTATCAAATGAGCATGATGCTCCTGGTAACTTTTGTCAAATTTCACTAGGTATAAGTAGTACTACCTTCACAAATTATCAAAGTATTAGTAATACTTTGTCGTTAAACTTCTACATAAATTTCGTTAAACCTTAAATCAACATTTTAATAATATATGTTAAAATGCTATCTAAAAGCCAACTCATACACCCCGAGCAACAATGACTCTTGAGGAGTATACATAAGAAACTCGAGTGAATTTCTCTTGTCATCATCTAGTGAATATAATCTCGAGACCGAGTATATTTAGGATAGGACTATCCGATTCAAACACTTTGGCTTCATATCTTCATTTAGGAAAACATGATGTTTTGAAAAACATTATGCCTAAGAAATCATGCGTTAAGTTTTCATCTTGTTAAAGGATATTGTACATCCTATGCATCATTCTTTCCTTGTGACATAAATGTTTGTGTTTCAATAGATTTCATTACACCTCATTGGCTAAATGATCTTGAAAAAAACATCTACAAGCTCTATGAACTAGCGTATCCAATTAATCTTGTCATACTTATTTTCATGAGCATGATAACTTTATCCCATGTGATAATCTCATTTGTTGAAAGATACTATTTGTATCTATTTTTTTTCAAGCATACATCATAACCTAACCTTGTTCAAACCTTATGCATATCCAAGGTTAAAACTACACATCTCTAGAGCATACACAAGATCTATTGAAGTTGGTAACCTTACTTGGATTCTTGTTGAATAAAAATCCAAAGAGCTTTCTTGAGAACGTTCTTAATTTAAGATATTCCATTCCCTGGTATTAGATAATCAAATCACATTTAAAATACACACTTCAAATCAACATAAAAGATGTCATCCATTAGATCATACAATTAGCTATGTAATTTGAACAACCTTAGATTCTAAACACAAGATTAAAACATATTGTTTGTTTTCTAAAAGTCAAAACACCATAGTTAATTTTTTTTGTATATTATGACATCTTCATCACCTTAGTTATATTGCATATTAGTTGAGTCACATTAAGCCAAGTATTGGTAAACTATCATCTTTTATACACTTTAATAGGCAAAAATAAGAGTTCCCATCTTTCTACCATGAGAATGACTACTGGAGAACCTATTGCACTAGAAACTCAATTTGACCTAATGGTTGAATTGCTTCCATAAGAGAAGTTGGGTATGTGGAATCACCCGTAAAAATGGTCGTGTTTACCCTTAATTGAGAACCACTAGTAATAGTCTCAAATTCATTCTCCAACTTGAAAAAATTATTTTCCTTTACTTGCCTAAAGTAAGTGTTAAAATAATGATAGTTTTCCTCGCCTTAGTAATACCAATCAAACAAGTAGAAGATATGAGTTTTCTTCCTTTAGTTTATTTAAACCACTTGCATTACACATACATGTGTTGATTACATGTTCTTGTTTAAAAATGATCAATTGTCTTGACATTTTCTTGGTGTTTGATATCTACTTGATTAATTGTCAAATGTATAAACCCTAGAAAGGTTTTTGTCTTTAGGATGCTTTATGCTACTTTATGATTAAGCGTAAACATGATTTTCATGATATTTATTGTTGAAGCAATTATGTCCCTTATATGATGTTTCGCATGATTAACATGTTACTTGTGAACTCATAATATGTCATTTTGTTATTGATGTATCCATGTTTGAAAGCTATTGTCTTTTGTTGACATTCCTTAAATCTATGCATAAGATGGTCTAAATGATACATGCTCCTAAATGTTATAATTTAAACATGGCTTGCATGAATCTCCATTCTTGCTTCTTTTGTGTCTTTGTCACACTATTTACTTGCTATGTGTGCACTTATAATTTGTCAAAGTGATTTTGGTATGATAAACTTTTAGAAGTCTTTTTATCCTACAATATAATCACATAAATTGTCATACTTACTTATAGCTAAGTATACTTAAATGTCTAAGACTAACGACAAAACAATCTAAAAATAAAATGTCTTGAATAATGTTGCATTCTTTCATAATATGATTGTTTGTCTTGATGCTACCTTGTTGTGTGGTGATTTCTTGTCTACTAAGTGCAATGTGTTGTTTTTACTTATATAAGATGTTATCATTTGATTTCTATCATGTTAACATCTTTTGTCACTAACAAATTTGTTTTGTAGGTTGATAACAAATTATTTGTTATCTCACTTGGTTCTAACTTTTATATGCTCATTTCGTATAATTCCCTTTATTGCTATGTAGATTAGTAATATGCTTTATGGGACCCCTACACTTGCATATAGTTTTAAAGCATATAAAATTAAGTTTTAGAGGCTTGGCTTTTCGTATCTTTCAACCGACCTCTTTTCAAATCTCATTATTACTTCCGCTTTACAAAAATTGCTTCCATCACTATTTAGCTACAACAATACTTTAATTATATCATCATCTCCACCTCCTATGGGGAAACCACATCCCTCATTATACGATCATCTCGTATTAATCAAGAAGAGGTACGTGACTTTAAGGATGAAGTTCATTATATGCTAACCATCATCCATAGAAACATCACTAAGCTCATCTCTTTTGTTAACCCGAATAACCTCCTAAACACTTTGTTGTCATTCTTTATTTGATACATTACACATTATGTTGGATGTCCATCAATTAAGGGGGAGAGTAATCCATTCACATAATTGTCTTTAGTCAAATTTTTGTCTCTTACACCCTAAAATACCAACACATAGGTAAACACCACTTAGCTAAAATCGGTTCACGAAACCACAACTAGTTCAACCTTCTTAACCTTATATCTCAAGTTTGCACCAATACCTTATCAAGTGAAAAACGCATCATGTGTTTTACAAACTTGTTCATCTCCACAATCAACAAATCTAGGATTTTCCTTAAACTAGCACCTTACAACTTCACTATCTAGAACACCATCATAGGATCTTATCCTTTTCTCGCTTGACAGATATCATGCATATCATTTTCAGTGCAAACGATATATTAATCAAAATCGCCATTCCCAACACTTTTTCAACATGTTGGTCTATCTAACTCTCTCTCATATGATGTCATTCTCATCCTCATATAGGTACTTATTTTTTTGGTACATATTGTCTTCACTTCTTTTCAATGTCATAATCGTCCATGTCGGTTAAAGCTATGTTAATACTATCTCTCCCATTGTAACCTAGAATAGGTCATTTTTATAATTTGTGTCAATCAATGAACGAATTTATCACTTTTAAATTTATGCATTTTCTTTGGTATCTTCATTCTTAGATATAACGCATTATTGATTACTCTTGGCTTGAAGCATATAAGAACTTGATCAAAACAATAGGTTGATTAGCATCAATAAATCATTCAAATCATAACCCTTATGCATCATTGAATTACAATGTCTATTCATATTTTTTTCTTCCTCTTAGGCTTGGTCACTTGATATTACGAAAGGATTGCATGACTACATATTTTTATTATTATTTGCTATACACACGAGTTTCTAACTCCTTAATAGTTTTATACGTTATCACCGCCACCTTCCATCACCACTTTCACTAATCATTATCACCATGGATGAGCGAAAACTTACTTTTATAAATCTTGAGTCATCTACCGAGTTATCACCACATGAATCCTACTAGTAAACCGACACCAACACTAGCACCACTAGCTTTAACTCTTTATATTCCAACTTCACTTCATATCTTTTTCTACGCACTATTTTGTAGGCTCTTATCATATTATATTCTCGCTTTTCTTGAGATTGTAATTAGGAGACTACACTTCATGAGATATTTGATTATATCATTTAAATATCACATATATACATCTTATTTTTCTTTGTCAAAAAGATGAAATATATTGCACTAATTTTTTTTATTGTAGGTTCATCATCATATACACTCGATTATATATAACTTACTCATCTAAGGATCAAGTTTGCATCAATTATTTTTCTTATTTTAGGTACTTCTTGACACCCTCGAACAAGGGGGAATATCCTATTATACTAATATTTATTTTGAATGTTCATCTTGACGTCCTAGAGCAAGGGGAGCTTCCGTCAAGCATTTATTGAATGCATCTTATACACACTTTGTTGTCTATCACTTACTCGAATATAGTTTTGCACTAATATTTGTTTTGTAGGTTTTTAATCATACCTTGACGCCTCAAACAAGGAGGAGCAACCGTCAAGGGGGAGCATGCACGCATTCATCATCATTCTCACTTTTCAACAAGCCTTTGTGCTTCGATAAAAAGTGGAGAAAATAGGCTAACATTGCTATGCATTTTCTTTATCATATATTTCTCATAATTTTTGTTGCATAAAACTAACCTTGAAATCCTCTTAATTTGATCCATGGATCAGCTACCAAACAAGGTACGGACTGGAGTAGACGATTTAATTTCACTAGGGATGATGCAAGCTCGCCTTTTTGGGGAGAAATAAAGTTAAAACTCCAAAGACACGCCCTTTTTGTTTCGACAAATTGGGGAGAAGAGTGTAAATGGAGAAGGTAATGTAAAGGTATTACATATACAAGTAACTTTTTACATTTTACTATCTATTACGTTTACATATTTTTGTCATCATCAAAAAGGGGGGAGATTGTTAGTGAAAATATTACGATATTTAATCTATCTCGCTTGTTTGATTGATGACAAACATGTAGCTTGTAAACATAACGTAAATGTACAAGTTACTCGTAACCACATTATGTCTCAACATACATTCAACACCTCTCGATGTCTCAAGTCCTTGTATGTTACAACATAGGTTCGAACAAGTTTGTTATGTGGCATTATGACCAAAACCCTTAACAAATCATTTAGAATGTTTAAAATACATTTAGAGTCACTAAATATTTTAATAGGTTAACCATTTTATTTCGAACCTCATTTTACATTTTGCATTCACAAGTATTTTATACAAATACATCTTTTGTAAAATGTATAACAAATATATACTTTTATTTGTACAAGTAAACTAACTATAATATTCATACAAGTACTAAAGTTAACTTACACTTGACAAAATACATTTTATTTTGACAAGCACTCAACTAGATATTTTATTTTATAAAAGGTAACTAGACATTTTGTCAACTAGTTACATAATACATTTTACAAGTTTATTTTCATAAACATTTTAATCTAAATGAAAATGTATTTTTACATCTTTCCATTAATCATCATATCTTTTTAAGATCTTTAGAAGATTTGGTTAGATTTGCAAGATCTTGCAAGATATTCTAAGATATCAAATCTAATAAAATATTATTTTGTTGATTACCACTTTGGCTATAAATATCAACCCATTGTTTGCTTATTTCTTCATCCCTTCCAACACACATTCTCTCTACCTTTCTTTCATCTTTTAGATCTATAGATAACCATGTAGTAACATAAATTAATCACCCTCATCATCATATGATCATAATGCTTCTAACATTCATCTTTGTTGTAAGCATACTTTACATTTTGATCAACCAAGGAAAGCTTGGAGATCTAGTCATCCTCATTCACCACAAGCATACATACATGAAGATCTATCACATCAAGCTTGGGAAACTTGTGATCTTCATTATTTAAAGGCTTCCTATCAATGGAAGTTCATTTAGAAGTAGTCATTCATATCCATTAGACATTTATGTCATGGATCATCATTGTAAACATTATTGCATCATCACAACACTTTCACCAAAATAGATTAGATGGTTTATGTGTTTGTACCATAAAACATAATGGGAGTGGTTGTACCCGGAAATAACTCGACATCTAGCTTAGTGTTGGAAATATTGTATAGGCGACGTTAGGTTGGTTCTACCTCGAACTAGAACCTGGTATTTAGCTTTGTACCGGAAAAAGTGTAAGCGGCGATTGTAAGGTTTTCTCCGTCGAGAAAGGAGCTTGTTAATCTAGTGAAGTAACTCTCGAGTTGGGTAATCGGGGAGTGGAGTAGGGCAGAGAGGAGATCCGTGACCGAACCACTATAAATCCTCGTGTTCGGTTTGCACTTTCCTTTCTTTATCTCTTTACCTTTATAATTGCACTATAATATTTCTTGTGATGTGGTTTGATGTTTGTGTGACAAATTGGTCTACTATGCTTTATATTAGTCACAAACGATAATTGACATTTTCATATTATAACAAACTTCATAAGTGATTTGATACTAAAGATCTAAAGTTTTTAAACGGTAATGTATTCACCCCCCCCCCCTATACATTTTCACAGAAACACCACAAATTGCCTTTTCCTGTTAGTCATACACATTCAAATTCACCTTTTGATTTAATTCAAATGGATTTATAGGGCCCATATAGAAAACATGCAATTAATGGAGCCCATTATTTCTTTTCCATAGTGGATAACAAAAGCAGGGCAACCTGGACTTCTTCTGTGCACACAAAAGATCGGATGCCTAGTTTATTATCTACCTTTTTTGGTTATGTGGAAAATCACTCTCAAGAATGTAGGATCCATTTTCTTATAGATTTATGTGGTTTTGGGAGGTCTAGGTTTGTGGATGAAGATGAAAGTCTTCATCTTTTCTAGTGAGAGAAAGTAGAGAGAGGGTGGAGAAAACACAAAGTATTTTATTGAAAGAGAAACAATACAAAACCTAATGATCAACCACACCCCTCATGGAGAGTCATGAGGGGTATTTATAGGCTCTATACATTAAAACTTTGCCACTTAAACGATACTAGTCCCTACGGGCAAAGTATACTACATATCTAGTCCATTTCACTTAAGTGACGTTATCTTTATAAAAGAGCGAGGCTAACAATCTCCCTCCAAGATATTGTCACAAGTGAATGGTTACAATGAGACCTATAAATACATAAAAACGTAAATTACAATAGTAATGAACAATGTTGATGTTGGAATCACTCCTAAATTATATTTCAAGTGTTTGTAATCAATATGTAATAGTTAGCTTAATTAAGGCTTTTATGTTAGTGATTAAGGCTAGGCTCATGTAGAAAGCCCATGAGCCTATGCAAAGCCCAATAAGGAAAGGAAGGGACTAGATGTGTTGCCCTTGCTCCATTCCCCTATAAATAATCTTGTAACTCTCATTTGAGAGTTGGTTGTTCATTTTATCACATTTCATTTACGCATAAACTTTCATATTCATTCGTGTGTGTGTGTGTTAAGTGTTCAACCGATCTATCTCTTCTATATTTCTTCATATTGATGCTTGTATTACAAACATGGTGACCTAACAGTGGTATTATTCGCCAAATAGTTGGGTGAAACGTGTTTTTTTTTTTTTTTGAAGTTTTTGTGTCCTACGCGTAAGTTTCGGTATTCAAATTTTCATACGCTTAAAAGCTTTAATTTTTACACTTTAAAACTCAAGATTCTTGTCTTTTAAAGGTTATTTGGTGTTAAAGTTTAAGTTTTATGCAAAAAGTTTGAAACTTTACGTGTATTTCCTTAGTTTTGAGCTTGATTTCATTCGCATAGTCATTTCTACGCGTAAGGTGCATAAGAGTTTTGGATCATCAAGTTTCACACTTTTGTGTTAGTTTGGTGATATTGAAGTTGTTTCATCATAAAAATCTAGTTTTGAAACACTTTTGGACAGAAAATTCAGTTTTTGGCAAAAGTTGGTAATTCTTACGCATAAGTAAAACCTTAGTTTTACGCGTAAGCTTCTTCAAGGTTTGATCTTCAGTGCTATTGGTTTACTCAGTGTTTTCTTGCTTGGATAAGCCTGAAAACACTTCGACTTTAGATATCTTTTACACTGGGTAAGTGTAAAGGATTTTTGGGTTAAAACCCTAGTTTTACGCCTAAGCATAAAAGCTTACGAGTAACAATCTTACGCCTAAGCATTTTCTACGCATAAGCTAGTCTTACGCCTAAGGAAATATTACGCATAAGGTTCTTACTACTAAGCCTTTGGTTTATGCATAAGCTAAGGTTTCACCAAGTCTACGCGTAAGCTATTCCTACACGTAAAGTCTACTCTTACGCGTAAGGTGGTGTTTTTACGCATAAGTTATTTCCTTTGCATAAGCTGGTTTTATACGCATAAGTATACTTCATCAACAAAGTTTTATTCGACTACAAAGATCCATTTTCAACACAAGTTTCAAGATGTCTCAACCACCATACTCTAGCTACTTCCCTCATGTGCATCCTCAACAACAACAACAACAACAACAACAACTCCATCAACAACAACGATTTTATCAACAACTACAACAACAACAACAACAACAACAACTTCAACAACAATTTCCTCAAGGAGCAATTCAACCACAAATGATTCAACCACCCCCTAGTCTTCAAGTACAACCCTACACTAACTTTCAAAATCAACATCCATCTAGGAATACTATGAAGGAACCGTCTTGGTTTGCAAAGATGTGTGAAGCTTTAAGTAGCCAACAATCCATACATGAAGCTGGATCACTTGATAGACCTCCAATGCTCACTCCCGGAAACTATGATCAATGGGTGATAAGGTTCTTTAGGTTCTGTGATCTAAAGAAGCCACATGGAAAGTTCTTGAAGAAGGTCATCCGGAAGGTCCATTTCGGATGCCCATCATCACTGCATGCCGGAGATCCAAATGCTAATCCACCAAGAGATGATATCACCAACGTTGTCGGTCTTAATGAACTTACTACTGATCAACTTCTACACTTTGAAGCCGATGAACTGGAAATGCAATATATCCTTTTGGGATTACCCAATCTGATACTTCGAAGTGTTGATGCTTAAAATGCTGCTAAAGCAATGTGGGAACATATTCGTCTTCTCATGGAAGGCACATAACTCAATCAAGAAGACATGGAATCTAAAATCTACTTGGCTTATGAACACTTCATGATTGAACCAGGGGAGACATTAGAGTCATATCATCATCGATTCTCAGACATCATCAATGACTTGGAAAAACATAACATCATTATGCCAAGAATTGCAGTCAACACTAAGTTCCTGACTAGTCTTGGTCCTGATTGGGAAAAGTATGTCATTTTCATCCGTCAAGCGAAGAATCTTCATCATGCTACATACGGATTATTGTATGACTATTTGAAGCCTCACCAAAAGGAAGTTGACAGAGAAAGAGTCATCCATGGAGCTCAAGTTTCACCTTCACTCCCGGATAATCAAAATCTTGCATTATGGGCTCAAGCTTGTTATCCTCAATTTCCAACCTTGCAAATCAGATTCACAAATCCTCTACAACCAATCGCTACAATCACACCATATGATCCGTCACAAAGAACAAACTCAAGAAACTCAATTGGTTCCATACAACAACAACAATGATCAAGCACTTTACAGTGAATCTAATGAGGATGCAGAAGCTTTCGATGCATTGCAACAAGAGTTTGTCATGATTGCTAGAGCCTTCGGCCGATATTCAAACAAATCCAACAATCGCATTCATACCTCATCAAACACAAGGAATCAGGTTGTTGTCAACAATGGATGTTGAAGTTCAGAATCGTGATAATGTTTGTCAGATGGGTAGTGGTCAAGGGTTTAATGCCAATGGAAGGAATAACATGGGTGCTCCACAACAACGAGCTCATGTGGTTGAACAGGGAAATGCTCAGACTGGGGTTAATGGTCTTCGTTGTTATAACCGTAATGAGAAGGGTCATCTGGATAATACATGCCCAAAGCCGAGGACAAGAGGCATCGGTTATCACAAAGAGGCTTTACTCTTGGCTCTCAAGGATGAAGCTGGTGGAACTCTTACCAACAAGGAACATAGCTTCATGGAAAATGCAGATTCAAATGATGACATGGAGGTCTTGCAGGCTAATGCAGCTGTGATGTTAACGGCTAACATGCAAGAACTCTACATGAGTGACACAGGCCCAGTGTATGACACTGACGGCTTGTCTCAGGTACCGGATCAAACTATATTCATTTCTGATCTGATATCTCCGCCAACATCTGCATCCGATGTGGCTTAGAATGTTCAACATGAACCGTCTACATCTCATTCTGATGATAATCAAATAGATCCCGAGGTTATATTTGACGATCAAGATGACCTTATGGTTAATATTGATAATCAAGTTGACTTCGTGGTTATATTTGAGGATCTAAATAATGATCATGTTGAGACTCACGTTGAACAAGATGAACCTGTGTCTAATCCAGATATTACGCTCATGACCTTAATTACGGACCAAAAATCTCAAATGGAAAAATGCCTTAACATCAATCAACAATTAAAGGATAAAAATGCACTGTTAACTAAGGATAATGAATGCTTAAAGTTCCAACTCAACATTTTTCAAACAAAAGAGAAACGAGAAAAAGGTTTTGAAGTCGCACTTGCTAAATCCTATCAAAATGAAAAATCTTTGGAAAAACGGATATGTGATCTAGTTGCATCTAAGAATGCTTTGTTGTCTCAAATAGAACAACTGAAATATGAACATAAACAACAACTTAACGCTCTCACTGTGGAAACTCAAAAAGCCAAGTCTGATTTGTTAACTTGTCAAAAACAGTTCTGTGAGTACAAAAAGCATTCCACGAAACGAATAGATGACTATCTTGAAGAAATTGTCGACTTACAAAACAAAATCAAAGAGTTTCGAAATGTTGTGTATAAACATGGTGAGTCAATCACAACTATTCAAAAGTTTACTTTTAAACCAAATCCAAATGGATATGGACCGAATCTTGCTGATTACAAACCTAAGTTTTCACTTAGAGCATTCAATCCAAATCCTCAAGTTTACAGTGCATAACACATAATTTGTTAGGATCCTATATTTATTGTGTTTGATAATTCGGGTGGCCTTGATGATGATGATGATACATGTATGCCATGTTTTAGAGAGAGAAAGAGTGAGAGGGTGTTCTTGGTAGAGACTTGCTTAACAAAAAGTGAAAGATTAGATTGAGAAGCACCACCCCTTCCATGGATGGAAGGGGTATTTATAGTTACAAAGCTAACGTCCTCCTATCGGACTGTGGATCAGGCATACAGTGGGTAAAGACCCGTCCTTCCTCCACGGTGTTACACTAAACTATTCTACGCTACTAATTAACTAAATAACTACAAAATAACGTAAATAACTACAAGTCTACGAGCTAACATATGCTAGACCATAATTGGGGTGACCGACACTTTAACATGGAATTTTATAATTCCTAACAATCTCCCCCTAAGGGAGGTCACCCCATGTTTTACATTTCAAATCCTAGCATTCTATTTTGTCTTCGGTTCTGAGCTCGTAGACTTCAATTCTTCAATGTCCGCATTCTTTGTGCTTTAGTAGTGACTCTTCATAGTTCGATTATTTTGTACTTTCAATGGAGGTCTTTGAACTATTCCACATCTTTGATGATCTTTGAGCTTTATGGAGATCATCAGCCATAGTAAATCTCTGGATCACCCTTTATTGTGTTGCCTTCATGTGATGTTGTGACTTTTGGACCGACATGCTCACACTTTCGGATCATGACATCTTTTCATCGAGTAGCGGAAGCTTTCTTGGTTCAAGATATTTGCGCAGTGAGTAGCGAAGCATAGTATAAAAATATCCGAGCCGGTTATGTAGATAAGCACTTGTCATGATTTCTTCAAATTAAGTGTGGATCTTGTGAGCATGCGGCTTTGGATTGACTTCTCAATTACGATCACCGCAACCGTCAAATGTACCGCAAACAACAAGTTAGCAATAAAACACACGAAAGTGTCTTTGATCACTTTCGTTGAATTGAGTTACACGCCCACGGTTCCCGCTGATCGATACAAGTCTTTTGTGATTAGGTATAATCAAAGAATCTCCTTGATGTGGTTTCGCAATGCTCTAGTCGTTCTCAAACCGAACGTCTCAAAGAAGACAACACGGAGTGAGTGAACCAAATAATTGAGATTCATCGATTGATGAAAATTGATTTGAAAACAATCGCGTATTGCTTAGAAGAAAGAGTTTTGCAATACAACGAAGGTTTTATGAGAAAGATCAATTTTCAATCATAAATTCCTTTTTTATTTGAAAGAGAATACACATTCGATGTGCTAGAGAAAAGAAGAGATTTACACACCGAACAGTTTTTCCAAAAGTATTTTTCAATCAGAGATACTTTTTGTGTTTGAAACTGAATACACATTCGATGTGCTAGAGAAAAGAAGATTTGCACATCGAATGGTTTTTCCAAAAGTATTCGTCAATTCAATTCCTGGACCAAGGTTGATTCACAAGTGAATCGCCCCATTGTTTCTATCCAGTTATCACAAGCTTGATCTTTGGAAAAGATCTCACATGTCACCCACCAAGAGCTTGTTTGATGTTGGCTCTAGAAGGATTTCCATCTTCATTGTGAATATTTTTACATATCACTCGGATGTTCTGGCAATACCACAAGGATAATGCGTAGGACTCTTAATATATTCTTACTTTCCACATTGTGTGAAACAACAAGTCTTCATTAACTTTGTGTCCTAATGAGATATTGTGGATGATCTCTTGGCTCTAGACTCAATTGTGCACATTTGGTTCCTATGCCGGAGACTAGGGAGAGGGTCTCCTTCTTCAATATCAACAATGTCTAAGAGAAAGTCGATAGATTATGACGGTTCCCCGTGAGAATGAAACAAGCCCTTTTAAGAGGAACTTGAGTAGCTTGGAAAGTTGTAGTGCAGTGCGTCACTGGGTCCATGACGTCTTGTCCTCAATACCAGTGTTACCTTAGTAAACACCAAGAGCATATGTATTGAACCAGTTCATCGCCCTAAGGTTGAATTCTTGGAGGGCTATTTCTTTTCACCCTTTTCACATTCATTTCCTTTTCATTCTTCAACCCTTCAATGCTTACCTAGACTTCATAACTAGAACCTTGTTGGGTTTATTCTAGTTCTAGCTCTGTCTCGATCCGCACTCTTCCCATATCTCACTTTTCTCCTTTTTCATCATACCTAAGGACTCTACACTATCTAGTGGATTGTCCTCGGTAGATCCCTCCGCTCTGGCGGGATCGTGGAACGAATACCTAACCTAACCATCCTTATATCACCATGCATAACGTAAATTGGTCGGTCTTTTGGTATTGTTCTTTTCTTTCTTGAAACCAATTGAAAAATCATTTGGAAAATCAATCAAGGTACTTGTGATATAAAATCAAAGCATTTTGTACTTTAATTGTTTTTGATCATTTAGAAATGCTCCCCCTCAACATGTGCATATGATTTGAAATTGTTTTGTACATGGAGGCAAGAGTTCTTTGAAATATTTTCTTTGATCACAATTTTCATAGGAAAAGCCATTTGATTTTATTTGGTAAATTCTCCCCCTCAATATGTGCATAGGATATTTGAAATCATTTTATCACATAGAGGAAAGAGTTCATTTGAAGTACATCCACGATCACAAAATCCATTAAGAGACCATTTAAAACTCAATTAAGGTACTTTATTTTAAAACATAAAAGCTTTTGTACCTCGATAGTTTATTTTCATTTGAAATGCTCCCCCTCAATATGTGCTTCGAGATTCGAAAGCGTTTAGCACATATAAGAGAGCAGCATGCACATTTGAATAAAAAACGATCACCTTTTATCAAATTTCATTATTAAATCACAAATTCTCCCCCGATCAAAAATATCAAACCCTTTGATATTCTGGATCCCAAGTGATTTAATACGGTTTAGAAAACATAGGAGAAAATGTGCCTGATTTAAAACTCATCTAGTTTTTTTGGATAAATGCTCCCCCTCAACATGTGCATTATGTATATTGAAATCGTTTGGCACATGGAGGCAGGAGTGCCTTTGAAGGACTAAAACCAATTCCATAAAACAAATAAGAGATTTAAAACTCGATCTCTCCCCCGATCAAAAATTTCACACCAATTGACATTTGTGATCCCAATTGATTTAAATCATTAAGAAAAGTTTGGAGAATGACGTGGCAAGATTTGATTTTGAAAAATGACATAAGGACCATTTTAAGACATTAAAGATTGTTATTGTCAGGTATGATTGTTTTAAGAGATCTTTTTAGTAAAATAAAACAATTTCACAATCAAAAAAGAATAGAAAAAATTTCATTTTGACAGATCTTTGAGTTTTAAAGAAAATCATACCATGACATAACATTAAATCTTTAGATCACCACATTTTAGCGTACAAACCGGAACTTTTATGAAGAAATATTGTATGAAAATATTATATTTTAAATCGCTCTCCCCCTCAATCGATGACCGAAATCGATAATTCAGTGACATAGGTTTTGATAAAAAGAAGTCCGGTGATTTTCAAATTTTAGTCCAATTTATTTTCAAAACAATATTTTTCCATTTTCAAAACAATTTTATTTAAAGTTTTAGAAAATGGTATCCTGCCACAAAGATCGTTAGGTGGTTAAAATCGCTTTTGTTGTTGTTGTTGTAAGCGGGAAGAAAACCGTCTGCGGATGCGATGAGACTTGACGTTGCATTTGTTATGCCAACTCTCCATAGAGGTCAATTAAGCTCTGTTTCTTCATTTGATGATGAAGAAAACCATCTGCGATGCGATGAGACCTCTTCGTTGCATTTTATCATGCCAACTCTCCATAGAAGTTAAATTAAGCTCTGTTTCTTCATTTGTCAACCCAAGATATAGTTACCCTTTCCTTTAGGCATCCAATCATCTTCATATGTGGGATCCGGATCGAAACATTCTTATATACCAAAATACCTGCATATGTTAGTGAACACATATACATATATATGGTGGTCGACATCACCCAAACAACAATCGACTAATAAAAGTCAATGCAACATCTCAATCAGATCATGTAAAGGCATGGGAAAAATGTGTTCATCAAACTCTAATCATCTAAATCTAACAATCATATCCTAGGCACCTAGTCCTTCAATGTAGGTTAACATCATTTTTAATTAAGCATATAGGATAATTAAGAAAGCCCGTTAGATGATATAGATTTGAAAACATTCTCCCCCTCAATCAATGACTCAATTTTTCTAAGAAATTTAAAAGTGCTAAAGTCATTGATTAAGTTTTTGATTTTTACGAAAACACTGAATCTGATTGATTTTTCAAGCAACTCATTTTCCACCATTTTTGAAAACAACAAATATTTTTCTGAAGAATTTATAGAAGGAAAAAAATTTGTGTAGGAACAGCAGTCCTTCGACATACTTTCCTTAATTTTTTTTAGGATAAGTGCACGAAATTTTTGAAAATTGGTTAAGCGCAGCACTTTCCTTTCTTGAAGAACGGGTTGCTATCAGAAAAAATAGCAAACCATGGTTTAAGCATGGGTTACAGTCAGAAGTAACTGCAAGCCATATTTTGAGACATGTTTTGGAAAAGAATATTTACACCTCCTGCTCGAACTTCATCTAAAGTCCCATGCCATTATTGAATGACATTTCTAAGACCGTAGATGTTATCGATACCAGAAGACATGTCTTGAGAAAAGCAATATTTTTGGTCTTTTTCAAATTTTTTGATTTTTTTTTGGGTTTTTTGTTGATTTTATATTTTTCTATTTTGTTTTTGTATAAATATTTACAAAGATAGAGTAGATGATATAATAAGAAGATGATGATACGAGTACCGAGATAAGGATATCGAGCAGCCCCGTTGTAGAAGATAGAAATCATCATCTCTTAAACGTCCACCACCAAAGCTTCCGAGGCTCTTGAAAAGAAGAAATAGAGCCTTTAAGAATGTGAGACTTTGGCAGCTTCCCCCCAAACTGAAAATCCTTTATCTGAGTAGATTCAAAGCTTTCTTTCAAGCTTCCCTTAGCTAGGTGTACGAAGAAGCACACCATTATCATCGATCTTGCTGCTCCTTTTAAGAATAATCATCGTGATTCTTTCGTTCGAGGTTATATCATCCAAATGAACAACAGCAACGTATCATCCCACATTTAAATAATCTTCTCAAATTTCCTTTCAACTGAAGTCTGAAGCGATCCATTCCAAAAGGTGTCAAGAAAAACTTCCCCCAAGTAGTTGAATTGATGCAGTCAATCTCTTAGACTAGAGCTCACGAACCCGAATACACATATACCGAAGACAAAGAAGCTTATACCATCGAAGTAGCAGATTAAGTCCAATAGCCAAAGAATAACCCCGATGTATACTTTTCTCTCCCCTAAAGAAAGTGTATGAAGCTCAAGAACCGGAAGTACCCTAATGCCCAAAGAGAGAATAACCGATAACATTGAAGAAGCAGACCGAATCACTGATTATCTCTGCGGATGACTATCTCTGCGGACGTCAACTCCGGAATAAGTGATTATATCTTTGAATCATCGATTAAGCCCTCAAGTGAGACACAATGGCGTCCCCAATGTACACAATCTCTCTCCTCGATGAATGCGATAGCATCATCACACACTGTGTACCTCTTTATCATCGAAACTAACTCTTCCATCTCTTCCCCACATAGTTGGAATAAGAACACTAAACGCCATGAGTCAAACCTTGAGTGTCTCCGCGGTAATGACATTTGTCTTCCGGGATATCTTCAATCACTTAGAAGTATTAAGTTCATCAAGTTTACTCGCGTTTAGATGCTTGTCTCCTTCCCCTTCTTTGGTTTTGACACTTGAAATCGGCAACATATTATAAGCCCAAATACTTGAAATATTTTGAGAAGAACATCATTAGCTCAAATATATCTGTGAGAATCAAATTGCTGAAGAATGTGAGCAAGTCTAATTGGGGATTAAATCTGACTTTTCACTCTCCCCCAATTAGTGCTCTCCCATAAACCGACAATCTTTTAATAAATGCCCGAATTAAGAAGAAGTCTTTAGATCGTTAAATGCAACTCATCTTTAGTCTTCTAACATGTAGCAGAAAATGTAGAACAGACTATAGACTCGACCTTCTTCAAGATTGTCCAATTGGGGAATAGATAGTTAACATCTTCAACACACCAAAAAGCATCCCAATTAACTTACATCTTGCAAATCCCCTTAATTAAGATCCCTCCCAATCAAACAAGAACAGAAAGATGTTCATCAAGGAAATCAGCAATCAGCCCACAACGAACACACGAAATGGTAACACCAAGCAAACAATCACATCAACAAGAACAAAAGGTTGTTCGGAATCATCATGTTGATGTGCGCGTGAAGCATTAGCCGGAAGCACTTTGTCGTTAAACTCATATCAGCTTGTGAAGATGTCAACCAACGGCTCATAGAAGAAACTCCATGTAAAGATGACCCGATAAGAAGAAGCTCGGTTCTTACATGAGTTAGGAGCCGTATGACCATATATTCTCATATGTCAATCAACCATGCAGAATTATCACACTTTTTCTCCCCCTCAAGAATTGCATACGGAGATGCCATTCTTGATTAAGTAAGTGAAATCATCCAAATGTAGTCTATTCACACTTCTCCCCCGCAAAATTAGCATATGATGTCGCCATCGTCATTATAAAAGAGCAAGTGGAATAAGAGTAATTATCAGTAGTCCGGTTCACTTGATGACTGAAGCGTATGGAAAAAGCATGAAGAATGTTGATGAGAATGGTCATAATAAGAAGATTTCTCTTCTTCCGAAGATAATGCGCACTGAAGCATACACATTTCTTTTCTTTAGAGAGCGAGGCATGAAATGTTGTGTTCATACGTCATAATCTGTCTCTTTTCAGCTCTCTTGGCAAAACATGTAATCAACAACCATTATCATTCAGTAGACTCTTTGTAGTGACAGCTGATGGAGATAACCTAATATGATGAATTTGACCTTGAAGTAAACTAACCCAAACTCGTGACTTAACCTTGCACATATGTAACAAAGAGCGGTGCCGAGACTTCATCCTCCATTGAATCTCTAAGTACTCTATACTCTTCATCCAACCAACCATCAAGTATAAGACGTACATCACCTCTTGAAAATCCACAATTGAAAGTGACACTGAGCACTACAACGTAACTCCTTAAAGTGATAGTTATTTTGTGGTGGTACATGCCCAATTCCCCCAAGTGGTAAAAGAAAAAGAAAAAGTCACCCAACAATAACTACATTTCCAAGTCTTCGTTTTTGATAATAAGCTCGAACAAGGATCTTGAAGAATCTTCATCCAACCATCCCCGATACCTTCAGATACTAAGTACACTTGCTCGTGATATTTCACTTCAACCTCAAATAAATAATAGTGAATTAACCCCGTTGTCACATCTTCTGATTAAAAGCTCAAATCTAGCCTTCTTTGACGTTTTAAGTGAACTATGATAATGTTTTTCATCCCGACCATGGTTAAAAGCACATAACCCCGTAAAACCATGTAATAACCAAACTGCCATGACGAATATCCAAACACACATCCAATTCATGAAGTACACCCTTTTATCCCTTCTTCAAATAGAAACTGTAGCACCAAAGATCGATAAGACCTTGAAATACACTTTCCTTTCTCAAGGATGGTTTCATCATCACGGGATTTTACAATTCTATGGTTTAAACCGAGAAATAGTTTCTTTCGCGGGACTTTACAAGACCAAGAATAAACCGTAAGATAGATCCGGAAATGCACTTTACAATTACCAGGATGTTTCCATTGTCACGGGATTTTACAAGTCTATGATTTAAACCGAGAAATAGGTTCTTTCGTTGGATTTTACAAAATCAAGACAAAACCGTAAACAATGTCAGCTTGAATGTGTAATGACAACTTTGGTTTCGATGAATATTTGTTTTTAGGGGAACATGCAGTGGTTCATCAGCGGTTAATTATCCAACATCAACAATATCATCAACCATCCAATAAACACATTGGTAAACACATCATTCACGCATTTTGTCGGCTATTGCAGTGACAACATGGTGAAGTAAACCCGATATGCCAAACTTGATCATGAGGTGAAATTCCCCAGATTTTTTACTTAAACTTGTACTGGTCCTTGTGAAGAAGAAATGGTGTACCCAATGTACAAAACCTCTTGGCGTATCCTCAACTGCGTGAGACACCGAAGTGATAGCTACGTTGTGGATTAAGCGAGAAAGAATCACAACCGTAACTAAATAGCCAAGTCTTTATCACACTCTGTGAATGCCCAAACAAGTCATCTTCGCAGAAGGGTAGAAAGAAAGAAGACGATATAAGTAAACGCGCCCGGAAAATCTCACTTCAAATCCAAATAAGAAATATCGTCCAAACAACCTCGTATTCAATATTGTTCTACTCTTCAGTTCGAGCCTGTTGGAATCACTCCTAAACCTCAATTCAAGTGTTAGTTACTCATATGTAATAGGTAGCTTATTATGGCCTTTATGTTTGTTTAAGGTCAAGCTTATGTAGAAGGCCCATAAGCTTAGGCCCATGTCCAATAAGGAAAAAGGAAGGAGTAGGAGTGTTGCCCTAGCTCCTTGCCTATAAATACTCTTGTATAACCCTCACTTGAGGGTTGGTTGTTCAAGTTTTTCTTTCATTCACATCTTACGCGTAACCGTACTTATCATAACGTGTGTGTGTGTTTGGTTTACTTGTTCAATCGCCTTTATCTCTTTCTAGTAAGCTTGTGTTGTAAATCTAGTGACCTAACAGTGGTATCAATCGCCTACTAGTTGGGTGAATCGTCTTGTTTTTGAAGTGGGTTTTTGGTCCTACGCGTAAAACAACGGTTTGATACTTTGGTTCGCTTAAAAACTCGTTTTTTACACTTTTTAATCCAAGATTCTTGTACTTTCAATGTTTTAAGGTGTTAAAATAAGCATTTTTTGGCAAAAAGTTTCAAACTTTATCGTGGATCATCTTTTAAACTAGTTTTGAGCGAGGTGTAAACCTACAGCGTAGCTGTTTTAGAAGCTTTGGACACTTTTGTGTTATTTTGGTGATATTGAAGCTATTTCATCACAAAAATCGGTTTAGAAACATCTTTGGGCAAAAGTCATTTTACGAGTAGAACTACGCGTATCAAAACCCTAATTCTACGCGTAACTTTATCCTTGGTTTGATCTTGGTTTAAGTGGTTTACTCCGTGTTTTCTTGCTTGGATAAGCACGAAAATCGTCGACTTTGGATATCTTTTGCCTTTGTGATAGTGTAAAAGATCACTTGGATAAAACCTAAAATTACGCATAAGCATAAAGCTTACGCGTGAAAATCCTACGCATAAGATTTATCTTACGCATAAGCCTAGTCTTACGTATAAGGTAATCCTCGCCTAAGTTTCTCGCCTAACTTTGTGTCTACGCATAACTTTAGTGTCTTTTCCTACTTACGCGTAAGCTAAACCTCACGCGTAACTCTTGATTGTTACGCTTAACTTTGGTGTTTTTTACGCATAAGTGCTACTTGGTTTATTGTGATTTCTACGCCTAAGGATACTTCATCAACAAAGGTTCATTTGAGTAAAAATTATTTTTTAGGGGAGACTAAACGTTCAATTTTCACGCGAGATTCAAATTTTGGTTTAACTGTGAAAATTTTGGTCAAAAATTCAAATTTTTGGGCCCAAATTCAAATTTTTAGGGTAAAATTTTGCGTCAAAATTGTCATAACTCAAATTTTTCTTTCAACCTTAGAATTGAATTTTATAGTGAATTTCAAATTTTGAGAGTCAAAATTTTCAAAATTATTTTGGAGGAAATTGCAATTCACTATATCGACCTTCATGTGCTATATCGACTTTGCATTTTTCTTCTCTTTGATTCTTCGCAGGGAGTGAAATGGATTACGATCATAAAGATCCATTTGTGGCATTGAAAGAAGGATACATGGCTCTGGCTCGGCATTGAGCGTCGGACATCATCAAATTCGATATCCCGATCGTGCAAGGTGAAAGAGTTGATGTACATGAAAGGTATGCTCAAATGGACGTTGAGAATGTTGTGATTCTTGAATCGTCGATGTCACGGACAATGAGGTTGTAGCATTCAAAAGCGGGATGACAATGACAAATTTGGAGAAGATATCATACTTAACTTCGACACCGAGCCCAACTATGACGAAGAACAAATGGTTGAGGAAGATATCTTACCCACCTATGACGACACGAGCGGATGGTCGGTACAATCTCTTTGATCATATTACATTGCAAATGCGACACAACATCTTGAGCAACCTGAATTTAGTAATGAAGGAGAGGTTGATCGATGTGTTGCACAATGTCGAACAACTATCTCATGTACGAGCCCTTACTTGTTAACAATTCTCTTGAAACATCAAATCAAACTCTTGAATCGAAAACATTCTTCTCAAAAGACCATTGCTCGGTTTCATAAAGATTTTCAAAACTAGAGGCACATTGCATCTCTCTGAACTTAAATTACAAAACAAATCTTTTTCTTGAAACACAATGGTCAATATTCTAATGAACAAAGTAAGCGTGTGGATACATTAGTAAAAGAAAATGAGCATTTAAAGGCTCAAATTCAAGCAAAGGGCTTGCACATGTTGCTTTACAAAAAAGCGAGAAGATTAGCGACAAGAGTGTGGATACTAATTTTGCTAAACCAACAATCTTGGGAGATCGTCTCTACAACCTTTCGAGAAAACAATCATAGTTAGACAACCAACGCATTTAAATCGAGCGTTCAAAATCTTCAAAACCACGGTTTCCCTCCCAAGTTGTTGAGAATAATCATTTGATAAAACCGGTCCTCCACATTCTGGCCTAAGAATAATGTTTACATTTACATTAAACATGTTTACATTATACATTTACATTAAACCTCAACATGTGCTGCTCTGGCAAATCTAGGATTAGTTCGATCACCGTGTCTAAACCGAGCATTAAAATTAAAAATTCATATGATTCAAATGACGCATACAAGAACTATGATCTAGAAAAGGCTAGGAAAAGGGCACTTCTTCAAAGGATGGAATCTTAGGTTCACGACCTAGTGTATCACCTTCCAGTGTATTCTTGAACACTACACCGTAGTAGCAAATCAAAACCTAAGTTAACTCAACAAGCAGTTAGAAATAAAACCGTTGATCTAAATGTAAACATCATAAACCTAATAGGTGGATCCATATAGACTATGAGACTCTTCCCGAAAAGTTTCAACATCCCTAGATCTAACCTTATATGGATACCAACGGGTAGGATTTTCAAAGCTGATAGTCTTAGGTGGATTCCTCGAGGCAAGATACTAAGTAGTTGCACCAAAACAAGTGGGATACCAACACCATCCATCCACGAGGCGGAAAGGAAATCATCAAAATAGCATGTTCGGTGTCGAAGATAATTGACACTACATCTTTATCTTCTAACATCGGAACCCGATTACACTTGGGGATCCATGTTTTCTCTTTCTTTCCCCTTCTATTTTTCTATGCGGTACAACAATGATGGCTCCCTCTTGCAAAACAGTGGGACCCGTTTCTCACCGTCAAAATATCATGATCCATCAATTTGTTCCACCATTGTACTTAATCGTCATGAATTGGAAACATTGCTGTTCCTCCGGTTAAAGATTCTATCAAAAGTCGTGCATCGGATGTATCGAATGTTTCACCGACAACCGATAATACTCTAACTTCATATACACAGAATCTACAACAACAACGAATCTTCTATAACGGAAGATCAAGCGCTTCAACAACAATGTCACGGTGATGATCAACATTATGAGCGGAGAAGTTATATCGATGGTTGACTCTCTCGAAATATTTTGGTACTTCACACTTGTTCGATCAATTGGACATACATGGTTTATTGTCTCCTTATACATGGTTTCGTTGCCTTCAATTCATCATCAACATACGTGGTGTATGATTACGAATCATTGAAAACATCGAGGGGAGAGTGTGTAGGTGGTCATTGCTTCCTTGTTCTTCTACATGCTTCTTTGCGAAAACCCAATGCCTTCTTGAATTCCTTCAATTAGGGGAAGAAATAAGGCGATCCGTGGCTCAAGCGTCTCAATTTGGTGTTATCGTCTCAATTTCACGGGTGATCTTGTGTGAAGTTACCCAAATATGATGTTATGATGCCTCACACACGGTCTTGGTATCGAGTTATTGCATATTCACGTTGATTAGTATTTGAAAGACCACAACATTCGGGAAAGTCGTATCATTTCGTCTTTAAGTGGTTTGTTTGGTGTGATCGTCTACATCGTGAGAAGATCTTGTTGATTTACGGCATGTTACCCTCGAGCGGATCTTCCGCAATAAGTCGATTTTCTTTGTGTGGTTTCTTTGCTCATCTACAAATTCCAGCGCATCTTTGAAACCTTCAAAAGTTAGAGGAAATGTAGACTTCATCAAAGTTTCAAATCCGCTAAAGGCGGTTGTCGGTTTGGGGGCGATTCTTAAACTTCTTCATAATGGTTTGTGCACACATTACGATGTACAACCCGTAATTTTCAAGAAAGGACCACGTAGTGCGCTTGATTGCCACAATCCTTATAAAAGGAGCGAAAGCTTCTTACTTTTGAGTAAAACCTATCAAACCTTTCATTTTTCAAGGTTTTGCTCAAAGGACAAGTACTTCCGTATGATTTTCAAAACCTCAACCGTTTATATCACTTGTTGAGGGGAGTATTTAATTTAAACTTTGTTCACAAATTGTTCATAGTGGTCATCTTCCTGCAACACTCGAAATGGTCATATTTATTCTCACCTTTTCAAAATAACATTTTATATGCCATTTTGAGGGGAGAAAATTATGTGATAAGAAATATGTTGTGTAAATGCAAATAAATCTTTGTGTAATAGACTTAACCAACGAATTGACGGTACTAAAGCTGTTAGTAACTCGAAAAGACTTGTCTGGACGGGTAATAATTTCAAGCTAGTTAAGCTAGTAATGTAAACGTGTCTATGAAGGACTTATCCAAGTAGAAAGTACCATTCGAGAAACTCTTGGTAGACATGAACTCGGCGGGTATGACAACGTCTCGAGGTTTGTCTACACCTTCAAGGTAGTTATTAGAGCTAGTTATCACCTAAAAGCGACAATGTAACTCTTTAACTATGCAGCGTAACCGTGTCTCGCGGGAAGTGTCTATCTTGAGTTGATCAATTCAAAGTGTGCGCTCTTCCCACACAGTCTGATTTCGTCAAAACTCTAAAGCACATGTGGAGGAGAGTATTTACTAAAATATAAAACTCTCACGATGGTTCAAACATGTTTTCATTTACAAACCCTTTGAGAGATTTTCTTGAAAATTGGTTTTATGGCAACATAGGTTAGTCATGGGTGATAAGGTGACTAAGGTTAGGAATAACAGTCCTATGATCCGCCAGAGCGGAGGGATCTACCCAAGGACATCACAAATAGTTAGTACTTAGAAGTCCTTAGATACGATTATAAAAAGTAGAAAATGAGAATCGGAGAAAGAAGGAGTTGAAGAATTAAAAGAAATGCAAAGAAAGGGTGAAAAGAAATAGCCCTCCAAATTATTCAACTTAGGCGGATAATCGGTTCAATTCATATACTCTTGGTTGTCACTTAGTATTGTTGGTATTGAAGATTAAAAGTCGTCATGGACCCAATGACGCATGCACTATACCTTCTTAGCCACTCAAGTTTCTCTCAAAAGAAGCTTGTTTCATTCTCACGAAACCTACATAATCTATCGGCTTTCTCTTAGAGATAGGCGGTATTGAAGAAGGAGACCTCTCCCTAGTCTCCGTCGGAAAACCAAATCGCACTATGAGTCTAGAGCCACGAGATTCATCAAAGATCTCTTAGGTACACTTGACATTTCATCACTTGATGTTCAACAATAAGAGCATCGATTGAGTGCGTTATCGAGTCCTTCACGGATCTTAGCAATCTGTCGAGAACATTTATGAGAGGTTCTGGCTGTGATCCTCGGTGATTGAATAGAAACTCTGCCGGGTCAACATCAAACGACCACGGCGGTCACTCGGTAACTCCCGTGGATTACGCTTAGTGTGTCTCAAATGGTCTACGATCGTGGGTGATGCTTGGTGTACCTCGGCGACTCATCTGAACTGTAGGTGTGCCCGGTACATCGCGTTATCTCACTTGTGGGACTCCGGTTCGAGAACGACCTTTATGAGAATTAGAGTTGTGTTTTCACACTATCTTGTTAACACTCTCGGTTCAAACTTGTAAGTGCGGAATCCACTTATTACTAACCGTTTTAAATTTTTCTTCTTATGGAAGCTCGGGAGTGGGATGATCGTGCAAATTCTTCTCATGCTCACGCCAACATCATCACTAATGGAAGTTCTATCCAAAAGCAACACAACGATCGAATGATTCTTCGTCAAATCAAAGAATCTACAAAGTTAAAGACTTAAAGAACTTCATCGATTATTGAATTCCAACGTCAAAGGCGTGTGAGCATGTTGAAGAATGGCGTGGAACCTTTATAGCAAATGAAGCGAACGAGGCGGACTTGATGCGAGACAACAACATACTATCACTTTCATCACAAAGAACAATGATCAAAGAACAAAGTTAAAGATGACGTCAAAGCATAACTGTTCAAAAAAACTATCTCTACACACGGGGAGATTGTTCGAATCAAGGCAATTCTTCTCACAAGAAAGAAGAATGTCGAAGGCGTCAAAGCTACTATTACATCAACGCCTTCAACTGTTTTCATCACCAACACTTGAGGGGAGATTGTTGGAATCACTCCTAAACCTCAATTCAAGTGTTAGTTACTCATATGTAATAGGTAGCTTATTATGGCCTTTATGTTTGTTTAAGGTCAAGCTTATGTAGAAGGCCCATAAGCTTAGGCCCATGTCCAATAAGGAAAGGGAAGGAGTAGGAGTGTTGCCTAGCTCCTTGCCTATAAATACTCTTGTATAACCCTCACTTGAGGGTTGGTTGTTCAAGTTTTTCTTTCATTCACATCTTACGCGTAACCGTACTTATCATAACGTGTGTGTGTGTTTGGTTTACTTGTTCAATCACCTTAATCTCTTTCTTGTAATCTTGTGTTGTAAAACTAGTGACCTAACAGAGCCGTGACAAAATATTATACGTGAGAATGTATGCACCAAAGTACCATACAACATAACCCAACAAATCTCAGCATCATACCAAATCTCGTCGTTAAGTCACTTCAACAAAGCTCATCATCAAAACTCATATAATCCTAAATCTCATCTTGTCCAAATCTCATAAACACGATCAAATTTTGCGAAGCCCATCAGTCCATCATCTAATTCATCATATACATCATCGGCCCAATCCATCAAGAATAGCACCCGGTCCAAAAATAATCGTACATATCAATTCAAGCATATATTCGGGTTTACTCTTTGACTTGCCACACATGATATCAATCTGATAATATCATGCTATCTCTTAAATAAGAATATATCCCGTGAATGTATCCCTCCGTGAAAATATGTGAGACCAAATAAACCACTCTTGTTTATCAAATAATCTTTATCCCGTTTTTCAAAATGTGAAGAAACAAAATTTGAAGTCCATCGTGCACCAATTTTACTTCTGCCCAACATTGAGATAATCTCATCACAGCCCAAGTTAAATTACATGGCCCAAACCACATAAACAATATCCGATTGGTCTTAGGTGATCAAGGCCCGATCCATATCACTCTTGCCCTAAATTTCGGGTATAAAATGCTTATATCACACCACTCCTAACCTAATAATACTCACTTGTGCAGACAAATGACACTTCAACAAACCTTAAGAACTTCACACCATCAGTTCGCCTCCCATCTCATCTATCATCTAAAAATACTCACAATCCAAAAAACCTAATCTCTTAACATCAAGATATACGCCCCCATCTGATTATTAATCACACCAAATCGCTACCTCATGTTTAGCTCGCCACAGGTTTGGCTAGAGCTCCGACTTGAGAGCCACGGGCATGGTATGAGGTTGGCAAAATAGGCCACATGGATGGCATGAGCAAGTGTCTTTGCTTCTCGATCTCACCATGAGGTAATAGGTAAGTGTAGATTAATCATTTTGAATCATTTTCTAAACTGAATCAAGAAGCAGATTGAAACCCATGAGTTTTGATCTATTCTTTAGAGTATTCAGATAATATCATTAGATCAATGATGGTTTTCACTTATGTATGATGGCTTTTAATGGGCTCAATAAAATGAAAGTGTGACTGAGATCATGATATACGGATATTGATTGTATTATGGTTAGCTTAAGTAAAACCCGAACCCAAGGTGAGATGAAATCGTCATGATTTTGTTTTTCCTTTAAATGGTTCAAAAATCAAGAGAAGTTTATCTTCCAAAAGTTAGATCGATGATGATATGTTCTTGTGACATGACCCTTGAGGTCTTCTTGTTTATCTTTATAACGCACGACCATTCTGAGATGCACGATTTGAATATGTTTATTGAGTCTTCATTGAGTCTTGTAGGAATTGGGAGTTGTTTCATTTGGAGTTTGGTTTTTGAAATGAACTGATGATGGTTTGTTAACTGAGGTTGATGTTGGTCGTATATGGTATGTGGTTGTGTATATTGGTATTGGTCATATGGTTTAGAGGTCGTGTTCAATTTATCATTCTTCTTCTTCTTCATTTCTGTTAAGATGCTTCAGTCAAATCGCTAGTCCAAATTGCTAGATGGTTCAGTCAAGTCGCTAACTTCATGTAGTGAATCAAATCGCTACTTGTTAAATAACAAGTCGCCAGGTCAAGTCGCTACATTTCATTGATAAGTCGCTATAATTTTGTAATATCAACTCGCTACTTGATAAATAACAAATCGCTACCAAGAATGAATAACAAGTCGCTAGGTCTTTTATTGACTCAACTCGCTACACCAAGTTGCTATAAATAAAGTACAATGAATCTAGACACTTAGACAAGTCGCTAGCAAGATTTTAGACTTTTTCCGATGAGTTTTCCGACCACTTTTCCGACCATCATCATAATAAACCCAGAAAAACTGCATAAGAAAAACTTCATTTATTTGACCCGTTTTGACCACGAAAATGACCAGATAACCATTGTTTTACCACAGCAAGACCACAAATATTACCAGCTTTTGGTACAAAAGCCATACAACAATGATATCAGTAAGTGACATGGACAGAAATGACCCAAGACATATATTAGCAGAAATCGACCACTTGACAATATTAATATTTTGACCAAAAAAGTACAAAACCAGTTAACAACATGAACCAAATACCACAAACAACAACCATGGTATGGACCACACAAACCAAAGATAACACAATAACCATGGCTCTAAAACCAATTGTTAGGATCCTATATTTATTGTTTTTGATGATTCGGGTGGCCTTGGATGATGATGATACATGTATGCCATGTTTTAGAGAGAGAAAGAGTGAGAGGGTGTTCTTGGTAGAGACTTGCTTAACAAAAAGTGAAAGATTAGATTGAGAAGCACCACCCCTTCCATGGATGGAAGGGGTATTTATAGTTACAAAGCTAACGTCCTCCTATCAGACTGTGGATCAGGCAAACAGTGGGTAAAGACCCGTCCTTCCTCCACGGTGTTACACTAAACTATTCTACGCTACTAATTAACTAAATAACTATAAAATAACGTAAATAACTACAAGTCTACCAGCTAACATATGCTAGACCATAATTGGGGTGACCGACACTTTAACATGGAATTTTCTAATTCCTAACATACTTGATGATTCCATTATGACTGTTGTTGAATATAATCGCATGGAGGAATTAGATGCAGAAGACGAGAGTCGGTCAAAATTAAAAATTTTGTTTATAACAAACCATTTAACTATTCAAAAGCCATCACTTTCGTCGCACAACAGGACAATTCTAACACACCTTGGGTTATCACACCTATTTCTGAGTCTTCTAATGATGGTCCTCAACCCATTCGCACAAATTAATGGTCCTTTACCTTCACTCGATGAAGTAAAAACATTACCGAAAATGTCAAATTCTCAAATATTTTGAAACATTCATTTCGGACATCAAACTTTTGGAAAGTGAAATAGAAATAAATTCTGAAATAAAAGTTGAACATTTTCAATCGCCGCATGCGAGAGAACAAAGAGATATTTTTCAGAAAAGAATTTTACCTCATGTCCGGAATTTGAAAATGTGTGCAATATATTGGGAAAGGACTTTCACAAGGAGCTTGGACTTATGAAAAGAGTTTTCGAACAAATAGAAACATCGATTCAAATACAAAACGTAAAAATAAAATGTTAAGAAAGGATGTTGATCGACTCTTGGAAGATGTAATCTGTGCTGATACCATTAATGTTGTGTTATTACATTCTATTGCATATGCATTTGATTATATCACTGCTGATTCTATTGAAAATGTTGAGAATACTGATACTGTGTCACAAATCAAGTCTTTAAAAGTTGAAAAATGAGCGATCGTTAAACGAGCTTTCAAATGCAAAACGTCATCTTCAATGGTGTCAGAAAGATTGTCAAAATCGAGAACTCGCTTTGCAAAACAAAATCAATCAGTTGCATACAAAAACTCTTAATCCAAAACTTGAGCAACTGGATGATGAAAACGTGTCTTTGAAGTGTCAAATTTCAAAATATGAACAAGAAATTTCAAAAGTTAAAATGGAATATGGTGTCATATTTGATTTACTCAAAAAGACTCTGCTCAAGCATTAAAAGATATTGATGAACATCTTGCATATACCAAAGATGTTTTACGACAAAATGGAAACACTCGCTCTGAAAATCAAGATTTGTTACACACTATCCATGATCTAAAAGCAGAGTTGGTAAAAATTAAGCAAGATAGGAATAGTAACACAAACGTAATTGCACCAGGAATTCTTAGATTGCCTAATAACACCTCACAAGAAACTAATGTGCTTGCCTTTACTGACACAGGAATAGTTGCCTCTTTCCCCAATGCTAGCACTTCACAGCTTAAGAGCACCACAAGGAAGAATAGGAAGTTGCGATGTAAGAAAAGAACAATAAAGACCTCTGAAGTAGAAGAAAACCTAAGGACTTTGAATAAGACTCAAGTTTCACCCACTTTAGAAATTGCGTCTAACAAATGTAATGGAAAAAGTGATGTAATGAATGTTGAATCTTTAAGTATTTTAAATGTTATGTTTGAAGCTTCTTGTGTTGGCTGTCGTAAAAGCATGTTTTCTGGTTGTCATGATAAATGTGTTGCTAATTCTATCTTATCTCGTAAGCGTAACAATAGAAAACGGAATACCTCTAGGCCCACTAATGCTTCTAAGTTTGTGCTAGGTAAACCACCCTCTAGTGTTCCGACTACGATCATTGATGTATCCATAGAACCCCCTTCACCTCCTAGGATGAACTTATCACCTAGTGCATTTACTAAGACAAAAGCTAAGACTAGTTGGAGATGGCAGAAATGGTTACATAATACACTTGGCTTTAAATGGATACCTAAAATCATAAACATGTGTGTTTCAATCAGAAGCGCATGGAACCCTCTAACTCTTGGGTTCCACATCTACTTCTATTCCATACGTGTCGTCATGTGTAATGCGGTGTCTGAGATCATCCTCTAGATTGTTGATAGCGGATGTTCCCGACACATGACGGAAATCTTAAAGCATTATCAAACTTTGTTTCAAAGTTCATTGGCATGTCATTCGGGAATGATCACTTCACGGCTATCATGGGCTTGAGATTACATCAATGGGACATCGATATTAGTAGAGTTTATTATGTGGAAGGTCTCGATCACAATATCTTTTAGTCGGTCAATTTTGTGATGGAGATTTGGAAGTTGCCTTTAGGAGAAAACTTGTTTCATCACGATCTACAAGGAAGCGATCTTATATCGTAGCAGCACATCAAGTCTATATACAATCTCAATGCAAGACATGATTGCTTCATCTCCCATATGTTTACTGTCTAAAGCAACATCTACAAAATCATGGCTATGGCATCGTCGCCTTTCACACTTGAACTTTCAAACCATAACCAACCTTGCTCGGTATAAACTTGTTGAAGGTCTCCCACGGTTTCGGTATTCTAAAGATCATCTATGCTCAGCTTGTGAACAAGGGAAAAGCACTCGTGCTCACTTTTCTTCAAAGGTGAAACACAGCTCACAGCATGTGCTTCATCTTCTTCACATGGACTTGTGTGGCCCGATGCGTGTGCAGACGATTAACAGCAAACGCTACATCTTGGTAATTGTAGATTACTATTCACGATGGACTTGGGTTTATTTTCTTCGAAGTAAAGATCAAGCTCCACAGATGATCATCACCTTTCTCAAAAATTCAAGTTCGGCTCGAACACGGTCGGACAAATCGAGCAGGACAAAGGAACCGAATTTGTGAATCAAACTCTTCGTGCATATTATGAGAAAGTGGGAATTGAGCATCAAACATCAATTGCACGAACACCAGAACAAAACGGAGTAGTTGAAAGACGAAACCGTACGTTAGTAGAAGCTGCAAGAACAATGTTAATTATTGCTAAACTTCCAGACTAATTGTGGGCTGAAGCCGTGTCAACTGCTTGCTACACTCAGAACCGTTCAATGATTACTAAACGCCATAACAAAACACCTTTTGAGCTTATCCACAACCTTAAACCGAATCTCAAACACTTACGTGTATTTGGATCCCTTTGTTACCCAAATAATGATCGCAATGACTTTGGTAGCTCAAAGCTAAAGGCGACATAGGAGTTTTGTTGGATCTTGAAAACTCTAAAGGTTCTGGGATCTAGAATCGTCGTACAAGGGAGATTATGGAAGCGATTCATGCAAATTCGATGAACTTCTTGAAATGGCTTACGAGCATAACGACTTGGAACCCTGGACATAGCCGTCTTAACTTCCCCAAACCCCATCATCACCGAACCAAGTTTACAACTTACTCGACGTCAAATGGAGCGACTATTTGCTCCTCTGTTTAATGATGATCTTGATGAGCGTGCTCTAGATGTATCAAATGTTTCCATTGCTCAACTCGATAATAATCCAATACGATACACGAAACAACAACTCTTTGAGGAAGCACCACCAATTGATTCTACAACAACGGTAGAACAAACCGCATCAATGACGAACCAGCGATGATCTTCAAACAATGAAGTACCCCACCGCAGTTATGATCCAATCGTTCTTCAATCCGTTTGCTAATGAAGCGCCACACGATGTTGCGAGAATCATCCATAAGCCATTTGAATCCTCCTAATCTGCGAATGTATATCAACATCAACCCTCCACACATCGTTGGATGAAAGACCATCCTCTCGTGAACATTATTGAAACTTAGAATCAACCGGTCGTCGAATCGGACAACGCCTTTAGGCGACGGTGAACATTGCATTTATGCACTTACCGTCTGCCAAGTCGAACCAAAAATATTAAGGAAGCCATGACATCGACAACTGGATTGAATCCATGCAAGAAGAACTAAATCGGTTTAAATGTCTTGAAGTATGGGAATTGGTTGAAAACCCAACTGGGGTATATGTTATTGGTCTCGAATGGATTTGGAAAAACAAAATTTGGATGTTGAAGATGCGGTTATCGAAATAAGTCACGTCTGGTGGCTAAGGGTTATAGACAAGAAGAAGGATTGACTACAAGGAATCATTCGCACCGGTTGCTAGACTTGAGGTCATTCGGATTTTTTGGCATTCGCGGCTCACATGAACATCACGGTCTTCGGATGGACGTCAAAACGCTTTTACGAATGGAAAACGAAAAGCGGTCTATGTTAGCCGACCGGAAGGATTCGTTGATCGAGTTCCCTAATCACGTCTACAAGCGAAAAAGGCTCTCTCGGTCTCAAACAAGCCCTGGGCGTGGTATGATAAGTTGTCATCCTTTCTTATCGCTAATAATTTCGTCAAAGGATCGGTCGACCTACACTATTCATACAATATCACAGGAGCACATTTTAATCGTTCAAATTTATGTGGATGACACATTTTAACATCGTACTCTTTTCAAAACTTTAAAAACATGTGGATGACATCATTTTTTTAAACAAAATGGAATGCAAAATGGGGCACATACCAAGAAACCGGATCACCCTACCAAATAGCACATCTTTTCTCCGTTATCGGTCGAGACCAATCGAAACTTACCTCTCGAGGCTAAAAGAATCTCCGATACATCAAGGGAACCATTAACTTGGGGATCGGTAAAGTACTCAAAGGCTTTTCAAAACTTATGAAAAACATTTTGAAATGTCCATGATGGGTAAACTACGTTCTTTCTAGGGCGCAAGTTTATCAATCACCCGTGGTATTTTCTTGAGTCATTTCAAATATGCCTTGAAATTTTAAACAAAATGGAATGCAAAATGTGACACCTATGCCACTCAATGGCACATACCAAGCCGGATCTTGATTTGCATGGAAAATTGGTTGACCCTACCAAATAGCAAAGTATCATTGGGTCTCAGCTTTTGAGACACGATCACGCAGTTGCTTAGATTCTCGAAAAAAGTACTTGAGAGCTTTACAATTTCTTGGTGATAAAGCGGTGTCATGGCAATCGAAGAAGCGATTGTACATCTCGTCTCAACTAAAGCGAATATGTAGCCATGTCCGCGTGTTGTGCTCAAGTCATCTGGATGAGAACACAACTCAAAGACTATGGTTACGTGTTTGACAGAATCCGATGTCTTGCGACAATCGAAGTGCTATTGCGATCTCGTGCAACTCATTCAACATTCAAGTCTAAGCACATCGATTTTCGATATCATTTCATCAAGGAGCATGTGGAAAAGGGTGCCGTTGAATTATACTTTGTGGGTCTTGAATACCAATCTGTCGGATCTTCTCACCAAAGCCTTAGCTCCTGCTAGGTTTCTTGAGTTGGTCCACCGGATTGGTATCGGTGTTTGACTCGAGGAACTGGATGAACTTTTAAAACAATCTTAAAGCAGTCAAACACCAAAACCTCTTTTGTAAATATTTTTCAAAACACAATACAAAATATAAAATTTACAAAATTCAAAATATTCTTCTCTAAAATTTCTTTAAACATGGCAAGTACAAATCTTCCACAACACCTTACTCTTTCAAAATTCAAGATTTTTTCGTTCAAGTGTTGAGGGGAGAAAATAAATATTTTATGTTTCATAAAACCTTGTACTTGCATGTTACCTAATACCGGTTGTATCTTTGAAAATAGTGGACTTGTTTCTTGTTTCTTGTTTCTTGACACTCCTCGGACCCAAATTTGAAAAATTTCTCTATTTCTAAAGTCGAGGGGGAGTGTCGTCATATTTCTTTCCAAATATCGTGCTTTACGTAACCAAAATGGAAGTTATGGGCGTTGAATGAAAAATGATTGAGGTGGAGGGACCAAAGTTGCTAAAAGTTTAAACTAATTTTTAATAAAACTCTCCACCTAAAATTCAAAAACACATTAACTCCTACATTTATTACCACAACCTACCAATCCTACGCCTAACATTCATTCTGCTAATCCGTGCTTTAAACTCCTGATTTGTAAGTGATTTAATGATCATCATGTATTTACAAACATTGGTTTTTAATTTCATAAACATCCAACGGCTAGATTTTAAGTTTGGAGTGATTTTGTGTTCTACGCATATGCGTATGAACACTAAATCATCATTGGGTGTTTATGATGGTAAATGTTGTGTCAAAATGCTTAAAATCAAGTGTTATAAACATTTCCAACATCAAAATCCACCCAGAAAATGTTTTAATCGTGTTTCAAGAATTAGGGTTTATGCGTGGATTAAGGGTTTTTCATATGAGAGTGTTTCTGGATAATTAGTTGATCATATGATGTTTAATACATGTTTAATTGACCAAAATCAGTCTTGAATCATGCCCAGAAACAGTAATTTTTGAATAATTAAGAATTAGGGTTTATACTCGTATGAATTGGGAAATTTTGATTCATAAGGTTTTTGATGTTAAAACTTGTTGCAACACATTCATATTGATTCTAAGACATCCCAGAATTAATTTGGTGCATTTTCTATGGTTAGATTCCTTACTCGTAAGATTTGAATTCTAGGGTTTAAGGTCTACGCGTAAGAAAATATAACGCGTAACTTCTTATGAGTATGACTATATGTGTGAGATTGAAAGGGATTGAATTATATGTTAATGGACATGTTATTATGAACTTATTTCAGGTTTTACGAGTGAAAATTCAGAATCAAGGTTAACCATTGGATTTCTACGCATAAGGATCACCTTACGCATAGAATGTTATTCGTGAGAGAAATCTTACGCGTAACCTTTACGCGTAAGGTTCTACATGGGACTACGCGTATCCTGTGAAGGATATGCGTAAACTTGAGTCTTACGCATAAGGTTCACTCTTACGAGTAAACCTTACGCATAAGCTCTAACATACGCTTACGCGTAAGCTTTATGCCAAGCTCTTTTCCTACGCGTAATATTTCTTACGCGTAAGAGAAGTTCCTACGCATAAGTTACGCATAAGCTTAACCTTAATCATGAATTGTTACACGTACATACTTGTAAATGAATAAATCATAACATCACAAAACCAAAATGTCACTAATAAGCTATAATGGTTAATATGTTGTGAAAATGAGTGAAAATTTGGACTTTACAATTGAAAACTAATAAACTCACGAAACTTATCACGACTACTTTAGACTATTGGACATACAAGTGACGTTTGATTCGTAACATTCATCAACATAACATATTCAATAATTGGACAATAAAATCAACTGTTGACTAATGTAATGTCTTTCGATATGTTGGTTCTTTTGGCTCAATATCTTTCAAATCACAATATGGACGTCACAATGCAAAACGTTGATGCACCAAATGTTCTCACAATGGAAGACATCTTCCCAGATGGTTACATAATGAAGATTGGGAAGAACAATCTCAGAGTCGATTTTGATAACTTCACGTGTTCTGAGTCTTCTTGTCAAATTGTTGTGGATATTCTGAAGACTCATCCTTACAAGAATATGCTCACTAATTCTGCAATTGTGCCAGAGATTTATGTTCACCAATTCTGGCACACCATGGAGAAGGTCAAAGGTCAAGATGCTGTGACAGTGACACTCAACGACAAACAAGTCACCATCACTCCAGCAGACTTAAGGGCTATTCTCCTTCTTCCTACCATCCAGCCTGCCAGTTACATTGCTACTCCTTCAGAAGAGGTCACTCTCCAGTTCATGGTCGACATTGGCTATGATGAAGTTGTTGGGATTATCACCAAACACTCTTCAGTAGATCTTAAGAATATTCCTCAGCCATGGGGAACCCTCTACATCATGATCACCAAATCAGTTTCTGGACGTGATAGTGGTTACGAGCATCCCAAGCTCATGGAACTACAAGTATTTTGGGGCATGGTCAACATGATGCACATCAATTTCACAAGTCTAATTTGGGATGACATGATGTCATATTTCAGGAAACCTGGCACCAAAATCCCTTACATCAGATACACAAAACTGTTGATCCAGAGGATACTCGGGAATAATCTTCATATTCCTTTGAGATTTGATGACCCCAAACATCACTCCGTGTTGTTGAAGCCTACACTCAATGTTGTCAGATTCAAAGACTCAACAACGAAGAAACAAGGTGTTGTTTTGCCAGATTGCCTTCTTACTGCTGATATCAAGGAACTTCAATCGTACAAACGTTATCTGGAAGCAGTTGCATCATGCAAAGTAGGGTTCATAGATGAAAAGTCTTCTGGTGTACCTGTCAAGAAGATGAGGAGATCAGGCAGTGCTGGAAGTGTTGCGAGCACTGAGAGTACACGTAAGTATCCAAAGAGGACTCATATCCTCAAAAGGAAAGTTCCATCGCAGGTTGCTATCCCTAATCCTAAACCTGAACCAAAACGATGGATGAGGACTCGAGGACACCGACATGAGATGAAGAGGTTATCTACTCGAAACTCCAGCGATGATACTTTAACAAGAGTAAAACCTCTCGGTCCAAATCGATAAAAGGAAAACTCCGGTTGATGAGCAAGAGGAAGAAGAGAGCTCGGATAAAGAGCCACGGATGAAGAAAGAGAATACCGCAAGAAGCTAAAAATCTCGGATTACAAAATGTTGCTAAGGAGTTCAATCTGTAACAAACTCGTGGCCTCGGAGGGTCGGTGGTGGTGCACTAACCACACCGGTTCCGATCGGTTAATCAACCCGATAAGGGAACTGGTACCACCACCCACGAATCAGAACAACAGCAACAAGAGGAAGAGATTATCTTTGACTTTGAGGAACCAGAAAAGGAGAAGACTGAAAAGATAACTGATGAAGATGTTGAAGCTGCAGCTAAAGAAAAAGGCAGAAGAAGAAGCTCAAGCTCAAGCTCAAGCAGATGAAGAAGCTAGGGTTAAGGCGGAAGAAAAGGCTAAAGCTGAGAAGGAAGCAGATGATTATCTTCTAGATAGTCCCGCACGTAGCAAGGAACAAACTTCTGAGCCACCAAAGGACCCTGAGTCTCCTCATGACTCATCATCATCAGACTCATCTTCTCATTCATCACCACCACCATCCAAAGCCACCACCAGATCCGCATCCAAATCGGTAAAGAAACCGACCGATACTTGGGCATCACGTGCAAAGACAAAGATTGTCAAAGTTGTCAGACAAGCAAGGAAGCGCAACATTGTTAATAGGAAACTGAATCAGCTTGCGGACAGAGTCAATCAAATTCAAGACGTGGTGAACGAGTTTTCAGATGAAAGGGAACATATCCAATAGTTTCTTAACAGAGATATCCAAGGGGAAATGGATAAGACGATCAGAGAATACACTCACAAGTTTCTCCTCGACACTGTCCCTGGCGTGACTAGAGAGATGTTCACCAGACAACTTTATCCAAATCTCATGCAATTGGTCAAGCAAACAATGCAATCTACTCCGGTAGCAATGCAAATCAATCCGATTGAGCCTAAGGTTGTCTCTGATGCAGAGTTGATCTCCAAGCTTGTGTTACAAATGTCTAAACGATCTGCAACGTTTACTTTTGACGAAGCTAAACTTTTTGAGGCATTGCTGGAATTTCAACTCAAAACTTCATGCAAAGCGGCAGCTGAAAAGGCTAAGCGTCTAAGAGACGATGATGATGTGGACAAGGACTCTGAGGCGAAACAAAAGAAGAAAAATGACGATTCATCCTCTATGCCTCCACCACCCCCAAGGACCTCCACCCAAAGAAGATCTCCACAACGTTCTCCTGCAAAAGACAAACCTCAGGACTCTGAGTCACCACCACATACAGAGAAAACCGGTGATCACTTTGAATACACTGGTGGTGACGATGAAGATATTCCTGAGCCCCAACAACAACCCAATTCTTCTTCTACATCAACAAAGAAACCAGCATCATCACCAAAGCATAAGAAGAAGAAAAAGATAGAAGTTGTGTCATGGCTAGATGATGATGACACTGAAGAGTATGACTGGTTCTCAAAACTTGTTGATGCAACCCCTCACTTACCGGAAGGCCAAGAACCGGCAGATGGTCGAACATTGGAGCATGCCAAGTTAATTCAGGAAAAGTTTAAGGTGAAGAAGATGACGAAATCAGAATTTAGACGCATCAAGAATGAAGCTTTTCAACTGCTAAAAGACAGCTCCGACAGTGCAATTGAAGTCGAATATCATCTCGACAACATAGCACGAGCCATGTCTAACAACATTGATTGGCTCAATCCTGAATCAAACATTGACTTCACCAGACCAGACAAAGCTCCATACTACACTGGTTGGACCAAACCACTACCTACCATTGGCCGACCGGATCAACGTAAGATTCCCTACCGCTATTTCTTCAACAACGACTTGGAATTCCTTCTACACGGTAGCGGTTACCAAGAAATACGCTACATCACTCACCTTCCCTTTCCCTGCGGCAATTTACTCTAACATCATAGCCATCGAGGAAGAAGCCACAAGAATGTTTGCTGACAAAGTGGAAAAGTATGACCTCGATGCATTGTATGGGATTCATCATTGGCCAGAATGACGAAGAATATACTATAGGAGCTGCCAGGTGCTAAAATCAAAAAAGGAAGTGTTCAGTGAACAACGGATCGTTGCGATAATGAATGTTACTCTGTCGTCTAAATGGGACTACTCATTCCTGAAAGCAATTAAAGTCAAACGTCAAGACGAAGAAGAATATGACTTTTCTGAAGCGGATTTCCCAAGATTGTCGCTCAATGACATTGAAGACATGTATCTGGCCAAGGTACAAGGAAGAATGCGACACTTCTCAACGAACATCCAGCTTCAGTACATCAAGTCCTTGCTAATATTCATCAGAAGCATCGTGATCCAAGAACGTATAGAACATATTCAACTTGCCGTTGAATCATACCAGAAACATGTAATCTCACAAAACCACAGCTAGACCTTCCCGACATAAACAATCTTGCTCAGTACACCATCATTAAGAAACCATTTGGGGTAGTTTACCGTAGTGAACTTCGCCGAAACTGCTTCATGGCGTGCAAGGAGCTTCACAAGTTTTGTGATCATACACTGAAGAAGGTTCGTGATGGTTTGGCATATCGGTTAAAAGAGATTCATGAAGGCATAGGGTGGGGTCAAATAAAAGGTGGAATTCCAGGGATAGAAGGGATGTGAAGAAGATCATCACCAGGATTGATGAAAGGTTGTTTCGAAGGGATCAGATGAGGACATTGGAGAGTTTCGTGGGTGGACGTCAAAGCATATCTCTAACAGGCTACCAACGTCCAGACAGAACTCCTGGTGTTATTGCCGGACTACCTTGTACCCCTTGATTTGTTTCTCTTATCATTATTTGGATGTATGATCTATAATTGACAATGGCTTGTGCACACATAACAGTGTACAACCCGTACTTGTAATGAAAGGACCTTGTGGTACGCTTCAGTGCCACAATCCTATAAAAGGAGCGAAAGCTTCTTACTTTTGAGTAAAACTAATCAAAACTTTCAATTTTCAAAGTTTTGCTCAAAGGACAAGTACTTCCCTATGTTTTCAAAACCTCAAAAGTTAATATCACTTGTTGAGGGGGAGTATTTGCTTAAAAACTTTGTTCAAAAAATTGTTCTTCGTGGTAATCTTCCCACAAAACTCGAAATGGGCATATTAGATATCAAAATTTCATCAAAAATAAAACTTATATGCCATTTTTAAGGGGGAGAAAATTTATGTGATAAGAAATATGTTGTGAATTACTAATGAATCTTCGTGATAAAGACTTAACCAATGATATGATGAAATCTTAAATGTTAGTAACTCGAAAAGACTTGTCCGGGACGGGTAATAATTTCAAACTAGTTCGCTAGTAATGTAAATGTGTCTCGCAAAGGACTTGTCCTAGTAGAATGTACCATTCGAGAAACTCTTGGTAGGCATGAACCGTGACGGGTCAAACCTCCTCTCAAAGGAGTGTTTACAACTTCAAGTCGACTTAGTTAGTGATGTAACCATGTCTCGCAGAGGAATTGTCTATCTTGAGTTGATCAATTCAAAAGTCTGCTATTCTCTCACCGTGCGATTTACAGGCAAAATACTTAAGCACGTGTGGAGGGGTATTTCAAATAATATAAAACTCTTCGGTGGTACAAAATGTTTTTACTCATAACCACTCGAGAGATTTTTCATGAAAATGGTTTTATGGAAACATAGGTTAGTCATGGAGCTATAAGGTGACTAAAGTTAGAATAACTGTCCTATGATCCGCTTGAGTCGGAGGGATCTACCCAAGGACACCACCAATAGTTAGAATTTAGAAGTCCTTAGGTATGATTATAAAAGGAGAAAATGAGAATCGGAAAAAGAAGGAGTTGAAGAATTAAAAGAATCGTAATGAAAAGGGTGAAAAGAAATAGCCCTCAGTTATTCAACTTAGAGGCGACACCGACTTCAATACATATGCTACTGGTTGTCACTAGATGACACCGGTATTGAAGATCAAAGTCGTCATGGACCCGATGACGCATGCACTAAACCTTCTTAACCACCCAAGTTTCTCTCAACGAAGCTTGTTTCATTCTCACAGGAACCCTATGTAAACTATCGGCTTTCTCTTAGAGATTGCCGGTATCAAGAAGGATACCTCTCCTAGTCTCCGCTCAGAAAACCAAAGCGCACTATTGAGTCTAGAGCCACGAGATTCATCAAAAGATCTCTTAGGAACACTTGACATTTCATCACTTGTCGCTCAACATTAAGGGCAAGTAATACATTATCGAGTCTTACACGGATCTTAGCAATGTCGAGAACATTTATGAGAGGTTCACAACCGTGATCCTCGGTGATTAAATGGAAACTCTGCTGTGGTCAACAACAAACACCTGACAAAGGTCACTTCGGTAACTCCTTGTGGGTTACGCTTAGTGTGTCTCAAATGGTCTACATCATGGGGTGATGCTTGGTGTACCTCAATGACTCATCCGAATCTGAGGTGTACTTCTGTACATCACGTTATCTCACTTGTGGGAATCCAGTTCAGGAACAACCTTTGTGAGAATTAGAGACGTGTTTTCACACTATGCTGTTAACACACTCGAAGCTCAAACTTGTAAGCGCTGGATTATTTATAACCCACGTTTTATGTTTTTCTTCTTATGGATGCTCGCGGGAGGAAAAGATCGTGCAGATTCTTCACATGCTCATGCCAACAACATCACAAAAGAAGTTCTCTCAATATCAAAGGCAACACAAAGTTACAATGATTCTTCATCATATCAAAGAATCTACAAAGTTATAAAGACTCGAAAACTACTTCACATCCGAATTCAACATCATATGCGTGTGAGCATGTTGGAGAAAGGCGTGAAGACACTCGGAGCAACGGCGGATCCGATGCGATAACCACAACATACTATCACTACCACCACAAAGAACAAAGATCAAAGAACAAAGTAAATGAAGACGTCAAAGTCGAAAAGTTCAAAGTAAACAAGATCCCTACAATAGGGAGATTGTTGGAATCAAGACATTTCTTCTCACAAGAAAGAAGAATGCCAGAAGACGTCAAAGCAACTATTACATCAGCACCTACAATGCTTTTCACTATAATCATTAATTACCAACACTTAGGGAGAGATTGTTGGAATCACTCCTAAATTATATTTCAAGTGTTTGTAATCAATATGTAATAGTTAGCTTAATTAAGGCTTTTATGTTAGTGACTAAGGCTAGGCTCATGTAGAAAGCCCATGAGCCTATGCAAAGCCCAATAAGGAAAGGAAGGGACTAGATGTGTTGCCCTAGCTCCCTTCCCCTATAAATAATCTTGTAACTCTCATTTAAGAGTTGGTTGTTCATTTTATCACATTTCATTTACGCATAAACTTTCATATTCATTCGTGTGTATGTGTTAAGTGTTCAACCGATCTATCTCTTCTATATTTCTTCATATTGATGCGTGTGTTACAAACATGGTGACCTAATAGTTGACTTTGTTGAAGCGCAGAGTCTCTGTAGTCTAGATACTGAGGCAAACTTGAAGTTCTCTCTTCCAACGATCTCGGCATTTGATCTGAGGCAAACTTAAACTTCAACCGTAACAGTCTAGTTAGGTTATTACTCCCTCCTAACTAGTGAGCCTTTTTTTCTTTTGCTCCCTCCTGAATTGACAACACTCTTCCAACACGTAGTGGAGAAAGTAGACTCTTGATTGTAGCACAATGTTTGTCATTCTGGGAACATCATAACAACATAACTCACTTAGTATTGCATCCAAGTTGGTAAAAAGCCCCGATGTACAACACACTACTTCTCCTTCTTCAGTATTAAGCACAATTCCCTTCGTCAATCCAATCACTAAAGATGAAACACCAACTTCTCCCTCCTGATGGTTGCGAGCTATCAGAATCATCATAATTTTGCGTACATGCCGTATTACCTTTTTCTTGATGCAATATTAAACCTTAGTTTGAGCATAATTCTGTGAGAATATGTCGCAAAAATACTCTCAACAATTCTCTCAAACCAACCTTAAATCGAACCTCCTTTGAATTCACCGGCTAATAGTAATGACCACATATGGAGATAACTCGATACGACTAACTTGAAAAGGAAGAAAACATCCCAACTTTGTAACTTACTACTTGTTCTATATTTCGTGTGACACTAAGTACTACAACGTAACTCCTTAAAGTGATAGTTATACACTGTGAGCACTACAACGTAACTCCTTACATCAGTAATAACCAGATTGTCAAATTCATAATTACTTATGAAAAATTCCCAGACAAGTTATCTTGAGACATGCAACCAATCAACTAACGTCTCAACGATAAAGAAGATCACCCGTGAAACGTCACTTTAATTTCTCGTAAGCAACACCGTACAAAAACCCCGTAGTCATTTTTTTCACATTTTAGCTCAAGCCTTGAATAGTATCCTCCGTGAAAATTTTTCATGACCAAACATACCACTCATTGCCAATATAAAATGTGTACCCTCAATTTTTTGTGAAAAAAATCGGGTAACACATTTTTACTCTTTATCTCCGATCCATCATATCAGTCCATTGATATAATATGTTGAACATGACCATCTTATCCCATCCATATTAGACCAATGACAATGCCCAACGAAATATAACACAACACATTAGGCCTGGTCCATCAACGAATTACTACATTCAGCCCACCATTATACATGATCCATCCATAACTCCTTATAACCAGTTATATAAAACGTCTCACTTCTCATTACCCTAAACAATCTAACCCTAAAAATACACTCAGATAAAATACGCCACCACAAACCGTATTCTCTCTCACCTCTTATCTTCAATAAAGAAATCATCTCAAATCTCATCTTCCTTGAAAGATCAAAATCAAACATCAAACCTCACTATTTAATCGTTAATCAAACAATAAACCCAATAGTCGATCCAATTGAATCGGTAACATGAGTTTAACGGCTTCAAGATCTCACAAATAGATCTCGGTGGGTTATAAATGTTGTGATTTCTTTTGTTTTTCATTTACACGTGTTAATACAAATAAGTCAGAAAAGCGTTTATTTATATTTTACGATCTTCTAATGTTTTGTCAATAACAAACGTAAAATCATTTTAACGAAACAAATAAAATACGTAATTAGTTTGAGCCAATAGTTTTTCTAACATACTTACGTTTTCACATAAAACACTAAAACAAGTATAAGTGATTTTATGATTTAGTATTACATATGTACAACAACTAGTGTTTACATATTTGGGTAAAATATACACATAAGTAGTATGTAGTATATTGGGCAATATAAATGGGTAGAAACTTAAGTATCATAACCCATTGACCAAATACATTGAATGTAGTTGGGTACAACCAAAATTCCATGACCCATATCCATGGAGCTTGACCCATAACCCATTGCATGACATCATGCTTATATCATATATGAATAATATCCATAACCCATGGTATTGACCCATACCCATGTGACTAGGTGCATTGCACTCATAATTGTATCTTATAAAAGACCCATGGATCAACCCATAACCCATGACCCATGACCCATAACCAAAATACTCATGGGTAAAGAGGAGCGTCCCACGGATCCCTAGCTTTACGCTAGACGGATCCCTTGTGGGAGGGATCCGTGGGATACGGGGAACAGTAGGCATTTTCTCTTTATAAATAGTGAGCCATTTCTTCATTGTTGCTCACCCCTTTCTAACATACTTTTCCTTTGAGTTAAAATCTCTCTAACCCCAGATCCAAGTGATCTATGTTTGTAGTTATGTTTTTGTATGATTCTCTAGATTCCTCTTAAAGGTGAGATCACCACCTTTGAAGTCAAGCAAGCTCAAGTCCATGAGTTGCTATGCTTCCTCATCATCAAGACTACTGAAGTCCTCTTGTTGATGGTTCTTTTTCTTTCTACTAAGAAGTGTAGTGTTGAAGACATTAGTGAAAGATGTCTCAAGTATCAAGACGAAGACATTAGTGAAAGGTGTCGATCGTCCGTATTGTAGGCATTAGTGAAGGGTGCCTAGAAGTCAAGTCACAAGACATTAGTGAAGGGTGTCTTGAAGATCTAGTTAAAGGCATTAGTGAAAGGTGCCTAAGATGTACAATCGATATGGTGTGTTTCGATGTATAAGATAGATTAGCATTAGATCCAAGGATATTGATATCCTTGATGATGTTGTAATAAGGAGTTGGTCTCCTTTGGGATTAGTCGTTGGTGTAGTGTTGGGTTTTAGTTCCTCCATTGTAATGAAACTCGGTACTTAGCCTAGTACCGTATAAAGGGTAGGCGACGTTGTGGTAGGTGTGGTTCACCTTGGTGTGAAAGAACCCGGTGGTTAGCCTAGTACCGAAAAAAGAGTAGGCGACGTTGTGAAGGTTTCTCCACCATAAGGAGTCGGTGTTGTGTAGTGATTACAAACTCTTGAGTAGGTGACTCGGGGAGTGGAGTAGGGCAAGGAAGGTGTCTTTGTAGCCGAACCACTATAAATACTCGCGTTGTGATTTTGTGCTTCTTACTCTTATCTTTTCATTACATATTTATACTTCTATATGTTTTTTTATCAACATCCAATACACATCCAAATAGATTGACATAAGTCGATCTAAATAGTTTAAAACAAGTTTTAATTGGCAAAACTATTCAACCCCCTTCTAGTTTTCCACAATTGGCATCGAGCTTCGTTACCAAGTTTCTTGAAGTATATTGTACTTTAAAAACTTGATACGATCCATAGTTAATTGAAAACTACAAAGAAGGTTTTCATAAAACTAACACCATGTCTATTAAAACTCTTTGTTTGGATGTTGATTAAATGACAACATTTTCTTAATATTTATTTTTTATTTAAATGCACTAATCCTCTTTGTCATGTTGATTAGTCAAAGCTCATACCTACCAAGCCTTAGGAATCGCTTGGTAACAAGAATACCTTCCCTAAGAAGGTATCTTAAACACAAAGGAGCTGGAATTGTCTCTTGACATTTATTGTGTCATTTGTAAAGACATTCCTAAGTGCATTAGAGGTATGATTTTCTACTTATCTAAAATGGCTTGATAATTAAGTATGCCTACATAGGTATTTATATGATTATCTTTTATGCATATACATGTATTACATGAAGTGTAACGCCCGAGCCGACAAGGGTAAAGGAATCTAAGTAATGGTGTCATATCAAAGCAAACATAAATATCCAAAGAAGTCTTAACATAAATATTGAAATAATCCAAGTCAAAATGACTTCAATACATAGGTCAATGAAAATAAACTCAAATGAAATATTTGAAATAGTAAAGTCTTAAATGGCATCATAAAATCAAAGCTAAATATCTCTAAGGTAAGTCCACTCAAGACTCATCCCAAAGCAATACCCAGCTCAATGCTTAGATACTGCGCGAAGAAAAGAAATGCGGTTTGAGCTTCAAAAGCCCGGTGAGCAGGATATACAAGCAAAGCGAATACGAAGCGAAAACGAATACGAAATAAAGTGAAAGAAAGATAGCAAAATCATAATCATTTCAAAAGATAAATCGAATAATAGAATAAGTTTTATAGCTAACTACCTCGAGCCCGGACACATATGCCATATCATAATCATATTCATATTCATATTCATAATCACACAAGGCAACATTTGTAGGGAGACCTACGAGTTATGAAGGGCGTGCATGCCTTGACATCAATCATCGAGACAACATCTGACATATAACATATAATATATAACATATAACGGATCTAGGATGCACCCATCGCCCCAAACATATAAATTGGTAATAAAATATAAATTAAGCTCATAACGAGATAACGAGATAAGGGGCGTGGCGAACTTCACTCTCTCGCCCTAGAGTCATGTCGAAGTGCATCATCGACACGGACATGGAACCCCATGACTAGTTATTATTTGGCTCGGGTGTCAAACTATCTTAGGTCAATTAGAATGTCAAAGCCGACATAGATCATACTTTATCAAAGATTTAATCATGTTTTCAAAGTCAAAGTTTTCATATCATATAGTTCAAAATCAAATGTTTTATGATTCAAAATCAAGTTCGGATAAACAACGACTCAAATAACAAAATAGGGTTCATAGCAAAGGCTTAGGAAATCCTAATATAAAAGCTAACGAAAAGCGTTATAAGGAACCTTCTTGAAAAGGTCGAATATTTGTACCTTATTCCAAAGCAAATGATCGAAAGCGAAACACGGAAAGCAAAGGATTACTCCTTCTTCACGAACCTATACACATTAACGATCGTACATGTTATTATGATTCCATAATCGTCGAAATGATCTTTTAATATTTGGTGTTCATACTTAATGTATTTAAATGATCTTTATACTTTAGGGTTTTATAATTAAATGAGACTTAAGTGTTTTATAAACAATATCGTAGATTAAGGTTCATTATGTCATTTATTAAAGTTTAGGGTTAAATGTGAAAATAGTTTAAGCGTCATAACTTCACATGAAATAACGAATTAATATACTTAGCTTCAAAACCTAATCGACTCTCATTTATGTTCTAGGGTTTTCTCATTCTTTTAATATCATATTAATGTGCATTTACTTTATATGTTCGTCAATGACTCGTTACTTAACCTAACACGTAATGAAAACAATCTTTCCTTTTATGTTTCACCTTGCATGTTTATGATTTTATGTGACATACAAGTTACTTATTACTCGGATTAATTACACGTTTACACATTTACAAGTTCACTTGACTTATAATAACGCACGCATATGAGACACGGTTCACAAACCATTAGGGTTTGGCATACCTTATTCGGTTCACATATCAAACTAGGGTTTATGTTTACATGACCTTTACTCGTTTAATACATGTTCAAAAACTCTTTATGTGGTTCGGTTCAATCTAGGGTTTCGGCTAATAGGTTATTACGCAAGTCTTAACTCATCTACGTACTTTACATATTCAAGTTATCAAGTTTTATACCTTGGCCGAATTATTTACATGGTTCGGTTATGAATACATATGGTTCGGTCCTTATATACTCGACATATTCATGATCCGATTCAATAATACTTATTACGTAACATACTCTTTAATACTTATAAGGTTTAAATCATATGGTTTGTTCTTGTTTGGACTCACACGGCTCGGCACAAAAAAAAACCATAAACCTCGACTAAACAAAATATATTACAATATATTAACGTAAGGTACATCAAAGGAAGGCGAGAACATGTTATACCTTAACTTGGTTGAAGCAAAAACTCGACACCAAAGGGTGCTATGGTTCGGCCGAATGGAGCAAAGAAAGAAAAGAGGCAAAAACTAAACTAGGGTTTCACTTTTGTGTTTATGAGTTATATTTATAGTAGTAGTAATTTCGGTTTAGGGCTTTAGGAGGGGGCACGGGCTCGGCTTGGTCCAACCGAACACAACCAAACGCACGCCCATATGGGCTTCGGCCCTTGATCCATCGAACAAAACAAACGCGACCCAAGTTATTTACGCGAGACGTTAAATCTTCGTCGTACCAAAATCGATCACGTACACATTTTAGTTAGGTTTAATTATTATGAAGTTAAGTTTTAAATTTCGTTAAATGATATAAATGTATTTTACGTATTTTATAAATTTCGATTCCAAGGGTATTTTAGTCTTTAATCGGTTTTAGATTTTCCGGGTTTTACAATTCTTCCCCTAAAGAAAAATTTTAGTCTCGAAAATTGAAATGAAACGCAACGCAACGAGCGAAATGAGAACATACCAAACTATTCAAAGAAATGAGGATAACTAGCGCGCGATCGACTCTCGGTTTCCCAAGTAGCCTCGCGTTCGGATGATTTTCCAAAGAATCTTAACGAACGGAATGACTTTATTTCTCATGACTCTTTCTTGCCTTTCTAGAATAGCTTTCGGTTCTTGAGATAAGGACATATCGGATTGAATTTGATCAAGCGGATAAGAAGCAACGTGTAACGGATGATAGTTGTATCCCTTAGGGTGATACATGGAAAACGTCATGAACATGCGATAACCGGGCGGAAGTGCTAATCGATCACGAAACTTCTCCTATCGTTCCGAATTTCAAAAGGTCCGATAAATCGAGGTGAGCTTGCCTTGATTCCAAAACGTTTCACACCTCTAAACGCGAAACTTTCAAAAATACACGATCTCCAACCCGAAATTCTAAATCACGGCGATGTTTGTCGGCATAACTCTTCGGCGAGACCTAGCTTCCTTCAACTTTTCTCTAGCATGACTACTTTCTCATTAGTGATCTCAATCATTTCGGACCTTCAATTAAGCGCTCACCTACTTCATCCTAACAAGTAGGTGCTCTACATTCCTTCCATAAAGAAGTTCAAACGGTGCCGCTTAATGCTAGCATGCCAACTGTTGTTGTATGCAAACTCTACTAAACATAAATATTCATCCCAACTACCAATCCATTCTAAAGCACAAGCCCTTAGCATATCCTCTAAGGTCCGAATAGTCCTTTCATCGACCATCCGTTTGAGGATGAAATGCCGTACTAAAATTAAGTCGAGTACCCCAAGCTTTTGCAAACCTTTCCGAGAACGAGAAGTAAAACGCGGATCTCAGTCGGACACAATAGATGCTGGGAGTACCATGAAGTCTAACGATCTCTTCTTGAAAAATCTCCGCCAATCTCCCAATACCATAATCCTTTCGATTGGTAAGAAATGAGCGATTTGGTTAGTCGATCAACAACTACCCAAATCGCATCATGCTTCTTCCGGTAAGAGGTAGTCCACACAAAATCCATAGATATCTTATCCCACTTCCATGTTGGAATATCCAATGGTCGTAACAATCCACTAGCCCTTTGATGTTCAATCTAACTGTTGACAAACCATACACTTCGACCAAACGTCGCCACATCTTGCTTCATACCATTCCACCAAAAGTACTACTTCAAATCCCTATACATCTTGGTAGAACCGGGATGGATAGTGAAAGGAGAACTATGAGCTTCACCATAACTTTCTCACGAAGTACACGATCATTGGGAACACAAAGCCTATCTTCATACCATACAATTCCATCATTATCAACCTTAAACTCCGTTTGCTTACCTTCTTCAACATTTTGCGCCACGGCCCAACTCACCATCATCTTTCCGAGCTTCTTTAATTTGCATTATAAGGTTCGACTCCACCTTCATACTAGCCCGGTATCCATCAAAACCTCGCACGCACAACTCAACATCCAAACTCTCTAAGTCACGAATAATCCTAGGCTCAATCTTGATACTTGCAAGAATGCACGATTTCCGCTAAGTCGTCGGCAACTCGTTAGCCTTACACGGATGGTCTTGAATGTTGGTGTCATAATCCTTAAGTTCTAACCATCTTCTTTGTCTCATATTAAGTTCCTTACGAGTGAAAATATACTTGAGACTCTTATGATCGATGAATATATCACACGCCTCTCATACAAGTAATGTCTCCGGATCTTCAACGCGAACACCACTGCAGCTAACTCAAGGTCATGAGTTTGGTAATTCTCCTCATAAGGTTTTAGGCGCCTCGAAGCATAAGCTATTACTTTTCCATGTTGCATCAAACACACCTAATCCTTTCTTAGATGCATCATCAAATTTGAAATCCTCGAACTAGATGGAAGAGTCAAAATAGGAGCGGACACCAATCTCGTTTCAACTCTTCAAAACTCTTCTCTCGTTCATCCGTCCATACAAACTTTTCACCTTTCCTCATCCAGGTTGGGTTAGGGGTAGAGCTAAGCGAGAGAAACCTTCAACAAAGCGTCGGTAATAACCAAGAAGTCCTAGAAAACTCCGACCTCGATCCAACATCGTGAGGTCTTGGCCATTTGGTGATAGCCTCAACTTTAGACGGATCCATGGTGATACCATCGGTGATACAATATGACCAAGGAGCGCGACTTGTCTTAACCAAAACTCGCACTTGAAAATTTGGCGTACAACTTCTTCTTCCTCAAAATCTCCAAAACTATCCGGAGATGTTCTTCATGCTCTTCTTGGACTTGGGTAAACTAAAATGTCGTCGATGAAAGCGATAGCGAACTTATCGAGGAACTCATGGAAAACACGATTCATCGGTCCATAAACACAAAGCGAGCGTTGGTCAAACCAAAAGGCATAACGAGGAATTCGTAATGACCATATCTGTACGAAACACGGTCTTAGGAACATCTTGCTCCTTCACACGTGGCGATGATAACCGGACCTCGGATCAATCTTGAAAATAACTTAGCTCCTTGTAGTTGATCAAACAAATCATCAATGCGGCGGAGGATAACGGTTACGAATGGTAATACGATTGAGTTCACGGTGAGTCGATACATAGACGCATGCTTCCATCCTTCTTCTTCACAAACAATACGAGTGCACCCCATGGAGAAACTCTTGGGCGAATAAATCCATTTTCTATCATCTCTTAAATTGTTCCTTCAACTCCTTGAGTTCTACAGGTGCCATACGATCGGAGCCTTCAAATCGGTTCGGCGCGAGAATTAACTCAATGCTAAACTCAACTTCTCGGTGGGGAAGACCGGGGAGTTCATCGGGAAAACGCGTCGGTGAATTCGCAAACAATGAAAGATTTTCAATGTTAGGACTCTCCAAAGATGTGTCCTTAACGGATGCTAGAAAACCTTGGCATCCATGAGCAATCATGGTCCGTGCCTTCATAGCGAGAAATGAGTTTAGCGGTTTGAGAGGTTGAGAACCATGATAAGCGAATTTAGGATGTTTCGTCTCCAAAGATCACCGTTCTAGCATAGCGGTCAATTGAAGCTCTATGATAAGCCAACCAATCCATGCCTAGAATGATATCAAAGTCGACCATATCGAGAGGATACGATTTACAAAGCGAATCGATCATCAAAGCGAAGAGGACACTTAACGTATTTATGATCAATGATCATGTGGTTTTTCATAGGTGTAGAAATCGATAAGTGATTTGTTAATGGTTTGGGCTTCATGTTAAATTTCTTAGCAAATGTGATGACACAATGGAGTGTGTGGCACCGGTATCAAATAAAGCGAAGGCAGAATAATCATCAATGAAAAGAGTGCCGTAATGGTACACGAAGTGCGCTCACTTTGATTCCGAGTAGTAGCATAAACACGTCCGATGGTAGTCGGTGACGATGTAGTTTCCGAGGAATCACGGGTTCTTCTTAGGGCAATCTTTGATCTTGTGAGTAGTGGAGCCACAAGCAAAACAACCACCGATGGCCTTGAAACACATCCGGATGAGCCTTTCCACAAGCGGTACAAATAGGTGGGGAGGCAAAACCTCATTGTCCTTCCACCAATTTAAAGCATCGCCTTCAATTTGAATGCGACCAAACGAGTCTTAAACTCGTCTCCACAACCCAAGATGCTTCAAGCGACTTCTCAATATGAGTGATCCGGTCCTCGGCCTCGGTGGGAGTAGCGGCGGTGCTAAACGAAGAGGCTTGAGCTTACAAAACACTCGAGCCAAGTGTGAATCTTACGGGTTGATTTCCTCCACCACCCCCAAGCACCAGTCGATTACGAATGTTATTGATCACTGTTCCAGCATCTCGGGTGTAGTAAGACGAGGAAAAGAGTGTTGAGAGCATTAGCAATCGCGACATCAATGTTAATAGCATCATCGTCTCCATCCGCTACCAAAGAGTACGAGTTCGAACCATCGGGCGATATTCAAATGATTAGCAAAATGAACAAAGGTGAGATACGAAATGGAAGTACGCAGAAGGAATCCTAAAGTCTACCCAAATCCTCACAGGTCAAATCCTAAGCTCTAAGGGTCTCAAAACCTAGGCTCCATATGTCACAGTCCACGACTACAAGTCGTAAACTTGGGCTCGATGCCATAAATTGTAACGCCCGACCAGAGCAAGGGTAAAGGAATCACAAGTAATGGTGTCATATCAAAGCAAACATAAATATCCAAAAGAAGTCTTAACATAAATATTGAAATAATCCAAGTCAAAATGACTTCAATACATAGGTCCCAAATGAAAAATAAACTCCAAATGAAATATTTGAAATAGTAAAGTCTTAAATGGCATCATAAAATCAAAGCTAAATATCTCTAAGGTAAGTCCACTCAAGACTCATCCCAAAGCAATACCCGGCTCAATGCTTAGATACCGCCGGAAGAAAAGAAATGCGGTTTGAGCTTCAAAAGCCCAGGTGAGCAGATATACAAGCAAAGCGAATCTGAAGCAACGAATACGAAATAAAGTGAAAGAAAGATAGCAAAATCATAATCATTTCAAAAGATAAATCGAGAATAATAGAATAAGTTTTATAGCTAACTACCTCGAGCCCGGACACATATGCCATATCATAATCATATTCATATTCATATTCATAATCACACAAGGCAACATTTGTAGGGAGACCTACGGAGTTATGAAGGGCGTGCATGCGCAAAGATCAATCATCGAGAAAACATACGACATATAACATATAATATATAACATATAACAGATCTAGGATGCACCCATCGCCCCACAAACATATAAATTGGTAATAAAATATAAATTGAGCTCATAACGAGATAACAGATAAGGGACGTGGCGAACTTCACTCTCTCGCCTAGAGTCATGTCAAGTGCATCAACGACACGGACATGGAACCCCCATGACTAGTTATTATTTGGCTCGGGTGTCAAACTATCTTAGGTCAAATTAGAATGTCAAACCTGACATAGATCATACTTTATCAAAGATTTAATCATGTTTTCAAAGTCAAAGTTTTCATATCATATAGTTCAAAATCAAATGTTTTATGATTCAAAAATCAAGTTCAGATAAGCAACAGCTCAAATAACAAAATAGGGTTCATAGCAAAGGCTTAGGAAATCCTAATATAAAAGCTAACGAAAAGAAAACGTTATAAGGAACCTTTCTTGAAAAGGTCGAATATATGTACCTTATTCCAAAGCAAATGATCGAAAAGCGAAACACGGAAAGCAAAGGATTACTCCTTCTTCACGAAACCTATACACATTAACTGATCGTACATGTTATTATGATTCCATAATCGTCGAAATGATCTTTTAATATTTGGTGTTCATACTTAATGTATTTAAATGATCTTTATACTTTAGGGTTTTATAATTAAATGAGACTTAAGTGTTTTATAAACAATATCGTAGATTAAGGTTCATTATGTCATTTATTAAAGTTTAGGGTTAAATGTGAAAATAGTTTAAGCGTCATAACTCACACATGAAATAACAATTAATATACTTAGCTTCAAACCCTAATCGACTCTCATTTATGTTCTAGGGTTTTCTCATTCTTTTAATATCATATTAATGTGCATTTACTTTATATGTTACGTCAATGACTCGTTACTTAACCTAACACGTAATGAAAACAATCTTTCCTTTTATGTTTCACCTTGCATGTTTATGATTTTATGTGACATACAAGTTACTTATTACTCGGATTAATTACACGTTTACATTTACAAGTTCACTTGACTTATAATAACATGACGCATATGAGACACGGTTCACAAACCATTAGGGTTTGGCATACCTTATTCGGTTCACATATCAAACTAGGGTTTATGTTTACATGACCTTTACTCGTTTAATACATGTTCAAAAACTCTTTATGTGGTTCGGTTCAATCTAGGGTTTCGACTAATAGGTTATTACGCAAGTCTTAACTCATCTATGTACTTTACATATTCAAGTTATCAAGTTTTATACCTTGGCGAATTATTTACATGGTTCGGTTATGAATACATATGGTTCGGTCCTTATATACTCGACATATTCATGATCCGATTCAATAATACTTATTACGTAACATACTCTTTAATACTTATAAGGTTTAAATCATATGGTTTGTTCTTGTTTGGACTCACACGGCTCGCCACAAAAGAAAAACATAAACCTCGACTAAACAAAACATATTACAATATATTAACGTAAGGTACATCAAGGAAGGCGAGAACTGTTATACCTTAACTTGGTTGAAGCAAAACTCGACACCAAAGGGTGCTATGGATCGGCCGAATGGAGCAAAGAAAGAAAAGAGGCAAAAACTAAACTAGGGTTTCACTTTTGTGTTTATGAGTTATATTTATAGTAGTAGTAATTTCGGTTTAGGGCTTTAGGAGGGGGCATGGGCTCGGCTTGGTCCAACCGAATACAACCAAACGCATGCCCATATGGGCTTCGGCCCTTGATCCATCGAACAAAACAAACGCGCCCAAGTTATTTACGAGACGTTAAATCTTCGTCGTACCAAAATCGATCACGTACACATTTTAGTTAGGTTTAATTATTATGAGTTAAGTTTTAAATTTAATTAAATGATATAAATGTATTTTACGTATTTTATAAATTTCGATTCCAAGGGTATTTTAGTCTTTAATCAGGTTTTAGATTTTCCAGGTTTTACATGAAGCTTCATTAGGAAGCCTTTTCTCACATACGTGTTATTTTTTCGTCTAAAGTCGTGATATATAAAACTTGTGTTTTATTTCATTTAATCCAAAAATCATATCTTTCTAATAATAAAACAAAACACAAATTTCAAAAATTCCTCCTTCCCCATAAATAAACCATCCGTCGCCCACTTTATCAAATCCTCACTTTTTCAAATCTTTCATTTTCAAAAAATTACCTCTCATTCAAAACTTCATCTTCCTCTCATCTCATCTCATCTCAAACCAAAACCAAGAAGGTTCGTCATCAACATGGTTTACATCGCTCTCGTGCTCATCGCCTTAACACTCATCGCACTTGTGTTCCCTATGATGAAGTTCACATACTGAGACATATACTTTGTGTTGTTAATCTACATTGGGGTTATATACCCAATCCTTTGTATCATTCTTAGCATTGAAATGAAATATTACTAATAGTCTAGTTATCTAGGTTATTATTATCATAATGTGTTTATCATTTTTTATTTTTTTCTCGTGATACATTAGAAAGCCATGTATGCATGCTAAAAGAAAATGTAGACTAAAACACATATCTTGGTATAAAAATATAAGATCTAAAACCTATATTTTATCAAGAAATCTACTTATTACTCTGATCCACGGATCCCGAAAGTTAGACTAGCGGATCCCTTATGAAAGGGAACCGTACTCTGGATAACGAGTTTTCATGCAAAATAAAACCACTTTCTTTCTAAAAGTAATATTCCACTAGAATGTCAAAACCTTAAGTGAGTTAAGTGTCATTGTTGTTAAAACCATTGTTAATAAAAACTAGTAAAAAGTTAGATAATCATTTGTTGACCACAAAACATCACTTTCTATTAACCCATCTTTTCTATAGGTTCAACTATATCGCATGAATATGAATTTGATTTTCACTCACTAGCATCTACACCGAACATCTCCTTGAGCCCAACACACTTGGCAATCATGTCCGTGGGTTCAATAATCTCGAAACCGTCACTTCTACGAAGGACGTGTTGTGAACACCTCTCTACAATTCGAAGAAGGTATCAATACCTCCTTCCGAGCCATAGGACTAGAATGTCTTCTCGAAATCAACGAGAAGATATGTCCAAGGTTCATAATGGAATTCTTCCATCAAGTTGAACTCGTTCGTAATGAGGATCGCTCTCTATCTCTTTGGTTTTGGATCAAAAACCAAAAGTTTGTTTTAACCCTTGGGCAATTTGCTCACATCCTCCGGATTCCAAATCATGGACAATGTGCCTTCACCGAATATTGGTCTCTTGATTCTCTCTTCAACTTTCGTGAAGAAAATAGTCCATATTGTTCACACATACCCTCCCCGGAGGATTTGAATCTCATAATATGCAAACCTCGACCATATTACTCTGATCCAAACATTATCTTTACACAGGACATTCGAGAAGAGTACAAAACTCTTGCATTCATTCTACGTGAAAATGTTTGGAGTCTTAGGGGAAATCGAGAAATCCTTCCCGCTTGTTGTGCTCACATAATGTATTGTTTGCTAACACAACAACCATACAATCTCGCCTACTTCTTCATGGCGGTGTAAATCTTCAAGGCTCCAAGAATAAACTCATCCCTTATGAAATGTTCTTGACGCGCCTCTATCATAACGTCATGCATTTTCATCCTCAATTTCAAAGTCCGTTGTACGTACTTGTTGTAACATATTGGATTTCACAAACACTCTAAACCATAAGTTCAAATAGGTGTACACTATGATTCTAGAGAGAGAAAGTTAGAGGTTTAGGGAACTTTAGTGAGAGAAAGAAAAGTCTTATTATGAGCTCCAACTCTCTACCTTGGAAGGTAGAGAGTATTTATAATCTTTACATAAATCGCCACCTAACGGGTCATGGATCGGGCATACTGGTGGGTAAAGACCCGTCAGTCCTCCACGGTGTTACTTAAACTAAATACTACTTAACTTATAATAATCTCGACCACGAGCTTTCTAACGATTACATATACTTGAGGTGACCGAATCTTTATTATTCGGATTTACTAAATCCTAACAATCTCCCCACAGGAGGTCACCTCAAACACACATTAAACATATATTGAATACAAACAGATAATACATTAAAAATTGTTCTTGCATTCTTGATGTTGTACTTTGCTCTGAAGCTCGTAGTCATTGATTCTTCACATTGCATGTTAGGTTAATCCAAGTGGAGGTCTTTTCTTGATCCACGTGATAATGAGTTTTGAGCCGTTTTGAGATCATCATCGACAAGAAATCTACGAGATATCCATTGTGGTGTTGGTATTATGTGATGTTGTGACTTTTGGACCGACATGCTCACATTACGGATCATGAAATATTCTCATCGAGTAAGCGGAAGCTTTCGTTGATTCATGATATTGGCAGCAGTAGCGAAGCATGGAGTGAAAATATCGAGTCATTGATGCACTAATCATGATTTCTTTTGAGATGAATGTGTTAAGTGAGCATGCGGCTATGGATTGACCGCTTCATTACGATCGGTTGCAAACGTGGGGCGTACTGCGCATACAACGATTAGCAATAAATCGCACGAAAGTGTCTTTGATCACTTCGTTGAATTGAGTACGGCCCACGGTTCCCGTTGATCGATACAAATCTTGCACTGTGATCGGTATAATTCAAGAATTTCCTTAGCGGGGTTTCGCGTTTGCTCTGTTGTTCTCAAACCGAACGTCTCAAAGAAGACAACACGGAGTGAGTGAACCGTGAATAGAGATTCAGCGATTGATGAAAGAGATTTGAAAACAATCGTGTATTGCTCAATAGAAATTGTTTTTGCAATACAACGAAGGTTTTAATGAAAATCAATTATCAATCATAAAACACCTTTGATTTGAAATATTCGTTACAGTCGATGTGCTAAAGAAAAGAGTTTTAAGCACAATGACCGGTTTTTCAAAGGTATCCGTCAATCCATAACTTTGAACCGAGATTGATTCAAAAGATTGAATCGCCCCATTATTCTTGTTCGGTTGTCACATGGTTGATCTATTGAATAGATCTCACATGCCACCCACCAGGAGCTTGTTTGATGTTGGCTCCAGAAGGCTTTCCATCTTCATTGTGAATATGTTTGCATATTGTTACTACAAATATCGTCATTAAACGTTATTTATATTTTTGATCTTTGCCTAAGTTTTGTTAACGACAAAAGTAAATTTAATTTATAAAAGCTTAAAGCTTGTCAAGTTTAATAGATATTAAAACAAGCTTTCTCAAACAATATATTCATCATTCAAGCATTTACATTTGTGATTAGTGACATCTTGATATGACTCTAATCATTATGTATGATAGTAGTTTTAGAATGTGTTAGGTTCTTAAAACCAAACACTACTTAAGCATTGCATATTTCTAAAATAGAAATACAACATATGACATAATGTATTACATCATGGAAATCATTGGAAGATTCCATTAGATATTTTGTGTAGATTTGTACTCTTCATATCTTGCACAATCTCACTTAGATAGAGTTGACTTTGGCAAGATTTGATATCTTGGTACATCGGACCATGGGTACCAAAATGGTACAGGCGGAACCCTTTAAGGGTCCGCCGTCCGTGGACGCTCTGTCCATTTTGGCTATAAATAGCAAGCAAGTAGTTTTCATCCCTTTCTAACATACTCATACATATCTTCTCTCTAACCTTTCTAACTCGGTTTCATATCATATTAGTGGTCTCTTTTGTAGCAAAGAAGATCAAGTCATATTCAAGCTTCAACGAGAAGTTGGAAGTCTTGTTTGTTTAGTGTTGTATGATCTAGTGTTGATCCATACTTCATTGTTGTATCAAACCATCATAATCTTGTGAGTGTGAGTGGTTAGTATTTTAGTCCTCAAAATACATTGTGTGTGGGAGTAGTTGTACCCTTGAAAAGAACTCGACATTTAGCTTAGTGTCGGAAATAGTGTAGCGAAGTGTAAAGGTTTTCTCCGCGGTGAAAGGAGCTTGTTGACTAGTGAAGTTAAACTCTCGAGTGTGAGACTCGGGGGTGGAGTAGGGCAAGGAAAAAGAGTCCTTGTAGGCGAACCACTATAAACAACTTGTTGTGGTTTGATCATCTCTTTCCTTATTTACTTATTACACATTGCTTGCATATTTCATTAACATACTCAAGATCAATATCAATTGATCTTTCAATAAGTTTTAAAACAAAGTTTTAATTGGTAAACTATTCAACCCCTTCTAGTTTTCTACAATTGGTACGAGCCTCGTTGCTCAAGAATTTCTAAAATAACTTGTATTTTATAAACTTGAAACGATTCATGGATTACGAAAACTTTAAAGAAGGGCAATGTATGCAAAGACCACCACTCTTTGAAACCAATGGATTTATCTATTGGAAAAACCGTTTGAAACATATGTAAAATCAAAAGATATAGATCTTTGGTTTATTATTGTTAAAGGAGATTTTAGTTCTACAACAAAGGATATTTCGTTGATGAACAAAAGAAATTAGTTGCTAAAAATAATGAAGCTAAAATGATGCTTTATAATGCTTTACCTAGAAAAGAATATGAAAGAATTTTTATGTGTGAAACCGCCAAAGATATTTGGGAATCTTTAATTGTTACACATCAAGGTAATTCAAGTCAAGGATAACAAAATTGATCTTCTTGTTCAACAATATGAACAATTTGTTATCCGAAGATGAAACCATTGATTGTGGCTTTGCTCGTTCAACACTATCATTACATCATAAAGCACTTTATGAATCTTTTCGTAGTAAGAACTTTGTCGGAAATTTCTTAGAGCACTCCATCCCAAATGGAGCTAAAGTGACCGCTATTGAAGAATCAAAAGATCTCTCAATAATGTCACTAGGCGAGCTAATTGGCAACCTCAAAGTTCACGAAATGGTAATGGAGAAAGATTCGGAGATCATCAAAGGAAGAAAGGAGAAGATCAAATCATTGCTCTAAAGCAAAGGCGGAATCAAGCGATGATGATGAATCTTGTTCGGTAGTGAGGATGAGGAGTATGCCATGGCGTTAGAGATTTCAAGAAATTTTTAGAAGAAGAGGAAAGTTTGTAAGACAACCTCGAGAAGAAAAGAAGCCATTCGAAAAGATCGGGATGATAAGAAGAGTAAAAGTGAAAGAAAGTGTTTTAGATGTGGTGATGCAAGTCATCTCATAGGAGAATGTCCCAAGCCACCTAAAAGCAAAACTCAACGAGCTTTTGTAAGTGGTGCTTGGAGTGATAGTGAAGACGATGAAGAATCAAGCAAGGAAGAGATCGCTCTAATGGCACATGAGTCAAATGAGGTACTTTCCGACTCTTCTTATTCTTCTATAGATGATGACACCTTGCAAAAACAATATAATCAATTGTGTGAGCTAAGTCTAAAAATCATAACTAAAAATAAATTTCTAAAAATCAAAAAGGAATTTTGGAAAATGAAGTATATGAGTTGAAAGAAAAAGCAAAACGACTTGAAAAAGGAAAGGCAAATGGCGATGATTGTAAATCATGTCAAGAGCTTAATCTTGAAATAGAAAAACTAAAGCTCACACAAGAAGTTCTAATCGAAAATAATTCTAAGTTTAAAGGTTTAACAAAACATCGCTCTTGCCGATGAAATAGTTAAAATCCATAAAACACCGGGAGACATGAATGGGCTAGGTTTTAATGAAGTATTAATTCCAAAGAGTCAAAACAAAAGCGGCGAAAAGGACGAACATTACATCAAAATTGCTTGCGGTACATCACGGACGAGACGGAACCAAAATAAGGGTTCCGTCCGTTGTCTAAAATGGTACCGCGGGTACTTGATGAGTAGAATGTTCATGTCTGACCGTCTTGAATTTGTTAAAGTAACAAAGAAAACCAATGATAATGTTAAACTAAAACCAGCTATTACATCATGAGTAGGACTTATTAAAAATGAATTTAGATCAAAACTACTCAACAACGATATAAAACTTCTCTTGCCAAACGCCCTTTCCTAAGAGCAACCACAACGTTCAACCTAACTACCAACACAACGGTTGGAATCAAAGTTTCTAGACCATATCAAACTCAGTTACATGCCATGGAACTCTTATCCATCATTTCCATACATAAATCAAATAAGTGGTATGTTTAACCCAAACGGACCCATGAGATATTGGGGACCAAATGCTTGAGTTATTTGCTTCTTAGGTATGCTTAAAAGTTGGATTGGAACACGATGAATGGATAAAAGATAGTGGATGCTCACGACACATGACGGGCAACAAAGTCTCTTCTCATCATACCAAGAGTATGGCGGAGGTAATGTCACTTTCGGTAGCAATCTCAAAAGCAAAATCATTGGCAAAGGTGCGATTGCTCATAACTCCCTAACTATTGAAAATGTTGCTCATGTGGATAGGTTAGGATTTAATCTACTTAGTATTAGCCAACTATGTGATAAAAGTATAAAGTACTATTTGATGAAAATGGTAGTAAAATACTAAAGATGGTATCACCATAGCTAAAGGAGTTAGGAAAAATAACATATCGTCATGAAAATAGATAAAACATATAATGACAAACTTTGCTTAACAACATTGAGCGATAGCTCATCTCTTTGGCATAGGCGGCTTAGGTCACGCTAATATGAGACTTATTCAAAACCTATCTTCAAAAGAGTTGGTTAGAATTTACCAAACGAAATATGACCAACACTTTTGCGGCGCTTGCAAAATTGGTAAACAAACACATAGCGATCACAAATCTAAAAATATGGTGTCCACATCTAAGTGTCTAAATTATTACATATGGACTTATTTGGACCATCCGCTATAAGAAGCTATGGAGCAACTTATACACTTTGGTCATAGTAGATGATTACTCAAGGTTTACTTGGACGTTATTTTTGAAAACCAAAATGAAGCTTTTGATAAATTTGAAATACTTAGCAAGAAAATTCAAAATCTTCTAGGTGTCAAATTGTGTCGATCGAGCGGATCATGGTCGTGAATTTGACAACGAAACTCAATTTGGAAACTTTGTGATACAAATGGTATAACACATAACTTTTCCGCTCCACGAACACCTCAATCAAATGGAGTAGTAGAGCGTAAAAATAGAACAATTCAAGAAATGAGTAGAACAATGCTTAATGAACAAAACATTCCTCAAAAGTTTTGGTGTAACGTCGTTGACACTTCTACATATATTTTAAATATAGTCTTAATCGTCCTTTCTAAACAAAACACCATATGAACTTTATAAAGGTAAAAAGCCAACATTAGGATATTTTAGAGTCTTTGGTTGTAAATGCTTTATTCTTAATACTAAGGATTATCTCACCAAGTTTGACCCAAAGTCTTATGAAGGTGTATTTCTTGGTTACTCTCAAACTAGTAAAGCTTACATTGTCCTAAATAAAGAAACAATGATAGTCGAGGAATCATTGAACATAACATTTGATGAAAGTCCACCTCCCTCTAAGACATCACCTTTGGTAGATGATGACTTAGTTGAAAGTCAAATAATAGAAAGTCAAATTAATAATAACAAGGAAGATGAACCATTAAATAAGGAAATTGTCAATATCAAAGAATCTAAAGTCATCCATTAGAAAGGTCATAGGACAACTTAATCAAAGAACCTTAAGGTCACAAGCCCAAAATCAAAGTAATCATTTTTGTTTTGTATCCACCATTGAACCGAAAACCATAAATGAAGCAATAAAAGATGAATCATGGGTAATGGCCAGCAAGAAGAATTAAACCAATTCGTTAGAAATGATGTTTGGAAACTAGTTCCAAAACCCAAAGATCAAACTATAATTGGAACAAAATGGGTCTTTCGAAATAAAATGGGCGAAAATGGTGTAGTATCTAGAAACAAAGCTAGGCTTGTCGCAAGGTTATAATCAACAAGAAGGAATTGACTATGATGAAACTTATGCACGGTAGCTAGACTTGAATCTATTAGAATATTACTTGCTTATGCATGTGCTTATGACTTTAAATTATTTCAAATGGATGTTAAAAGTGCTTTCCTTAATGGGTTTATTAACGAAGAAGTGTATGTTGCTCAACCTCCGGTTTTACCGACTTTGAGAAACCACATCATGTCTTCAAACTCAAGAAAGCATTATCTGACCTTAAACAAGCACCTAAAGCTTGATACGACCGTCTTAAGCCTTTTCTTATTGATAACAAATATACTATGGGATTAGTAGATAATACTCTTTTTACCAAGAAAAAGGAATCACAAATTATTATTGTTCAAATATACGTTGATGACATTATATTCGGATCAACTTGTCAAGAACTATGTGATGATTTCTCTAAAATCATGCATGACGAGTTTGAAATGAGTATGATGGGTGAGTTAAACTTCTTTCTAGGACTTCAAATTAAACAACTAGAAGATGGTATTTTCTTTAACCAATCTAAATATATAAAAGACATGCTTAAGAAATTTGGTCTTGAAGATTCTAAACCAACTAAAACACCCATGTCCTCGGACACTAAACTCACCAAGGACGAAGAAGGTGAATCCGTAGATAACACTAAATATAGAGGAATGATTGGTAGCCTACTCTATCTTACGGCTAGTAGACCCGACATTATGTTTAGTGTTTGTCTATGTGCTCGCTTTCAAGAAAACCCAAGGCATCACACTTAGAAGCATTAAAAGGATTTTTAGATATATTAAGGGAACAACGTGTTTAGGATTATGGTATCCCAAAGGCGGGTATAGAAACCATAGTGTATGCCGACTCGGATCATGCCGGTGACTATGTCGATAGAAAAGTACAAGTGGTATTTGCACTTTTGTTGGACATTGTCTCACCTCATGGTTTGCAAAAAGCAAACGGCCTTAGCCATCTCAACTCACGGGCCGAGTGCGTCTCGGTAGGAAAAGCATGTCAACAAGCTCTTTGGATGAAGCAAGCTCTCGTGAATTACGAATTCATCTCAGCGACATTGTAATACTGCGACAACAAAGGAGCCATCGATCTCGGCAAGAATCCCGTTCAACATGCTCGTACAAAGCATATTGAAATCCGTCATCACTTTCTTCGCGACAATGTTCAAAAGGAAACATTTCAATTGAAAGTATCCTCCAAAGACAACATTGCCGACATCTTAACTAAGCCTCTTAAACGAGAACCTTTTAATCTTCTTAGACTTGGTTTAGGGTTAATGGAACCAAACATGTAGGATAAACATAGCCTAAAACATTAGAATAGTCAACCCAAAACAATTTTGTTTTGCATCTCACTCTTGTAGTACGGCACAAACGACAACAGCGACGGAACCAAATATTTGGTGCCGTGCGTCCGTGTAATCTCTGAAACAAAACTACTATATACATAACATCCTCTTCCTCACAACCCACTTTACCAAAACGTGTAAAACTTAAACCAAGCTCATTATTGACACCTTCCCACTCACTAATCACTGAAGATAACATCATTGTAAGTATCCTAACCACATTTTATCTCTTAATTCTGAGTCTAGGATTCTTATTTATGCACAAAACTATCACAAATCATTACATGGGGTTTTATGTATGCTTTTATACCAAATATGAATTCAATTGGCAAATTGCATAACTAGTCATTAAAATTAGGTACTACATTATCATATTGCATAAACAAATCATGCTTCCCACTAATTGCTAGATAATGAATATAAGGCCTTATTCAAACAACCAAACACCCCATTTCAAAAGTTTTGAAAAGCTTCTCACTTGTAGGAAAACAATTTTTTTTTTTCATTGCTAATACAAATAGAAACGTTAAATTTTCATCACTTGCATGCTCTTGAATACTAAAGGTATTGCATAACTAATATGCATTCCCGGGTATATTCAAATGAAGCCACATTAAATTAGGAGCATTTGGGTTATCTCATGGTATTTGCCAAACACCCACTAAAACCATTTTGTGCATAAAATGAGTCGAGATAACCGCAACTCAAATTGTTTTCATATAGGCACACTAGAACCAAAAACGTTAAAATTTATTCTCATTTTTTAACATATTAATTTTTGTCCTTAGGAATAACCATGGTAGCCGCAAGATTCTATGATCACAAAGATACCCTTAACTACATTCCCAAACACCACAAAACCAAAGGACTTACCAAGGAACAAGTAGAAATATTTAAGAGTCTAGAATCAAGGTATTTCCATGAGGGTAGAACCATTCACTCATCCTTCCTTGAAAATACCAATCTTCGTGAAGAACTAGCCGCCATTCAATTCGATTGTCTTCTTGACATCGATGAACCAATTTGTCCTAGGTTTGTGTTAGAATTCTATGCTAGTGTGACCGGCTTTAGTGATGAAGACAATGATGAATTTTGTCTTAGGTTTAACCAAAACGACTACACCATCACCTTAAGCAACTTTGCTCAAGTGCTAGGAATTCCAACCGAGGAACTTGTGTCTGCGGATAAGTGGTCACTCATGGCTCTTGATACAATCAATGACCGCTCTCTTCCCTACCTAACCCGTTTGGCCGATAAGGATGTCATCCGTGAACACCTTTTAACCCAAAAGTGATACAACCCGAGTTACCGAAAGGAAAAGAGGTAAACCGAGATCCATATGGAATGGAGCTAAATGAACTTAAGCCGAATTTAAGAAATGGGAGGAACTACTTAGAGCCAACGTCATTAGCACCATAGGAAATAGGGATCACATAAGCGCTTGCCTATGTCACATGCTCTACAACTTATCCACCCGACAACCATTCAACAGCCTACTACATAGCTAGGAGAATGATTGATATTCCAACTCGAGGATCGGTTGCTCTTCCATACGGGATGCTTCTCACCCGTCTCTATAGAAACTTAGCACCAATTCCACCAACCCCAAAGGGATGCACCTCCACTATGAACTCATCCTCACATCTTTGTACCTTTGAGTGATGCTCGAGTTGCTAAGACAAAGGCAAGAGGCAAAACCTCAACTCCATCATCTTCATCATCAAATAGCTCAGGATGGTCTTCCAAGCTCTCATCTTCCACCTCATGAGTATTACGCATCTCTTCCCGAGATTGAGAATGAATCGGCGAATTCAAGCAAACTAAGGGAATGTTTAAGTGCCTTGGTAGGATGATGAACAAGATTTACAAGTTGGACAAATAAGGGTACTTTAAGGAGTGTTTGGAACAATGCATTATCGTTAATGTTTGATACTACTTAGTTGTTTTATTATGTAGGATGATAATATAACTTGAAACAATGGTGTATGCTAACAATCTCATGCAGGGGGATAGCACAAGTATGCTATCAAATTTTACCCATTTTCACTATATTGTGAAAATCAATAAGCCTTGCTCAAAATCTATGCTCCACTATGTTTATACATGTGTTATTTACTTTTCCTAACTAGAAATGTTTAGTATAACAGCTTTTGAGAAAAATTTCGGGTTTGAAATGTCCCGACACCTAAAAGCATTACTCATCCATATTTACGCACTCCACGGATCGAGCGGCACCATAATTTTGGTACAGTCCTTTATGTAGTTTGGTACCGCCGTGCACATGCGAGCGGACGAGGCGGCATGCCCTTTTAGGGTACCGTCCGTGTATGATTTTGGTGCCGTGGATCCTCCGGGTAATTTTAAATTTCGACTCTTCGTGATTCCAAATTACCATCCATCACTTATAAATCAATCTTAACTAGTGTATACTCTTATTAGAACTAGTATAATTCACTTAGGTATATAAGAAATCCATTTCCACCAAAATTCAAAATTTGAAAAATCCACCCAAGGAGCCCTTTGGCATAAAGGAAGGAACCAAATTTTGGTACCTTCAATCCGTGGATAATGCGAATGTTAGGAAATTCCACTCACTAGAACATATTTATTGCAAATCTTTTCTTCTTCACTCCATCTCTCTTGTATAGATTGACTTGGGTGATATGACTAGCATTCAACCCACTTCCAAATCATTAGGAACCTCCTCTCTTCAATGGTTTAACATCAAATCAAACACATTTCTCCACAATTTTTCACTTCTATAAATTGAGAGGTTTTACCATCACCTTCTTCATTCTTACTATTATCTAGCAAAGTAAAACCCAAGTCAAAAATGACAAAATCCTCTCCAAAACCTTGCAAGAAGACCGCTAGAATTAGCGTTAGGTCGTGTTGCTTCGTTAACATTAGCTCCTCATCCGAGTCTTCTCCACTCACAATCTCATCTCCCATCCGAGATGACACAAGCCTCACCTTGGCTACACCAAATCAATCACACATTGTGATCACCGCTCTACCACCTATAAAAACACCAACTTCACCTCCTCCGGCACCCATCCAAACATCCAAAACACCCTCACCACCTTCACCACCAAGGTCTCCAACTCTCATTCCTATGGAGTTATTTTCAACGCCACCAACATCACCAAATCCTTTCCTAGAGGACTTGGAAGACTTGCCTTCTAGGCCAAGTCATCCACCACCATTGCCATCCTTTGGCACAATTGAGCGAATCGCTCATATATCACCTCGGTCATCCTTTGACCCAAACGCCCCATTAGGGCCAAGACCTCTCTTTTTTCACCCCATTCACAAGGACATTCATGGTCCTTTATATGGGATCATCCATTTCCCCATCAATGTCCCTCATCTTGAGGACATTGAGGAGTGTATGTGGGATGCCAATCCCACTAGAGAGGAGATTCAAGCGGAACTCCACAACCTCCACCAATTCAAAGGCATGGTGGATTCTCACTAAGTGAGACAATGCAAATGCAAAATGCTTTGCTTGCATCCATCATGACCACTCAAACATCCCCAACACCACCAACACATCCACCATTCCACCACCACAACCTCCCAAACATTCTACCCTCCAAGGCATGGTTGCTCAACTTGTGAGCAAGCGGCCAAACCGTGGAACGGACCGGGTTATGGTCCATGACTTCGAAGAAATGAGGTTCATCCTCAACCACATCCTTGAGCGTCTCAACGCTCTTTCCCATCCACCATCACTTTAGGATGGTTTTAGACTAGTCTTTCTCGTTTTTACTTTCTTAGGATAATTTTTATTTCTTGTACTAAAAACACATCATTGTGTTCTCTTTTCATGATCTTTACTCATGAAAAATTTTAACTAATGAATGTTGTTTATTATATTATTGGTGTCATTACATAGTGTTTGGAAATGCTTGTGAATGATCATTATTACTAACAATTTTTTAGCTTTATTTTCACAATCCATGAATCTTCCCATTAAAGCACCCAATTTGGGGAGCTTTGAACAAGGGGAGATAATAGCTCGAGCTCATTACATTCGCATAGCCTCTTCTTTTGTTGAGACAAAAGGGAGAAAATATAGAACTTTAAAATTATTCATATTTGACTTTTACGAAAAAGTCAAATGCATACATTGACTTTCTAAAGTCAACAGAACCCTCATTGATAATACTTGACTTTTCTTAAAAAGTCAAACGCATACTTTGACTCTCTAAAAAGTCAAACATCATACATTTGCATTATCATTTCCTTTTCAAGTTCTAAAACTAATATTTTATAACTCTTGTACAAACTTTGTATCTTTTATAAAATAAAATTTATATTTTGTCCTCAACAAAAGGGAGATTGTTAATACAAATATCGTCATTAAGCGTTATTTATATTTTTATCTTTGCCTAAGTTTTGTTAACGACAAAAGTAAATTTAATTTATAAAAGCTTAAAGCTTGTCAAGTTTAATAGATATTAAAACAAGCTTTCTCAAACAATATATTCATCATTCAAGATTTACATTTGTGATTAGTGACATCTTGATATGACTCTAATCATTATGTATGATAGTAGTTTTAGAATGTGTTAGGTTCTTAAAACCAAACACTACTTAAGCATTGCATATTTCTAAAATAGAAATACAATATATGACATAATGTATTACATCATGGAAATCATTGGAAGATTCCATTAGATATTTTGTGTAGATTTGTACTCTTCATATCTTGCACAATCTCACTTAGATAGAGTTGACTTTGGCAAGATTTGATATCTTGGTTGTCGACCCGTGGTACCAAAATGGTACAGGCGGAACCCTTTAAGGGTCATGGTCCGTGACGCAACTCCCATCCATTTTGGCTATAAATAGCAAGCCAGTAGTTTTCATCCCTTTCAACATACTCTCATACATATCTTCTCTCAACCTTTCTAACTTCGGTTTCATATCATATTAGTGATCTCTTTTGTAGCAAAGAAGATCAAGTCATATTCAAGCTTCAACGAGAAGTTGGAAGTCTTGTTTGTTTAGTGTTGTATGATCTAGTGTTGATCCATACTTCATTGTTGTATCAAACCATCATAATCTTGTGAGTGTGAGTGGTTAGTATTTTAGTCCTCAAAATACATTGTGTGTGGGAGTAGTTGTACCCTTGAAAAGAACTCGACATTTAGCTTAGTGTCGGAAATAGTGTAAGCGAAGTGTAAAGGTTTTCTCCGCTGGTGAAAGGAGCTTGTTGACTAGTGAAGTTAAACTCTCGAGTGTGAGACTCGGGGAGTGGAGTAGGGCAAGGAAAAAGAGTCCTTGTAGGCCAAACCACTATAAACAACTTGTTGTGGTTTGATCATCTCTTTCCTTATTTACTTATTACACATTGCTTGCATATTTCATTAACATACTCAAGATCAATATCAATTGATCTTTCAATAAGTTTCAAAACAAAGTTTTTAATTGGTAAACTATTCAACCCCCCTTCTAGTTTTCTACACATATCACTCGGATGTTCTGGCAATACCACAAGGATAATGCGTAGGACTCAAGATATAATCTCTCTTCCACATTGTGTGAAGCAGAGTCTTCATTGAAAGTGTCCTAATGAGATTTATTGATGATCTCGTGGCTCTAGACTCAATTTGTGCATATTTGGTTCTGTCTGGGAGACTAGGAGAGGGTCTCCTTCTTCAATATCAACAATCTCTAAGAGAAGTCGATAGATTATGTAGGTTCCCGTGAGGCTGAAACAAGCCCTTTTAAGAGGAACTTGAGTGGTTTGGGAAGTTGAAGTGCGGTGCGTCCTTTGGGTCCATGACGTCTTGTCTTCAATACCGATGTTACCTTGGTAATCACCGGTAGCATATGAATTGAACCCGATATCCCCTAAGGTTGAATAATTAGGGGGCTATTTGTTTTCACCCTTTTCTCATTCAATTCTTTTCATTCTTCAACCCCTTGGTGCTTACCGAGACTTCATAGCTAGAACCTTGTTGGGTTTATTCGATTACTAGCTCGGTCTTAGTCCGCACTCTTCCCATATCTCATTTTTCTCCTTTTTTCAATATACCTAAGGACTTCTACACTATCTAGTGGATTGTCCTGGGTAGATCCCTCAGGTTACGGCGGATCATAGGAACAAATACCTAACCTTATCATCCTTATATCACCATACATAAAGTAAAGTTGGTCGGTCTATTTGGTATTGTTCATCGCCATTGGAACCAATTGAAAACCATTTGAAAATCAATCCAAATACTTGTGATATATTATCAAAGCATTTTGTACTGAATTGTTTGATATTTTTAGAACAAGAGCTCCCCTCAACATGTGCATCAAGTGTTTGAAATCATTTTGCACACGGAGGTAAGAGAAAGAATTAACTTCTTTGATTACCATTTTCTAAAAGATATCAACATCACTTCCCTAATCAAATCAAGTAGATAAAGCATTTTGGGAAGGATGAGGTTTTCATAAACTTGCTCCCCCTCAATATGTGCCTTGAGGTTTGAAAGAGTTTTGCACATTTAAGAGGGAACCTGCACATTGATATAAATTGATCACGTTTTAGATCTTTGTGGTTTAAGATAGATGCTCCCCCTCAACATGTGCATGGAAAATTTGAAATCGTTTGGCACATGTGGGAAGGAGAGCTTGCACATCCTTATAAAACCATTTACCGAATTATCAGTTTAAATCCAATTTAAATCACAAATTCTCCCCCTATCACAATTATGAAATCATTTGAGATTTGTGATCTCTGTAGATTTAAATTGATTTTGAAAGCTTTTAAGGAGAATTGTGACTTGATTATGAAGGCGTTTTATCTGATAAGGATCGGATTTTAAGACTTTAAACTCCATTGAATAAACATGCAAGATTATCTTTTGAAAATAATTGTATGACAAATAACTTAATGATTTAATTGAAATCATTCTCCCCCTCAATCAATGACATAAGTTGTTGATTGAGAGATAGATATTTTGACAAACTTTTAAGTCCAGATGATTATCAAAAATAGAGTCCGAAATATTTTTCAAAACAACTAGTTTTCATAAGATAGTAAGGATTAGGTTAAAGAATCAGAGAAAGAAATTTGAAAAACCAAGATAAAGTATGGCTATGTTCTATCTTAGAAAAGCGGGTTACTTCCTGAAATGACAATAAACCATTTTTTCTCTTTCTCCCAAAAATATTTTTTGATTTTTTGATTTTTATTATTATTATTATTTATTTATTTTTTAAGATTCGAACAACATCTAAAGTCCCGTGTCATTCTTTGAATGACAACATCAAGTCCGTAGATATTATCAAATTGAGAGAAACATGACAAAATGACAATTTTTTTTTTTTTAAGATTTTTGAATTTTCAAATTTTATGGATTTTGAAAGTTTTATATTTTTCTATTTGATTTTTAAGGTTTTATAATTTTGTATTTTGTTTTCAAAAAATATTTACAGGGGATAGATGAAGGAAACCTTTACTCCTCTTCTTCCTCTTGAAGGCGTTTGAGAGTTTCGGTTGTAGGCTCTTAAGACCCGATCGTGGAAGAATAAACTCAAACGTTCTCTAGGAAGAGCTTTGGTGAAGATGTCGCTAGCGGTATTCGGTCCTCACAAAGTAAAGTTCCACTACACCGTTTCAACTTGCTCACGATGAAATGATGTCGAATGTCGATGTGCTTTTCTCTTGAGAGTTGTGCGTTGTTGCATGAGAGAGCAATAGCACTTTTATTATCACGATGCAGAGGATTTTGTTGAATTCAAAGCCATAGTCGATAATTGGGATATCATCCATAGGATTTGAGCACAACAAGATGACATGGCTATGTATTCTGCCTCTGTAGAGAAATAAAGTACTCATTTGCTTCTTTGAAGACCGACTCACAAGCTTATCACCCAAAACCGAGCACCTCAGTACTTGACGAGTATCTTGACATCTGCATGATCAACATCTGCATAGGTCGTTAGTGACATACCGGTGTCTTTCGAGTACCAAGTCCCATATTGATGGTTCCTTGGAGATACCGAAAGACCCGTTTAACCGCTTCAAGGTGCTTTTAGTAGGCTTAGCACGGTATCTAGCACACATGCAAACAACGAACAAGATGTCCGGTCTACTAGGCGTGAGGTACATCGGGATCAATCATACTACGATATTTTGTTTTGAAGTGCGGGTCCGAACTAGGTTGTCCGAGAGCCATTTGATCGGTCGACTCATCGAGCGTAACGTGAATTGTTTCCATGATATTTCGGGTTCTCTTGTTGTAGATTCGGTAACCCTTCTTGTTTGGTGCATAACCAACAAAAACTCCAATATCGCCTTTGCTCTTAATTTACCTAAATCTTGACCGTCATTTGTTGGATAGCACAAAGCTCCAAACACACGAAGGTAGGAGATATAGGTTTTCGTTTATGAACAAGTTCATATGGAGTTTTTCCATGAGAGGTGTGTATAAGGGAGCGATTTTGGGTGTAGCATGCGGTGGCAATGGCTTCACCCATAGAAACATTGGAACCTTCGAATAAATAAGCATTGTTCTTGCGGCTTCTACAAGAGTTCGATTTAGTCTTTCAACTACACCGTTCGTTGAGGAGTTCGTGGAACACTTCTTTGATGGTGATTCCAACACTTTCATAAAATTGAATTAAGTCTTTGTTGACAAACTTTGTGCCCTTGTCTGTTCGAACAATTACGATTGTATTGTTGAGTCAAACTGAAGTTGTTTGATTAGTTTGATGATGACATCCGAGTTTCATCCTTTGTCCTCACAAACTTTACCCAAGTAAATCAAGAGTAGTCATCAACAACTACTAGAATGTATTTCTTCCCATTTATCATTTGCACTCTCATCGGTCCGCATGCATCCATATGAAGGGTATGAAGAACTTCCATTCTGACAATTTGTGGGTTTTGGTTTGTGGGCATATTTCGTGCTTTTACCCAATTGGCAAGTGAACAAAGATGATCTTTTTCAAATTTTAATCTGGGTAAGCCTCGACAAGATCCTTTACGGAAAGGTTGTTTATGGTGTTAGAAGTTCAAGTGATTGAGGCAGCGATGCCATAACCAAGACTTTATTTTAGAAGCCTTTGATAGCAAGCGCATTGGAGGACTTCATCATGTCATCGATAGAGATGGTGTATAGGTTAGAACCTCGAGTACCTCTTAATAGTTCTACACCATCAAGTTCTCTAACGAAGCAAGTATGTTTTCTAAAAGCCACTTCTAGATCGAAATCACGAATTGACCAACGAGAAGTTGTCACCAAGACCTTCCACATAATATACCACAAATCACACTTTTACCAACCACATAATCTCCATATCCATAATAGCTCCAAAATGGTGGTTCCCAAATCTAACTGTCCCGATGAATTTACTCACGAAGTTCATGAGCGCGACCGGTCTCGGTCGTATGCTTGGAACGACTGAGTCCAGTACCACGAAGCGATTTGAGCGATCTGCGGTTGAACACGAGACAAGAATGGATAAGCGGATAATTGGGATCCCATGCAAGAATGGGTTCCATTTGGTTAATAACGATGATTGGAACACCCACATCGAAATAGAAACATTCATATCGAAATTGAGTCAATGGAGTTATTATGAATAGATGCGGTACTAGTGTCCGTGTTTGCCCTATTTAAAGTATGTTCACTTCTTAAAGGAATAGTTTTACGGTGGGCATCTATTTTCTAGTGGGCATTATCGATTAACCTTATGGCCAATGGTATCCATTGATAACCTATCTTACTAAATGTTCTTCCCATGGGCTTCCTATTTTCTAACTTTCTTTTGCCTTTGCCTTTGCCTTTGCCTTTTTGCTTAGCATGATATTTTGCTTTAACAATGTTAGCGGAGATTTGTGACTTTAGACAAAATATTCACACAACATTCATGATTAGTAATGAAATTCAAGCGAGACATCATTACAAGGTTTGCAAATAGTATCATAATTGAATTAATTACGATGCGCGTATGGCAAATACTAGAATCAACACGATTTATTTTATTCGGCTCAAACTTAAAGTTCCTAGGTTGGTCTTCTACTCTCTTCCAATGCACATTCTTAGCTTGCGAGGTCCTATCATTCCTTGTATTGTCTTGAGACTTTGACACCTTGCTTTAATGTCACCGATTACTCTGTAGAGGAATGGGAACATTAGTTGGTTTCTTTACTCTTTGCATCTCTGTTTAGATGTCTTGGGATCCGAACTACATGCGAGGCACACTAAGGTTCACTTTCTTAACACAAGAAGTCTTTGGGATTTGTATTCCTAGAAGGCATACTAGAGTTCGCTTTCTTAGCAGCAGCGATCACGGAATCGAACTACTTGAAGGCACACTAAGGTTCACATTCATAACATTGGGCATTGAATGGATTTCATGCTTGGCACTAGGCATAGAACAAGGAATCAAAGGATTAACTCTCTCACCCAAGGACTTGGGGCATATTGTGATTAAGCATTCTAGAAGTTCTTGAGATCGTTCGGCATATAAGCATGCATGCCCAATTGCATTATCAAGTGGTTTCTAACTTATCCTCTTCAACAATCTCACGGAGACATTCTAGACAATCCTTAAGGTATGAAATATGTTTGAATTGTAAGTTTGTTATTCCTAAGATGAGGGAACATATTTCACGAGACAAAGCATATTTATTACAAGAGTGAACTTTTGATACACCATTCTCCCATTGGTCATTGGCATTTTCCCTTTTACAGCTCTTGATTCTCAATTTTCTTTTGCAATGAAGCTATTTGTTCATTATTTTTATTCTGAGTGACCTTTATTGATTCAAATAACTCATTGAAATGACGCTTAACCTTTTCATTTTCTTCTAGAAAACTTTCGTTTTCCTTTTGTAATGCATTTACTAGGTTTTGAAGATGAAACGTTTGAGAATTACGAGAATCTAAAGGAGGCATTTGGGAACCAGTCGCATTGTTCTTTTGACCCTTTAATTGAGAGATTTGGGCTTTCAACTTTACGATCGTGTTCAATGAGCTTGAATACATTCATCACGTTTGTTAATTTGAAAAGCGCATCAAACTACGGAGCATCGAGGGTGTCTTGATATTTGAAGTTTTGACATTTTCTTTAAGATGTTGATATTTTAGTTGTAAATTAAAATGCTCAACCTCTAGTTTAGAAAAAATTTAACCAAATTGTCGTGATCATCCAGTTCAATTTTCTCATTTAGTTTAGAATTAGTCTTTTCAAGCTCAATGACACGATCACGGGAGACTTTCGAGGCAACAGATAATTCATGAAATTGAGAAGCATTAATGAAACAATTTGTAGCGATGAAAACACATCTTGAGCAACACATTCGATAATAAGAGTCTCATTCAATGTATGCAAGTTCTTCCTCTCAATCTCATTATATTTTAGTGCTCGCTCATAGTCGCTAACCTCAACTATCATTGCATCAAATTCCTTTTCCATTTCTTTAATGTCTAAATTCATTCCCTTTTAAGACTTTCAAAATGATCTTTTAGTTGTTTAAAGAAAGGCATGACTTGATTAAATAACATTCTTCGTTTGCTCAAAACCCTTTCCCCTCGGTTATACCGGTGGGTGTGATCCTTTTCTTACAAGTTTTCTCAAAATCAACAAATAGTTGAAAAATAACATATTGATGATTAAGGTCTTGCTTTTAGTGGCAATAGTCCTAGGAACTAAATGCATTGGTGTATTGGGAGGATACACGATCGGCTGAAGGCATTTTCCTAAAGGGGTTAGTTACAACAAGATTCTCTCGCTTTTGCTTATCTAAATCCTTTTCTAGAACACTTGTTCGGGTGTTAACAACGTCTGAGGCTTAAACATGTTCAAGGAAATCCAATTCTCCTTCTTGTAATCATAGGGTGTGATATTTATTTTCTTCTCTTTGCATTTAGGATCATCTAGTTTCTTGTTCATCTTTTCCTAGTGACTTCATCGATTTCTTATCTTCCTCGGTGCACTCAGCGCAATTAGGTTTCTGTCTAGGCTTAAGGATTTCATTGCCACCATAAAGAACCTTATGAGCATTTCTAGCCTTCTTAATGACCTCTGGATTTGGTTCCTCAATAAGGGGAATGCTATGCTTATCGCTTAAGACTCTATGCTTAGTGATTAAGTGAAGCGATCTGAATGGTATTTCCTTATGCGTACAACTTATTTTCAAGCTTGTTCTTCAAGGTTTTAGATTAGAAAAATCATTCAAAAGTTTTGATTCCTTAACATCAATTCTTGCTTAAGCATTTTAACATTTTCTTGAAGTTCTTGTTTTTGCTTAGCAGTTTAGAAAGCTTATCTTGTAAGGAGTTTAACTCTTGTTTCAATACTTCTTCTCTAAACCTACTTTTTCTAATAGTTATGCGCATTTGGTCATCCATTTCACCTCACGGAGGTTAATTCAAACTTAGCACGTTGTTCATAAATAGCAACACGTTCTTTATAAGCATTAAGTTCAAAAATAACGAGAATCATCGAGGCGCGTGCGGTGTATTCGTCAAAAGCATAGTCATCATTGATCGCATAAGATACATCACTTGGTACAATCTCACTTTCACTTTGTTTCACATATTGATCATATGGGGCATTGATATTACCCATATTTTCAATATCGACTCAATAATTACGATTTATTGTGCCGTTATGTATCTTTTGCTCATCAACTTCATCGTATAATTTTAATACCTCGAAATGATTTTGTCTTTGGATGGACCAGCTTGTGGTGATGAAGAGACTTTAGAGACCATTGGAGAAATGCTAGCCATGAAAATGGTTTGTGCGGTGGGTTCTTCATCAACATCAGTCGTATGCATCACAATCGACTACTTGAAAGGCATTCGATGATTATGGCTATCTCTCGAATTGGTTGCTCATCCATATCGCATCATATGTCTTAGCATTTCCTCGACTAAGAACAACAACTCCTCTTCATCAGCGCACCATTATCCCGAGCTTGCAAAGCAACATCTTATCCACAAGTACTCGGCATTCGAGGGCTTTTGGCGATGTGCGGTTCCTTGCAATGTGTCCCTCACCTCCGCAGGTTGTAACATTTGATTGGCTTTGCTTGACCACGGTTTCCATTCCTTCCTATTACGATTTGCGGCATAACCTCTACCACTCCACCTCTTCCTTGTTCGTCTTGCCTTTCTTGAACCGGGCTGCACCATAACCTTTCCATCTCGATAGTTGCACGATTGTGTGGATTAGATGTTGTTCGAGGTTGTTGTTGGTGTGTGGGAGAGTTCATGTTTTGGTGATCATGAGAGCAGTTGATTAACGAAGTTTCCACGTGTGCATCAACATCGGCTTGTTTGAACATTGGATCGGGAATGAGTTTGTGATTACCATTACCCATGGGTATGACTTGTGAGGCTTTGGTTGTGATTCCAATGTTTGAGTAGAAAGCGGTTGAATCATTCGATGAGCTTGTCTCTCCTTGGTTGGTTTTGAGCGATTAAGAATCCTTTTTCAAACATAGCATGTCTCGTTCGAAAAATGAAGGCATAGAGTTGCTCATAGTTTGTATTCTTCAATCCTTTGGTTAGCTTCACGAGGTGACAAACTTGTGCCATTCGGGATTCATGTTGTTCACAAACTTTGAGTTCGGTGAATGTTTGGCATAGTCATTATGATGTTCCTCATATCATTAATAAGCTTGTGGAATCTCGTAATACTCATAGACACTCTCGTTTGGTTTCATCTTGAAGTGTTCAAATTCATCATAGAGTTGTGATTCTCATCTTCCATAGTTAATTGAACACGAGAGAAGCATCTTGACATTATCCCTTGCGCCTTGGCTTGGTGTTGTGATTGATCGACTTGTAGATATCTTTTGGAAGACCTTGAAGTACGATGTTAGAAGCCACGATATCGACATCGAATCTCTTTTTCTCCTTATCATCGAGCTCATCATATGTCTTTGATGCATCTATTCCATAGATCATTGTTCCATCTTCATTTGTATCAATTAAGTCTCTAGTAGTCTCGACCCGATATGGTCCTTCATCAATGGATTTGAGAATGTTGACTCCATTTTCCTTTCCAAGCGGTATAATCGATTCGTTGAGCCCAAGAGTCGTAGTCAGTTCTGTCAAGCATGGGTGGACGAGTATCTGAACCAGCTGCTTGAACATCCTCGGCAACACTCATTGGTTTCATGGAAGACAAAGAAACAAGCTACTGTGTCCAGATCTTACACTGAAGCACAATACAGAAGCATGAAAGCAACCACTTGTGAACTTTTATGGTTGAGTTACTTGCTTAAAGATCTTCATATCCCAACTATGTTTCCAACTACCTTATCTTGTGACAACAAATAGCTGCCAATCCTTGCTTTCATGATAGAACAAAACATTTAGACATCGATTGTCATTTCACAAGAGACAAGGTACAAGATGGTTTTCTACAAACTGTATACATTCCAATTCATCTTCAATTAGCAGACTTAATGACCAAAGCTCTCAGCAAGTTTCAACACTCTTTTCTAGCTGAGAAGTTAGGCCTTGCAAAACTTCAACTTGAGGGGAGGATGGAGACTTATCAACAATTTGTATATAGTTTAGAAGTAGAAGGACTAAAATTGTATTTTTAATTTTCAGTTTGTTATAATTGTTAGGCGGGTAACTAGTTTAAATAGCATTGTAATCTTTTAATTTTATTTTGAACATCTAAACAAAATCATTTCACACTTCTGCAATTCTTCACTTTCAAATGATGTTATTGTAAGTTTATAACACATAAATAAGGTTTTCGATCCAACAAGTGATCATTTTCAATCAAGATCGTAAAATAAAATTGGAACTTTAAAATGCTATAATGTCACTTTTTTAATAAGTGCGGTAATAGTATACAATTATATAAATATATCATACAAATGTGAGACTAAATTATGATTATATAATATTTAAAAGGATTAACCTCTTGTTTTTTAAAAGGCAACTTCATATTTTTTCTTTTCAAATTTGAAAATTTCATATTTACCCAAACATGCTTTAAAATATTGTATATTATGCATTTAATGGTTGTACACTGGTTATATATGAAACTAATTATGAAAGTATGGGGAAATATGAACACCTCTCGCTTTTTAAAATCTGTAAAAGTTAATATATAATTTGTAGTTTTTTAGCTTGTGGTTCGAACATAGTAACATTGTTGAACCTTAGACCTTGATAGATCTTTGAGCGCTCGTGAATCGTTAGTAATGTTTATGTAATCACAAACACACTAATAGAAAGTCTCTATTACTTGTATTCTAAAGCGGAAATCAAACACAAGTAAGAACACAGATTACTAAGAATACTTTGATCCTCATGGATCTTTGAATAAAACTAAAACTTGTTTTCAAACTCGTACATCATACATACTAATGTGTTCCTTTTATAGACAAGGAACCTAAACCGTTCACAAGAAACGTATATTCATAAAACTAAAGAGATATGCATTATCACTTCCTAATAAAACTCATGCATATCCTAACTAACTATAAAATCTGCGGAATATCTATATCCGCAGAAACAAACTACGGTTTACTACTTCCTTGAAACACTTCTTGATGAATCCGAGACTTGACGAGAATCCGTCGTGAAATTCTTATTCAGTAGAATTCCCAACAAACATCGAATCAGATAAACATGGCTAAGTGTAATGAGGAGCACACATGACCGCGGTCACTACTGTCACATCAGTGCCAACTCAGTTTTTTCTCTCTATAATCAAACTCACAACCAACTAGTGTAATAAGACGATTGTGTCTATCATCAAAATATACCCCAGAACACACTCAAAAAAAATAAAATAAAAATGTGATCTTACGATTTCACCTTTCAATTTCAACTATGACCATGACCATGACCATGACTGCGCTCCTGTAATAGTCGCATACACGTCTTGCATGACAAGGCGGCACACACAACCATGACCATCTATTATACATGATCTTACGATTCTCATATGGTTAAGATCGAGATCCTATTAGTACTTATTAATATCTTTACGTAAAATCAGATAGGTTTTTATGCATAACACCGTAAAATCTTAATATAAAGATCACAGATATGAAAGACATACTGTAAATAAGAGCACTCCCAACAATAACACCATAACACCGCCCGTCGGTAGCATCGACTTTACCATTTAACATTAACATCCTCAAAAACACCCACAACAATAACATCCCAATAACACCATAACACCACTAATATTTCATATTTTCAATTTCAACCCCTAAACTAAATCAAACACTTCATTTTTAAACTAAAACAAACATTTCATTAAAACTTAAAACATATTACAATACGAGACTAAAAAAATACAACGAAAAAAAATACAACGAAATATAAAAAAAACACACACACACACTGCAATTAAAAAAAACATAGCAAATACTTATTCATCCTCGTCGCACTCTTGTTGTTGTCCATATCGTTCAAGATTCTTACATCGAACATGCTCCATAAGGTCTGTTGGAGTTGGGTATCGTTTGTCGGTCGTGTATTTCTTTTGCCTTCATTTGTGCGTATCACATCTTTCAACCCATCTTCATTGCCTCAAATTTCTTGACGGATCCACTCACGATTCGTTATAGTCGCGTAAAGCAAATTTTGATCTTTATAATCATGTTATGCATAATAATGCAACAATACATGATTCTACGTATCGTGGCAATTTCATATCCACGTCTTAGGTTGTTGTAGTATACCCGTGACGCGAAGAACACCAAAAGCACGTTCAACATCTTTTCGGGCACTTTCTTGTCTCCTTTTAAAATACGTATGTTTTCATCGAGTTGTTGCCGTGAAGGATTTGTGAAAGTTGCCCACTTGTGGATAAATTCCATCACCAAGTAATACCCTGTTCATACCTAGTTAGTTAACCATATAAGGTGCTTTTGGGGCATTGTCGCAAGAAGGTCGTCGAATAACGGAGAGTTATCTAAAACATTGACATCGTTATTTGCCCGCCATCCCAAAAATACATGCGGATCCATAAATCTTGAAAAGCGACGAACAGCATAATGTTGGGTATTTTTATCACCCCAGCAAAATGGCCTTGCCAGCATCAATCGGACAATTTTTCCATTCCGGTGCATACGATCAATGCTACCAAGCATTCCGGAAAACCATGTTTTCTTCATGATGTTGATAAATTTTTGAATGTCGGCCATGTTGGTTTCTTAAATACTCGGCATAAACAAATCAATAATGCATTTGTTAAAATTATCAAGCGAGACCTTTGAAGTACTCTCACCCATTTGCAAGTATTCATCAAATGCATCGGTGTGGTCTTGTCGTGCCAATTGGCGTATGGCGGACGTCTGTTTCATTAGAGCACTTATACTCATTCGACCCGTCTGATCGGTGTTTGCCTAAAAAGGTAAAATGATCCGGAATATTATCGGAGTATAAGATTCAATACCTTCAACTATTTGCGAGGAATAGTTTCGGCTCATCTGAAATCTTCTACGAAAATTCGGTTTGAATACTTACAACCTTATGCGAAATAATCGTTCTTGTGAGACGTTAACTTATTAAACTCGCGTTCATGATATACATGGAGTGCGAGCGACTAGGATGTTGAGATTCAATACCTCTTGTTGTTCCAACTGAAGGTGATACTCGTCTGCTACCGCCATAAATTGGAAGTCCTCTTGGTCATCAACGTCTAACCAAGGCGGGGAATATCACCAAACGATTTGGATCCATTGTGAGCAATTTGATTTTGAAATATGAAAGTGTAAAGAGGAAGTATATAAAGTTTGAATGGAAGTGTGAAAAAATAGAGTTTTAGTTGGGTATTTATAGTGGTAAAAATGTTTTGATTTTTTTTTTTTTTTAAAACTAGCCAGATTAAGGGGTTTTGTAAATTTTTGAATTTCTAACGGATCTTGAGCGTTGAGGGACTAGTTGTGTAAGTTTTCAAATTTTTTTTTTTTTTTTTCCTTATTGCAGGCGTTAGCAACCCGATGGTTGCTGTAACGCCGTTACCATATTGATATCCGATGGGTTTAACGCCCAACGGCGTTATAAAGCTACTCTAACGGCGTTAGCGTTCTGGTTGAGTGCTTCTAACAATTGTTTTTTTTTTTTTTTTTTTTTGATACGCTAATTGTTTTGTTAAACTAGTCAATTTTAGATTGAAGAACACGAAAAAGATAAAATTTTGAGCATATAATATAAGATTTGAAGCAGTAGAAATATTATATTTGTGAAGAGTGTGTAAGAAGAAATGAAGAATTGTCTTGTTAAACTAGTCAACGCACGTGAAAAGACAATAGCAACATCTCACCCAAACTCCTCCCTCTCATAATCAATTCTTCTATCTTCCAAAACACTTTTTATCATCAAAAAAACATTCAATCTCACACACACAAATTTTATAAAACAGAAACTTTAGCTCATGTTAACAAAAAAAATAACACTTCTCAACAAAATCAACAAAATGTCTACGAAAAACACAAACCAAAACTTGATCGAAAAAACGCACACAAAAACATTAATTACGACGCTTCAACTTCCACGTCATCATCATCATCATCAGCTCTACGTACTCAGTCAGCTGACAGCTATTTACTCCTCTGTAAAAACCAAACAAGTTTTCGGATTAAAGGGATTGACGATGGTGAAATTGACTTTATTTGTCAGACGTTGGGTCTCTCTGGACCTGATGATTTCGCTATTCCGTCTGATGAGTATACCAATTCTATGTTTACACGTCATCAAGTTAGGTCTCATGATCATCGTGCTGATGATGACGTCAGCATGACGAATGCTTCTCTTGAGCGAAAGGAAGCTGCTGAGGAGGGTTTTGATGATGTCAGCGTGAATGATAGGATAGGAAAAGGAGGTGACGTCATCACGAGTCGCAGTTTTGAACAGAAAGTAAGTAGAGCTTGTGATGACATCATCAGTCATGACAAAAGTGATGATGAAGCTAAGTATGATGACGTCATTAATCGGGAAATAAATGTAGCAGAAGCTAGTGTGTATGATGACGTCATCGTGAGTGAACAAAACGAGGTTAGTAGTATTATTTTAGGTGACATTGGGGCTCGTGATGACGTCATCAATCCTGAGACTGAAGAGGAAGCTAGTGTTTGTGATGACGTCAGTTTAAGTGTAAGAAATGAGGTTACTAAGTTTGGTGAAAGTGGGATTAAAGGTGTACGGCCGTCATTACTCGCGCCTCCCCCGGGTAGGTTAAGGGTGGTCACGGAGGATAATTTGGGGTCGAATTGGGAACTGATTCGCGGTTTTAGTACAATGGATGGCGACGATCAAGTTTCTTCTGCATTGGGTACAACAGTTGAGGGAATTGTTGTTGAGGAAGACGGGGATGAAGTTTTATCAAATGAAGAAGTTGAGTACTCGGTTGTTTCGCCTGATGGGCCGTTGAAATATAATATTAAGAATTGGCAGAAGGGTGACTTTCTGGGAAAGGGGTCTTACGGAACTGTTTATGAAGCCATTACTGAGTAAGTCCCATTCTAATTCCAATCCATTTACACTGTAACTTATTTCATATCGTGTTTTAATCAATGTTATAGTTTGCTGATGCTGCATTTTCTAAAGGTGAAGCTGTATAACTTTGTTTGCAACTTAGTGTATATCTTATCCCCGATTAAGACCTATAAGTTTAATCATTAGATAAGATAACAAATTAGATTGGCTAACATTGGGTAAGTGTTTGATTATTAAGAGAGAGAGAGGTCATGGCGTTTATCATAAGTTTGGCGTGACAAACAGGGAATTGTTAAATACGTAGTATCTTTTATTCGAGTTGCATCATATAATAAGGTAGTCATTTATTGCTATTGAAAGGCAGTCATATAATAAGGTAGTCATTTATGGCTATTAACATGATTGCTTTTAGTCATTTAGACTTGTTTGTTGCGGTCATTTTCAAGCCAGCTTCTTAATTTAGTTAGAAAATGATTGCTTTTACAGTTCTATGCTAAGAAAATAAATTTTTAACATTTAAAATTAATAATTTGTACTCCGTATTTCATTACCAAAGTGCTTGTGTCCCAATGGTATCCCTTGTTGTGAGAGAAGCTCCTCAAAAACAGATATAATATGGTAATATTAATGCAATGGTCATCACCTCAATTGTTCTTAGAGAAAGTAAAGCGAAAGAAGAAAGTAGAATATAATAGGGGTTTGGGACAAGTATAAGACATAAACTTTGAAAGGAAACAGAAAGCGGATGGAACAAAAAGCGTAAACCCCTGTTTTAATGTTTTAAGTTAATGAGTTTGTCTCAATACAAACAAGTAGGGTTGGATCAGTTGGTAAACCCCTTGCCTCTCAATCGAGAGGTCAGGGGTTCGATCCTTACTCCCTACAAAAGGCCGGAGGTCCTTTCTACATTTGGTAGAAGTGGAAGCAGCCTCTTTACCTTAGGTAGGGGTAAGGCTGTCTACATCTTAACCTCCCCCATACACCGGAAACGGTATTGGGTACCCATAACCCGTTGAAGATGGCATTGTTGTCTCAATACAAGTGGGTTGTCCTTTTACTGATATATCAATGTCACACTGGCATTTAATTTGATTGAAGTAATATTGAAGGTTTCAGTATCCAAGTGGATTGGGTTGAATCTCATCTTTAATGCCGAAAGCACACTTTTTGACTGTTGACCTTATATTCTTCCATATCATAGATAAGTAATTAATCATGTCATTTAGTTAACGGTATTCTAATGTTGAATCTATGAGATACATAAAAGTACCGTGGAAGCTGTGTTTCACGCTTTTTCAGGTTCCTGTGTTTTAAAGCCTTTGCTAGTACTCATCCTTAGAACATAAGACCTTACTTAATCATTTGTGTGGCTCATGCATAGTGGTGACTGCTTATCAAGTAATAATAACTAAATGCTTATCAATGAGTGACTGTCATGTTTTGCTCTTATCTTTTGTGCTTAAGCCAGACAGCCAATGATATGGCAAGTGGTTTGTATAGTATAAGAGAAGAATCATCATATTGATTTGTATATTCATAACTCAATGCACTGACATTTTTATGAACTGGCCCTCTCAGTGTAAGAGGGTATATTCCAGTTACTTCCATCAACACATTTATTCACCTTGACTAGCAAAAGAAAATCAGTAGGTTAGATAGTTACATAGAGCATAGGAAGCTTTAGAGACGAGGTGCATAAATTTCATTTTGCTAAAATATTGAAGTAAGTTTTTTTTTTTTTCCAAACTGGTCCAAGTATACTTTTACCTCACTGTAAAAGGATATTAAAATGATGATTTTATCTGACCACAACAAGGTGGGAAGCTTCCTAGTTGAGCGATATGTTGTGAGTGTCAGATCACATGATAGCGATAAATACATTACAGTAATCAACTTGGAAAGGCTTTTTGTTGGTATTTTAACATGCTCAATTGAGTACTGTTACTCAGGCTAACGTAAACTCTATAAGATCAGATGTGCTATTGTGCAATTTCTGCTAGAGTAGGTTAGGCTACGGACACATGATACTTTTTTGATATAGAAGAGATATATGGAGCCTAAAGATGAGCAAGTCACTAGGTCAAGTGCTGATCCTATGCCAACTTTATGCATTAAATCCTTTCACTTAATTTTGTTTAAGAGTATGACATAGTTTTTTGTTTGCATCCTTAGAACATAAGACCTTACTTAATCATTTGTGTGGCTCATGCATAGTGGTGACTGCTTATCAAGTAATAATAACTAAATGCTTATCAATGAGTGACTGTCATGTTTTGCTCTTATCTTTTGTGCTTAAGCCAGACAGCCAATGATATGGCAAGTGGTTTGTATAGTATACGAGAAGAATCATCATATTGATTTGTATATTCATAACTCCAATGCACTGACATTTTTATGAACTGGCCCCTCTCAGTGTAAGAGGGTATATTCCAGTTACTTCCATCAACACATTTATTCACCTTGACTAGCAAAAGAAAATCAGTAGGTTAGATAGTTACATAGAGCATGGAAGCTTTAGAAACGAGGTGCATAAATTTCATATTGCTAGAATATTGAAGTGAAGGTTTTTTTATTTACAAACTGGTTGAAGTATACTTTTACCTCACTGTAAAAGGATATTAAATGATGATTTTATCTGACCACAACAAGGTGGGAAGCTTGCTAGTTGAGCGATAAAAGATATAGCTGCTATGTTGTTAGTGTCAGATCACATGATAGCGATAAATACATTACAGTAATCAACTTGGAAAGGCTTTTTTGTTGGTATTTTTAACATGCTCAATTGAGTACTGTTACTCAGGCTAACGTAAACTCTATAAGATCAGATGTGCTATTGTGCAATTTCTGCTAGAGTAGGTTAGGCTACGGACACATGATACTTTTTTGATATAGAAGAGATATATGGAGCCTAAAGATGAGCAAGTCACTAGGTCAAGTGCTGATCCTATGCCAACTTTATGCATTAAATCCTTTCACTTAATTTTGTTTAAGAGTATGACATAGTTTTTGTTTGCAGACATGGGTATTTTTTTGCTGTTAAAGAGGTTTCTTTGCATGATGAAGGAAGCAAAGGAAAACAAAGCATTGTTCAACTTGAACAGGTATTCATAAGTTGGTTTTTCTTCTAATTAGACGTATATCTTCGATCATGAGTTATCGCATTTACTAATTTCTTCTTGTTTTATGTTTCAGGAAATTTCTTTACTAAGCCAATTCCAACACGAGAACATAGTTCGGTATCTTGGGACTGATACGGTAGGCATTCTTTTCTAAGATTTTTTTCTTAACTTTGGAGCAGAACAGATTTTCATTTTGAGAGATGCGTAAAAATGCCATCATCTAGATACGAGGGATAAGGCTTCAAGAAGTTATAAGTTTAGAAAATGTAACATACGTAAGTGTGATAGATCTTGTATATCATCCTGCTGTCATCTTACTTGGGGCCGAGCATTAGTAAATGTATAATGATTATGGTCAAAAGCCAGTTTCATCTTTTTGAAAGTAGACGTTACTAATCTTTGATATGTGTTAACTGTTGTTTATTAACTGGTGTTTCAGAGTGATGGCAAACTATACATTTTCCTTGAGCTTGTAACTAAAGGTTCGCTAGCAAATCTTTATCGTAAGTATCACCTAGGAGATTCCCAAGTTTCTGCTTACACCAGACAGATTTTGAGTGGTCTGAACTACCTCCATGAGCGAAATGTCGTTCATAGGTACAAGCTGTTACGCCTAGTTAAATCTTGGTAATCGTCGTCAGTCTATTAGTTTTCTCCCAATCTAAGCATTTAATATATCTTCTAGGGATATCAAATGTGCTAACATATTGGTTGATGTAAGTGGATCTGTGAAGCTTGCAGATTTCGGGTTGGCAAAGGTAAAGATGGGACATTGTTTTCTTCCTTTGTCCAACTGATTATTGTCTTCTATGTTGATTATATGTAACATTGTTTTTCAACACAGGCAACCAAATTGAACGACATTAAATCTTGCAAAGGGACTCCATATTGGATGGCGCCAGAGGTTTTTCTAATCTTCTGAATTCTAATAGTAGTCTTTCTCATAACTTATCATAAGCCATGGTCTATAATCACTAATATTGCATTGTCACAGGTTGTTAATCGAAAGAATAACGGGTATGGACTTGCAGCTGATATATGGAGCCTCGGTTGCACTGTGTTGGAGATGTTAACAAGAAATATTCCTTACTCCCACTTGGAAGGGGTATGTTGCTGACTTTTGTCATTGAACCATTAAAATAAAATAAAATAAAAAATAAATAAATAAATAAAACCGCCTTGAATCTTTCAAGAAGTTTTGGGCTAAGTAGATGTAATATAGGTTTGCATAGGGTAACAAGTCATTTTTAGTTAGGGTTGAAAGGGTCGAGTTGAGTTGTAGTGACCTACAAACAATTTTTGATCAGTTACTATAAACAAATAAAGGGTTCATTATGATCATAAAACATATGGTTACAATGATAATCTACATCTTTTTAAGTAAAATAATAAGGACTTTGGAGGTTGTATTCATTGAAAAATAGACTTTGGATGATGGTCCACCTGTTTGACCCATTGCCTTTTAGCTGAATTTTTTGATTTGACCCATTTCAGATAAAACACAACCCAAATCGACCGCTGATTAGTAAATGGTTGTAATCGCCACCTATTGACACGTGTACAAGGCCCTTGTTTTGTCCATAACAGCCCCTTTATTTGTTTCCGATTGCACATACTGCTTATAAAGATCAAATTCTTTCATCTTTGCTTGATAGTTAAAAGATATTAATTGTTTAGTTTGATATTGTTTATAATCAGGATGGGTTATATTGTGCTAACGAGAATATAATGTTGTATGACAGATGCAAGCATTGTTTAGAATAGGCAGGGGTGAACCCCCTCCTATTCCCGAGACATTATCTGCAGAAGCCCAGGATTTCATCGTCAAATGCTTACAAGTTAACCAAAATGATCGACCAACTGCCGCTCAACTTTTAATGCACCCGTTTGTCAAGAACCGTTATCTATAATCCAAAACCATCCCTCTCACGCTATGGTGCCATTTGTTCATAACAACTACAATTAAGCTTCTAACAGTTATAATACTTGGCAAGTTCGTCTCTAAGTGCTTGTTTCGCAACTAGATGCATACATTCATGAAGAATTGCAAAAGATGAAAAGAAAATGAAAAAAAACACTTTTGCAGGACTAAAAGAGCACAAATTCTTTGTAAGAGTGATAAGATGTGATTGAACATCTTCAGATGTAACAGTTGATTTATGAACGAGCACAAGAAGATCATGGAATTGGAGGCAAGATTCTTTTTAGGTTGTAGTTAGGTGAGAACTATGAATACGCGTGTTGCTACTCTAGTGAGAATTGATACTTGCAAAGATGTCAAATTTGGTTTGTGATTCCTACTGGTCTTATTTGCAGAGGTGTTAGAAAATGTATGTTGTAGGTTAGAAACTGTAAATGTCTGTGTTTCTAGATTGGGGTTGTATATAAGTTTGTGTATTCTTTATTGCAGTTAAAATTTGTGCATTCTTTAGATAATCAAAGTTTGAGGTAAAACTGTACAAGTTGACCATGTATTAAGGCTTCATGTTAAAGTACGAAGTTTGACATTAGAAAGTTTAAATGTGTGTATCTACATTACAAATAACCAACCAATTGGGATTATAAACCTGTAAAGAATAACACCTTGAAGATATTAGATACCAATCTTGCCAAGAAAAAAGAACTTGAAACTTTGACACAACACTATGTTGTGTGACACAATCAACAAGTCTACAAACAACATGTTTTTGTTGAATAGTGATCGACTTAAAGCCCACAACCGAACTTAAGCCAACTAAACTAATCTAGTTTACTTTCTAATAGTTTCATTTTCACAATTCACTTTCTAAAAGTTATCTTCTGTTAAGACATAGAGAACCTTTCACAAAAGCTAATGATTTGCATACTCCTCTATTTTATTTGCACACTTCATATTTTGTTATAAAGACTTGTACATTTATTATATATTGCTTCTCCAGTTTGTACACTAGAGTGTGCAAATAAAATAATTGAATGTGTAAACCAATTGATTTGCACACTCAAAATGTTTATGTCATGACATTTATATCGCTACATCACTTAGTGGAGTGTGCAAATCACCTCCCATTTTAATTAAAACATACTCATTTGAGAAACGTCCTACATAATCTGTTACCAAGGATACTTCTTTTAATTAAAATGATGAAATTTAACGATGCAAGTTATTCGACTAGGCGTAATAAGAGGTTCATCCGCGCGTGGTCTTTCCTTTTTCCATCCCTTCATGTGTTGCAGTTCAGGAGTGAACAACATGAGTGATAGTCTGGTAGCTAAGTGAAAAATGATCGAGTTTTAAGTTTTCAGAATAACGCACACCATATACCGTTTAATACTACTGAAAAGTTTTATTTTAGCATTAAGCTCAAAATCAAACATTATCATAAAAACTCTTGGTTCCTGTACTAAATTCTTTTTGCAAGTCATCAATTTTAGTCACAAACATTTTTTTTTCTTCTTCAAAACGTTTTACTTTTTCCTTTATTTGAAAGCACATTTTTGATATCACCAAAATCTTTGGTTTGATTTGCTAAAATCTTTTCCAATTTAGCAATCTTATTCACAAACACACATTTCTCATTTTCAAAAAGTTTCACTTTCTCTCCTATTTCCGGCTGCCCACAATGGCCGGTCGATCATGTGAGTCACTCTAGGTCATCACCATTGCAGGATGTGGGTCTTCAAAGGTCGTTCGGCCCCAAAAGTCACGAAGGGGTCGTGGTTTCGACCTTCAATTTGTGTTGTGTTGTGTGTGTGTTTAATTAATTAAAATATATTTTCGTGGTATATGTTTTTTGTAGTGCAAGTCGCTTTACCATGCTAAAAAGTCGCATGTACATCTTCGAAGAGAGAAAAACAACTTAGTCGTCTTTTTATGAAAACATAAACTTAAAGGACCAATTATATAAAAAGAGTATCATCTTCATCTATCTCCATCTATTTCAACAAAAACGTTATCTGTTGTCTCAGTTTTTTAACAAGAAACAAGTGTGTGTGTTTTACACCTTGACTGTGTGTATTGCAAAAAAACAACAATGTCATCAATGTCGTTATCATTTCTACAAAGTGCAGCAGCCAATCTTAATCAAACTAAGCTCTTCGTTCAATCTCCGTTGCCGTTAACTAACGGGAGAAAAACCTCGTTGGTTGTAACTGCTGCTGCTAGGACTAGGCAAGATAACAGGCAAGCGCGTCATGCTCGTATCCGTAAGAAGGTTGATTTTTTCTACCCCGTTATTACTTTATACATTTTTTGTCCTGATTTTATAAGTAATTAGGGGGTTTTACCCTCCTAAGCAAGGTCTCAAGTTAGTCTTGTCTAGGGCGATAGGGGTTTCCTCCGGCGTGCGTAAAGGGAAGGGTGCCATTGCCTTCTGGGCTGGACCAACCCGGTTGTGTGGGCTCGTTACGCCTTCTGGGGCTAGGGGCCATGTAGCCACAATTGATGAAAGTATGTTCTTAATTGGTAACCAAGTTTATAATTGTCTCACTTAATTTAAACCACTACAGTTTCAAGTTGCTAATTGTGTATATAATATACTTAAACATGCTACGGGGTTTGAACCCAACGCTACACACAGCTCAAACCGGCTAAATCCCTCCCTTTTTAGCATGTTGGCATAGCCACTTTAGGGTTGTTTGCACCTAGCAGACGTCACACGTTTTATGATGATAGTCATGAGCCTTTGCCACAAGGGCACCCCTGAGTGGTTATTTTACCAAGTATAAGTTTTGGAAAATATCTAAAGCTTTTAGTGTCCCTATCTGTTTATTGTTTTTTGCGCTATATTTACTAACTTAGCCGGTTGTTACTAAACGGGTTGGAAATATTATGATTACCAAACCGGGCCAAAGGAGATGGAACAGTGAAACTTGGATATAGTTTATGGCATTTGAACATTGTACTATTTGGTTTTTGTGCAAATGTCAGCTTGCAACTTTTCACTTTCTGTGCAAATGGTAAAAGTATTCCAACTGAACCTGTAAAGAATTATCGTTTTTCAAACAATTTGTTGACAGGTTTGAAACAAGTAGACCTTATCTTCGAGCCGTGAATAGCTTTTTACAGGATTGAGTGAATAAATGGTGGATTTTAGTTACAAGCTGAAGTTTGATCTATATCACTTGCTGTGTGGTAGTTTATGAATCATGTCATTCACAACTATTGTGAAATTTCTCACATTCTTTTATTATAGGTGGAAGGGACACCAGAGAGACCAAGATTGTGTGTTTTCCGCTCCAACAAGCATATGTATGTCCAGGTGATTGACGATACTAAAATGCATACTCTTGCATCAGCTTCAACTATGCAGAAACCGCTCTCTGAGGAATTTGATTTCACCTCCGGTCCCACTATTGTAAGTAGCATTTTCAACAAAACTTACTACACAATAAGCAATTACACATAGAAGTCGCTAGAAGATTTTACATATGCATAGAGTATGCCTCTTGAATGATGCAACATATTAACACCTATAGTTAAACTTATGCTTAAAACTATCATTGTTATGGTTCAGCACCTAAAAATATACTGTTCAGCAATTTTTTAGGGTGTGCAAATGACCGATTGTTGAGAATGCCTGCAGTATTAGTTTGTTCTTGCTACTAGACAGAGAATGGAAATTAGCAATATCAATAATAGGCTTATGGAAAGGTAACTAAGTATGTATATCGTCTTATTAAGATATGGCCTATGTATGTGTGTGTTCCTGTCTGTATACTACCGAAAAATATTGTTGCTTGATTTTAGAGAATCAGATGTTAATGTTGAGTTTTGGGTTTCAGGATGTTGCTAAGAAAATTGGGGAAGCGATTGCAAAGTCGTGCATCGAGAAAGGGATCACAGCTGTAGCCTTCGATAGAGGTGGTTATCCTTATCATGGACGTATTCAAGCACTTGCTGATGCAGCTCGAGAACATGGTCTTCAATTCTAGTTTTCTGGTCAATCTTTTTTTGTTGTATGTCAAGCTTGAATCTTTTTTGTCGTTTATATGTATCTCCCAAGAAGATTTGTTGTTGAAATATGCCAAAGCTGCATATATTTGTTAGTATTAAATTAAATGGTTAATTAACTGGCGTTTTGTTTAAATTTAACCCATGACTTGATCGAATTGAGTTCTCTTTTATCTCTACTGGTCAGACAAGTCAAGTTAAAAAGGAAATGTGTCAAGTGGGTCGAACGTGTCAAAACATATATATTTAAATAAAACATCCTATGTATACGATTCTATTAAGAATACAGGATTTATCAGTGAACTAACATAGTTTTTGTGATCATATTTAACACTGTTAAGTGTTTTAAAAATAGAGTAAATTACATGGTTGGTCCCTGTGGTTTGTCCAAAATAACAACTTTCGTCCCTCGAAGTTTAAAGTTGCCCTGGTAGTCCCTAAGTATGTAAACAAATAACACACCTGGTCCAAACGTTAAAAACTCAGACCACGTGGCAAAGATGGGGGGTATTTTCGTCTTTCCATGTTCTACCTATACATTTGACTTTTGACCAAGTACATATACTAATTATTTACTCCCTATTTAATAAAAACCCACCTCCATCAATTATTTCATCTTCTAACACAACTGCACCAAAACTAAAAGCATCCGTTTTCTCACTAGCACGACCCGTTAACAAGTACTCGGGTGCTAAGTACCCCATGGTCCCGGCTGCCACCGTGGCGTGAACCCACGGAAGAACCAGTTTCGACTCAAAAAGTGCTTTATCAAGTGACCCATTTGGCATCAAGTCATAAACCAACAATATCTCACCTTTTTCATGACACCAACCTTGTAATCTCACAAGATTCCGATGTCTAAGCGTCCCAATAATTGACAACTCCGATAAAACTCATCCATACATTGACCACCACTATGACTACACCTCTTTCTGCAACCACCTCACCCAATCCAACAACACGCCTTGTAAAGGTCCCAAATGTAAATGACCTCTTCTTGTTGGTCTTCCGGGTTGAGGATGATGATTAGGTGGAATGATTGTTGTTGTAAGGTTACACTTAGGACACATACTAGGCCCATTAGTGGGACGAATCTTGTGTGAGTAAACTTGTTTCCAAGTATCCAATCTATAACAGGGGTGCACCCATTCTTCTTGTAAACTAGGGTTCATGTTGTTTGTTTCCATATTCCAATTGACTGCTATGTGAGTTAATTAATGGTGGGACGGATCTGTGGTTGTGGCGTTGGGGTTTTCAAAATTAGGGTTAGAGTTTGTCCAATGGTTAATCAGATGATATTTGTGTGTGTGTGTGTGTGTGTTTTTGTGAGAACAGGGTGAGAGGGAAACAAAAAGATGGGTATTAATTAGTATATGTACTTGGTCAAAAGTCAAATGTATAGGTAGAACATGGAAAGACAAAAATACCCCCCATCTTTGCCACGTGGTCTGAGTTTTTAACGTTTGGACCAGGTGTGTTATTTGTTTACATACTTAGGGACTGCCAGTGCAACTTTAAACTTCGAGGGACGAAAGTTGTTATTTTGGACAAACCACAGGGACCAACCATGTAATTTACTCTTAAAAATATTATATAAGTTTGGACCCCAGGTGTTTTGCTCAACCCAACCTGTACCAGTAAGTTACCCATATGACCCAAATCTCCATAGACATGTTACAGCGGCTCTAAATAAGAAGTGGACATGAGAGACATTTGTTTGGTAAAGGAGGATAATACCTCCCGCAAACTTTTATATATGAAAAACTCCATCCCAAGACAGGCCTCGAGTGGTAATCAACCAAGACAGGCGTCGAGAGGTAATCAACTAAGCAGGTATGGACTTGTAAACCGCATGTCATCAGTGATTCTATCCACCCACCTAAATTTGACTCGTTTCCAAGCAGCAAGCTACACACTAGCTATTCCACAATGACTGAATAGATGTTTTTATATATTTTTTATTTGTATTTTTTTTTAAAAGCATGTGTAATACATACATTCTCACAAACCACAAGAATCTCACTTTCCAGAATCTCAAAATTCAGTAAGCTTATAAGCCGATTTTGTGGGGTTTGTAAAACATGAGCTTATTCATTTTTCAAAATTTAGATAACCTTATATTATTGATCATCAAATAAGCCAAAATAAATGGTTTGGAGAAATGTTTTGGAAACCAATTGCATAAATGGCATATACAGCTGATGTTTATTTATCAATTGAAACTAATCTTTCTTTTCTTTAATCAATCAACTATTTTCATTGAACATACTATGACGATAGACTATTCAAAACGTGTTTTATAACACGGGTGACTTCAAATCTACATTATCTCCAGAGATGATAAAGTTATGTAGAGAAATACTAGTTAAAAGCATTGGATTAAAGATGCTACAAACATAATTTTCAGAGTTTAAAATCCTAAGATGTGATGTACATCCTGAAACCACGTTCCCCATCACCCAAAAATTGACAATAACAATATGAAATCAAAAATGAGTTGTCTAGCAGCAAAGGGTCGATCACACCGCGATTATCTTCATGTTATTTTAAATAAATAAAAATAAAAAAAGAACAATTAATTGCTGCATTTCCTTGAATACAGGATGATTCTAACATCAACCAACTTTCACCAATGAGCAAAACATCAAAGAAGCTGCTACCAAATACAAATGCAAAGGAAAATAAGCAAACATCAATGACAAATCCATGGTAGTCAACCATGATCCATACTTCTTTCCTTTGATTAAATTAGTTAATATTTGTGAATAAATACAGGTTACAGTCTACAACTCTACATTCTATTGCTCATGTAAACTGATGCATACATAACCCAAGCCAATAGAAGCTCAGATGTGTAAACGAATTTGACTTTATATCAAATTGAATAACCTAAATTCTATATAAACAAAATTTAACATATCACAAATCTTTCTTCCTAATACCTGTTGGAACACCGTAGCATACTGGAGCAGCTCCAATTAGAAATGGTAGTGCACAAGCTTGGCGGGCATTTCCCATAAAAGACCCAACTTTTGGTCTGTGTTTACAACCAAATGTACAAGAATTAATTTCACTAACTTCAACGGATTTAGTTTTTGTTATTTTCTTCTTCCCTTTTCCTTTGCCCTCATCTATGTTTAGTTCCTTAAACTTATCTGCAATTTCAGTGCATTGAGCACAATCAAGTGATGAGGTAGATCTTGCTGTTATCCATGCATCAAGCATCGCCTTGCCAAACCGATCAATATCTTTGTCTGTTACATCCCATAGATTGGCAATAATGACAGGTGAACCTGCAAACAGATAGTGTATTGGAGCACCTTTTGGCGTGTATGATCCATTCAAATATAAAGATCCACTACTGCAGCCCATAAGAAAGGTAGCAGCACAACCATCCAGTTTTTGAATCTCACCACCCGGAATATATTGTACCCCTAAATCACCATAAATACATAAAAAAGAGAAAAAAGTTACAATTACGATATATATATGCATTTACAGATAATAACACTCTACCCAATATAGCTTAACCTCATTTAAGAATGTCTGCAAGTCCTACATGTTTTATAATGTCTATATAAATAGAAAAGTTAAAGCCTGCATACCACTTCCATGGCCAAGGTAGATGAAAAGGTCATGGTTTTTCAAGGCCATGCTGAGTTCATCCACTGTAGGTGAGGTCCCACTAGTCCCCTGCATAGTGATTTTACATGTAATATTATATAACACCAAATGATTTTAATAGTTAAAATACATGTATCTAGTTAATGTTATAAGAAAAAAACTAGCAAGACAAGTCAAGTACTATAACATATTCAAGTCACACAAGACAAATACAAATAGTTATTTTTTCACAATGGGAATGCTTAAGTAGAAAACACTTACTTGTAAGTTTTGATCTTTGAACCAAGCCCCAAATTCGGCTTCTGTCTCGCTAAGATCTCCACCTGGATTCAGCAAATAGTAGGCATCCAGTGGATCAATCATAGGGAAGACTGCAGAATCTTTGCCAACCTTGTCTTGGATATGACAGCATCTATCGTATGTGCATGAGATGCTCGCGACGGAAGGCATGCGATAAACCTCCTGTTTTTTTAATAGTGGCATGCTCTCCCACGGTAGCATCTGCAGGACCAACAGCAAGAAAAGACGCTTAATTTAAGATATATATGATGACATTCAAAAAAAAAAAGTTCAGCAGAGCCTAAAGAACAAAAATAATATCTTTATAGGTTTTGTTCTAGCTGTTTTTAAAAAATCACAAAGTAGAGGTGGCAATCTGGTCCAATTGTCTAAATATAGGTCAAGTTGAGTTATTTTTATACTTCAAAAAGGTCAAACGAGTAAAATTTGAAGCTGAGCCAGTATGAAAACAGATTAAATGGTTGGCCAGATCAAACTTGCTGAAACTAGCCCAAAGCGTATTTAAATAACCTCCTACATCATTTACTTAAACTAGTTTATTGATCCAGATTTTATTAATAAATACAGTTCTACAAATATAAAAAAAATTGACAAAAAGGGTGTTGCAGGCCAGCCCAAAGTGTTATACTCATTACCAACCACCCCATTTGCCTCTAAAGAAGCAGCATTAAGTCATCCACAAACTAACCACATAACTGAAACTACGTACAAAAAGATTTTATTGCAGCAAATTTATGGGGACTGCGCCCAGAGAGAACATGATTACCTGGATGTCAAAGTCAGGCACCAATATGACAGGTTCTCTATCTGCAAGATCTTCATCTCCAATTTCTTGTATTGCATTTGTTAAGAAATCAGAAACTAAAGAGGATAAACTTCTAGAATTCTCCCCAGGACTTGTATCATTATCACATTGTTTTCCACCAATGTAGCATCCTTTCTTTAGAATTAACTCTGATAGGCATTCTTTTTGTTGAGACGAAGCACCACTAATCACAGATCTGAGAATGCTCTCAGTTACGTTAACTTTGCACTTGGATTTAAGATCCTTGATTAGTTTCTTGGTTACAGAATCAAGGTGCTTGCAGTTTAACAATCCACCCAAAAGCAGGTATTTCCAAGGGCCAAACCATAAATCTTCCATATCCCTGAGAAAAAGTAAGATCCCAGGCATTAACATTGCATGTAAAACAGAGGTCAGATAGTTCAAACAAAAGTGAGCATCAACAAATGTTTATTATGATTCGTTCAGATACAAAAATTATACTATATGATTTAAGAAGTGGTAAAATTGGCTGGTAGGAGCAGGTTGCTTAAGTACAGGTCAAATGAGCCATGTCAGGTTGACCCACAAATCTTTTTGTCTTTTTTTATATCTATATTATGAAAGCATTAAATACAATTAACCTAACTAAATTTACAAAAAAATCATATGAGTAACGATTTATGGACTGTATATGTATTAAAAATACGCTTTGGGCGACTTTAAGCAATTGGACCAGTATGGGATATGCTACAGCCCAAACTGACCCATTTCTGAGTAAATGTGTTTAATTGTGTTCACAAGCAATAAAGGTAGCAGAACATACCTCAGAAGATCACCAAGACATTGATCAAGTTTTTTCCTATGATTCCACCATAGTGACCTGTTTTCTTTAGTATCCTCCAAAGTATGTCCTGATGTAGATGCATAATTTTGCTCCAAAATCCTTCTAAACAGCGGTGCAACTTCATCAATAATAGTGTGGTCCCATGGACAATGCCATGATTTGTCACAACTTGATAAGATACAAGAACTTGAATCTTCGTCATCTTTTAAACTTCCTAAAGGTATTAAGAGCACACATCAGATAAGATCAAACGCACATGAAAATAGAACTGTTAACCAATATAGTTACCTGCTAATACTGAATCAAGAGGCAGAGCAATGACAATAGGTGCATTATCTGAATTTAAACGAGAAAACATTATCCATGCATGAGCGGAATATTCGTATGGCAATAACGCTCTTAAAAAGCGAGCATAAGTATCTCCAAGAACGCTGATACAGACAATCGTGGCACAAGGAAGATCATGAAAAAACTTTATAATGAATTCTTCAAGATCCATAACTGATTCAGGTGCCAGCCTGCAGAGGAGAAGGGGTGATTAAAAACAAGGTCTGATTATGTGCTCCGCACTGTCATAATTATCCGTAAAGATGTGTGACACATACCTATGCAAACTGAGAGGAGTTGAGTTGGTAACACTAGATCCCTGGATACAAAATAAAAAAGGTGACACAGTTAAATAATAGATATAATCATATAATCATTAATAGATATAATCATATAATCATTGATTCCTTTAATTTTCAGTTATATATTACACATATATAAACACATAAAGTGAGCGAAACTTATGACCAGTTATACTTGATAGAAAGCTAGCTTAACTAGAAGAGTAAACAAAATTCATGACTAAATATAGGGCATAGTGCAACTACACCATAGATAGCTAACATCAATATATAGCATAAAATAAGGGAATTTGATAATAATAGCCAATAAAATTAATGTTTATACAAAAATAGACATCCATCCCGCAAATTCTCAAACAAAATGATTGTTAAAAAATCAAAAAGAACATTGAATGACAGCTTATTTCGATACTTTTTCAAAAGTTAAAACTAAAAACCCATATATATTTATGGCTATCTTGATCATTTCCCCATTAAACAATGCACACCAACACATGAACATTTATTTACATGTGTTTAAAAACATGATAAGGATTTTGATAAAAATACGTACATCAACATCCATTGTGTTCGGATCTGTAGGTTTCCCAAGATGAGAAAACAACTGATAATTAAGATGAGTTCCAAGCGACGCTTGATGAAAATACGACGCCCACTGACTTTCACATAGAGCTTTACTTGCAAACAGCATAGAGAACTCTTTGTTTGAGGGAGATAGTGTATATAAAACACAAAGCAAACGTGACACCTGTGACATGGTCATCTCCAATGGTCAAAATTAAACACAACACTCAATTCCGATAAGAAAAACTCTCTGAATTTTAATATATCAATAGAAGAGATGCATATACTGGGTGTTTGAAACTGTTTTTACCTTTTGAAAGAGTTCGGGAACTTCACGGCAGAGTATGAAAGAAAGCTTTAATCCAGACAAAACTGTTGGCATGGGAATGAATGACAAGTCGCAACAATCGCTCCTAGAAAAGTTACATAGCAAAAGAGATGATACATTATTAGAATCAAAAGGTGGGTGAAGATATTCATATACAAACTGATTGATCATTAATGTATAACAAAAAGCTTGTTTGAAAAATCGAATTAGGAAGAAAATAATATTCAAAGAACTACCAGAAAAATATCTGATCTTGTCTATGAGAACATAGCTTAAAAATGATATACATATCAAATTTAAGTGCATTTTTAAACTTAACAAAATATAACGCATAAAATATGATTACAAAACAGTAATATCACTATTATGTCAGTAATCATCTAAATCTGTGGGTAAGACAATTTTAAAGGTTGCATATACCACATATACACTTCAGAAGTATTCCACCTGTTTGCCTTTTTCAGACCACTTGACCCACTGTTTAACTAGTGTTTCTTATTTGACCCAGTTGGTTCTTTTGAGATTATTAATTAACCCAAATCAACCAACTCTTTAGTAACATGGTCAAAATCGCCACCTTTGGTAACCTCTCTTACAGACTAAATTAGGGTAGCAGATACAATTAATGAGATTTTATTACAAAAATGACTTACAGACTATACATGCTATTTAAAAGTAGGATATGCGAGATCATTGGCAAAGAATCTAAGAGAGTGATGTTATCAAACTTTGGTTATATAGCTGTCATGTATAGCTTATGAGCATATAGCCATTTCCTTCCCGTGTGTGATATTTGCAAAGCGTGTATACGTAGACATAGATAGGCTTAAAAACACGGCATGAACAATTGATTAATACGAGTAATACCTTGTACCCTTGTCAAATGAGCTTCTTAATGAAAACCAGCATATGCTGTACAGTAATGATGCATGCTCAACTGCAAAGACATCTCCAGTTACATTCTTCTCGATTAACTCAGCCAGAAAAGCAAATGAAAGTGAGAAACGTGATGGGCGAAACGTGCTCCTGCTGACTAGAACAGATATGCTCTCCAAAAATACATTATGTGCTCTCTGAGTTTCCTCGTCCCCCTTAAGCATTTTCCTAACAATACAAATGGTCAGCTATTACTAATCATAGATACCATGCCTTACTGAAGCTGCAACTAATATTGAACATTTTAATGAATAAACTGTGGGTTTATAGTGCCAAAAACAAAAAGCACAGGATTCAAAAAGATATGCAAAACAACTTCATAACCTGGCAAAATTTTCATTGACTTGTAAAAGGTGGCAATATGGGCAGGTTGGATAACAAGTCAAACTTGGTTTGGATAAAAAAGGATGTAAATACATACTGGACAAGTCAGACAGGATTTGGATAAACCAGGTTGTGCGAAGACATTTTGTCCAAAATTGGTAGATTATTCTTTTAACAGTCTACACATGTTTTTAAGAAAAAAATATGCAACATGGCGTATCAAGTATGTTTTCCATATATATTAGAGTTAATTACATAAATCGTCCTTGTGGTTTGGTCAAAATTACGGATCTTGTCCCTATACTTTTTTTTCAGTGCGTTTCGTCCCTGTGGTTTACAAATTTTACGGATTTTGTCCCTGATCTGACCCAGTTCGTTAAGTGTTTTGAGCTGTTAGTCCTTCGTTAGTGCAGTCCGTTAAGTGTTTTGCGCTGTTAGTCCTTCGTTATAAAATTTTGCACCGGTAGTCCTTATTTTTAAAATATATTTTCCCCAATTAGTCCTCCGTTAATAATAGTTATCGCCCGATTTTTACGTTTTGACCGCTTTTATCCGTTGCGTTTGTTTTATCCGTTTCCCTCAATTTTTCGTTTTAAATCCGTTTTTACGTTTTATCCTTTTAAATCTGCTTTTATATGATTTAAATCGCTTTTTACGCTTTGTCCATTTTATCCTTTTTATCCATTTCGCCAGCTTTTGAAGTTTTTGACCGCTTTTCCGTTTTATTGTTGTTTTACGTTTTTGTCTGCTTTTCTTACATTTTGAAAAAAAATATATCAAATTTCAAAAAAATTGAATAAAAATTTCAAAAAAAATTGAACAAAATATTTTTTCAAATATTTTTAAAAAAAACGAAATTTTGAAAAAAATTCAAAAATATTTTTTTCAAATATTTTTTAAATCTTAAAAATTTCCGAAAATATTGAAAAAACCGACATATTTTTTTAAAAATATATATTTGAAAATATTTTTTTATTCAAAATTTTTTTTAAATTTTTATTCAAATTTTTTTGAAACGGACAAAACGTAAGAAAACCGATAAAACGCATTTAAAACGGACAAAACGTAAGAACAACGGACAAAACGAAAGAAAACAGACAAAACATAAGAAAACGGACAAAATTTAAGAAAACGGACAAAACGTGAGAAAATGGACAAAACCTATAAAAAGCGAAAAAACGGATGAAAACGAAAAACGGGGAAACGGATAAAAACGAACGAAACGGATAAAACGGACAAAACGGTGAAAACTATTATTAACGGAGGGACTAATTGGGAAAACTATATTTTAAAAATAAGGACTAACGGTGCAAAATTTATTAACGAATGACTAACAACGCAAAACACTTAACGGACTCGCACTAACGGCGACTAATAGCGCAAAACACTTAACGGACTGGGTCGGATCGGGACAAAATCTGTAAGATTTGTAAACCATGGGACGAAACGCACCGAAAAAGTATAGTGACAAGATCCGTAATTTGAAACCACAAGGACGATTTATGTAATTAACTCTATATATTAAGACATAAGATAAAGAAAAAAATTAAATACCTATCCCAGTAAGTAGCCTGAGCAAAAGACGTCTGCGATTGATCTCCCATTTCATTTGTATAATACTTTTCACTGATAATGACTTCATTACTCCATAAGAAAGACAATGCCAACAATCTTTATCATCACAAACACATGTAATTTCACATCCACAAGAAGTAATGCAGCCAACCTTTGACTTTTGTGTTTCCTTTTTAACAAGTGCATCATTACAAACAGAAACTACTTTTCTTTCTACAACATTTTGCGCCTCATTTTGAGCAGTTTCACTTCTTTGCTTAGAAGATCTAGTAACTCTAGAAGTCACCCTTTGCTCCTGGGGTAAAGGCTTAGCAGTTTTCTTACCTTTTTTAGTTACTTTGGGTTGAATCTCTTCCTGTTCTGTTTGATTTCCAAAATCAGAAGAAATGTTGACATCAATTCCACCAGCCAAGAGAGAATCACAGAATATTTTGTTACTTGCAGTTGTTGTTTTAGGGTGACTAACACAGTTTTTCCATTCCGTAAGTTTCAGTTTGTCTAAAGCAGACCTGTATAAGGTTTCAGCCTTTGATAATTCTTCGTACAGCTTATTACCAGTAGTGTTTTTAAAACGGCTTCGGTATAAATCACCAAGTTGTTCGTCAACTGTAACTTGTAAAACCAATTTGCACTTTAAGCAAGATATGAGACTGCTGCTATCAGCCAATGTATGTTTAGCACTTTCTAGTTCCTTTTCAGCTAGATGCCAAAGTCTTCGCTTACGATATAGCTGGGCTGCATATAGCTTTAATGGGCTGCAAAATTTTTAAAAAAATGGTTTTAATTTGGATATAAAAAAGGATGAAAATTTAATTGACTTGATAGCTGCCAGTGAAGCACAAACATGTTTAAAGAATACATGTATGGACATGAGAAGAAAATTACGCCCAAAGTGTAGTTTTAATGCATACAACCTCCTTTAACATATTATTTGAAACAGTAGATTGTTAATTAATTATATCACTTTTGTAATCATGTGTCAACCACTATTTTTCCTTAGAAACTTAAGTTCATTTTCAACCGCAGTGTTTAGTGTTTCAAGCCAACCTAATCCTACCCATTTAGCTCCTTACCAAAAAATTAGCATTTTGACCTGAGGTTGTTATGACTCACTACACAACCCGCCAGACCCGCTCATGTTTCCTGTTCTACAAGTACTTTGTGTTTGAGAAAAGAATTTCAATCATATGAATTATTACATACAAGGGAGCTGTAAGTATGTGGGTCTTAATTATGAATTAATTGGATTAATAAAAAGAAAAGAGTTAAACAAAAAAGAGAAAACAGTAAGTAAATAAATAAATAAATACAAAATGCATACCTAAAGCGGAAGAAAAACTAACTAAAAAGATTGGCAAGCCATGAAAAACAGAGATGTTCTTGCCCCATGTTAAAAGAGCTTCAGCCTCTGATCCATTTCCAATAATCTCTTGAATGGTTCCTACCTGAATAACATTTAACAAACATGTACCACGAATATTACAATTTTAAAATAGAAAAGTTTGAAGTGTGTATAAAGCTAAGAAGTTGAAAAGTTCACCTGAAGGATGCTTTCAAGGTAACATTGAAGAACATTCCATGGAGTCAAAATAAAGTCAAGTAAGTCACTTGAATCCATATCATGAGACGACCAAGCTGACGTAGCGACTGAAGGATGCATGTGGAAACTCTTAAGTTTATATCCACGTTTCTTAATGAGTTCCCCATTATCACCGAAGATATCATTATGTTGCTCTGTTGAGTATATAAATCTTTTTTGAAGAAGTTTGACACGCAAACGATGGGCTTCTTTTGCATACGATAGAGCCTATAAAACAAAAATTGCTCTTCAGCGAAGATTAAGTTTTATACAAGTAATCCACTAAGACTATAATCATTTAGGATATGAAGCCATATCTAGAAAAATTTATTACTGCCTGATATGATGTATTGTTGCTCTCCTAGGCTAGGTGTCTAGGTGAAATAAGACCATTAATTTCTTCCCCATAAGCCTATAGAGGTCCATATTAGCAACAAACATGACTATAGATCAACAAGAATTGCAAAATAGAAGAGGTCATGCATACAAGTTACCTTTTTGTTGATATTGCCATCAAGAAAACAAGTTTCAAAGTCAAACAAAAAAGCAGTATAGTGTTTATAAAGGAAGCATTTATTACATAGAAAAATAATACTTGGTTAGAAAAGCAAGGTGTCTTGGGTAAACAGAAAATCATATATGCTTAAATGCAGGAGCCCAAACTAAAGACCTGCTTTAAAATGTCTTTTATGGCACGTAATTTTTTCAAACCACATATCCAATACTTAATAGGATCTTATTGGTTCAAAAAACCTATTATTCCCCAAAACCGCCATTTGAAAAACCTTTAACTTTTTTTTCTATGTATGAGTTTCACCCCAAAACAATACTGAAGTAGATGAATGGTCAAGTGCCAAGATAGGGCAACCCTAGCTGGCAAAGGTACATGAAATTTACCCAATAAAATTCATTGGGTAGATAAAAGCATTGTTGTGATTTATTAACATTAAGAAGCTATAAAGAGATAATATATGTAGTTAACTAATTGCACAAAAAATAATTTTCATCAAACAGAACCCAAAGGGCTGCCATGATATACACCCGTTTCAATTTAATAACTGAAGTAGACAACCATTTGCTTTCTAGAGCAAACGTAACAAGCTTTATGGAACCTTAAGCTGATATAAAATATCAGGCAAACATACTCAGACAGATGAGCATAGCAAACTCAAAAGGTTCACATGAAGATCAAACAGTATCCTGTCTTCAGATTATATTTGGTGCTCAGTAAACAAGAGGGGGTTTTAAACTAAAAAGTAGGCAAAGAAGATCAAATTAAAGTTTGATCAAAGAAGATCAAATTAAACCTGCTCAAACTAGCAAAGTACAGTAATAATACCAAATTCACGATCTTCTAAATCTTAATGCCTTTAAGATTAATAATGATCAACATTGAAAAGCTTTAGTTTTCATTATTAACTAATCAATAATGAAAACAAAAGACATCCTTTAAACATTGATTCCCCATAGACTAGTTTTCAGAAGGAAAAAAAAATGACAATATAAAACCATTAGGCAAATTAGCTTTAGAGTTATAACTGGCAAGTTGGGGATATAAAAGATATAGAATTACAACCTCAATCTGAAAAGGTAACATCTATCAATAGAAGACATGAACCAAAACACACACCTCAATCATCGATCCCTTTGCAATCACTCGTTCACAGAGATCATAATAGAGATGCGCTGCCAAAAACAACGATTTGCTAGACAGAGGACCCTATAACAAGACGTGATGATGAATAAAAATATGTATAACCAATTATTGATGTAATCGCATAACTAAATTCAGCAATTTTAACCCATATACTTATAATGGGTCAATTTGTTTCATTTCCAACAGGTCAAATGGGTTAAGCTAAAAGATTTATATAAGAAAAAGCGGGTCAAATGAATTAAAACTTAGAATTCATCCAAGTTATTCAAATGCATAATCCTCAATTGTTTTTGTCAAAGAAGTTAGTTATATTGTAATAATATAGTTTTTGTAATCACGTTGAGATAAAATATTTACACAAATTGTAAATATAGTTGTTTACACATTACCCATCCCAATCCACCCGTTATGCAACATGTAATATAAACAAAGCTATAAATTCAACCAAAGGATCATACATTGCTAATAAGATCAGAAGCAGCCTGTTTGACGTCAGCAACTGTTGCAAGTTGTTGAGTAGCATGTTCATGATTGTAAAAATCAGGGGATGAAAGAGTTGAGATTACTGACAAACTCTGCCTGAATCCAACTTCTAGTGATTCTGATCTCTCCATACAACTTATCCAAAACTCCATAGACTTGGACAATTCACAATACTTTGACAATGTCATGATAAATGCATCACTGACAGGTGAAGTGCAAAGGCAATGATGAAGGCTTCTGGATTGCCAGAGAATGGTAATGCACTCCTTCAAAGGAACATCCTTATATGTAAAAAATCTGAACATCATCTCATATATGTCAGAATGATCTTCCATATAGCCCTATAATAAAAAGGACATTATAAAAACGAGGCATTGTAACAGTAAAATTCCAAAAGGATAATTAAGGCCAACAAGAAATCGAACCTTGAGGGATAGTAAATCACCAACATGATATAGCAAGGTAAGAGTATTCAAAGACGCAATACAAGTTTGTTCAGCAGATTGAGGATGTTCCTGGCTTAACCATAGCTTTAAAGCATTGCCAATATCTTGAACAAAAAGCTGTTTGCATAAAAATAGTATATAATTATATATAAGAGACTACATATAGAATAATACACATATCTGGCAAGATAAGCACCTAAGCGGGTAAGGCAAGCTGAGGTCACAAAGAATTCAAGTTGTAGAGCTCATTTTTAAGTTTGGATCAGAACGGACAACTGGAGGAGTTAGGTACGGTTCACCATCAAACAATATTTTGTGAACTTGTAATAATTAATAGATGTCTTATTTATGAATACATAAATAAAATTATAATAATAAATATCCAAAATCTCATGATGAGATGATTTACAAGGTCGTATGCACTAAAAAAGACTTTTGACGTCTTTTGACGACTTTTAACTTGTTTAACCAATTTGGTCTATTTAAAAGACTACACAGCCTTTGATCAAAAGAAAAAAAAAATACAACACATGCCAAATTAACCAATTCATAAGCAAATGGCTCAAATTGTCACCTCACAAGATATAAGAACTTAAGAATATAACATCTACAGCCCGCAAAGCCTAAATATTCACTTGTGCAAGACTTGGACGTTTATGAAGTAGTACCTTTGAGTTCGGTTCTGCCTCTTGGGTACATAATGTACGTAAGCAATACGCTTGAGCTAATAGATCACGAGCATACTCGTCCTTATTGTACAAGTCACTCTGGCTCAATAAATACATATTTCATAAGAAACATATACATTTGCTAACTTAAACAAGGTATTAGAAAAGTTACAGAAAGTTTGAACCTAAATTGAAGATAACTCACCATTATAGATATCGCTTCAGACAAATATTTGATGGAGTCATTCAGACCTTCTATTCCACGTGCTCGTGATTCTCTTGCATTTGCAATAAGAATTCTGGATTTTTGTAAAAAGCTATCTTTTGTATTGCAGGTCTCTTTTAGAAGAAGGTTTGAGATTTTCAGTTGCATTATCTTACATAATTCTGGATTAAGAGACTTAAATTCCATATAAGCTTGAAGCTCCTGAAAAAAAAAATAATAAATAAATAAAAAATAAAAAATAAAAATAAAGAGCAGTGTCTCTTATTAAATATGTCTATTAAAATAAGTTACTGTTAACACAAAACTAGTTGGAATTAAGACTTGAAAGAGCATACAACAAGTTTGTAACAAAATTTAAAGGGAGATACACATGGTTAAGGAAGGTGAGAGAAACCTGCTCTGATAAAATACAAAGAGTTTCCTTCGACATTTTCATAGAAGATGACATTAGAAAATATATGGTTGTAGCACTATGTCTAGCTTCAGGAGCCTTTATTTCTTTACATTGGATCTGCAAGCAAAGGGTGAATATAAGGTGAGGCAGTTAGACCCATATGCCTATATTAAGTCACTTTGCTTTACATTATATCTCTGAAAGAATCAAACAAGCATAAACAAAAAGTAGCTTACACTATAGCGGGCCAAATGGGTCAAAGAGGTTGAAAGTCACGCAAATGTACTTTTAATGTATAAAGCTTCTAAATCATTTTATTTAAAGTTAAATTACTAACAAATTTGAGTAATTGTTGTAATCAGAGTTGAGAAACTCATTGTTGATAAATTAAAGATAAGCTTTTCGAACACAAAGGCTGTTTACATCCATCCAACCTGACCCATCTTGCCCAGCCCAGCTGACCTTCTCATCTCAACCCCAATAGTAAATATGTCAAAAAGCATTGTTTTGTCACTCACCTTCACCCATTGTTTAACCAGAGCTACCGGGATTGGCATCTTCTCAAACAAGCTATGAGCAACAGACCATCTTTCAAGACAATTTATTAGAGTGCTAGATATCTCCTTACTACCACACTGGTGAAGTATGTCCAACAGTAAAGCACTTTTTGCACATGCTTCTGTGGCAAAAACAGTTATGGCATCCTCTGAGATTTCACTTGATGACTCATCTAAACTTGAAGCAAACATCTTGCATAAGTGTATTACACAGCACCACGCTGCTTGGCAACACAATTCGAAAGACTTTGTAGCCTACAGACAGAATGCAGCAAATGCAGCATCAGTAAAAACCCAACAACCATTGACATCTAATCGAATACCAAATATAAGTATAGTATTGGCAAAGTCATCACAGTCATTAATTTAGTTAAATACATAGCTACTCATCAAAAGTATATATTTCATTCCTTAACAACATTAAAATTTTGAAGCATGTTGTTTTATGTGCAGGTTAATCACTCCACTCATATGTATTCCAGGAGCAACACCTCAAACTGTTTCTACAAAAGTGCAGTTTAAGTTTTAACAACTCATGTAATAACTCATACCCATTTTTTGACATTTACTAAGTTTTATTCACTATGTCTTCATGATAAAGTAATGATGTCTGCAATAAAGATTTAAGCGAAAAACACAAGGAAATGTCTAGCTAAAACATATAAGATCAGAGTCATCAGACCAATATCCCAAGTAGGGGTGTCAAATGGGTTGACCCGACCCGACCTGAACCCGACCCGAACCCGATAATGCCTTATAGGGTCGGGTTTATTCGGGTCCAACTCGGCTAATCGGGTCTATCGGGTCAACCCCACCAACCCGATAGCCTTATAGGGTCGGGTTAGGGTTAATTTTTTAAATGTTATCGGGTTCGGGTTCAACCCGATAATATATATAAGCCTTACTAGTTTTGCATTCATTTTAGGCCAAACTTTCCTTTTTAAATTGTCAAAACCCTATTCCATTACGTTGTTATTTTCTTACTAGTATAATGAGAACCAAAACAACCATACTTGTAAGTTGTAAAGCTTACTGATTTTGTAATAGTTCAGATCGAAGGTTACTGATTAAATAACATATTACTACATATAGAACATGGATGCATGCAATTCACGTGGGACAAGTTAAAGCAAGTGAAAGGGCAATGTTGATAGAACCACACCAGTAGCACTGAGTTTGTGAAAGACACTGTCAAAATTTTCTCTATAAGCCATTTTATAAAACTGTTATTTATTTTATGCTCAGGTCAAGTCAACCCGATAACAACCCAACCCGATTTAACCCGACCCGTTTAGACCCGAAACCTGATAACCCGATATCTTATAGGGTCGGGTTAGGGTCAACTTTTGGGATACCAAAACCCGAATCAACCCGACCCGACCAACCCGATAACCCGACCCGATAACACCCCTAATCCCAAGAAACCATCCTATCCCAAGTGTGATTTTCTATATACATTATTAATGATCTAAGCTCTACTATGCAACGATTGGTGTAGTACCTCTCTTAATCTATCACTTTTGTACAAAACTAAACCAACATTGTGCAAAGAGGCATAGAGATGTTTCAGGCCCTTGGTTTGTAAACAATCGGTTGAAATAAGATCCTTAAGAAATTTAGTACACGCCTGCAATGAGTAAAAACGAACATTAAGTCAGTATATCCTTGGATCTCTAGATCATTTGCTTCTATCAACAACGATAGAAACAACACAGAATGTAACTGTTAAATAAGTATACAGCAATAATAAGTAATTAACCTCAGTTTTTTTCTTTGTAGCAAACGAGAGAGTAAAAGCAGCGATAGCTACAGAAAGTACAGTATAGTTGTTGTATAAATCTCCATCCTTGTCAGATGCACTGTAAACATAAGTAAAAGAAAGATGAAACTTTCTTAATGGCCAGATTGGCGAGTAGATGGCATTGGTTTGAATATTGTAGCTGTTTTTTTTATCAGAAAGGAGAAACAAAAAGTTGTAGAAAAATAATTCAACTATTCAACGTCCCGCATCGTTGACGTAGGTCTAAACCAAGATTAATTATGTTAAAGGCATTTCAAATTACCAACATCAACATGTAATTGGCTTACCTAGAAACAAGTATGAGCTGATGGAAAGCATCCTCAATATTAGGAAGCTTTATAGGATAAGAGTTGTCTTCAAACCCACAAAGTATATCTTCACGCTCGGACATCATCAGCATGGAAAGAGGCTCACACAAAAACATTAATGCGGTAAAGTAAGAAGACATATAGGTCCTCGTATCTGCAGCCATTGACATTCCATTGTCAACCTTTGAGAGTAAATAACCATGGACAGTAGTTAACCTTTGCAGCCGATTCTCCACGTCAAGTAAAAGTTTGGGGATAGAAATGTCTTTTTCAGATTTAGCCATTTTGGGGCTACGCCCTCTTGAATAATAATTCAAGTCACTCAGAGACAAAGAGATATCATAAAGTCTCATGATCAAATTAATCGCCGATAATTTGACCTATAAAATGTCTGTTATTAAAACCGAATTCTATCTAATACAGTCCATCAAAAAATGGTTACAAGCATAAGCATATATAATTACCTGAGAAAAGTCAGTTGCTAGTTTGTTGAAGTGAGTTGCAACTGCACCACAAAAATCTACAGTTGCATTTCGACATTTGTTGGCAAAATAGTCTACAAATTCCAGAAAATTTACAAGAGATGTTTCCTTAGGAAGCTGCAAAGAAGAAATAAATTATTTAACAACAAATGAAACAACTTCCAGACTCAGGCATTTAATTTTGACATCTATTACCATCAATTATAGAAGATTCACCAAAACTTGTTAGTAAAGTCCTTTGTTTGTTGGTTTGTATCTTTATTAGTCTTTCTTATTATGAAGATGTATGCCTTTCCTTGTGCCATATGTAATCTAGTTACCAAGTATTGAGGGAGAAACTGGGTTAAGGTTGTTCATGATATTTTTATTCAATTTCTGGTGGTTACTTTTAAGGGTTTTTTTGGCAAAGCTTATGGCTTCGGCGAAAAAGCCATTTCTAATGAGGTTTAGCATATAGTCCTTTTAATCTTCATAAAGCTAATAAGCACTTTGTTACAAGTGTTTGGCTAAGCCTATTGTCTTTTAATAGTAGAATAAGCTAATAAGCACGTCAAATAAGCTTAGCCAAACACCCCCTTAATTCTGTCGTTAATTTAGTAACATATTGTTTGAGATGATGTTTTTTTCCACAGGGATGTTAAGGCCATGTTCCCTTGTGTGACACTGGTACGTTGCTTATGCTGACAACAAGCAGGTTATTTATCTACCTTAGCAAACCATCAACTAAGCATATAGGTCAATATACATTGAGTATTTAATCATTACACGGAGTATAAGAATGAAACAGAAGCTTCTTATCATAGCCTAGCTTAAACTTTCAGGTACCTATGTATCTTACACTATTCACAACCAACGTCTCCTAAGGTCTCTGATGTTCTGTCTCAAGAATCCTAAAACTTTTTTCCTAACCATAGAGCATTTTGATAGCTACCCAAGATAACAATACACTGGTATGAACTATGAAGCACTTGGTGGCATCAATAACACACCAAAATATAACTTTGCACACTTAAACACTAATCTAACCCTGATGACATCCTGACAACAGTTTTTGGCATAATAATATATAACACTTAACAGTAAAAGACCAAAGTTAATGACATCATGTTTTATTAAGCAAGGAAACTGAGAAACAGATGTAGTTGAATACCCTGCATTGATGAGCCATAACATCCAACACACGAATTAGTAAATCTATACTACAAACTATTTGATCATCCGGCGGTGAAAAAAGTGAACTGCATATCCTCCGTCCAAACTGCATAAAAACAATAAATTATAAACTGAATCTAAACCTCATTTAAATATTAACTCTAAGAATAAAGCTTCACCTTGATCAGATGCGTCACAAGCATTTTGTGCAACTTCTCATATGCATCCGCATCAATAATCCTGTCATATTTACAACTCATCATTTAAATATAAAACTATGATTATAAGCAAAGATTCATTAACCAACGGTTATTTACATAAACAACAAATTCCAATATCAAACTAAGCGTTTTTAAACAGATATCGTTGCTCCGGTGTCAATGACTTCATCTCTATAGTATGCTACTAGTTACCGATAATTCAATCATAATACTAAAAGCAAGAACGTAACAAATACCTCACCCACGACTCAAGTTCATCAACCACATAGCATACTCTAAGACAAAACTAACAAATTCGATACACATAAAAACGTATACCAACACTGAACTACATAAAGTACTAACTTTAACAGACGTTTCACTGTACATATAAAATACTAAAAAAAACGAAATCATTCCATATACCTCAACCACGGCTCGACACCAAAAACCATATCAACCACATCTCCCTCATCCTCAAACCTCGCATTCGCCACGCACTTAACAATCGTCACAACAACTTCCACAATCAACATCGCTATATCCTTATCCCTATTCTCCTCCCCCAATTCCGGCACACCTCCCTTCCCCGTCCCCGAATACAGCTCTCCAATAAATCTAAGCACGTAAAGCCCTTGCGTCTTCGCCTCATCGTACTTCCCCCAATTCTCATAACAATGTATTAACCTAACGCGCTGAACCTGCACCGAGTACCGCTTACACAATAACTGCGAATTAATCGCTTCTAAGCAGCTTAAACAGAGCTTATAGGTTTCGAAGAGGTTGTTAGTGTGGTTAGGGGTAAGTCTGGGTGTTTGGTTGAGGCGTTTGGGGAGGAGTGAGAGGGATTTGGAGAGGAATGAGAGGTATTGTTTGGCGAGTGTTCGGGTTTCGGTATCGGTTTTGGGGGGGAATGGTTTGAGATAGGATTTGAAGAGAGTGTGGAGTGAGGTTAGGTCTGGTGATGATTCGAGGAGTGTCAGGAGTGACGTGGCGGTCGGATCTGCCATGAGTGTGAGTGTGTGTGTGTGTGTTTTTAGTGTGTGAGTGTGTGTTTGAGTGTGTGTGTGTGTGTGTGTGTTTTAGTGTGTGAGGGTTTGCGTGTTTGGGAAGATGAGAGTGAAAAGGAGAGGGGGAAATTGGGGGAGAAGGAGCGGGAAATGAAAAAGAGGCGTTTTCGAAGTGAATGAAATTATTTATAAGGATTGCAAAATGAGACCGACATGATATAAAAATAAAGGGAGATGATTTGCACATTTTCATAAATGATTAGGACATTTTAAATTTGAGTGTTTGAACATTTATTCTTTCATATTATTTTTAGTTATGTTTATTCATATAAATGTCTAATCCAATCACTTATAGGAGTGTGCAAATCACCTCCCAAACATAAAGGATGGCCATACAAATTTTACATAAAAAAATTTACTAAATGACTTGTTCATGTTTTGATTGTTGTTTATTTTTTTATTTTTTTTCATTAACCCAGTCAAACATAACAAACTCAATTTTTTATGAAATTTGTTTTGTAAAATTTATATAAGTATAACATATCTCATAATAAATTGACCAAACATAATGAAAACCAGGGAAGAGTCATGTATCTCTCTCAAATACAAATATATCTCGTAATATACTCTCGCACATATAAAATAAAGGACTTAGTTCAACAAAAAAAATTGACTAAAATTGATGCTTAGTGATGCTTTAAACACTTAACGATGCCCAAAATTTTGTTTAACACGTAACTACTATGTTTGATCTTAAGTTGTTAGCATAGAATGTGTGATGAGGTTTATTTCTAGAGTGGTGATTTGGGCACTCCAATTATTGATTGTCACACTCTATTTTGTATCTATATAATTTGTGCTTTTGAGTGTGTCGATCAATAGTTTGAGTGTCATCACTCTTCTTTGTATCATATCATCTTTACTTCGTATTTTTCTTTTTTTCGCATCACTTTTATTTTTCTTTTTCTCTAAACTTTTTTTTAATCATCAAGAATACCTCAAACACACACACAACTCACTCACAATAGACGCAAAAAAATCTCGATCTCTTGAGATGACTCAGCAAACTATTGCATCAAGGGAAGTGATGTATGATTTCCCGTAAAGGTACCGCAAGGGGTGAATCAGGTTTGTCACATGGAGTTGGTTTTTCAGCTTGTTTCCCATTCCACAACGCAAACCCTCAAAAAAGTTATGATAGTGAAATGTGAAGATGCTAACATGTGTTAGGGAAATCAAATATATTCCATTGTGTTTATGTAAGAGTGTATGTAACCAAAATGTATTTGAAACTTTTAAGTTAGTGGTGATATGTCACTAATGACGTCACTAATGTTAATGTGTATATCTCTATCTTAATCTTCTTAATCTTAAATGAAAAAATGGTCAACAAAGTCAGGAAGTGAAAAGTTGATAAATTGAAAATTTGAAATTAATGTATTGCCTAAACTACCCTTTGAATCTTTAAACTTAATTTGAAACTCTCTCATCCTCCTCATCCTCACACTCGCCTCTCACTCTCTCTCTAGAAAAACACATAACGAATTCTCTCTCTCTCTTAAACGAAAACAAAAGAAAAAAAGAAAAGAAAAAAACCCACAACAGACCACACTCCTCCACCACCGACACCCTTCACCGTCAAACCCTCCACTGCCGGACCACTCGGCCGCCGGAAGGTCACCACCACAGATCCTCACAACCGAAATAAACCACCACTGAAACCACCCCTTCTCATCCACCACCACCACCACCACCTCAACTATCACCACCACAGAACACCCCACCACCTCCACGAAAGTTTTTTTTTTTTTTTCTTCATCATATTTACGTTTCATTGTTTTAATTCTTTCAATTCTTGCCATGTATAGATTCATTTGCTGTTCCCTAAGTCAACACCGATGACAACAAATTCTGGTGGCGGCAAGGCATATTCCAGCAAAGGTAACGGAATATTCCGTCAACATCGGCAATAGCTGCAAAAAAAAATTAAGAAAAATGTTGTAACCTTTAAAACTATAAAAACTTTCAAAAGGTTATATCTGTATAAAAAAAATAAAGATATATCTATAAAAAAAAACAATTTAGATCTATAAAAAAAAAACTTCAAAACTAAAAAGAAAAACCTCTAAATATGGCGTTTTGATCTTTCAGATATGGTGTTTTGATCTTTAGATCTTTTGGGACCTGGTGTTTGTGTTTCATACATCTCATCTTTTTCATATTTGTTTGTGGTAGTACGAGTTATGGATATATGAAGTATTGAAGTATATTTTTGTAGATCTATTGGTTTTAGGTATGGTTTTGAATTCGGTTTCGGTGGTTCTTCATATCTGCTAAGTTAGGGCCGGCCCTTGAATCGGGCGACGGCCCAGAGCATCAAAGAAATAAGAGGCATCATCGCGTCTAAGGTCCGATTTGTAAAAAAGTGAAAAAAAAAAGTTTATTTTTTGTTGTGCAACATATAACAGGAAGAAAGGCACAACATGAACAAGATAAAGAGTTTTATGATTTGTGTTTCGGTAATCGGGAGTGTAACAACATCATGTGGGATTTGTTTGACCAACAATTTGTTTTTGTTTGATTTTCAATTTATTTTACTCGTATATTTTTAAAAAATTGTTACTTAGTTTTACACGTTTTACATTTTTTCTTTAGCTAAGGCCCAACCAAGTATTATTTTTAAAAGAATTGTTAACGAGTTTTTCACGTTTTACATTTTGACTTTTTATCGACTATTACTAATTCATAGGGTTTGAACTCATCGTCACACAGATTAAAATGGGATAAAACCTTCTCCTTTTAAGAGGTTGGCGTGAACACTTCAAGATTTTGTTTGCACCTATTAGGAATTAGACTTAAGACATCCTGATAGTCTAAAAATCTTTTTGTCATTACCGTCTTTCTAAGTTATATATAATACATTTTATTTAGTTGATATATGCATTTTTGTTTTAACTTTTAAGGTGAAAACTCGAAAAAAATGGTGTGTTGCCTATTTATAACATATATTAGGGGCATGTTTTGATCATCTCGCCTCGGGCATCCAAAAACTCAGGACCGGCCCTGCTAAGTATCCCAGTTTTGACCTCTTATTGATTTGTTCTTCTGAAAATAGCGGGTATGTTTAAGATATACTTGGAGGGCTTTTTTATAATAAAATTTAACGGTTTGGATTGTTACTTGCATTTAGGAGTTAGAATAGTAAATGATAAAGAAGTTTAGAAAATATAAATTTTCATGTAAACTTTGATGGGCTCGAGACAAGGTAACGTTTGGAGTGGGTAATTTACTTCGACAGAATCTTTTGATAATTCGATGGCTTTATTTAAAAGTTGGGTATCAGATTCATTTTTGCCCAAATTAATTAGAAACTCACATGATACTCATCTTTTAATGACGTGCGTTTTTTTAGCGCGTCTTTTATGACAAGTAAATTGAATTTTGTTTTCAAAAGTTAAGAATTAGACTCAAGATCTCCAATGTTAACACTAAATGTCTTTTACTAATTTAGTCTTAAAAGTCAAAAAACCTTCTCCATGTTGACACTATCTTTAACACTAATTTAGTGATGTGAATAAGAAAGACTAAATATAGTCTACACTATATTTGTCACTAATACTATTCATGTTATTTAAACTCAACATTTTGTTAAACATTGATACTTAACTATAAAACAAAAATAACTTATATAAACTATATTATTGTAAGTCTCCATCAATACGTTACTGATGGTTCAATATCGATATATGTTATTTTAATTATTTTTAATTTATTGTGTCGACTTGTACTTTAGATTAATTAAAATGGTTTAGTCTTAAAATTTAGTGTTACACATCGTTGAACAACTTTTATTTGGTGTAAGAATATCTTATAAAGTTGCTCATTTTACACTATTTTAGTGCAAATTTTTAGTGTTAACATTGGAGATCTTGCCATTAAAGTGCTTTTTATTTTTTATATTTCACTTACATTTTGATTTTTTATGTTATACAAAAAAAATGTTGTATGAAACGCTTAACCAAAATATCACAATGATAATTATGTGTCGTTATAAAATCTCGTTCTTATCAACTTAACTATATAAAGTATATTTTAGGTAAAATATCTTTGATTTACTACATATAAAGAGTGTATAATTTTGCTTAAAACTATTAAAATTATAAAATATAATTATGTGTCGTTATAAAATCTCGTTCTTATTCGAGGACGTATAAAGAGTGTATATTTTGGTTAAAATATCTTTGATTTACTACATATAAAGAGTGTATAATTTTGCTTAAAACTATTAAAATTAAAAAATATAATTACTAATATACCTTCAATCTCAATTAGTATTGTGTATTTATATGTTTTGCACAACTATAATTAACTATAAAGGTATTAGTGAAGTCAGTCAAAGAGTTCGGTTAAGGAGGAGTATACACCTCAAATGTCGCTCACAAAGTTTCTGTGACAAGTAACGTCGTTGTTAGTTAGTATCTCATAATTGATGTAATGTTTTCTTTTTCAGTCTCACCAAATATTTTTATATGTCATTTGATACATGTTAATCATTTTTGCTAGAGTTGAATTGTCACATGTTACAAGTGTTTGTAATTACATGTTGATCTTTTCATTCTATTTTAAACGTTATCGAAACACTTACCACAATATCGTATATTGTTAATTGTCTTGCCAGGAGCCATTGCCATTGCAGCGCAGGTCTTCGCCTATCATTATATATGTATCAATAAACTCTTGTAGGTCTCATGTTGACACAAAAGATGGGCGAAAATTATGTGAGAGTCCATATTTGGAGTAGTGTGTCTTGCAAAGCCCATATTTTTTGTTCTTTACCTAATTACCCATGGTGCTCGTGTATGGATGTGCCCGGTCTACCCGGAGTACACGTGTCCTGTTAAGATTAAAACCCAAAATAAACCCTAAAGGTGCTCGCGTAAAAAAAACTTGATCTACACGACCACCCATAGGAAAACGTGCAATATTTAATTTACAAGAAAACGTGCAATCTTTGATTTTTAAATGAACGAAAATGTGGAATGTTTAATAATTAAACTGCTACATGATTTTTAAATAAATGAACAAAACTGATTATTTGCGATATTTGGCCACGATTTAACATATGTATATGTAGAAAAAATAATTGTTGGTTAGGTGATTTGATTTCTTCTTGAAAAAGTCTTCGCAACCAACTAAACAGTGTCCAAAATGATGTTAATATGAATGAGATATCGTGTATGAAAGTTAGTCACATTGTGCGATCAAATCAACAGTGTAAATGACCATCTTTTTTTTATTTGTCATTTATACTATTTAAATACGGTGATTGTGAAAATACATATTAGCATTATAAATGAAATCTATTACAAGATACATAAAATATTTTACAATTTAACTACAACTATAGAAAAAATATTAAAAAAAAATTAATAAAATAAATTAAAAGTACTACTCCCTCCGTCCCATATTAAGTGTCCATAATGTAATAATGGGGATGTCCCAAATTAAGTGTCCAAAATATATTCCAACCAATGAGATGAGACTTTAGCGGGTAAAAATAATATTTGATTTGTGAAAAGTGTAGTTAGTGGAATTTTCTAAAACTTGTGCATTTGAAAGTGGACACTTAGTATAGGACGGGGGAGTAATTGGTTACAAACCAAAGATATTAAACCAACTATTAATATATTCTTGAGTGTTTTGATCATTTAAATGTTGAAAGGCGTATGGTTGGGAGTCGTATTGTTCATAACCTTGAGACGGGTTCTGATGAGCATTTTGTTCATGACTTGTTTAACCTTGCTCATATGCTTGGGATGTGTAAAACATTTGATCATATGGTTGCGGTGAGTATGTATTTTATTGAAATGCTTGAGATTGGTATGTGTCATAAGTAAGAAAGTTGTGATCATGTGTTTGAGACGGATATGAGTAGAATGAAATGAAAAATTAAGCCGAACATTATGCTCCAACTCGAATTTAGAATGCACCAACTCAACTAACCTTGAGTACGTCATATTAGTATACATAACGACACCTCATTCGGTATTATCAAAATGTAATATACATTTGAATTTATGTATATCTGAAGTCATGGCTATGTATATCTGAATTTAAGTGTATTTTAGGTAATGGCTATGTTTGGATACACATACAATGTCGTAACGAGTACATGACAATTACGTGTAAGTGTAAGATTTTACACGAAATACGACATAGAATTGACAACTCTATGACAATGATTTGACTACCCCATGACATTTGCGTCTAAGACAATGTTTGACCCTAAGCTATCGGGTTCAATTAAGAAGTTATCGGGTTCAATTTTTAAAAAATGAGAATTTTTAACAAAATTCACACTAAGTCGGAAAAATTCATGAGGTTTCCTTGAATCTCCGAGAATTGAATCCCCCTAGGCCCGGGCCTGTAAGTATACTAGCACTCCCGTAAATTGTTGGTCGCACGTTATATGTTTTCGACATGACATACTCATTTCTTTTATGGTCTATTCTATTTGAATTGTAAAAGGCAACTAATTATTTATACTACATATAAAATGAAAATAATTAAATATTGAAAGTTGAAAGTTAAAAATTAAAAATAGTCAAATATAAGAGAAATGTGTAGTGTAATTAATAATCTTATTAAAACATTCAATTACTTAAAAGTACAATGATATATTCACATTGTACAACCAATTAAAAGCATATCTATCAAATTAAATACAAACAATTAAAACACCCTTACTAAAAAGTTTCAATAAAATTTTCACACTATACAATTTAAATAAGCTACAACATAATCCAAAATATAAAATAATTAAACACACTAATTAATGTTATTTTTAAAACACCATAAAATAAAAAGTAAATGTTATTATACACATTATACACATTAATAAAAAACACAAAGATTCATACAAGCTAACAAGTTGATGGTACATATAGTTTTGAAAACCGGACCGGACCAACTGGTTCAACCGGGAACCGGTGTCGCCACCGGTTCGGCTAACCAATAAAAGTCATCCAAAAACAAATCAGAGATGACTCGTTGAAACCGATACAAACTGGTGAATCAGATCTCATCGAGATCTATTTCTCCGGTTAATGGTCACAGTACTCACGCCGCAGAACGCCTGCGGTACCTATATACTATATATAAAGGAAAAAACAAAAAGTGAAAAGTGAAATGTTGAAACTAAAAAAGGAAATGTTGAAAAAATATATTTCAAAAAGAAACTATTAATATACATCGAAAACCGGATTGACCCGGGACGCTTCAACGCCGGCGGGTTGACCCGGTTTAATTTGACCCTTTTTCGACCCAACCCGTCAGGTTGACCCGGTTTAAATCGACCTGTCTTTTGATTGGAACGGTTCTACCGGTTGAATCACCCTAGTCGAACCGGGTTTCAAAACATTATGTTTAATCCCCAAATTTTAAAACTTTTATTATTTTTTGTTTATAACCCATAATTTTTTATCGCTAAACAATGTGTCGCTATAAAATCCCGTTGCTGTGCACGGATACTCGTGTTTTATAATGCTTTTTTGGTACGGGCCTATGCGATTGTTTGATCTTGGGGGACCAGAAATGCATATGCTCACAATATGACATGTAAGATCACGGAAATGAACTGGAACAATAACATCTGATCGATGGGTAAAAGAGTAAAGTCATAATAAGTCAATGTTCGAATTCATTGATAATTGCGTGCAGGTGTAATATTATAGACGAAATATGACATAGATTTAACAACTCTATGACAATGATTTGACTACTTCATGACAATTACGTGTAGGTGTAATATTATACACGAAATATGACATAGATTTGACACACTCTTCCTCTATTTAAGTATTACTTTGTTACTCTAGTTATACATACTCTTTTAGGATATTGCTTACTAAAAATCATTCAATAATATATTCCTTTAGATTTTAAAAAATATCAAATACCATACCATTCGACCTTCAAGTTGATATCATGAATAGACTTCCAATTAAGTCTTTACTATAGTTTCGTAGTGTGTCAAAGAGACGGATGTATTTCATAGACTTCTCCAACTTCATACGTCTCTACCGTTTTCGTGAGACAAATTTGTGTTGTTTTAATTTAACATATATGCAAGGTATTGTAAGTTTTATGTTTCCGGTAAATGATAATTTAGCCTTTACGCATCTAGATACAAAGTTAAATCTTCCAACTCTTACGCCAATTGCTACTTGAAGGTGTCTGGTGCTTTTCATATGGGTCTAATTTTTGTGTTGTTATTTGGAATCCATCAATAAAAAAATATGTAGGAATATCGGTCCTGGTTTAATGAGTCAACCTGATTCACCAAAAATGGTCTTTGGTTTCCCAACACTTTAAACCCAACCCTTTTAAAGATTACTTACCCGTATTACGGTCAATGTTAGGAATTTAGTTAAACAGTTTGTATTGCCAAGGTTAAGACTTTGTACTGCTAAGCTTAACTGACGGACTGATTGGAGAATACACTAGCAGTACAAACTGCCAGTGCAAACATTTGTACTGCTTATATGATAATGTGTATAGTCGGTTAGATAATCACATAATAGATTTTAAAAGATTTATCTTGTATAGAAAGTTATTGAACCGACTAGGACTCCTTAGTCTATAAAAGGAGGTCCTAAGTTAGATTTAGAGTACGAGTTATTCTAGAGGCGATCACTTCAAGGTTTTGTTACTCTAATACTTTTGAGTATTCGTATTAATATATTGAAGTGTTTTGTGAGATAACAAATTGTGTCAATCATTCTCTTTTTCATTAAACATTAGTTTCCGCATTGTATTTAAGCTTTATACAAGACAACTTGCCATACTTTGGTCGTGTTAGATTTATCTAATACGATTAATAAGATCAATTGCTCATCTGGGATCAACAGTCAAGGACCATGGTATGTATCAGTGTTATTGAGCTCGAATCATTGGAACAATCATGAAAATGACCGTATGCTCCGTGAATCAATCAAAATAAAACAGTATGGTCAAGCAGTAGTGGGTAGTAAAATTTGGTGGGTTGGTTCTGAAAAGTTTGTTAGTGATGATGGTATTTCGTACAAATGATACATGCTTGTTTCATTTGATTTGGTTACTCACCAATTTCAAGTAGTAGACATACCTAAAGAGATAAGATTCATGCTTCCAGCTCCATTCTATATTTCCCAGCTAGAAAACTCTCTTGTAATTTCAGGAAGTTTCAATGCAGATGAGAGGAAAATTATGTGTGCATGGGTGTTACAGATTGATGGTGGTTTTGTATCATCGTGTACACTGCTATTCACCATTCCATTCCCAATTGATCATGTGTTAAAAGTACTTGGATTTACTAAGGATTTGGAACCAATAGTTGAAGCTAAGAGCAGCCAACAGATACCTCACTCACTACAAGTTCACGATCGAACTTCTCAGGCCTTTCAAAACGTAGGTATTGAAGCAAATTGGTGGTTCATTTTTCATTGGCCATACAAAGAATCACTAATTCTTCTTACACAACCAAAATAATACATATTTGGGTTAGTTTGTGTCTTTAACATTATCATTGTATGTTTTTAACGTTATAAATGTATCTCTTTTATGTTTCAAGTTTCTACAACAATGCTATTTTTTAAAAACTATTTAATGCTATGTGTTTGTGTTTTATGTTTTATGTTTTTTACATGTCTCCAAAAATGAATTTGTCAATTTTATTAAACAAAAACAAGTACAACATCAACTACTACTTCTACCATTACAACATCATTAACACATTAAACAACAACAAACCTACTCCATATGAAGATTATTCATGTCCTCTAAAAGGTCATGGAGTATTGCACCCGACTGACATTCGTGATCCACGATATTCCTTTCCAACTCCAGTGACGCCTTAAGCATCTTTATTTTTGTTTCCAACATCTTGTTTTGAGACAATAACATCTTGTTTCTTGCTTCCAGCATGTTAATCGTAATATCTTTGACATTGCAGTTTGAGCACTGTGTTGAAGAAGAGCCTTGACCAAATTGTTGTTCAAAAACAACCTTTCACATAAAATATTGACACCCATAATCCTTTGTTCCTGGCTGTTACATAGTAAGGAAATCATAAGAAATATATTCTTAACAAACAAATTATTTACGCAAATAACAAACGTATGATTGTTTACCTTTGAACGAGAACATGCATAATACGGTTTACCATAAGTACCGGGCTAACAAGATTTTCTTTCCACTATGAACCATTTTCCACAAGAGCATAAGAAAGGATTACTTCCTTTCATCTCAGCTTGTAAGGTTAAAGTTAGGATAAGAAGGTACGAGTTATAATCATTTATAAGAGTCCATGAGTTTTGAGTCAGTAACAATTTGGTCAAAGTCAGTAAAGTTGATGTCCTTTACTATGTTCTGTTAAGGCTTTTTAACGTACCCTACATCTTAAATCAATGAATCACAACCGTTTAATAACCTCTAGATAAAAAATATTGACATCCGGTCAAATAATTTTTATAATTATTTAAATCATTTATAACTAAGTTTAATTTTCGCAAGTTTTTTAAAATTACGTTCATTTTTAACAAGTATTTGTAATTTGTATTTTTATATAATAAATGAAATATTATTTAAATGTGTAATTTAATATTCCGTGTCATTGAGTATTCATATCAATGTGTGTAAAAGGCAACATGTCATATGTGTCAAATCACATCATATTTCGTACAAAATTTTACGGGTACACGAGATTGTCATTGAGTATTCATATCTATGTCGTTTGTTTTTTTATAGTGACATTGATTTGACAACTCTTTGACAATAACATGTACGCGTAATATTTTACGCGAAATATGACAAGGATTTGACAACTCCATTAAAATTTACCAATAAAAACTCATTTAGTTCAGTTTCTCTAAACACATATCTACATTATTCACATTGGTACTCTCTACAAAAGGTTATAATACACAAAATATCTCCACAAAACAAAACTGGATACACCAAACGATACCACAACTCACAATTTGTACCACTAAAACCAAAAAGTGACACAAGATACGCCCCTAACATAATGTTGGGGGTTCTTCAACCTCTTCAAACAATCCAGTTAGGATAATACCCTGTCCTGCTCGTATTCTTCAAACGGCGATTCTCCGCAAAAATTCAGACACTAGGGAAGGTGGCCCCGAATATTGTATAGGGCCACACAAGAGTATGTAAGGAAAATAAATGAGGATGTCAATGAGGATGATCATTTTACGTGTGGGCCATGGATAAGTGCGGTTCATTATCTTAATGTTGAAGGTGTCATCGCAACTGGTTGTCTTGGCGATATAAAAAACTTGAAAGTTGAAAATGTTGTAGTTGTAATCAAGGCTTGTACGCCTAATGCGCTGGGTGAGCTAACAATGACACTAAAAGATCCATCGGGGACGATGTCTGGTACAATTCAACACAAAGTTCTTACAGAAGAGGCGGGTTACAAAAACTCTATCAAAGTCGGTGTTGTTTTGGTACTTCGTAATGTTTCGGTGTTTACCCCAAAATTATCAAACCATTGTCTTAACATTACATTGAGAAACATGGTTAAGGTATTTCGACAAGGATTAGTTGCTAAATGTTTACGTATTTACTTCATACGTTTAGGTTTAATATTCTATATGTAATGTTTATTTACGTCAACGTCTTCTTTTTTTATTAGAGTTATTTGGACACTATTTAGTTGGTTGCAAAGACCTTGTCGAAAGAAATCAAATCACCAAACAAACAATTTTTTTTCCTACATATACATATGTTAAATCGTGGTCAAAGATCGCAAATAATCAGTTTCGTTCATTTTATTTAAAAATCATATAGCAGTTTAACTAGTAAACATTCCACATTTTCGTTCATTTAAAAATAAAAATTGAACTTTTTCTTGTAAATTAAATATTGCACGTTTCCTATGGGTGGTCGTGTAGATCAAGTTTTTTTTACGCCACCTTTAGGGTTTATTTTGGGTTTTAATCTTAACCGTACACGTCTACTCCGGATAGACCGGGCAAATCCATACACGAGCACCATGGGTAATTAGCTAAAGAGCGAAAAAGATGGGTTCTGCAAGACACACTACTCCAAATATGGACTCTCACGTAATTTTTTGCAAAAGAGCGAAAATATGATATCCCTAATTTGTATTTCTCAAAAGTCAAAATATGATATCCCTAATTTGTATTTCTCAAAAAGATGGGTTCTGCAAGACACACTACTCCAAATATGGACGCTCGTTGGGCGGCTAGCATCAAGAATTATTTAAGATAAATTAATAATATAGTTTTTAAGATATCGTTAAACTTAATATAATGTTCACAATATAAATAAGTTTCTGCCAATCATAATCGTAAAAGAAAAAGATACATATCTATTATAGTAGGGCATATTGAAAATGAAGAAAGATACTCATAATCTGTGAAGAACCTCTTTATACACGATGTTTGTTGTAGCATTTGTGTAGTTATCATCTTTGTCACAATATAACACGTTAAGACCTTTTTTGCTCTTTACTCTTGAAACAACCATATAAAGTTGTTCATGTGAGAAAATCGGGCGTTCTAAATAAATTCAAACATTTGCCAACGTTTGACCTCGACTTTTGTTTATTGTCTTGGGAAAAGAAACAAAAATTGGAACCGTCTTCTATTAAGCTGAAAAGGCATTTTCTTATCGAATGAGGTTATTATCATCCAAAGAATAGCGCTAACATCGCCCAATTTACCTTCTGATATAATTTTTGCAATCATGTTACGAGAAAAAATATTAAACGAACAGAAACAAATTGATGTTTTATGTGTTTGTAGGTTTAGAATCACATGTACCAAAATCACCACATAAACAAAATAGAACCTTTTCTCTTAAACACCAAAAAGAGAGAAAAAGAAAGCAATGTCAAAAAAGAAAAATGATGGCTATATACCATCAAATAATCAATGATAACAGATGTTTGGGTACCCATCCCCAACTTCTTATGGGTAATCCACTTCCAAAAGACATCTGAACACAGAAGTATAATAAGATCAGATAAACATTAATGACCGTAAACAAAATGAGAAGGTTGTGGCCATAGAAATATAAACTTATAGTTGTTACGTGCTCACGCATCTGATGGGACTTTATTTTGGCTTTAATTTCATCTCAATAATAGATATTTGTAAGTAATTAAAAGCACACCGTGAACGCGAAAAGCAAAATGTATCATTTTTCTCAACAATTTGAAACTATATTTTATTTTGGATGTTGCACCTTTCCATGTGAAGACAGTTTGGGACATGGGCTGTTTGGGATAATGGGCTATTTGTGATAATGGTTTGGGACATGCTGCATAACAAACTTCCAGTCACGCCTTACCTAAAGTCTAATTGCTAAGCACCATGTCTCTGATGGTTAACTAAATTCATGGCATTATTATATACAGTGACTGACAAATTTCTTATATAACAGTTGAATCATAACCGCTAACCATACAAACACAAGGTGTAAACCACCACATTTTCTGTGCAAAAAACATAAAACACATAAAAGCAATTGCTATAACTCCAATGGCTACCATGGTAGCTGTCAACGCAAGAAATAAATAAACAAACTATTGAATGCCAACTTATCTCTACTACTAAATGTTTTTATACCAATCACAAAAACTATATAAATCACAAACAAATAATTAAGCAAATATGAATGATGAGTATACAAATTGATAAAGTTCGAACAACCTGTAAGCAATAATGAAATAAAGTATTAGAAACGTACTTATCCCAAACGTGTAACGCCATATCTGAACCTGAAGCTTGCTCCTCACTTTAACGTCAAGATTTCCAACAATGTTTGATATTAGAAGTGCAATTTCACATGTAGGAGGAATTTGGAACTTGATTGTTGCCTAAAAATGACATCAAAAAGTAACAAATAAGCACAAAACCAATCGAGTGCTGGAAAAAAAGATAAGTAACAACATCAATTAATAATGCTGCAAATGCGCAAAAAAAGAAGGCCATGTGACAAGTCTGTGCAAACCAACGTATTATAATGCAATGGCAATGGTACAAACAACCAAAAAAGAGCGTAATACCAACAGGTGGTTGGGGCTAATGTGAGCATAATACCAAAAGCGTGCTAATCACTATGTTGTGCGGAGCCGACAATAAAAATATAGCGCTAAAACGCATCAAACAATTGAAAGTTCTAAAAATGGTTCTTACCTCCTGTTGCGCGTCCAATTTTTTTTTCTTTTGAGTACCTTGATGAAATCTTGAACCTTCCTCTTGAAAATGCAATCTATTGTGATCGATAATAAACACTCGAGTTCCTATAGAAAACTTGTTCGGTAACCTGCGAAAGGAACATTAAGAGCCATAAAAAGTTAGGCATGGTTAAGACATAAAGTTTTAAAAGAAATCAAACAAATAGTCTAAGGAATTAAATTCCGTTTTCTCCCTTATTAGATTCAATTAAAGAGAACATTGATGATAAGAGAACTGTTCCACTATAGTTGTAAGTTTTCGTTACCTAAGAGACACAAAGGCACACATTCAAACCATTTTTGAAGTAAATTAACACAATACCTGAGTTGATGTAGCAGTTTAGGAGTTTTGAGAGCAGCTTCTATTACTTGCCTTACATGTAGCGTTGATTTTGCATTTCCTATTTGGTCGATTGTCGTAAGGGTGACTTCGCTTCCTAGATGTCAAAAAGATAAAGAGACATATATTAGTTATTTTAGAAACAGAAATGTATGGACTTATATAGAAAATAATTTATAAGTCAGACCTCGGCAAACTTGGCAAGAATTGCTCATCACTTGCTCTTGGTTTCTTATATTCATACGTAAGGCGTGATAACTTAAAGTATCCTTTTCAACATTGGGCGATAAAACTTTTCAATTATGTTATAACCTGATCCAAACAATCTTTATCGCTGCAGTGGCGTAATCCAATACACCTTATTGTTTCAGTAGCCTAACCGAAACACATTTATTGTAATGAAACTGTAACACATAATTAAAAAATGAAACTGTAACGGATGAAAGAGGTTTAAATCATACTTGTGCCTAGAGTTTCGGGTCGTTTGGGTTGTAACTTAGGGGGTCTTCCTCTTATTTTTTCGGAATGGCAGGCGCAATCTCTTCCTTTCCCTCCAAAATGAAAACATGAAAAATACAAACAAACACTAATAAAGTAAGTTTGAGTAATAAATATTGAGATTTTATGCAAATTTTTTGTAATAAATCCCAGAGTAATTCCACAAAGAGGATCGATCAGCTTATGACTAAAAATTCAAGTACATAATTGTGCCTAAGGTGAGATTACGTGTCCCGAAACATTATTAAGGAGCTTGTGAGCTTTTCTAATTAACTGAAAGTGCATATGTTGATACATATGCTTTTCAAAACAGCTTATATTGTTTGCAAATAAATCCCAAACACTACGAAAATCGTTATTTGTAACACCAAAAAACAATAATCATAATATAAAGCTACATACCATGCGATGTATGTCACAATGTTACATGCGGTTCTTATAATTAAACTTGGAAATTTGGAGACCTGAGTCGAAACATGTTATTAGCCCTTTCGGTGTCTGGAAATCTTATGAAGGGCTGTTTGGATAGCCTATTTCAGCAGGATTTTGGCATCCTAAGCATGTTATTAAGGGCTATTTGGATAGCTTATTTACAACGGACATTTTGGTGTCTTGGTTGTCATATGTTAAAGTCATGTTTGTTAAAGGAAGTTGCAAATCTCCCAACTGACCCACACCCTACTGACCCCGAAGCAGATGCACTAACATTATCATTCTTTTGCAATCTTTCATAAAATACTAATTAGATTTCTTCCCCAAGCTGTACAGAATTACCCCTTTTGACCATTTACCCTTGCCCGACCATTTTGCCGCATTTTATAGAAGCTAATGATAAGGATTTAAAAGGTACACTTTGAGGGGTCATTTAAGCCCTTAATTGATCACTTTTGTATCCGTTACTACTTAATTTCGTTCATTTTCACTTTTTAGGTCTCTTGAAGGCAAATTGCTGGAATGACACTTATTCGGACGAAAAGGCGATTATATGAAGAAATGGCCAAAATCAAGAATCGAGACACTCAGTGCTTTGGGCCGAAGGGACGGCGTCACAACTTAATTGCGGCGCCGTCGCGACACACCTGAGACGACTCGGAGAGCAAATTGCTATTTTACAAGTGGCGTCATCGGGTTTAAAAGAGTAGGCGTCACAACTCGGACGACCTAGATTTGGATCCGACGGCGTCGAGGTTGAAGCCGACGGCGTCGCAAGCATAAGGTGGCGCCACACAGAGTTGACGTGGCCAAGACGAAACCCTAATGGCGGCGACGACGGCGTCACAATTAAAGAGTGACGCCGTCGCATATTGTAACTCTATATATAGAATTGAATTTTCAATTATTTTAGAGAAGTAGTTTTGTGGAGTAAAACCTAAACCGAACATAGGTTGTCTTGGGCGATAACTTAGGGTTCCATACCTATTTTACAACAAGATAAGTGATTTACTTCATTAATTCAATTATGTCTTCAATTGTTTGTGTATGCTTGCATGTTTTCCATGCCCGGCTAATTTACTTGTGTGTTTGCTTAGATCTATGAAACCTAGGTATTGAATATTGATTGGTTGTCTCTTATCTTAATTGTGGTGACCTAGTATTGCGATAGGGTCATTCGTTGTGTTTTAATGCTTGAGTAATCTTTGTAAACATTAGTTTATAATCACCTAGAGTTATTGTAGTCTAAACATCCAAAGATAACCTTAGAGTTAGTTTATGAATCCTAGAGATTTCGTAGGCAATAACCTTAAGGTAGACTTAAAGAGTTAGGGAAAACGCATACCTACGACCTTAGAAGACACAACGTTAAGAATAAGGACGTGACAATTCAACCATCAATAGGAGATAACTAGGGAGTAATAGCATCTAAGTAAATACATTTTAATCATCATAAGAGCACGCAACAATAGACATAGACTACACTCACCTTAGTTTAGATAATTAGATAAGTAGAGTAATCGGTGAAATACCAACCCCCAAATCCAATACCCCGAGATTCGTACATTTCCATTTTCTAAAAATATAAAAAGATAAAAATAATCTTCCTCAACCCCAACCTTAGCGTAGTAATTTCTCACTAGCATTCCTATTCCCCAGAGAACGATATCAATTCCGAGGCTTACCCTAATACTACACTACAACGATTAGGTTCACTTGCCTAGAGTGTTGAAAAACTTGCTCGACGAAAGGAAGTTCCTTTGACCCCGAGCAGCGTTGTCTGGCGTATTAATAAGTAATGTTTTAACATTTAAACAAATATTTGAAATGTTGGAAAATTTAGTGCACTTGTGGGATTAGTTCACACCTTGTAATGGGTTAGGAGGTGCAGAGTGTACACCCATAAGGTCCATGAACACCACGACTCTTATAGTGGTTTGTATTGGTAGTCTTGGTGAAAGTCTTGCTTGGTGAAAATCTTGCTTGGTGAAAGTCTTGCTTGTGGAAAATCTTGCTTGTGGTTTCCACCTTGTAATGCGATGTTTCCAGCGATATAGCGGTGTTTCCAGTCGAAGTGGTGTATCCACCGATAGTGCTATGAAATCTTGATAGCGGTGTTTCCATGGATAGGTTGTACTTCCACCGCAAGTGAAATCTGTCTTGCTAGTGGAAAATCTTGCTTATGGAAAATCTTGCTAAATGGCGATTACAACTTCTTTATGACCACGTTTAATTGGTCATGTAACCACTAACGGCTATAATGGGGATAATTATGAGGCTATTAATGGGCGATTAATACTCATAATTCCATTGGAATAGCTCAAGAGTAACCTCCTATATATAGGAGATCCGAACATGCATGAGAGACACACGAAAACGTAAACACTTATTAGCGAAAGGGTTATAGAATTGTGCCTAATTCTCTAGCGCATTTGGTCTTATCCCAGTAGATATTCGTGATACCCGGGCATTAGGGTCGAATAGTTTACTTTGGAAAGTGATCACACGATTCAAGTGATATCCGGTAACCACCTAGTGGTATTGCTCTTGTCATTGATTGTCTTAACCACTTATTGATTGTTTGGGACGAATAACCACCAACAATCAAAGTAAACTATTTTGTGATAATCAATGGCAAGCTAACGCAATGAAACACATGGCTTCAAACTTTGCTAAGTGGACAAGTTTGAAGGGTGGACTTTAGGAGGTGGCGAGAAGAAGATGCACTTCTTCTTGTCAAGCATGAGTGTGGTCTATGTCTTGACTACTCCAATTCACGATGATGGTGATGATGCTCTTGTGGAGCGGATCGGGAGGAGGAGCAAGTGGGAGAATGATGACTACATATCAGAGGTCTTATTCTCAATGGTATGTCGATTCTTTGTTTGATATTTATCGAACTTTGAATCTTCCAAAGAACTGTGGGATTCCTTGGATGCCAAATATATGGTGAGGATGCATCAAGTAAGAAGTTCCTTGTTAGTAATTTCACAAATTACAAAATGACCGATTCAAGACCGGTTATGGAACAATACAATGAACTTCTTGGAATACTTGGAAGGTTTACACAACACCAAATGAACATGGATGAGGCTATCAAAGTCTCTTGTGTCATTGACAAACTCCTCCTTCATGGAAAGATTTCAAGCATACCTTGAAACATATGAAGGAGGAGTTAACTCTTGTTGAGTTGGGCGATCATCGCACATTGAGGAATCTCTCAAGGTGCGGGATAATGACAAGCCAAAGAGTAGCAATCTTCTTGGACCATCTGTTGTCAATATGGTGGAGCATAACAACTCCACCGGTACAATGACAACAAAGGCAAACGCAAATTTCATGATAACACAAGCGAGATCCTAACAAGAAGGCAACACCTACTTGTTGGAAATGTGGCAAGACCGGTCACATTAAAAGGGACTGCAAGGGTGTTAAAGTTGGTGGTAAAGCCAATGGATCGAGCACTAATGGTTCGGGGTGGTGGTTCACCAACTCACTGAAAGGTCGAATATGTTTAATAAGTCTTTTCGATTTATTATGTTACATATGTATCGAATCTTTTATGTGCGGGATGATGATGTTGCGTGGTGGGTTGACTCGGTGCAACAGTTCATGTGTGTAAAGATAGAAGCGGTTCAAGACTTATGAGTCACCGAATGATGGTTCTATTCTTCACATGGGAAATGAGTCAACGACCTTGGTGCATGGTCGTGGTTGTGTAGATCTTAGGTTTAGTTCGGAAAGATTGTAACTTTGTTTAATGTTATTCATGTTCACGATATCGGGAAGAACTTGGTTTCAAGTAGTGTTTTGAATAATCATGGATATAAACAAGTTATTGAATCGATAAATTTGTTCTTTCTAAATGTGGTGTTTTTATTGGTTTTGGTTATTTATGTAATCAAATGTTCGGGCTTAATATTACCACCGACAATGTTATTTCGACTTTTGTGACCACATATGATCGAGTGATTCTAACCTTTGGCATGCTAGACTTGGTCATGTTCACTATAAAAGGATGCAAGATATGTCTAGGGATGGTTTAATCCTGCTTTTGACATGGACACCGAAAAGTGTAAAACTTGCATGTTGACCAAGATAACCAAGAAACCCTTTCGGTGTTAGTCGTGAGACTAAGATCTTGGAGCTTATTCACGATGACACATGTGATTTGCATGCCACTCCTTCTTTGGGGAATAAGAAGTACTTTGTGACATTTATTGATGATGCTTCTAGATTTTGTTATGTCTATCTATTACATACCAAGGATGAAGCATTAGATAAATTCAAAGTGTTTAAAGCGAAGTTGAATTACAACTTGGGTCTTTGATCAAAAGATTAAGGATCGATAGGGAGGTGAGTACATGGATACTCGGTACTTTCGATCTGTTGGAATAATCCATGAAACAATCGCCCTTATACTCCTCGGCAAAATGGTATTTACGAAAGGAAAAACAGGTCTTGAAGGAGATGGTTAATTCCATGTTGTCCTATTCGGGATGAGTCAAGGTTACGGGTGAAGCTATGTTAACGACTTGCTATTTATTAAATAGGGTTCCCAACAAAAGGAACAAGGTTACCCTTATGAACTCGGACTAAAAGGAAACCAAACTGAACTATCTCAAGGTTTGGGGTTGTAGGGTCATTGTAAGACTCACGATCCAAAGCAAAAGACTTTGGGTGAAAGAGGCATTGATTGCATCTTTGTTGGATATCTTGAGCATTCCAAGGCTTTTAGGTTCTATGTTATTGAACCTAATGAACATGTTTCGATTAACTCAATAATTGAATCAAGGGATGCGACTTTGATGAGAATAGATTCTCATCGGTCCCTAGACCAAGTCGAGGATTCCTAATGGAACTCATGACCTTTGGTGTATCGAGGTCCCGATGATGAACCATCGGTGGTCCCGATGAGGTTGTGGTTCAACAACTGAACACGTGCTCGGGAAGAGCAAAAGGTCGGGACTCCAAAGTCATTTGGACACGAGTTTCAACTATACTTAGTTGAAGGTACTAGGGATGAGGTCTCGGACCAATACTCCTATTGCTTCATTGTTGAGGATGACCCCAAAACATTTGAAGAAGCAATGAAGTCCCGGATATTGCTTTACGGAAAGAAGCAATCAATGATGAGATGGATTCCATCATGGGCAACAACACTTGGGTGTTGGTTGATCTACCTCCAGTTGCAAACCTCGGGTTGCAAATGGATTTTCAAAAGGAAAATGAAGGTAGATGGAACTATTGAAAAGTTCAAGGCTAGACTAGTCATTCGGGGCTTTAAACAAAAGTCGGGAATAGACTATTTTGATACTTATGCCCACGTGGCTCGTATCGATACCATAAGGCTGGCGATTGCTATGGCATCTATTCACAATCGGTTATTCATCGGATGGATGTGAAAACGACTTTCTTGAATGGTGAATTGGAAGAGGAGGTTTATATGAACCAACCTCGGGGCTTCATCATGCCGGCAATGAAAACAAGGTGTAAAACGATTAAGTCTCTTTATGGACTTAAGCAGGCACCTAACAATGGCATCAAAAGTTTGATGAAGTGGTTTTGTCTAGTGGTTATGTTCTTAACCAAGTGACAAATGTGTATATAGCAAATTTGATGAATCGGTAAAGGAGTCATCATTTGTCTATATGTTGATGACATGTTGATCTTTGGCATGACCAAAATCGAGTTGACGACAAAGGAATTTTGTCATCAAGGTTCTCCATGAAAGACATGGGGAGGCGATGTTATCCTTGGTATAAGGATTAAACATGAAAGTAATAGAATTTCTATCTCTCGGTCTCATTATATTGAGAAGGTCTTGAGGAAATTCAATTACTTTGATTGTACTCGATGAGTACACCTATGGATACTTGTGAGAAGCGATGCCTAATCATGGCAAGGTCGTATCTCAACTTGAGTATTCTAGGGTAATTGGTGCTGATGTATGCCATGACTTGTACAAGACGATATTGGTTTTGCGGTGGGAAAATTGAGCGGTATACTAGTAATCCTAGTGCTCATCAACGGCAAGCGATTCAAAGTCTTGAAGTATTTGAAGAGAACTATGGATTATAGTCTCTCATATCTTGGTTACCCATCGGTGTTGGAAGGTTACACCGATGCAAGTTGGATCGATAACAACGAAGACAATTCGTCTACCGGTGGTGGGTATTCCTACTTGGTGGAGGTGCAATTTCTTGGGCATCCAAGAAGCAAACTTGCATCACCGGTTCAACAATGGAATCGAATTTGTGGCTCTAGCATTTCTTTGGTAAAGAAGTGAATGGTTGAAAAACTTGCTTCTTGAGATTCCATTGTGGCCTAAACCTATAGCACCTATTTCTATCCGGTGTGATAGTGCGACTACATTGGCTAAGGCTTATAGCCGGATGTACAATGGTAAGTCTAGACACTTAGGTGTCGGGCATAGCATGATTCGTGAGCTTATCATGAATGGGGTGGTATCTATAGAGTTTGTGAGATCTCAACAGAACTTAGGCGATCACTTGACGAAGGGTGCGGCTAGAGACTTGGTTATAAAGTCGCTAAAGGGATGGGTTTAAGTCCAACTTAGTCATTGAATGCTAGGACACCCAACTCCTCCTAAGGAAACTTGGGAGCCGAGTTCAATGTGGAAAGTCGAACATTCGATGGATGGAGCACATGTTTTATTTACATCCCAAGGTTGTGCTCGAACTCTTGAAAGGAGGATGAAGTCTTTACTTCTTAATGGTTAATTTTCTTTGAAAAAGTGCTTGGCGGGAGCATGACTAAAGAGGAACCACCTATGTAAATGTTGAAGTTTTGCCGCTTGAGAAGCTTTGGACTTTAGCTTTTACAACATTTATGAATTTGGATATGGACACATGGCTTGTATAGTGTCGGGAGCTTTTAAGTGTTTGAAAACTTGTGTGTATTTTATCTTGGTATTCAAATGGGTTGAAGGGTTCAATTCTTAGAACACCACGATTCTCGAATATTTGAGCGTGTAATTTACTAAGATGGAAATTCAATCCTCGGGACATTTTCGTTTATGCACATGTTTTGATTGATGTTTATTTTTCATGCAAAGGAAGTGAACTAAATTTGGGGAGGATTGTTGGAAAATTTAGTGCACTTGTGGGATTAGTTCACACCTTGTAATGGGTTAGGAGGTGCAGTGTACACCCATAAGGTCCATGAACACCACGACTCTTATAGTGGTTTGTATTGGTAGTCTTGGTGAAAGTCTTGCTTGGTGAAAATCTTGCTTGGTGAAAATCTTGCTTGTGTGGTTTCCATCGATAGCGATGTTTCCACGATAAGCGATGTTTCCACAAGTGGTGTATCCACCGATAGTGCTATGAAATCTTGATAAGCGGTGTTTCCATCGATAGGTTGTACTTCCACCGCAAGTGAAAGTCTTGCTAGTGGAAAATCTTGCTTATGGAAAATCTTGCTAAATGGCGATTACAACTTCTTTATGACCACGTTTAATTGGTCATGTAACCACTAACGGCTATAATGGGGATAATTATGAGGCTATTAATGGGCGATTAATACTCATAATTCCATTGGAATAGCTCAAGAGTAACCTCCTATATATAGGAGATCCGAACATGCATGAGAGACACACGAAAACACTAAACACTTATTAGCGAAAGGGTTATAGAATTGTGCCTAATTCTCTAACGCATTTGGTCTTATCCCAAGTAGATATTCGTGATACCCGGGCATTAGGGTCGAATAGTTTACTTTGGAAAGTGATCACGACGATTCAAGTGATATCCGGTAACCACCTAGTGGTATTGCTCTTGTCATTGATTGTCTTAACCAATGACCTTACAACATCCTCAAACTCAGATATATGAACCTCGCAAGATAAAATAGTCTTTTCTTTTTCTTCCAAACACACAACTTGAGCAAATCAGAATTTTTCTTGAACACCTTGTCATTAAAAATTTGTAGACATCAGCATACAATTACTAATATTCATAGAGATGTAACAACAAATAAATACTGTAAATATCAAGCCAAGAAATCTTACTCGGTGGACACAACCATGACTTTTTGTGCGGATTCCAAAGTCATTTTACTGCGAAGCACCTGTATAAGTAAAAAAAAAAATACCTGAATACCTTATATATACATAGATCAAGAGCAAAAACAGGACACAATCTACACTACATTGTGTTCAATCTATGTAGCATGTATCACTGGAAGAATAAACGGATATAGAAAATAACAGTAACATTTGAAGCATAATGTAGGATATAGAAAATAATAATCATAAGATTGGTATACGTTAATTTTTCGAAGGTAGTTCTTTAATTCCTCAAAATATAAAAACCCGTTAGTAAAAGTTATTTAGGTACGTAGGTTCGTGAAGGTCTTATGTAGATAAAGTTAAAATTGCTCACCCAAATGGCCAAATGTATATGGAACCAAGTTCATTAACAACAAAATTGGCCAAATTTCAAACATTGTTAGGATCACAAACATCACATGAAATGCCAACCACTTTTGCATGATCCGGGTTTTCTTCTCGCTAAGGAGCTCCCGCGTACAACATCAAACATTCTGGGGGCCTTCCTTTTCTTGAACATCCATTCTTTTTTCTCAATGAGGAAAAGGCCATGCTATATTGGATTTCATTGAGCTGTTGCATATATCAATCATCATATTAGCTTGATTTAAAAGAATTTAGCAAAAATATTGAACCTTTGTCCACCTCTTCCTTTGTTGTATCCAATCACAAGATCAAAATAATTTAGCAAAAATTAAAGAATATTGAGGTGAAGTAAAATTTGAAATGAAAAGCGATTACCAGATGAACATGCATTCAGCGACATTAGATTGACAACCATATGACAGAAAGCATAAGCAAATAAAAATGCATCATGCACAAAAACAAATACAATTCCCATCTCAATTTTGTGTTCAATAGTGGTGACACAACTTACACACCACCAATTAGACTCGACTACATAACTACTTGAGACTTCCATAGATAAGTCATAAGCACGTCAATTTTCGATAAGCAAAATGTAGGATAAAACTAAAATGGTCATGTAAAAACCTACCACCAACATCTCTGTTCCAACTTGGAACAAATTTAATTTTACTGAAAATACAATTACTTTTCCTATATTAACTTTTATCAAGACAAACTACAATGACTTATTCCCCTCATAAATTTGTTCACTTAAGAGGGGCTTCCCCTATAGTGTGTAGAGTTTGTAATTGAGAAACAGAAATCTAAAGATTGTTACCGTGAGCTAAACATGGTCATGTCGTGGGGCCATCCTTGACATCAATTAAGCAAATAATCAGATAAAAAAAACCTAGTATCCCCTAAAAGGCGTCATAAAGGATAAATCAGTTGGGAAGAGTAATTTGGTTCTATCTTTTTATCATTTCAAGCAATCCTACAATTCTCTCAAGCAACGGACTAAAAAAAGGCATGTGGCAAACATTAATGCTATTCTTTGGTATGGTCATCCTAATTGTAAGGTCTTGAAACTTTCGGTAAATAACAATAGATGCATCCGCATATGGACATGGATTATTCTAAATTATAAAGGTTGTAGCAGAAGGCCATTTTTCCAAACTCCAAAACGTACTGAAGATCATTTGGGACTTTCATCAAACACTTGGTATGCAAAAATAAAATCAATTATCATAATCAATAAATGTATACGTAGCTAATCTCTAATCATATATTAAAATTGATGGCTAAACTTTTTTTATTCAATCGAAACAAAAAATATATATATAAAAATTACCTTAGAATCAACGGATCATCTGCGTAGGTGTTTTTTGGTTTGTGATTCAGAAAGGTGTTCATCCATAGGGTTTGATTTGGGGGAAAATTGTACAAAATTAGGTTCGATTATGAATCTGATTTTGATAACCTTCTCCATTTTTGGATACAGCTTTTGAATTAGAGCAATTAATTTGATAGATTATTACTTCGAAAATATGGGTTGAAACGATTTTGTGTTTAATGATTTCAGAATTATTATTGATCGGACGGCTGTGGTAGTTTTGGGGAATTTACTTGCCACGTGTCATTTTTTTCAGAATTTTGAGGGGAGATATGATTCAAACAAACCCTCCTTTATATAGAGTAGATATATATAGAGCAGAGATCCAGTGAGAAGTAAATTAAAATAAGAAGTGGTGAGAAGTGACCAAAACCACGCATTTGAGATGCAACGACTTGCATTAGATGCATTTATTCATATAGATGCAACATCTTGAGTTTCGAAGTTAATTTGATGTATAGATGGTGCAAATTGATTTTCATGATTTACGCGTGCGTGCAGAGGAACAAAAACAAGAGAAATCATGAAATCATCAAATATACGTATATCGATCGATTAAAAGCTAGAAAACACATATAGTGCGTTATAATGCATCTAAGATTATAGGTATCATCTAATTTAGGTCGGTCGATCTCGGTTTGCGGTTATAATTAACTTATTCCTCTTATTTTAAGTAATCTTCTTATTTGATCTTACTTATATATATATATATATATATATATATATATATATATATATATATATATATATATATATATATATATATATATATATATATATATATATATATATATGGACGTTATTGTAGTGACCAATCTTAAAATAAAAACAATAGGAACCAATATGGACCATTAGATGTATCATTTTTGATGAGAATTAAATGTAATTAAATTAGCATTAGTAATGGCATTATTGTAATTTAACGAAACATGAGTGTCATTTCTTAACACGTTATAAGATATTTATGTACCTAACGTGCCTCATAATTCGCTTTGATCATCTTCTTTTTAAATATTTTCTTTTGCGAAATCTTCCTTTTCTTTTGTCCTGCGATAGAACAATTTTTTTAATTTATGTTATATACCTCCTTTTACTCATGCACCAACTAGAGACAAATAAATTAATGGTTGGCTTATTTTTGTGAAATCATACATGATACACGTAAATTGATACTCACTTATTATTTTATTCAAAAACATGATACACAACAAATTTTTTAAACAAACTATTTAATATACATCAGATAAAAAAAATATATATCTGATTCACAAAAATGATACACATAATTTAAAGTTTATGGTATATATAAATTAACTAATAACTAACAATCTAGTGATGCATAAGCTAAAAATAAATGGATACATGATTAGTGTATTTCGATACATGTATAAATAATGAACAAATGACAACCAATATCTACTAGTAAAAGACTAGTAATTTGTCCCGCTAAGTATTCTTCAACCACTTCAACCACCCATACACAAAGTACACAATCAATATCATCTAATATAAAATAAAATTTATAACCAAAAAATACACATATACACCAACTATTTAATGATACATACCAGTCAAAATATAAAAAGCCATATTCCGGCGAGGCAGAGTGTGGTTCGTCAATAGTGATGCACCTTTAATAAATATAAAACATAAGTATTTCAATGCTTGACAAAAGCCATGAAAAAAATACAAACTATATACTGGAGTTGAAACCAATCAAGAATTCTAGATCTGAAATCATCTTGACAAAAATAACATCTTTTATCACTATCAACATGCATCACTTGCATCTATTATCATCTTAAACTTGTATAAAAACAGTGGTTGCATTTGAACCCAAAAGGCGGTCGACCCGGTAGGTGTGGCGGCCTTTAAATCCGGAACCGTCTGAAATAAATAAATGGGAAGGGACGATGGTGGTGTGTGTATTCCGAGAAGACTAGCATCAAAAAGCCAAAAAGAATATCGAAGATTGCGGTTGTGTCTCCGACCGGAATGGGATTTTCGAATTCGATGATGGCAGACTGTGCTCTATCTAACCTGTCTACACGATGAAGTTTTTATAACCCGCCGGAAAAGGCACGACCCGAAACAGAGTTGGACCGCCGACTAAAGCCGACGGTCGGAAGGAAATTTCTAGAGTGGCTACTGTGTTTTCGTGTTTAGATTCAATAGTGTTTAAAAAAGATGGAAAAGTGAGTGACTTCATATTATAAAAAGGAGTTGGTGGCTGCTAGGGTTGTTGGCAATCACAGATTTTTAGTGAGATGAGATCGAGAGAGGGAGATGGGTTTAGTGGTTATAGTCATATAGTGTTTTTTTTAAGAACAGTTAATAAAGGACGAATTTTATGATTTATTTGAGATAGTTAATTACCAAGTTACCCTCAGACATATACAATTTAGTTTTGTATTTGTTTTAAGGATTTTTAACATGTCTTTTAAGAGCATGAGTTAATATTAAAAACCTTGGGTCCGAGAATAGGGCATGGAATCCGTAAAATCGTTTTTGTGAATCTCGTGTCATTTTCAGTAGGCATCTTGCTGTTTTAATGCTTAACACTCTTTAGGCAGCGTATACTCAACCCTTGTTTTAATTGAAAAGGACACATGCTTACTTTTTATTGGTTCCTATTGTTTTTATGTTAAGAGCGGTCACATATATATATAAGTTGCGAAAACATATGCTTGAGAATTATTTTCACAAAAATTATCATTTCCACACAAACCCTTGAGGTTGTTTGTTTTTCATAAAAAACTCTTATTGACCTTTAATCTCTGATGCTGTCAAATGTTTGTTTTCCATAATAAACTCTTAATGTCTTGTTTCGTGTTAATAAGGAATTTTCAAATTTAAACACCTTGTATGATTCGTCTATTGTATACTCACCAAAGGCACTAACCTGATGGGTGCACTCATGTCATAACCATTGTCACAAAGTTGTCGCCACAAGGTTTATAGAGTATATTTTGGTGATTGTAGTTGCGAGAATCCAAATACTCACAAAAGCACTAACCTAACAAGTGCACTCACGTCATAACCATTGTCACAAAGTTGTCGGCACCAGTTTTATGGAGTATATTTTGGTGATTGTAGTTGCGAGATCCAAACCCACCACAACACATGATCAAACCCGCTAACACATTCATGCTCAAACCCGGTAACGCGTTCTTTAAAAGAAAATAGGTGCGGCCTAACAAGAAATAATTGTACCAAGAGAGTTTTAAATCTCATTAGTTGTTCTCCGCCTATGATTATTGGTTACTTAATAGTTTTCCTACTTGTTATATGCAAGACAAGATGCCATGTTACTATAAAAAAGGGAAATGCTAGAACCACAAAAATAAATTCACAAAACCATCCGCAAAAGTATGTGTCAATAGGGCTGAGCAATCCCGACCGACGACCGAGGACCGGCCGACGCTCGACTTCGACCGACAACAACCGACACAAACCGACCTTAACTCGGTTTGGGTTTTCAGCCTTGTCGGGACTCGGGTCGGGTCGGGAGTCGGGATTATTTCGGGATAACACAAAGAAAACCATACAAACCGGTTTGTTTCGGGACTCGGGGTTACCCGAACTAGAATCGGGTCGGGATTCGGTTAGGATTTTTAGCCTTGTCGGTTTTGGGATGGGTCGGGACGGGTCGGTATTGGCCCGATGCTTAGCCCTATGTGTCAATATCTGATTAACTTAATTAAAGAGAAGAGAGAGAAACTAGAAAAAAATAAACCAATCGGAAGTGACAACTTCTTTTAAGGATGGTTTTATGATTTTGTTTTTGTGGGTCTAGCATTCCCCATAAAAAAATGGGATACATGATACATCAGATAAAAAAATATTTGCATTTCACTTCATCTAACCAGTTTCTTTTACTAGATAAACATATGAGCAAACATCTAACTTAAAAATGATCACAAGCATATAGTCATCCTTTCCTTTACTATATTCAACTCAGACACTGATTTAACTCGGGACTCACAAAAGCAAACGGAAAATAACTCAAAAATATTTGTTAAGGAAGGGGAGGCATGCTGCATTCTTTTCTCCCTGTGTTGAAAGTTGCTTCGTTCCCTTTTTGGCATCAAATCTGTACAGAAGCTCGAAATGGTGTGTTTGTTTGCAACAATGAATACAATTTGGGGGACTATTAGTCTATTCCCTCTTTCCTTCTTCCGCACCATCATCATCGTCTAAGTCAAACTCGTCCTCATTTTGACCGTTCTTTTCTCGTCTTTCCTGTTTGACTAATCCAATGTCACCTTTGGGTGTTCCGCTGTAAAGTGCTTCACTTTCTTCTCCGTCAGAATCCTCACCTCTCTCTTCTGAATACGCGTATCTGTTTGATACTCAAAAGTTAAGAACACAAAGAATACTTAAAAGTGAAAATAAGCGGGTGAGTGGGTGGGTTGGGTAACAGATAAAAAAGGACAGGGCCAAAATTGGGCAGGACCAACCAACACAGTTTTGTCATTTCTTAGGTTTTGTAAGGAATTTACTAATGACTAAAAGAACTCTAATATCAATAATCTCTTTTCAAGTCAAACAATTTAGGACCTTGGACCATTTAAATACGAATTAGCTACTTATCTATACTTTTAAGTTGGCTGGTGTCAAATGAATACAATTGAAATGACTGTTTTCATATAAACAGGTTGGTATTCCAACATCCAGATCTATTCCCCCTGTTCCACAAAAATTGCAGCATCACTTTTCTTTAAAAATATCATTAGGAAAAAAACCATTTTCTAGCATTCCCTTTTACTTCCAGGCATCTTTGGGGATTGCTGTGACTTTGAAATGAAAGATAATTTTGCAGGAAAAACTAAAGAACGTTGCTTCAAGTCAATTCTAAGCTTATTTTACACGGTTTGTAGCAGAAGGCTTGGCATAATTTCATGGATGTTGTATATATAATCCTACCTTTGAGAGGTCTGTGATGGGGCCCACAGATAGCAGATAACACAGAGCAGTGCAAATGCAAGGATGTCCCAAAATGCAGTGATAATCCAAGCGCTCTGCCACTTCTCGTTGAATGGATCGGTTGCTTTAAAATACACCTGCATGAACAAAACAGTTACGAAGATGATAAGATACTTTTTATCGTATCCAACTTCCTATAGGTAATGTAGAGGTGGCAATTTTGAGTCATTTGCTTATGGAGGGGTCTTTTTGAGTTGTGTTTCTATCTTTAAATGGGTCAGATAAAAAGTAAGCTATGTGGGTCAAATGGTTCAGAGTAGGTTGACGGATCCCAGAGTCGATTTATAATAAATACACATTAATCGTTTATTCGCTTATATTAAGACTGAGACTATTATTGTAATAGTACTGTGTTTGTAATCACAATTAATCACCAAGTATTTTCCAAAAAAATAATAATGGAAAAAACATGTTTCACTGTTAACCCAACCCAAAAAGGCTTTGACCCGTTTCCCAACCCATTCGACATTTACATCTTGCCACAACTCGCAACTAGAGAATCTTAACACTGCGAAGATGGATCAAGTTTGCTCTGTAGACTCTTTTGCCTGTCTCTCACAGACCTGCTCATAAGATAACCTTAAAACACTGAACAGGCACACATCTGACTGAAACGCTAACCTATGTACCTTGACAAAACACTAGTCTATGCTTGGACAACATATTTAAGAGGCTTAGGAATCCGATGACATGAGTAGCTAAAGGTTATTATGAGGGTTCCTCTACTCTTGATATCCACTCAACGAGTGCACGTAGTTATGCCCAAAGTTTATTTAGTTAGAACTATAGAAGGCTAGCTATTGCTTCCGCTCAAAGTAGAGGTGACAATTTTCACCGTTTTAATGTAAAAATGGGTTGATTCATGTTGTGTTTTACCTTCAACGGTTAAACAGGTATAAGTTAAGGGCACAGGTAAAAGTGGAATCGGTCAAATATTGCCCCAAGTGAATTTAAGTGCATACAGCAATACAACCTCATAAATCGTTCTATTAATAAATAAAAAACTCATGTTAATAGTATATTTATTTATAATCGACACATCAGTTATTTAAATAATTGAAAAATGAACAAAGTGTTGTGGGTCAAAAGCAACCCAGTTGGATCCGTATAAAAAAGTTACTGATTTAATCCAAAACCGTATTGACCCGTTTCCCAACCCAGCCTACGTGTCCACTTTGCGACCTTCAACTCAAATCATCCTTACCCTAACTAAAGAAATGGTTTGTAAATATATTTTTGTTTGGCTTTCAGCATGCATCAATGTGCATCAATGGTGTGCATGCCAAAATGATGAACAAGCTGCTTTGAGCTCACCACAACCAAACTTCCCATTTTTACCCCCTTCCACTTACATGAGAAACTTCTACAAACATAGTATCTTGATTTAAACCACTTTAAAATTTCATTCATCAAAACCATGTACCAGACTATTTAAAAGACTAGATCCACAGAAATAGAAGGGCTAAGGTCGATACACAGTTTTTATTATCATTAGTAAAAGCATTTACTAGCACAATTCAGGTCAAACCTAGTGAGGTAAAACTAATCGTGAAAACATTATTGAAGCAACCATATAAACAAGTATGAGAAACGGGCCTATTTAGTTCGGTCTACAAACAACGATTTCCTTAATTGAATGTATTAAGTAGAAATCCTTGATATTGCCCAAACATAAATCTGTAAAATGCCTACCTCATATCCGATCCAAACGACCGCTAGGATAACTGTGATCAGTAATGCATTTGAGAACTTCCTGTAGGTATCCAACTTAACAGAACTCCGCTTTGCCTGGACCATTCAGAAGTTAGTATTAGGTACAATTATAACATATCCAGCAGCAGAGAAAAGGGCCCAACACAACTGTAAATAGATAAAAGCATAACCTGTAGCTGAGTAAGTGTCTTCGAAAGAGAAGTGAAAATCCACATTATCAAAAATGCATCCAGCAGTGCATTAGGAAGGACAAGAATAACTCTTGCTCTTCCAGCTATGTCACTTATTGCTCCCACATACTCAGTTATATTCAGCAACTCGGTTGATAGAAAGTATGTTACTCCAATAAGCATCACTTTTGTGGTAAGGCCACCAAGTGTAGGACGGACAACCCCGTATCCCATAGAAACACACAACATAAGTAATCGTGAAACAGTTCTCCTTGCTGCTCCCACAGTCACAACCCAAGTTGTAAGTGCAACTGGCCTCGTTCCCGTGTTGTTGAAATATGCATAGTCAAAGTACCAAAGTATCATTTCAAACAACCCAACACCAACAACAACGCTAATGCAGTGTTGAAGTTGCAAGACATCATCCCAAAACCTCACATATTGAGAAAACCAGGCAACACAAAGAAGTGCATACGCGATAGCCATGATCACATAAAACTTCTTTAGCGGAGCCATCCTTCCAGGCAAGTAGCCATCAGGGCCCTTCCACGAGGTTTGACCGCTCATAGTCATCCCTTTAAGGCTCGGGTCACATGATATGAAAAATAAGTTGTACATTCCCGTCTTCCCAATGTAAGCCTCTGTAGTCTTCAATTGTGCCGTTAAGGACTTTCCGCGAAAATAAACATTGACAGTGACAGGCCAGCTAGAATCCCTTGCAGAAGGTATCCTAATAACTTCCCCTTGTTTACAACCTTCCACCTTAGCTAGATCAGGGGTGCAGCAAATAGATCTCTGCCCACCATAAGGCGACCCACCAATGTTATCACGATCAGCAGCCTCAAATATTATAACTTGTACCAATCCAGTACGACGTTGCGTCTTTGAATACTTGGCTGCAGATGCTTCACTCCTCCGAAATGTGATGTTCTGAAATCTATACATATTTGAATTTCCAAAAAAATAAACTTTCAACGGGATAAAACAGTCTTGAAAGCAAATAAACACAGCAATTCTTGAAAAGGTTCACGAATCATGAAAAGCTTTAACTTTTTGTTTCATCCATACTGAGTTTTTTTTTAATTATGTCTACGTGGCATAAGAGGTCCAAAGTGGCTTGAACATCTTCATAACCACAAGATCAAATGAATTATTTCAGACAGTTATAAAGTCGTGAAAACTCTATAAATAGGGAAAATAGGTCTATAAGATTGATGTGGCATGACATAGCAAACTTATAAACCATTTAAAGGTTTATCATAGTCCTTTCTAAAAAAAGTAATCTATTTTTGTCTTTTAAAAACCCTTTAAGGCATGACATGGCAAACTTATTGACAGTTTAAACCTTAAACACCCTTATTTGGATATACCCCATCCATCCCCAAACTATTCCAATCTAAAACCAATCATACTCCTTAAGTTCCAGAATCTAGCACCATTTTCTTCCCACTACTCTATAAAACCGACAACTTTCATATAAATGAAATAACAAAAATAAAACAATGCAGTACAAAAGACAATATATTACCTAAGTCATTACTATTCCATCTACACTAACCACCACAGAACTTTCTATTAGCCTTTTTTTTAAAGGAACATGATATTTCTTCCTAACTTTTGTCCCTAAAATATTTGTAACAATGAGTTTATTACAAATGGCAAAATGAATGAAAGAGACAAGGTGGAATAACTAGTAAGCACCTAGGGGTCACCAAGCTCGTAAAAGATTGTGACTATCATCACTAAAATGTTAAATGCCTCAAGTCCATATAACCCTGAAGTGGCCACGTCAATCACCCCAAAGAGAAAGGCTTTATTTGTGGTGGCCTCAATCCCCGTTGATTAGTCGGCAAAAGTCAAAACCATGGTTACCAAAAAAAATATGCATAAGTTTAACGAGGACATAACATTGCTCCTTTTCAAAAGAGCAAAATATCAGAAATCCATTTCATGTGATTTTGTTATTTCTTTTGGCCTCGTCAGCAAAAACGCTCAATAAATTTAGCCATATTCTCAAATAAACAATCTATCTATCAAGCCTTACTTAACTTGTACAATCCAAATTTCGTATCCCAACTCAATATCTTCATATCCCAACACAAGAGGTCATGTGTACAAACCTCACTAGGTACACATTTAGGGGCGACCAGGGAAGTGTCGGAAATGGTCACGGCAATACCCGGTTAAAACTCGCCCACCCCATTAACACGAACAAAGAAAACCTCATCCGTTTACCCGTTTAACTACAATATATACTTAAAACGAATCATACTACACATTTAACTAGTTGATCCAAAATCACCAATGTGACATAAAATTAGATCTAATCCAATGTCATACCATATCAATCACAATAAATACAGCAATGAGATATATAAAAAAAAGTAATTACCTATATAAGAACGACCGTCATTAACGTTAACAGGCGAAGTATGACGTGGCAAAGGAGTAGATGTCCTAGACGCAGCTAAACCTTCACTTCCACCGGAAACAAGGTACGCATTGCCGACTTCACGGAACGGATCTCGATCGTACACGTGGATTGATGCGCGCGTGTATCCACTCGCGCATATTAATGTTATTAACAGTGAGAGTGAAGATAAAGTTACGAGATTCATGGAGAGAGATAGATGGGATCGGAGAATTTGGTGTGTGTGTGAAAATGGAAGGTGCAACTAATTGTAATGAGTAAACTAGATAGTGATGTTTTGTGTGAGATTGAAGTCTCAACGGTTGACCCGGATCCGACCCGGAAGACTATGGTGTCCACAATAAATGGGAATAAAGTATGATGAAGCAAAGACATTGGTCCACCCACCGGTGAAATAAAGAAAAAGAAAATTCATATCTAGTCATAAAAATATAGGTTTAACAATAGACGCTTAGGGTGGTGGCAACCGGGGATCGGCATGATTAGGCACCAATGATTAGGTCCACCCACCGGTGAAATAAAGAAAATAAAATTCATATCTAGTCGGTTTAAATAATCCACAATTTTGGCATTCGCGGTTTGGTTATTCGGTGTGAACATTCGGTATAGATCTTCGCTATGGTGTTATGTTCACCGTCAAATCCTACCATCGCGAGTAGTGAAAGATCTTCGATATGGCTTTCGCGCGTGATGGCACCACCACCCTCCATAATATTCAACACACCACCAAAATCACCACCTTTTAAATGCTATGGTCACCACCATATATACCACATTTTAGGTGTTATGATCTTCATTATCATTTGTTGCATGTGTTGGATTGTGAGAGTTGGATACACATTTAAACGACTAGAAGTGTGTGAGCCTATTGGGGGCACACACGTTAAACACGAGAGTATGTTTGTTACGTTTAATACTTGAACCGTATTTGACCCGACATTGACTCATTAAACTAGACCCGCTTTATCCCTTGACCCAAACCCATTTGGCGGTCCAAGAGTGGGCGTTTGGAGATGATAATGGGCTAGTAGAGTTGTATGTGTATAAGGAATGTGCTTTAGCTTGGAGGACAAGTTTGGAGCCCAAGGTTACTAGGTTTTGAAGGCTATATATACCTCATACCTAGCACCCATTCCTCACGCATACATACCTATATTCTCAGCAATAAAACCGATTCACACACCTCTTATATCTCAGTCAATTGGTGACATAAAACCGATCGAGTTTTTGGTTTGAATCGTTTGTTCTTGATCCTAAATTGCATCTCCTTGATCCAATCGGTTTTAGGGTTCTTTGGTTTTGTTTTCTGAGTCATTCCAAGTCGAATTGAACTCAGCAAAGCAAGGTTTGGTTGCTGGTTTTCTCGGGCAGAAAAGGGTTACAGAATATATCGGATAAGCTCTATTCGATATCGGACAGAGAAAGACTTTGGTTCTCGGGTGCTTTGGTGATCTCGGACAGAAGGTTTTCTTGGTTCTAGGGTTGCTGTGATCTCGGACAACAATAACTCAGGTTCTAGGTTGTTTGGTTCGAAGGTTCAAGTATTTACAAGGGTTGTTTGTATAACGTACACGACTAGCTTTTCGGGCGTATTCGTGTTAAGTGTTTGTGTGTGCACTCGTAGAGGTGTTCATTTTGATCACTTGGTTTCTTTATTTGTTAAACTTGCGGGTGACTACGAGGGTTAGTTTTCTTGTTCCCTTTTATATCTTTATTGTTTATTAATTACGTGTTAACTTAATTGCTTAAACTAGATCCATATTCCGCTGCGTATTCATAATGTTAATTGGTTAACTTGATTATAAAATCCCAGCAGCGGCATCACGAGTCAACTCGTTTTTGTGATTATGGGTTACACGTTTTAATAAACATGCGAAAGGGTTGCGTGAAATCTAATTAGTTATTTGTTTTATTCTTGTTTTGACAACTATAATGCAATACTTGTCAATTATTAATAAAAAAATACCTAGACACAAACTAATAAAATTAAATTGTTAATTAGATACATAAAATAGCATATTGTTAAAGGTTAATTAGTTTGCTATGTTTATTTTATGTGTGTTTTTCCGGCTATAAGACCCACTCAATCACTTTATGTGATGTATGAGACGATCTAGGTACATTGATGAAAACATAGTGAGGGTCTTATGGTTCTCCTTTAGGGAAGACTCGCGAGAGAACTCGGATCCATATGTGTTTATTAATGTTTTATGTTTATATGTTTATGGTTCCTTCTGTGCATAATTGTTACTTGTTTTTGACACCTAATTGCATGCAATATGGAATAATACATATCGTAATCATAACATTAATAATTGTCTTAATTTACAGGCCGAAATACCATGCTCATTGTGACCTGCTATTTGATTCGTGGAAAATTGTTTTTATAAAATTAAGTGACCTAAACTATTGAAACAAGTTTTTTATGAAATTAAAAACTAGACGCTATGGACACTTGGGATGTACGGCTCACCCACTAGAACAAACTATAAAGATGGTTTAAGGAGGTGCGCACTGATGAGTGTCTAAATACTCATCATTTTTATATTGTTTAGAATGCCAAAAACATCCGAAAACACTCGAAATGTATCAAAATGATAAAAATATCACAAATAAGTGTTTTATGTGTTTAAATGCAAAAATATCAAAATCTGTGAAAACGATATCAAGTTTGCATAATTGGCGCTTTAGTCCCCAAGTTTAAAAGTTGTCAAAAAGCAGGTCCACAGTAAATCAAAATAAAGAAAAATATCATTTTAAGTCCTTAGGGATTCATGAGTTGTAAAAATTGATCCTTAAAATCAAAAATTGTAAAATTACAACTTTAGTCCCTCAAGTTTTGAAAATGACAAAAATAGTCCTTGGATTTATTAAAAATGAAATTTTATGCATAATGGTCCTTGTACTATTCATATTTGGCAGGATAGGCCCTTGTGATAACTTTGGAAGATTGGCAATTTCAGTCCTTCATGTTTGGCAGAATTACACAATTAGTCCTTGTATTAAACTAAAACCAAATGGCCCTTTTGTGTATTTAGAACCCAGCCAAAAAAAAAAAGACCCCTGCCATTTAGCCTTGACCCCCCCATTTTGGACCCCCACTTATAATATCCCAAAGTCAAATCCGGTCAAACGTGCCAAAAACCACTGGTACTGTTCATCGTCTTCACATAGCCTGTAAATCCAATACCAGAGCTGGTTTTTCCTCCTTTTCAACAATTCCACCTGTTTTTCCACTTGTATACATCCCCTCTCCACCTCCACAACCTCCCAAGTTTCTTTAATTGCTTAAACCTGCTCTTGACTATTTTGGCGCCAAAAACTCCACATGGACGATTCTGATAGCTTTGACCAATCCAATGGTTGGAATGAGGTGGGAAATGCTCAGAGATGTCGACAAGAGTGGAAAAGATCATTATAAAGGAGAGAGGAAGCAATGTGATATGTATCGAGTTTAATTTTAATTAGCTTATGTCGTTTTAACTTAATTTTGAATTTCAGTGTATCTTTAAGCTTTTAAGCTTTATATTTCAAGTGTTTATTGTATATTAAAGCTTTCACGAACATCAATTTCGCTTTAATTCAAGTTCTCGCTTTATGCAAAATCTTACTTTTATTCAAAATCTCAATATGTTCCAATGATGTTGTTAGTTGTTGGTAAGGATGAATAGGTTCACATAAGCTCCTAGAAAGCTTATTAAAGCTTTTAGAGACTTTAAAACTCGATTATAGAAGCAAAAAGCAAAAATCACCAAAAATACAAATAAATTAGTTAAAAATAAAAAATCCATGGTGAAGGTTGTCAAGAAGATGGAGCAGGGTTGATTATGGATGGCCTTGGTTTAGTGCTTCTTGGGAAGCTATAGGAAGTGGTTTCAGTATTGGTTCTCAGATTTATACTTGGATTCCATGTTGTAAGCTTTTTGTTCCTTTTTATCATTTCACTGTGTAATACATTCATAAGCTCAAATCTTTGTGTTTTCATGTTCATTAGTTATAGTTAAGTGTAATTAAGCCTTTAAACCAGCTGCTTGTTCTTTTAAATTTATAATTAGCAAAAATCTCATTTTGACAGTTAAAATAGCATAATCATCATTCTTGTGATTCATGTTGTTAATACTGTTGTTTTATGTTTATTTAGTCCTAATACATGATATTAGAAGGTCTCGTAATAAGTTTCATGGTCTTAACTGCTTAAATCTTTGAAAAGTATCAAAACAGTCCTATAAAGAACTGCTTGGATTAACTTTGTTTATCTGTGTTAAAGGTTGGTGAGTTGTTGTTTGTTGTTGTTTTATGTCACACTAGTACCTATGTAACACCCCAACCCGACAAGGGTAAAGATATCACAATCACGGTTTCATATCGAACTTTAACTAATGTACTGATGGCGAAGCCTTACAAAACTTACAAAGATAATATAAATAACTTATATTCAAAATAAATCTAAGATCTCTATGGTCAAATCTTGCTCTCACTCTACTCTCAAACCCGGATCGGCTATCCCATAAGCTTACTTGAACGCTTAATACCGCCAGAAAAAGAAAAGTCTGGTGAGCTTACAAAGCCAGGTGAATGGATATAACGAAACAAAAGCTAAACAAAACAAATATCACGAATAACGAAAGATAAATGAAATAATGACGAAGGATCTTTTAGAATTAGGAAGCACAAATATACACAATCCAACCAACCACATAATGACTTAGACATCACATAGCACATTAATGACACAAACACAAACACGTCGAAACAATCAAACGCACAACATATCAAATAATGATTTCAGATAAGCCAAACGGAAAGTCTAAAACTACCGAAGTTCTAGAAATTAAACATGGCATTCGCAAATTAATTAACCTTCACTTAACACACTTAAAACATTAAAGCAACAATGAAATAGCGATCCAAAACATGGCGATCTCTCAAACAAATAGAAACATAGCGAGACAAACTATAATTAAAAAGACCAAACAAAACATAGCATAACCATTAGCAATTATCAAACAGATATCATAAGCTAAACCGGTTCTCGGATCAAATCCTAACATCGTGAGTTTAAACATGGCGGTCACATAGGCAATAAAATACTAACTATCACACTAACACATTCATCCACAGTTCAATGAATTCACATAACGAGAACTAACATAACACCAGATAACAGCATACAAACCCCATTTAATCATACTAATCATAAGCTAGCATTATAAACGGTAACCACATATACATACAGAAACATACACATATATAAGATCATAAAATAACCCAGCACATAATCATAAGCCTTTGAACATACCAAATCATAATCAAAACTTAAAATAGAAATATCAACACGATTTAGTTAACTACCTCGAGCCCGTAACATATCATATCGAAATAATCTTAGAAAATCATTTGGGTAGCTAGCTCCGTGAAGTTGTGAAGACGCGTATTGCACCGACATCATTCACGAACAAATCATATCGGATAACGATCGGATCTAGGATGCATCCATACGCCCACACGACAAATATAGGTAATATAATACCAACTGAGCTCATAACAAATAACAGATAAGGGACGTGGCAGAACATCACTCTACTGCCCTAGAGTCATATCAGAGGTGCATCACTGATACGGACATGGAACCCCCATGACTAGTTATTATTTGGCTCGGGTGTCAAACTAACTTAGGTCAAACAAATTGTCATAAATGACACAGATCATAATCAAACGCAAAGTTCAACAGATAACATATCAGATAGCTCATATCATAAGATTCATATTCAGACGTAATAAGGTTCATCAATTACACATATCAAAGTCTTCCTAACATAATGTTAAATCAGATAACGCATGGTTCAGTAAAACATAAGTTCAGATAAACAACAAATCACACAATCGTGAAAAGGTTCATAGCAATGGCATTGGAAATCCTAATAAGCATGAGAGATATGACGAAGAAAGAAAACATGAGGACCTTTAATGAAAAGGTCGAATATCTCGAATGATAACACAAGTGTCTTAAAGTAAGACGTAATATCCGCACCTTAAAGCAATTTGAGAGAAAAGTAACGAATGAACGAATATGAAGATGCAACGTCGCGTCTCCTCCAACGAATCTACACGGATTATGATTTATTTAATACTTATTAACATCATTAATATTATAACGGTTTATCGCATTAAATACTTTTAGAGTTGTCGAATATTCTCATTTTAGTGATGATTTAAATTACAACATTTTAGAGTATTCCCATTAATTAACCAACTTCCTATTTAGGTACTAGGGTTTCCTTACTCTTTAAATATTACTAATTACGCATTAAATCCATATTACTTCCTTTAATGATTTCCCAATTCAACCTAGAACGTAAATGATAACAAACCGAAATTAACTTAAACTCATGCGTGTCTCTACAAAATCAATTTACCCTTGTAGAACCCATAATTATTCGTAATTTCAAATCACACCCTTGGCATCTTTAGTTTCACAATCAAACCTTACTTTATCGATTTACACTTTTAACCCAAAGATTTTAGAATTTACAAACGTACCCAAATAAATTAAATACAATTCAATGGCCCCTTAATTATCCAAAATTACATGTTTAACCCCACACTTATTTTTATACGTTTAGTACAAGTATTTTACCTGTTTACAAAATAACCTTTAAGTTTCAATATTTACAAAACCAACCCAAACCTTTATTTAAAACCGAATAAGTATAATTTCAAGTACAAGCCCTAAACCTAAGTTTAAACAATCATTAGCTCATCATTACCACTTCATTAATTACCTTCAATGATTACAAGGAAACCCTAGTTCATGAAAACCCTAATCGCCTTTTAAAAACCTTTCCTTTTATGCGTTTCGAACAAGAAAAACCCAAGACAATTTACATAAGCTTCGAATTCACAAACATGTATTTTATACAGGTCTTATAACATGTAAAACTTCTGGAAAAATCAATTCATGATCTCTAAAAATATTATACGCCCATTCATTATTAATATACGATTTTAGGGTTTTAGGTTTCAAATAATTTCATACGACATATTAAACATGCATGGCCAATTTTTATGTGTTATATACGACTTATAGGACTGAAATCAACATTAGAAACATACCCTTGATGAGCTTGAATCGTTAGAACAAAAGAAGCACAAAGACACTACTCGCCGAAACCCTAATCCACTCAAAACTCACCACGCTTAAACCAAAGAGCTTTGGAACTCGATCACTATTTTTCCCACCTTGTTTACCTTCAAACTTGTCCAATAAAATTGGTCTCAAGCTCTGAACCGAAATCGATTTGTTGAGGGTTTTGGAGTCGGTTTGTGATTAATCGGTTATTAGGGATAAATGTGAATCGAATATATGTATATATATACTTTTCCAATTTTTCTTGTGGGCTTTATAATGTATTGGACTTAATATAAATGGACTCTTAGTTTTGTAAATTTATATTGGGCTCTTATTAATTAAATTATTTTATAAAACTATTAAATATATATTCGGCTAATTATTAAAATTACATAATTGATTTTACAAAATTATAATCTATAAAATTAACTTTACAAAGTCATTCAAGATTTATTTGGATCATATGTGATTTTCTTATAAGTTTTCTGAATTTACGTAGCTCATTTGGTATTTTGTTTATTTAATTTATTCTTACTTTTGATCATAAGGGTATTTTGGTCTTTTTGTGAATTTTAGAAATTCGGGTATTACAATTTCTTCCTCTAAAAGAAATTTAGTCCTCGAAATTGAACAAGACGGATAGTCGGCGACAAATGTGGATTCTGAAACTTGAGAATATATGACGAATGCTAATCGTATACTTAGTAAAGTATTAGCAGTAAAAGATGAGGTAAAGAAAATTCAAAAACACGCTCTAACTTACACAGGTATCAAATGATGAAAACTATCATATGCATAGATGGAACGAATCCTAACGGTTACTAATCGCAGGAGTATGTGGAAACATACAGATATAAGGAAGGCATAACAATCTATAAGTTAACACAGATAATAACAACTTCGGATCCCAATGGTACAAAAGTTATATGCAACAAATACCGATTTAAAGTCTCATAATCGAATCTGAGTCTCAACCCAATATGAAAAGTACCAAACAACGAATACCGTGCAAATATCCATACATCTACCAACCACAGGCATTTCCCGACGTTGTATACTTTCAATAAGTTCAGATTATATGATCTCGGTATATTACGTTGATCGATCGTCATAATACTTGCATCACATAACAAGTTCTTATTGTCACTATACTTGGTCTCGGGTCATGACACAACACATAGCGAATATCATAGCAAAACAAACCATATAGGGATAATATACAGATAACAAATAATCCTACCACAACATGCCAAAACCACATGAGTATACCATCATAATGGTCATACATAATAAAACAACATCATATAGAAAATAAATAGCAGACGAAACTGATGAGGACTAATGGAAACTCAACGAATCTATCAGAAAGAAAACAACGAACATGAACTATATTATCAAATTTCGTTTATTCCATTAATCAAACAGAATTTTCAAAATCGTCAAAAGATGTACTCCCAAAATAAAATTCAATAACCTAAGATTCAATTGTCGAATGAAACAAAAGGGACCTAACCCAAAATCAATGTCAAAACTTCTCATAACGAGGGCAACTAGTCAGGAGCACAATTCCTATTCTTGTGTCGGATTGAACCTACTAGTAGCCGTCGACTCCGATTCCGACTCCACCTCATATTCTTCCTCGGGTTCCTCTTCTTCCTCTTCCTCCTCGCTTATCCATCCGTTCTTGTTTCTTTCAGGCTGTGGTAGTAAGCCACTAGCAAAGCCACCTTTCGCTTCCTCTCTTCCTCCTCCCAAGACACGATCCACAAAAGCATATAGATCGCGACTCTCACCGTCCTACTTCTTCATCCTCAACGAACTTGGGACACCTATCATGATATGTAGTGGTGAAACCTTGGTTGTCCACAACCTTAGTTTCATAATCCTCTACCACTTTCCCGTCCACTTCCTTCGTGGTCGGCTTCTTCGATGGTGCATGGCCACATATAGGTAGGAACTCTTATCCTCTTATTAGTCCGCTTCACTTTACCATACCTCGTGCGTTTCTTAGCAACGATAACGCCCACTTCGTCTTCTCCTTCATTTGCTAGCCGGGTCCTTGGTTACTCCTATCGATGAACTAGGGCGACGGGAATAACCATCTAAAAGAAATACCAACTATCAAAGAAACTTAAATACGATAGTGCACGCAAAAGTACGCAGAAAGGAAAATCCTAAATCTACCCACTTCTCACAGGTCATAGCCTAAGCTCTAAGGGTCCTAAAACCTAGAGCTCTGATACCATAAATTGTAACACCCTAACCCGACAAGGGTAAAGATATCACAATACGGTTTCATATCAGAACTTTAACTAATGTACAGTAGCGGAAGCCCTTACAAAAACTTACAAAAGATAATATAAATAACTTATATTCAAAATAAATCTAAGATCTCTATGGTCAAATCTTGCTCTCAGCTCTACTCTCAAACCCAGATCAGCTATCCCATAAGCTTATCTTGAACGCTTAATACCGCCGCAGAAAAGAAAAGTCTTGGTGAGCTTACAAAGCCCAAAGAATGTATATAACGAAACAAAAGCTAAACAAAACAAATATACGAATAACGAAAGATAAAATGAAATAATGACGAAGGATCTTTTAGAATTCTGCGGAAGCACAAATATACAGAAATCCAACCAACCACATAACAGCTTAGACATCACATAGCACATTAATGACACAAACACAAACACGTCAGAACAATCAAACGCACAACATATCAAATAACAGATTTCGTATAAGCCAAACGGAAAGTCTAAAAACTACCGGAACAGTTCTAGAAATTAAACATGGCATTCACAAATTAATTAACCTTCACTTAACACACTTAAAACATTAAAGCAACAGCGGAAATAGCAGTCCAAAACATGGCAGTCTCTCAAACAAATAGAAACATAGCAGACAAACTATAATTAAAAAGACCAAACAAAACATAGCATAACCATTAGCAATTATCAAAACAGATATCATAAGCTAAACCAGTTCTCAGATCAAATCCTAACATCAGCAGAGTTTAAACATGGCAGGTCACATAGGCAATAAAATACTAACTATCACACTAACACATTCATCCACAGTTCAATGAATTCACATAACGAGAACTAACATAACACCAGATAACAGCATACAAACCCCATTTAATCATACTAATCATAAGCTAGCATTATAAACGGTAACCACATATACATACAGAAACATACACATATATAAGATCATAAAATAACCCAGCACATAATCATAAGCCTTTGAACATACCAAATCATAATCAAAACTTAACATAGAAATATCAAGCACAGATTTAGTTAACTACCTCGAGCCCAGAACATATCATATCGAAATAATCTTAGAAAATCATTTGGAGTAGCTAGCTCCCAGAAGTTGTGAAGACGCCAGATTGCATACCTACATCATTCACCGCACAAATCATATCGGATAACAGATCGATCTAGGATGCATCCATACCCCACGACAAATATAGGTAATATAATACCAACCGAGCTCATAACAAATAACGGATAAAGGACGGGCGAACATCACTCTATCGCCCTAGAGTCATATCGAGGTGTATCATCGATACGGACATGGAACCCCATGACTAGTTATTATTCGGCTCGGGTGTCAAACTAACTTAGGTCAAACAAATTGTCATAAATGACATGATCATAATCAAACACAAAGTTCAACGAGATAACATATCGATAGCTCATATCATAAGATTCATATTCGATCGTAATAAGGTTCATCAATTACACATATCAAAGTCTTCCAACATAATGTTAAATCGATAACGCATGGTTCAAGAAACATAAGTTCAGATAAACAACAAATCACACAATCAGGAAAAAGGTTCATAGCAATGGCATTGGAAATCCTAATAAGCATGAGAGATATGACGAAGAAAGAAAACATGAGGGACCTTTACTGAAAAGGTCAGAATATCTGAATGATAACACAAGTGTCTTAAAGTAAGACAGAATATCCGTACCTTAAAGCAATTTGAGAGAAAAGTAACGAATGAACGAATATGAAGATGCAACGTCGCGTCTCCTCCAACGAATCTACACGGATTATGATTTATTTAATACTTATTAACATCATTAATATTATAACGGATTTATCGCATTAAATACTTTTAGAGTTGTCGAATATTCTCATTTTAGTTACGCAGACGAAATTACAACATTTTAGAGTATTCCCCATTAATTAACCAACTTCCTATTTAGGTACTAGGGTTTCCTTACTCTTTAAATATTACTAATTACGCATTAAATCCACATATTACTTCCTTTAATGATTTCCCAATTCAACCTAGAACGTAATGATAACAAACCGAAATTAACTTAAACTCATGCGTGTCTCTACAAAATCAATTTACCCTTGTAGAACCCATAATTATTCAGAATTTCAAATCACACCCTTGGCATCTTTAGTTTCACAATCAAACCTTACTTTATCAGATTTTACACTTTTAACCCAAAGATTTTAGAATTTACAAAACGTACCCAAATAAATTAAATACAATTCGAATGGCCCCTTAATTATCCAAAATTACATGTTTAACCCCCACACTTATTTTTATACGTTTAGTACAAGTATTTTACTGTTTACAAAAATAACATTTAAGTTTCAATATTTACAAAACCAACCCAAACCTTTTATTTAAAAACCGAATAAGTATAATTTCAAGTACAAGCCCTAAACCTAAGTTTAAACAATCATTAGCTCATCATTACCACTTCATTAATTACCTTCAATGATTACAAGGAAACCCTAGTTCATGAAAAACCCTAATCGCCCCTTTTAAAAACCTTTCCTTTTTGCATTTTCAACAAGAAAACCCAAGACAATTTACATAAGCTTCAATTCACAAACATGTATTTTATACAGGTCTTATAACATGTAACAACTTCGAAAAATCAATTCATGATCTCTAAAATATTATACGCCCATTCATTATTAATATACGATTTTAGGGTTTTAGGTTTCAAATAATTTCATCGACATATTAAACATGCATGGCCAATTTTATGTGTTATATACGACTTATAGGACTGAAATCAACATTAGAAACATACCCTTGATGAGCTTGAATCGTTAGAACAAAAGAAGCACAAAGACACTACTCATGAAACCCTAATCCACTCAAAAACTCACCACGCTTAAACCAAGACTTTGGAACTCGATCACTATTTTTCCCACCTTGTTTACCTTAAACTTGTCCAAGAAAATTGGTCTCAAGCTCGGAACCGAAATCGATTTGTTGAGGGTTTTGGAGTCGGTTTATGATTAATCGGTTATTAGGGATAAATGTGAACCTAATATATGTATATATATACTTTTCCAATTTTTCTTGTGGGCTTTATAATGTATTGGACTTAATATAAATGGACTCTTAGTTTTGTAAATTTATATTGGGCTCTTATTAATTAAATTCTTTTATAAAACTATTAAATATATATTCTATTAATTATTAAAATTACATAATTGATTTTACAAAATTATAATCTATAAAATTAACTTTACAAAGTCATTCAAGATTTATTTGGATCATATGTGATTTTCTTATAAGTTTTCTGAATTTACGTAGCTCATTTGGTATTTTGTTTATTTAATTTATTCTTACTTTTGATCATAAGGGTATTTTGGTCTTTTTATGAATTTTAGAAATTCAGGTATTACAACCTAAATACTCATTTCAACAATAAAAACTAGTCCTAGTTTAGTAAAAAGTCAAAATAGTTTATAATCTTAATCTGCCATATCACTGTTAAGATTTTATACTGCTATTCTCATCAAATTAGCTTATAACTTGTCACTTTAGCTTAAATACATCTTATTACAGTTTAATACAACATAATCAATAAGTAGAATAGATCATAAGTTCATAAAAGTCAAACTGCTTTGTAACTTAAAAAGTCAAAATCATGCTCTGTGCACAGTTGAGCCTATCACTTTCACAAGCTCACACAGAGCTTATCAGTTAGCTTCAGCTTGTGCTTCTTGGTTTTTTGTGAAGCTAACCTAGCCATCTTTGAGTCCTAAGCTTAATTTTCAATTTGCGCTTTGTTTGATAGGGTGCATATAGCTTTTAGTTTTGTCCAAGTCACTAATATACACCGAGTCATCCTCGGTGGTTTTCGCTTCTTCATAAGCTTCACAAGCTTATTATTGTAAGCCAAACCTGTAATTTAGTTTTTGGAAAGCTTAAGCGGTCAACTAGCTAATCCAAGTATTTGTTTTCATTTTCTAGCTTATTACATTGCTTAAAATCTAGCTTAAAGGTGCCTAGAAAACCATTCGGTGTCCTTTTTTCGGTTTAAGCTTGTGCTTATTTTAGCTTATTTAGTGCTTATTTCTAAGTCATTGAGCTTGTTCATTGTCATTTTAGCTTATTATAAGTTATCTAGCTTATTTCCAGTTTTCCTTTGCTTATTTCTAGCTTATAAGCCATTTTGGCTTAATCTTGTGCTTATTTCCAAATTTTGTCCACTGTTGAGATAAATAAGCTCATACTGAGCTTATTAGTGGTTTTCACAAAAAGTTGTAGTTTTGAAAAGTGCTTATTTTAAGTAGCTTAACAAGTTTGAAAAAGAAAATTCCAAAAATAAAATAGTTAGCAAAAAGGTCATTGCTGGGATTCGAACCCTGGCCACCCAGCTCACCACACACACACACTACCACTCGCCCTTGGGTCTTTTTCTGTTTTTCTTTGCAATACTTAATATATAACCCTTTTTAGTTCATTAAGCTTATACGAGCTTATTAGCTTATTTCTAGCTTATTTAATCTAGCTTTTTCAACTTTTGTATTTTTCTTAACTTTGTATTAGTATAAAGTAATTTATAAAAAAGTTTCAGATTTTTCTTAATAGTTTTAGTATTTTTAATCATTTATTTAGTCTAAAATAGTATTTAATTCATAATAAAAAATATAAAAGTCTAAAAAATATAAATCTTTTTTCTAAAATTTTCTTTTGTCATATATTAAGTAAGAAAATTGTTTTTACACTCGTAGGACTTTTATTTCAAAAATTTTACGCTTTTACTTATGCATCGTAATTTTTATACATAACGCACGTTTTCATTTTAAGTCACGTTTTTGGATAATTTAGGTTTACGTTTTAATTAAAATAGTTTATTTAAGTTATTTTAATTTTATAAATCACAAAAACATCATTGTAAAAATAGTGATAGCATTTATTTAATATACTTTAGCTTTTTAATTTTCTTTAATTTGCATTTAAGCCCCTGTAATTTATAAACCTTTTCTTTAGGTATAAATATTCCAAAATCCTTACTGATCACTATCCTTAGTGATTATTCGACATCTGTCTGTGTTAAACACCATTCATCCTCCGTGGGACTTAACGACCCAGGAATCCACTATATTCCTCTGATCTTAATTGCATTTGTTTCTGAGTTGTTTTAAGTTTGTTACGGTTGACCATTCACAAGTGGTTAGCTTGTGTGATTAAACTTGACCTGCTCAGAGCCAATCAAATTTTGGCCTATGCCGGGAGGTCAGTAAGCGTGTTTTAAGCGCTTTCGAGACCGTACTTGCACATATACCACCGCTTGTAAGCAGTTTTTGTAAAGTTAATCAAAAATCAAAAGTTCATTAACACTTTTCCTAAAGTGTTAAAACACCAAAACAATATAAAACAACAAAACAATCGTAACGTTTTCTAGCTTGTGTTTCTTTTAAGGTGATTCTTAAAGAGATACGATTTGGTTAAACGAGGCGATACCAAAAATATTGTCCAAAAGTTTTTAAACCATCGGACATATCCATACCTCGTCTTTTCGGTGGTACTTAATTTATACATAAAATCAACCACCTCAAATCAAGGCAAGACACCTACTAGCTGGGGTGTGACCATAATAAGTTCCCGAACAACATGATTTAAAACTTGCCTTTGTGTCCTTGTGATTTGGTGTACCTTTTTCAAAAAGCCATTTCATTTGTGATTATTGGTTTAAGTTCACTTGTCGTTTTGCCTCGCATTTGTTTTTAAAGCCGATTTTTATACTTAGTGCATGCGCACTGTTCTTCCAGCCTACAAGTCCACTTTATGAGCTTGCAAATATTCCTCGAGAGCGTGAGGACGCTCGCTCCTTTAGCCGTGATCGAGGAACGTCTACCACCACCACCCCCGCCGAAATGGCGTAAGATAAGCCAATGAATGAGCTTCCAAGCACCCATCGAGGGTTACGGATATGCCATTATTGTCCCAACCATTGTGGTGATACCTTTGAGCTCAAAACGGGTTGCTTAATCTTGTAACCCAAAGCCAATTTTATGGTTTTGAGCGGGACGACCTCATGCACATATTCGATGGTTTAACAAGATTGCATCTACCATCAAATACAAGAATGTCCCACATGAAGCAATTAAGCTTCTTCTGCTCCCATTCTCTGTAGGACAAGCCCGAATTGGCTTGAGAAACAACCCCTCGTTCCATTGAGACATGGGAGGATCTAGTCACCAAGTTTGTTAACGAATTCTATCCTCCATCCCGAACTACAAGTCTTAAGAATGAGATAATGAAATTTTCTCAAAGATTTGATGAATCATTCGGAGGCATGGGATCGTTACAAAGAATTGCTCCACAAGTGTCCGCATCATGGTTTTACCGAGTTAATGCAAATGGATACTTTCTACAATGGTCTCGAGACAAGTCGACCAAGACTCTCTAAATGCCTCCATGAGGTAATTTCTTGAGCAAGACCACAAAAGAAGCCTTGCAAATCATAGAAAACAAGTCCCGTGTCCGCCTTTCCGCACAAAGACATATCAATCTCGATCTAATCTTTGGACCTTCTACTTCATCTCCGTGAGTACATCTAGCACCGATGCTAAGATTGACAAACTCACGGATATTGTTCGAGCTTTGTTCTTGCTAACCAAAGAAAGTCACTTTCACACGACACCATCACATGGTGAAGTGAAGAAAGTTGAAGTTTGTGTTACTGTGGTGGTCCTCATGCATACTACAACTGTCTCGCCACCGATGGTAGTCCGTTTGAAGCCAATGCTATAGCGGTATTTCAAATCGTGGAGGTAATCAATACCGTCCTCAAAATGAACCAAACTACCGAGCTAATACTTATCGGGCACCACCCGGTTTAACGAGAATCCTAATATACAAAACCGAATCGAACCAACCTAGAATGAACCAAGGTTATCAAAACCAAGGTAATTTCTATCCGGACCCAATCAAGGTTTCCAACATCAAGGAAACCTTAATCAAAACAATTTCAATCGGGGAATCAATTTCGGAAATGTGAATCCTAATCAAGGGAATTTTCAACAACAAGGTCATAATCAAAACATCCGACCTCGAATTTCCTCCACATCCTCCATTACCATCATCGATGAGTTATTGAGACAATTCATGAAATCCCAAGATGAAATGAACAGGTTGTTGGTCGGTCGGATCGGCGATCTTAAGAAGTCTTTAAATGATCAACCCTCGGGCTCAGGAAAACTTCCGAGCAACACGATTGCTAACCCGAGGGGCGATGCAAAGGCGATCACAACCAGAAGTGGTGTTTCATACAATGGACCCGCTATTCCTACTACCTATTCTTCTTCTCTCCCGAAGGTAGTGGAAAGTGAGCCTGAGGCAACAAAGGACAAGGAACTTCTTTCTAATAACGGAGGTACCAACAATGTCCAACCTCAAGTTGTCCAGAAACCCAAATCTAATCCAGGAGTTGTTTTTGAACCACCTGTAGCACCTGTTGGAAACCCCAACTCCAAAACTTCTATTCCTTACCCATCACGTTTGAATGAGCAAAAGCTCTGTGAAAAAGCCAGTCATCAAATGGATAAATTTTTTCAAATTTTCCAAGAACTACATTTTGACATAAGCTTTGGATGCTATCATGCCGATGCCCAAGTTTGCATCAACTCTCAAACACATGTTAAGCAACAAGGAAAAGTCATTTAATGGCTAAACTCCTCTTAACGAGAATCGCTCTAGCTTATCCTCAAGAAGCTTCGTAAAAGCTTGGGGATCCCGGAAAATTTCTCTTACCTTGTGTATTTCCGTGAATGGTTGAATGCTTTGCCTTAGCCGATCTTGGTGCAAGCATCAATCGATGCCTTATTCAAGATGGAAGAAACTTTCTCTTCGGAACTTACTCCTACATGCATGACTCTCGAGCTTGCAGATCGTACAATATCCGTCCTCTTGGCATTGCGAGGACGATGTTGAAAGTAGGAAAGTTCCATTTTCCAATGACTTTGTAGTTGTTGATTTTGATGCCGATCATCGGGTTCCTCTCATTGTTGGTCGAGGATTCACGAGAACGGCCGTGCTCTCATTAATGTATTTGAGCAAGAAATCACATTACGTGTTGGTAATGAAGCATCCACCTTTAACCTTGATCAAACTTGAGGTACTCCGCAAACTATGATTACGAGTCGGTTAACCGAATAGATATCATTGATGTTGCTTCGAAGAGTACTCTCGAAGTTCTTGGTTATGGTCATAATTCTTGAGTGATAATCTCACTCATTCATCTCAACCCATCATTGCCAATTCTACTCCTTCTCTCACCCCATTTGAGGAAAGTGACTTCATCTTGGAAGAGATTGAAGCCTACTTGTCTAGTGATTACATTCCATGGGAAATTGATCACGCCCCATCGACATTGAGGGGACATACTTCTCATTGAGAAGTTGCTTAATGATGATCCATCATCGCTCCCTCCCGTCGAACTTCATAACAAGGAAGTCAAGTCGCTTGATAAAGCGAAGAATTTCTGAAGTCGAACTTAAGGACTTACCACCTCATCTCGAGTATGCATTTCTTGAAGGTGATGATAAATTACCCGTCATTATTGCTCGAGATTTGAGTAAAGATGAAAAGATGCTCTCATAAAGGTCTTGAAGTCACACAAGCAAGCAATTGCTTGGAAACTCTCCGACATTAAGGTATCAACCCCGAGTTTTGTACTCACAAAATCTTAATGGAGGATGACTTCAAACCAGCAGTTCAACATCGAGAAGGGTGAATCCAAAATCCATGATGTTATCAAGCAGAGGTTATCAAACTTCTTGATGCGAGATTAATTTACCCGATCTCGGATAGTCCTTGGGTTAGCCCAATTCACCGTGTTCCTAAAAGGGTGGCATTATCGTTGTCACAAATGAAGATAACGAGTTAATTCCAACTCGATTGGTAGCAGGATGGCGTGTTTGCATTGACTATCGTAAGTTGAATAGCGCCACTCGTAAAGACCATTTTCTCTACCCTTCATGGACCAAATGCTTGAGAGATTAGCGAGGGAACGAGTACTATTGTTTCCTTGATGGTTTCTCGGGTTACTTTCAGATCCCCATTGATCCGCGGGATCAAGAAAAGACTACATTCACTGCCCATACGGAACTTTTGCCTACGGACGTATGCCTTTTGGCTTATGCAATGCTCACACGCTCCAACGATGTATGATGGCCATATTCCACGACATGATCGGGAAACAATGGAGGTGTTTATGGATGACTTCTCGTTATTGAGGATTCATTTCAAACATGTCTCCCCATTTAGATAAAATGCTCAAACGGTGTGAAGACACCAATCTTTGTCTAAATTGGGAGAAGAGCCACTTATGGTCAAAGAAGGCATAGTCCTTGGCCATAAGATTTCCAAAATGGGATTGAGGTAGATAGAGCAAAAGTCGATGTTATTGCTAAATTGCCTCATCCTACTACCGCCAAAGGTATTAGGAGTTTTCTAGGTCATGCCGGTTTTTATCGCAGATTCATACAAGATTTCTCTAGAATCGCCTGGCCTATGACCCATCTTCTTGAAAAAGATGCTCCTTTTATCTTCTCACACGAGTGCATCAAGCTTTTGAAACATTAAAGAAAAAGCTCTCAAGCACCCATTCTCGTTGCTCCCGTGGACTTGCCTTTTGAGCTCATGTGCGATGCAAGTGATTTTGCTATCGGTGCGGTCTTAGGGCAGCGTGAGCTAAGCATTTTCACCATCCACTACGCAAGTAAGACTATGATGAAGCTCAAACTCATTACACTACCACGGAAAAAGAGCTATTAGCCGTGGTGTATGCATTTGAGAAGTTTCACCGTACTTAATCTTGACCAAATGTGTGGTGTATACGGATCACTCGCTCTCAAATATCTCTTTGCAAAACAAGATGCAAAGCCGAGATTGCTCCGTTGGGTTCTCCTCCTCCGTGAATTTGATATCATCATACGTGATAAAAAGGAGGCGAGAATCGTCACGATCATCATCCCGATTTGAAAACCCTCACCAAGATGTTTTCGAGAAAAAGGAAATAAATGAAACATTTCCTCTCGAGACACTCAATGCGGTTTCTTTTATGAAACTCTTCACCCCATGGTTTGTTGACTTCACAAATTACCATGCGGGTAACTTCATAGTGAAAGGGATGTCGACCCAACGTAAGAACAAATTCTTCAAGGATGTAAACATTACTTACGGGACGACCCTACTTATTCAAAATCATGTGGATCAAGTCATCCGACGGTGTGTTTATGGACAAGAAGCTCTTGACATTCTCAAAGCTTGCCATCTTTGGACCCACTGGGGACATCATAGTCAAACTACACCGCCAAAAGGTGTTTGGATTACTCCCTTGGCGAATCATAACCAATGTCGATCATGAATTGTAGAAACAGTCTCTTCAATTGGTGCGACAACGTAATCGGTGGGCTCAATGTCGAAATGAGGAGAACATCCCCCAGTCTCATGGGTGTGATGGTGACTTGTTTGTGGTTGAGTCACCGCCATAGTTTTGTCCTTTGATCTTTTGCATTGTGTTCCGGCGATGAATGTAGATCTCGGGCATGGCGATTTGAGAGCATGTTACGATAGGGATGATTCTTGAAATATCCACGACAATCAAGCAAGAAGACTCGAGTAGGTGAGAGTTTCAAAGTCAACAAAGTTGTTCTTTCCAATCTTCATTGGATAGCCATTAGGAAAGATATCATCAACGGTGAGAACATTTGGTGCATCAACATGCATTTGGCGTCCATGTCGTGATCGAAGATATTTAGCCAAAAGAACCAACATATCGAAAGACATTATGTTAGTCAACGGATGGTTATATTGTCTAATTATTGAATGTGATATGTCGATGATTGTTCTGAGTCCAATGTCACTTGTTTGTCTAATAGTCCAATGACGTCGTGATAAGTTACGTGAGTTGATTAACTTTAAGTTTTAAAGTCCATGTTTTCACTTATTATTCACAACTTGTTAAACATTTAAGCTTATTAGTGACATTATTGGTTTAGGTATGTTATGATTTATTTATTTACAAGTTTATCACAGTAACAATTCATAATTAAGGTTAAAACAAGGCTTAGACATAGAAATGGCGACTTATCGTAAGCAGGATAGAGACAGCAGTAAAGCGTGACTTATGCATAGGACCACGACTTCAGCGTGAAATATTAGCGTGAAGGGGACCTTATGCGTAGAGCTTACTGGCGTAGGCATATAAAACCTGCGGCGTAAGCTTACTCGTGAGTAGACCTTATGCGTAGAGAGTCACTGTTTGCATATCGCCGAGATCGCGTAGTCCCATATGTAGAACCTTCGGCGTAGTTGGCGTGGATTACTCTGCACGCAACCCAACCTGCAGCGTAAGGGTGATCCTTATGCATAGATTGCTAATAACCTTGATTACGAATTTCACGTAATAAACACGAAATAAGTTAATCATAGCACCAATCATTAACACATACATTCAATATTCATCGGATCAAGCATGAAAACTCATCAAGCGATTCGGCGTAAAACCCCTGCGTAAACCTAAACCCTAAGGTTTAATTTCTACGAGTAAGATTTAGCCATAGGAATTGCACCAAATGATTACGGTAAGTCTAAGAAGCCTATTAAATTGTCTTATCCAAGTTTTAACATCAAATAGGTCATGAATCAAAAATACCCAAACCGTATGAACATAAACCCTAGTTTTCAATTTATGAATCATTAGTGTTTGGTAATTTAGGCTAAATATGATCAATTCAACGAAAGCAACCTCATACAACAATCTTTATCACCAAAAGCGTTCATATGAAACCAAACTAACGCATGAACCCTAATTCACAAAATCATTCAATTCGTGTTTACGGGTATGTTTTATGATCAAAATAGTTTCAATGATGTTATATGAACGTTTTGACACTATCATTTTAACCATAAACACACAAACATGATTGTGTTCATATGCTATCGTAGAACCCAAAATCACTCATATCTCACGTTTTAACCGTTGGATTTGTAAAAGATTCAAAACCATTGTTTGTAAATACGTTAAGATTATGAAACCACTTACAAATGAGGATCAAGAACTCGGTTGCAGTTGAATTTTAGGCGTAGGATTGGTTAGGTTGAATAATAAATGTGATGAGTAAATGATGTTAGGTGAAGTGTTATTGTTAAAAATACTTTGACCTTTTGACACTTCAGTCCTCCACTTTACCATTTACATCTAAAGCCTTTAACTTCCATTTTGGTTCCTAAGCGAATGATGTTTTGAAAGAAATTTGTGACACTCCCCTTGACTTAAAATTAATGAAAGTTTATAAATTTTAGTCCGGGTGTCGAGAAAACCAATGTGACCACCATTTTAAAGAAACAACGAGAGATAAGATAACATGCAAGTACAAGGTTTTATGGCGAAAAATATTTGCTTTCTCCCCTCAACACTTTATCGGAAAAATCTGAATTTTGAAAGATTTGAGTGTTGAATTGTACTTGCCATGTTGAAAGAAATAAAGATAGAAGAATATTTTGTTGATTTATCATATTTTATATTTTTGTATTTTGTTTTGATAGATATTTACAAAAGAGGTTTTGGTGTTTGTTGGTTTTAAGAATGTTTTAAGAGTTCATCCAGGTTCCTCTTGAGTCAAACACACGCATACCAATCAGGTGGACCAACTCATTAAACCTAGCGAGGCTAAGGCTTTGGTGAGAAGATACGCCAATTGATTCTGCCTTATAAGTATAATTCAACAGTGCCTTCCATGTGATCCTTGATGAAATGATATCGAAGATCGATGTGCTTTGACTTTGAGTGTTGAATCGGGTTGCGAGATCGCAATAGCACTCCGATTGTCGCAATACATCGGGATTACATCAAATCGTAACCATAGTCTTTGAGTTGTGTTCTCATCCAAATGACTTGAGCACAACCGCCGACATGGCTACATATTACGCCGTTGAGGATAGCGATGTACAATCCTGCTTCGATTGCCATGACACCAATTTATCACCAAGAAATTGTAATGCTCACGAGGTACTTTTACGTGAATCTAAGCATCCTGCGTGGTGATGCGAAAAAGTGATTAGTTCAAAACCGAATCCTTCGGATACGGATCCCAAATTAATGGTTCCCTTGATGTATCGGAGTTCTTTTAGCCTCGAAAGGTGGGTTTGATTGGTCTCGACTTATAGCAGGAGCAAAGATACAACAAAACAATATCGGCCACGCTAGTCATTAGATACATGAGACCCAATAATACTACGGTTATTTGGTAGGTCAACCAGTTTCCATGCAAATCGACTTCAGCTTCTTGGTATGTGACATTGGTGTGGCATAAGTATCCGCGGTATTCATTCCAAATTTGTTCGAATTTCAAGGGCATATTTGGGTGACTTAAGAAAATACTTGGGTGTTGATGAACTTGCATTCCTAGAAAGTGTGAGTTCACCCATCGACATTTCAAAATGTTTTGTCATTAATTTTGCAAAAGCATTTGAGTATTTTAAATGTGTTGACCCAAAATGATGTCATCCACATAGATTTGAATGATTAAGATATGAGCCCCGTATTGTATGAAAAATGTGGGATCGACCGAACCTTTGGTGAATTTATTGGCAATGAGGAAGGATGATAACTTATCGTACCCTTGAGGAGCTTGTTTGAGACCATACAGGCTTTATTCGGTTTGTAGACATGGTTTGGGAACTCGGGATCGTAGGAATTAGAAAATTCATCGTTAGACGGTCACCTTCAAGTATAAGCATTCAATAAGCTCCTAGTCGTAGTTATGATATGTTAGTTAGTAGTTTGTTAAGTAACACCGTGGAGGACAGACGGGTCTTTACCCATGTATGCCCGATCCCATGACCCGATGGGTGGCGTTTATTTGTAAGACTATAAATACCCTCCCAAGGTGGGGTTGGAGCTCAATACTATTTTCTTTGTTTCACATAGTTCCCAACTCTCTTCCATTTCTCTAGAACTTTCTCTCTCTAACACTTTTATACGTAACTTGGATTATGGTTTAGTGTGTTTATGAAATCCTATATCTTACAATTGGTATCAAGAGCCATGGTTTGATCACTCATCTTTCATGCTCTTTGTTTGGTGGATTTCATAAGGTTTTTGGGTATTAAGTGTTTAGAAGAGTTAGATTCACTTGGACAAATTCTAGTGTTAAAGTTTGAATTTTGCTTGTACTTTTGTGTTTAGGATCATCATATGTGTTTATGTTTTGAATTGGAAGGCTTAAATCATTGTGGTTTGGTTGTTTTTGATTGATAAAGTGGTTATTTGTGAAGATAGGGGGCAGCGAGTTGAGTCTCGGACTTGTTTTTCTTCAAAGCGAGTTGCTTTGTTTCGTATCTGAGTTAGTATATCGACTTGGCTATTTAGAGTTGATTTTCATGCGACTTGGGTTAAGCGAGTTGTGTGTCTTAGAGTTGATACTAAAGCGAGTTAGCTATTTAGCGACTTGTTCCATTAAGTGTTGACGGTGTTGCGAGTTGATGCTAATGCGACTTAGCTATTTAGCGAGTTGATTCCTTAAGGTTGTCTCCTTGGCGAGTTGGTTGTTTAGCGAGTTGATAACTAAAGCGAGTTGTGTGTTTTGCTACTTGTCACTTCTTCGTGATACATTCTTACGGTTGTTCTTTTGGTTTAGTAAAATCCAGTGAAGAATCAATTTCCGGTTAATCAAAGAATTGTAAAATCCGTAGAACTTGTAACCGTGGCAAACATCGTTCCTACTATTGTTTCTTAGTGGTGAGGACGTTCAGCGGCGATCGGTCGAAATCCGCTGCTTGGCAGAACTAATTATGATTCATGGGCTCAAAGAATCGGTGTATTGTCTTGGAAAGGAAAATGGGGTCAACATTCTCAAGTCAATCGATGAAGGACCTTATCGGTTGAGACCACTAGAGACTTAATTGATACATTGCGGATGGAACAATGATATATGGAATAGACAAACCAAAGACATATGATGAGCTCGATGATAAGGAGAAAAAGATTCGATCTTGATATCGAGCTTCTAACATCATACTTCAAGGTCTTCCAAAGGATATCTACAAATGATCAATCACAACACCGAAGCCAGGCGATGTGGGATAATGTCAAGATGCTTCTCTCGGTTAGAATTAGCTGTTGAAGATAGAGATCACAACTATATGATGACTTTGAGCACTTCAAGATGAGACAGTGAGAGTGTCTATGAGTACTATGTGAGATTCCATAAGCTTGTGAGCGATATGAGGAACATCAAAATGACCATGCCAAACATTAAATTTGAACTCAAAGTTTGTGAACAACATGAATCCCGAATGGCACAAGTTTGTCACCCCTGAAACTAACCAAAGTTGAAGAATACTAACTGAGCAACTCTATCCTTCTTCGAATGAGAGGCATGCTATGTTTGAGAAAAGGATTGGAGAGCGGTTCAAAACCAATCGAGAATCAAGCTCACCTAATGATTCTGACTTTCTACACCAATGTTGGTATTACCACCAAGGCATCTCAAGTCATACCTAGGTAATGGTAATCACAAACTCATTCGATCCTATGTTCAAACAAGGCGATCTTGATGCACACGTGAAACTTCATTAATCAACTGGCTCTCTAATTAGTCAAACATGAACTCTCTTCCACACACCAACAACAATCTCGCTGCATCCAATCAAGCCACCATCGAGATGGGAAGGTTATGGTGCCGCTTCAAGAGGCGGTCTAGAACAAGGAAGAGTGGGTGGTAGAGGATATGTAGCAAATCGAATCGGGGAAGGAATGGAAATCAGGACAAGCTAAACCAACCAAATGCTACAACTATGGTGGTGAAGGACACATTGCTAGAACTGCACATCTCCAAACGTCCACGAGAATCGAGAATACTTGATAGATCTTGCTTGTACAAGCTCAGGATAATGGTCTTGCTTTGGATGAAGAGGAGTTGTTGTTTTCTGGAGGCAATGCCAAGACCTATGATGCGAGATGTGGATGACGACCATTCGGAGATAGGTCACAATCACCGAATGCCTTTCAAATCACGATTGTGATGCATCGACTCACGATGGATGATGGACCTCGCACACAATTTTATGGCTAGCATTTCTCCAATGGTTTCTCCTAAGGTCTCATCTTCACCACAAGCTGGCCCATCCAAAGACAAACTCATCTCGAGGTATTAAAACTATACGATGATCTTGATGTGCAAAGATGCATGACAAAGTACAAACAATGAATCTATTGAATCAAATATTGAAAATATGGGTAATATCAATGTTGTCCCATATGATCAATATGTGAAACAAAGTGAAAGTGAAGTTGTACCAAGTGATGCACCTTCCGATCAACAATGACTATGTTTTGATGAATACACCGCATGTGTCCTGATGATTCTGTTATCTCGAACTTAATGCTTATAAAGAACGTGTTGCTATTTATGAACAACGAGCTAAGTTTGAGTTAACCACTCGTGAGCGGGGAGATGGATGACCAAATCGTACAACTATTAGACAAAGTAAGTTTAGAAGAAGTATTAAAACAAGAGTTAACCTCCTTACAAGAAAAGCTTTCTAAAGCTCTAAGCAAAACAAGAACTTCAATAAAATGTTAAAATGCTTAAGCAAGAATTACGTACTAAGGAATCAAAACTTTTGAATGATTTTCTAATCTAAAACCTTGAAAACAAGCTTGAAAATAAGTTGTACCTACAAGGAATACCATTCAAGCGCGCCATGGTCAGCATAGAGTTTTAAGCGATAAGCATAGTGTTCCCATCATAGATAAACCCAACCCGAGTACGGAAAGATAGCTAAAGCAGCTCAAAATGTAATTTATGATGGTAATGAAATCCTTAAGCCTGAGCGAAACCTAGTTGCGTTGAGTGCGAGGAAGATAGAAAATTAGATGATGCATCTAAGGAGAAAATGAATAAACTAGATGATCACGAATGTAAAAATAACATAATGATCAAACCCATGATTACAAAAGGAAAATTGGATTTCCTTAAACAAGTTTAAGCCTCAAACTTTGTTAACACACGAACAAGTGTTTTGGAAAAGGACTTAGATAAGTAAAAAGTGAAAATATTGTTGAAACAAACCCTCCCTAGGAGAATGCTGCGGCATTTGTATCCTCCCAATACACCAATGCATTTAGTTCCTAGAACTATTGCCACTAAAACAAGACCTTAATCGTCAATATGTGATTTTCAATTATTTGTTGATTTTGAGAAAACTTGAAAAAGAATCACACCCATTGGGATAGCCGAAGGGAAAGGGTTTGAACAAACAAAAGAATGTTATTTAACGAAGTCATGCCTTTCTTTAAACAATTAAAAGATCACTCGAGAGTCTTAAAAGGGGATGGATACGGATATTAAAGGATGGAAAAGAATTTGATGCAATGATAATTGAAGTTAGTGACTATGGCCAGGCATTAAAATATAAAATTGAGAGGAAGAACTTGCATACCTTAGAATCGATCTACGAATGTATCTCAAAGATGTGTTTTATACTGCTACTAATTGCTCTATGCTTCTCAATTTCATGAATATCATTGCATTGAAAGTCTCCCATGATCGTGTCATTGAACTTGAAATCAAAACTCTAAACTAAGTGATAAAATTGGCAGGATGATCACGATAATTTGGTAAAACATTTTCTAAGCTAGAAGTTGAACATTTTGACTTGCAACTAAAATATCAACATCTTAAAGAAAATGTTAAAACCTCAAACATCAAGATATCCTCGGATGTTCGAGTTTGATGCGCTTTTGAACTAAACAAACGTGACGAGCATTCAAGCTCACCGTAACACGATCGTAAAGTTGAAAGCCCAAATCTCTCAATTAAAGGGTGAAAAGAACAATATGATGGCTCCCATGCCTCCTTTAGATTCGAATTCTCAAAATTTTCATCTTCAAAACTTGGTTAATGCCTTACAAAAGGAAAATGAAAGTTTTCTAGAAGAAAATGAAAAGGTTAAACGTCATTTCAATGAGTTATTTGAGTCAATTAAAGTCACTCGTAACAAAATAACAAAAAATAACCTCATTGCAAAAGGAAATTGAGAATCTTAAGAGTCGGGGTAAGGAAAATGCCAATGACCAATGGGAGAATGGTGCTTCAAAGGGGCATGTACGTAATAAATATGCTTTGTCATGAAATATGTTCCTCCTCATCTTAGGAGTAACAAACCGGCAATTCAAACATATTTCTCATATCTTAAGACATGACTAGAATGTCTCCGTGAGATTGTAGAAGAGGATAAGTTAGAGAAACCACTTGATAATGTAATTGGTCAACATGCTTATATGCCAAACGATCTCAAGAACTTCTAGAATGCTTAATTACAATATGCCCTAAAACCTTGGTGAGCAAGTCAATTCCTTGATACCTTGTTCAATGCCTAGTGCCAAGCATGCAAGTCATTCAATGCCAAATGTTATGAACGTGAACCTTAGTGTGCCTTCAAGTAGTTCGATTCCAAATCATTAGTGCTAAGAATGTGAACTCGAGTGCCTCTAGGGTTCAAATCCCAACACTTCTCTTTAAGAAGAGTGAACTTTAATGTGCCTTCAAATAGTTCGGATCCCACATCTAAACAGAAATGCATAAATTAGCAAAACCAACTAATGTTCCATTCGCTCTACGGGGTAAAAGCGGTGACATTAAAGCGGCGGTCAAAGTCTCAGAGACAATACAAGGAATGATGGACCTGCAAGCTAAGAATGTGCATTGAAAAAGTAGAAGATCAACCTAGGAACTTTAAGTTTGAGTCGAATAAAGCGAATCGTGTTGATTCTAGTATTAGCCATAAATCGTAATTAATTCGATTACGATACTATTTGCAAACCTTGTAATGATGTCTGCTTGAATTACATTACTAATCATGAATGTGGTGTGAATGCTTTGTCTAATGTGTCATATCCCGGTCAATAGTGTTAATGCAAAATATCATACTAAGAAGGCAAAAGGCAAAGCGAAAGAAAGTTAGAAAAGCATTGGAAGCCGGGAAGAAACATTTAGTAAGATAGGCTATCAATGGATGCACCGTGGCCATAAGGTTAATCGAGACGATGCCTACAAAATGGATGCCCTCGGTAGAAATCCCTTAAGAGTGAACATACTTTGAATAGGGCAAATCTGAGACACTAGTCGCATCTATTCATAATGATTCCATTGTTCATGTCCGATATGAATGTTTCTATTTACGATGTGGGTGTTCTAATCAACGTACTAACCAAATGGAACCCATTCTTGCATGGGGATCCCAATTATCGATTATCCATTCTTATCGTGTTCAATGCGGATCGTTCAAATCGATTACGTAATTGCTGGACTCAGTATTCAACATATATTTGGAACCGTCGTGCTCATGAACTGTGAGCAAATTCGCCGGAGCTGTTAGATTCAAACAATCATTTCGGTGCAATTATGGGCTATGGAGATTATGTTGTTGGTGAAAGTGTTATCTCAGTGTATTATGTGGAAGGTCTTGGTCATAACTTGTTCTGTTGGTCAATTCTGCGATTCGATTTAGAAGTAGCGGAAAACATACATTTGTTAGAGAACTTGATGGTAAGGAACTTTTAAGAGGAACACGTGGTTCAAATCTATACACCATCTCTATCTATGATATGATGAAGTCTTCCAATTTGCTTGTTGTCAAAGGCTTCAAAAACAAAGTCATGGTTATGGCATCGTCGTCTCAATCACTTGAACTTGCACCATCAATGATCTCTCCGAAAGGACTTAGTTGTAGGTTTACCTAGACTTAAGTATGAAAAGGATCATCTTTGTTCACATGCCAATTGGGAAAAAGCAAGTATGCCCATAAACCCAAACCTACAAACTCATTACAGAAGTTCTTCATACAATTCACATGGACTTATGTGGACCCATGAGAGTGCATAATATCTTTGGAAAGAAATATGTGTTAGTTGTGGTTGATGATTACTCCAGATTCACACGGTCAAGTTCTTAAGGACAAAGGATGAAACTCAGATATCATCATCAAACTCATCAAGCAGTGGGGTTCGTCTTAACAAAGCTATCGAGAATCATCCGAACGACAATGGGCCGGTTTGTTAACAAACTGACTTAGTGAATTTTATGAAAGTGTGGGAATTAGTCATCAAAGAAGTGTTCCACGATCTCCTCAACGAGCGGTGTAGTTGAAAGGCAATCGAACTCTTGTGGAAGCCATAAGAACAATGCTAATTTACTCAAAGGTTCCATGTTTCTCGGGTGAAGCCATTGCCACTGCATGCTACACACAAATGATCGATTCACTTCATTCATGGAAAAACTCCATATGAACTTGTTCTGTGAAAACCTAATCTCTCATTCCTTGTGTATTTGGTGCTTTGTGCTATCCTACGAATGATGGTCAAGATTTAGGTAAACTAAGAGCTAAGGCAAACATTGGAGTTTTTGTAGGATATGCACCAAACGAAAAGGATACGAATCTACAACAAGAGGACCGAAATATCATGGAAACTATTCACGTTACGTTTGATGAGTGACCGTCAAATGGCTCTGGACAATCAATTCAGACCCACTTCAAAACAGTCCCATTGGTTCATCTCTGTACCAAACTCTTCTCGGCGACTCCATATGTACCTCCATCAAGATGATTTGAAGAAATTGTTTGATCCTATGTTTGATGAAGTGAGCCAGTGCTCTTGAATTGTCAACTCCTTCAACGGTTGCTTCTATCTCTGTCAATGAAGTCAATCCTTCGATTCTATGTCATTAAGCCAAAATTACTCTGCCGATCATCTGTTTCATCAATAAATCTTCAATCATCCAATGTACATCATGGAAATGCTTCGATTCACGGGATGAAGTTAATCCTTTGCTACTCCAGAAGATGCTCCATTTGAAAATATATTTGCTCTGAATCATCATCAGACCATCTTTATCAGAGACATCAACTCGCTACTTTTGTTCCACAACCACAACCAATGAACATCTTAGAAAATGGACACATGATCACCCATTGGATAACATCATTGAAACCTTCTCGTCCGGTATCCACTCGTAAACAACTCTCACGATGCCTTATGGTGCTTCTTTTTCCGTACTCTCAAAGATCGAACCTAAAGATGTTAAAACGCTATGAATGAAGGCAATTTGGTTCAATGCCATGCAGATGAAATTCATGAGTTTGATCGATTAGATGTATGGAATTAGTACCGACTCAGTTGTGCTATGATCATTGCACTAAGTGGATCTTCAAAGTGAAGCTTGATGAGCATGGTGATGTTTTGAAAAATAAGGCTAGGTTAGTGGCTAAAGGTTATCGCCAAGAAGGATAGACTTTGAATCTTTTGCTCCAGTTTCGTGTCGGTGATCGAATCTTCTTGGCTAATCGCTAGCAAGAACATGGTTGTTTATCGGATGGACGTTAAAACCGTATTTCTTAACGAAGATCTTAAAGAGGTCATCTCGCCGACCAACTGAAGGCTTTGTGAATCCGAGCATCCTACTCATGTTTATCATTTGAAGAAGGCTCTTTATGGTTTAAAGCAAGCTCAGGGCATGGTATGATCGCTATCAAAGTTTCATCTATCTATCGGATTCACAAAGGCGATTGATCCAACGTTGTTCACCGTAAGTCGGGCAAACATTTAATTCACGTTCAAATTTATGTTGATGATATCATATTTGCCTCGATGACCCCAATGAATGTGTTTTAAAATGAAATGGGTTCCAAATTTCAAATGTCAATGATGGGACAAATGTCATTTTCTTGGGATTACAAATTTCACAAAGTCCGGGAGGCATTTTCATAAATCAATCTAAATATGCAAATGAGATGTTAAAGAAATTTGGATTTGATTCTAGTGACCTGATGACACTCCCATGATTGAACGAACTAAGTGGATGAGGACCACTCGAGGATCATGATAGATCAAACGAAATATCGTAGTATGATTGGATCCCGATGTACCTCTCCTGCCTAGTAGACCAGACATCCCGGTCCGGCATGTGCATGTGTGCTAGATATCGCCTAAGCCTACTAAAAGCACTTTGAAGCTGTTAAACGGGTCTTCGGTATCTCCGGAACCATCAATATGGGACTATGGTGCAAGGACACGGTATGTCACCTTGCCTATCTGATCCGATCATGCAGTTGTCAAGATACGTCGAAATGCCTGGAGTGCTCGATTTTGGGTGATAAACTTGTGAGTGGTCTTCAAAGCAAATGAGTACTTCTATTTCCTCTACGAGGTGAATACATAGCCATGTCATCTTGTTGCTCAAATCCTATGGATGAGATCCCAATTATCGACTATGGCTTTGAATTCAACAAAATCCTTTGTCTTGTGATAATAAAGTGCTATTGCTCTCTACAACAATGTTCAACACTCAAGAGCAAAGCATATCGACATTCGACATCATTTCATCGGGGAACAAGTGGAAAAAGGTGTGGTGGAACTCTATTTTGTGAGATGAATACCGCTTAGCGACATCTTCACTAAAGCTCTTCCTAGAGAACATTTTGATTTTATCTTTCACGTCTTGGTCTAAAGAGTCTACAACCGAAACACTCAAGCGTCTTCAGGAAGGCGAGGTAAAGGTCTTTATTCATCTATCTCTTGTATATATTTATTCAAAAGCAAAATACAAAACTTGAAAAACCCTCAAGAAGAAAATATAAAAATATAAATTTTCAAAATCCATAAAAATTAGAAAATCTTGAAAATTCCAAAATATTGTTATTATGTCATGTTTTCCTTATTGATATCATCTACGGATTTGTAGCGACATTCAAAGAATGTCACGGGTTTTAGATGTTCGAATGCATATAGTTTTGTTTTTAAAAAAGAAAAGAAAAAATGAGGAGGAGAAAAATAGTGGTTTATTGTTATTTGAGCGGTAACCTGCTTTCAAAGAAAAGAGAGCCATGCTTTATCCGTTTTTCAAATCTCATGCTCGATTCTATAAATATAATTTCTTACTATCTAATGAAAACTAATTGCTTTGAAAAATTACTTGGACTCTATTTTTGAAAATCATCCGAACTTAGGTTATAATATATCTATCTCTCAATCAACAACTTATGTAATTGATTGAGGGGAGGATTTTCAATTAAATTAAAAAGTGTATTTTCAAACAATGGTACCGCACGTGGTCATTATTATTAAGTTTTCAAAAGATATTCAAGCATGTTTAATCTTTGGTCTAAAGTCTCTAAATTCGATCCTTATCGATTAAAACGATTTCATAATCAAGTCACAATTCTTAAAATCTTTCAAAATCAATTTAAATCTTCAAGAGATCACAAATCTCAAATTATTTGAAAATTGTGATCGGGAGAATTTGTGATTTAAATTGATTTAAAGCGATATTTCGATAAATGGTTTTATAAGGTGTACAAGCTCTCATCCCATGTGACAAACGATTTCAAATTTTCCATGCACATGTTGAGGGGCATCTATTTTAAACCTCAAATTATTGAATCGTGATGAATTGTCTCTAAGTGCGGGTTCCTCTAATATGTGCAAACTCTTTCATATTTCAAGGCACATATTAAGGGGGAGCAAACCTTTGAAAACCTCAGCCTTCCTCAAAATGTTGTATCTAAAGTAAATTGATTGGGAAGTGATGATGATCATTTTAGAAAATTTTAATCAAAAGATTGGACCTGTCATTCTTAATCTAACGATTTCAAAGATCTCTTGCCTCCATATGCTAAAACAATTTCAATTATATGCATATGTTGAGGGGAGTATTTCTAAAATTATCAATCAATTGAGATACAAAATGCTTTGATTTTAGATCACAAGTATCTGATTGATTTTCAAATGGTTTTCAATTGGTTTCAAGGCGGAAACTATACCAAAGACCGACCAATCCTACTTTGCATGGTGATATAAGGATGATAAGGTTGAGTTATGGTCCCATGATCCGCTAGAACCGGAGGGATCTACCGAGGATAATCCACTAGTTAGTGTAAAAGTCCCGGTATGATGATAAAAGGAGAAAAATGAGATATGGGAAGAGTGCGGATCGAGACGAGCTAGTACGAGAACAAACCCAACAAGGTTCTAGCTATGAAGTCTCGGTAAAGCAGAAGGGTTGAAGAATGAAAAAATTGAATGAGAAAGGGTGAAAAGAAATAGTCCTCATTTATTCAACCATAGGGCGGAAACCGGGTACAATTCATATGCTTGATGGTAACATCGGTGTTGAAGACAAGACGTCATGGACGGTGGCGCTACGCTCTCAACTTCCCAAACCACTCAAGTTCTTAAAAGGGCTTGTTTCATTCTGGGAACCTCATAATCTATCGACTTTCTCTTAGGATTGTTGATATTGAAGAAGAGACCCTCTCCTAGTCTCCGCACAGACAAATATGCACAAATGAGTCTAGAGCCTCGAGATCATCAATAAATCTCATTAGGACACTTTCAATGAAGACTCTGCTTTTCACAATGTGGAAAGAGATTATCTTGAGTCCCACGATTATCCACGTATTGCGAACATCCGAGTGATATGCAAAATATTCACAATGAAGATGGAAAGCCTTACGAGCCAACATCTAACAAGCTCTGGTAGGTGGCATGTGAGGTCTATTCAATAGATCAATCATGTGACAACCCAACATAAACAATGGGGCGATTCAATGCTGTGATCAATCTGGTTCGGAGTTATGGATTGAGCGGATACCTGAAAAACCGGTCGTTGTGCTTAAAAATCTTTTCTTTACGTCATTGTGTACTTATTTCTCAAAATAAAGGTGTTTTGATTGATAATTGATTTTCATTAAACCTTCGTTGTATTGCAAAAACAATTTCTATTGAGCAATACGATTGTTTTTCAAATCTCTTTCATCAATCGGTGAATCTCGTTCGGTTCACTCACTCCGTGTTGTCTTCTTTGAGATGTTCGGTTGAGAACGGCTAAGCGATTCAAACCTGTCAAGGAAATTCTTGAAATTATACACGATCGGTAGTACTTGTCTTGATCAACGAGGCAGTGGTAGTCCTCAATTCATCGAGTGATCAAAGACACTTCGTGCGCTATTGCTAATCATTGTGCAGGTACTCGTTTGCGGTGGATCGGTGAAGTGGTCAATCCATAGCCGCATGCTCACACAACACATTCATCACTAAAAGAAATCATGATTAGTGCATCAATGACTCGATATTTTCTACTTCTGCTACGCTTGGCCAATATCATGAATCAACGAAAACTTTCGCTACTCGATAAGAAGAAAACATGATCGAGAATGTGAGCATCGGTCCAAAAGTCACAACATCACATAATACCAACATCGCAAAGGAATTTAATATGACCGATGATCTCAAAGAGGCTAATCAATCATTCTCCGTGGATCGCTTAAAGACCTCACTTGGAATTCCCAAACATGCAATAATGAAGATTCAAGACTACGAGCTCTTGAGCAACTTAATCAAGAATCCTAGAACAATCTAATGTAATATCCATTTGTAATCATTGTAAATTGAGTGACCTCCTTAGGGAGATTGTTAGGAATTAGAAAATTCGATCGTTAAAGAGAGTCCTCAAGTATAAGCATTCAATAGAAAGCTTGATAAGGTTTTAAAAGGTACCATTTTGAGGGGTCGTTTAAGTCCTTATTTGATCACTTTGTATCGTTGCTTAATATCGTTCTTTTCACTTTTTAGGTCTCAAAGGCAAAATCTTGGAATGGCACTTATTTGACAAAAGCGAATATATATGAAGAAAATGGCCAAAGTCAAAATCGAGACACTCACGTTCTTTGAAAGTATAACAGTCGAATTGCTATTAGGCGAGCCGTCCCAAAATTATTGAGACGATCCGAACCCAAAACTCGTATTTTCAAGTGACGACGTCCGTTTGTTTCTTTTGTTGATTCCTTAAACGATAGTTAGAGTAGGTTCATACAACATGTCGTGATTGTTGGGGTCATTGATTCTCTTGGGGATATCGGTTATACCCAAGTGCTCTTTGGATCAACAGCTTTGTATATCTTATATATGGAATCTTTGAGCCAAGCTTTTAAGGAATGACATCATGTCGTCCCATATCGTAGCTTCAATTTTGATGTGCTTCATGTTGATCAAAGCCAAAAGATCTGCAGCCCATGAGCTTGGGATGCTCATAGCCACCGTCACTAATGACCAGAAATGATTTGGTGATAATGATGTAGAGAGTTCTCCGTGGTTGAGGATTATTCTTAAGATCCACGTATGAATGCTTAGAGATTACTCCCGTGGCCGAATCATAACCAATGTCGATCATGAATTGTAGAACGCCTCTTCAATTGGTGCGAAGAACGTAATCGGTGGGCTCAATGTCGAATGAGGAGAACATCCCTTAAGTCTCGAGGTGTGATGGTGACTTGTTTGTGGTCGAGAGTCACCGCTATAGCATTTTGTCCTTTGATCTTTTGCATTGTGTTCCGGCGATGAATGTAGATCTCGTGCACCGTAGCGTAATTTGAGAGCATGTTCGATAAGGATGATTCTTCGTAATATCCACGCAAATCAAGCAAGAAGACTCTGAGTAGGTGAGAGTTTCAAAGTCAACACGAAGGTTGTTCTTTCCAATCTTCATTGGATAGCCATTAGGAAAGATATCATCAACGGTGAGAACATTTGGTGCATCAACATTCTGCATTTGAGCGTCCATGTCGTGATCTGAAAGATATTTAGCCAAAAGAACCAACATATCGAAAGACATTATGTTAGTCAACCGATGGTTATATTGTCTAATTATTGAATGTGATATGTCGATGATTGTTACGAGTCCAATGTCACTTGTTTGTCTAATAGTCCAATGACGCCGTGATAAGTTACGTGAGTTGATTAACTTTAAGTTTTAAAGTCCATGTTTTCACTTATTATTCACAACTTGTTAAACATTTAAGCTTATTAGTGACATTATTGGTTTCGTATGCTATGATTTATTTATTTACAAGTTTGACGCAGAACAATTCATAATTAAGGTTAAAACAAGGCTTAGACATAGAAATGGCGACTTATGCGTAAACAGGATAGAGTACAGCAGAAACGCAAGCTTATGCATAGGACCACGACTTACGCGTAAGAAATATTACGCGTGAGGAAAAGGGGACCTTATGCGTAGAGCTTACGGCGTAGAGCATATAAAACCCACGCTGTAAGGCTTACTCGCAAAGTAGACCTTATGCGCAGAGGTCATCACACGCATATCCTTCACGAGATACGCGTAGTCCCATATGTAGAACCTTCGCAGAATAGTTACGCCGTGAAGATTACTCTCACGCATAACCTTCACGCGTAAGGGTGATCCTTATGCATAGATTGCTAATAACCTTGATTCGAATTTCACGCGTAATAAACCCGAAATAAGTTAATCATAGCACCAATCATTAACACATACATTCAATATTCATCGGATCAAGCATGAAAACTCATCAAACAATTCGCCAGTAAAACCCTTATGCGTAAACCTAAACCCTAAGGTTTAATTTCTACGAGTAAGAGATTTAGCCATAGGAATTGCACCAAATGATTCTCGTAAGTCTAAGAAGCCTATTAAATTGTCTTATCCAAGTTTTAACATCAAATAGGTCATGAATCAAAATACCCAAACCGTATGAACATAAACCCTAGTTTTCAATTTATGAATCATTAGTGTTTCTGGGTAATTTCTGGGCCTAAATATGATCAATTCAGCTTGAAAGCAACCTCATACAACAATCTTTATCACCAAAAACGTTCACATATGAAAACCCCAAAACTAACGCATGAACCCTAATTCACAAAATCATTCAATTCGTGTTTCTGGGTATGTTTTTATGATCAAAATAGTTTCAATGATGTTATATGAACGTTTTGACACTATCATTTTAACCATAAACACACAAACATGATTGTGTGTTCATATGCTTATGCGTAGAACCCAAAATCACTCATATCTCACGTTTTAACCGTTGGATTTGTAAAAGATTCAAAACCATTGTTTGTAAATACGTTAAGATTATGAAACCACTTACAAATTGAGGATCAAGAACTCGGATTTGCAGATTGAATTTTAGGCGTAGGATTGGTTAGGTTGAATAATAAATGTGATGAGTAAATGATGTTAGGTGAAGTGTTATTGTTAAAAAATACTTTGACCTTTTGACACTTTCAGTCCCTCCACCTTTACCATTTACATCTAAAGCCTTTAACTTCCATTTTGGTTCCTAAACGAATGATGTTTTGGAAAGAAATTTGACGACACTCCCCCTTGACTTAAAAATTAATGAAAGTTTATAAATTTTAGTCCGAGGAGTGTCAGAAAACCAGAAATGTGACCACCATTTTTAAAGAAACAACCGAGATAAGATAACATGCAAGTACAAGGTTTTATGAAACCTGAAAATATTTGCTTTCTCCCTCAACACTTTATCGAAAAATACCGAATTTTGAAAGATTTGAGTGTTGACGGAAGATTTGTACTTGCCATGTTGAAAGAAATAAAGATAGAAGAATATTTTGTTGATTTATCATATTTTATATTTTTGTATTTTGTTTTGATAGATATTTACAAAAGAGGTTTTGGTGTTTGATCGTTTTTAAGAATGTTTTAAGAGTTCATCCAGTTCCTCTTGAGTCAAACACCGTGATACCAATCCGGTGGACCAACTCATTAAACCTAGCGGAGCTAAGGCTTTGGTGAGAAGATCCGCCAATTGGTATTCTGCACTCAATAAAGTATAATTCAACAAGACTGCTCCATGTGATCCTTGATGAAATGATATCAAGATCGATGTGCTTTGACTTTGAGTGTTGAACCGAGTTGCACGAGATCGCAATAGCACCGATTGTCGCAATACATCGGGATTACATCAAATCGTAACCATAGTCTTCGAGTTGTGTTCTCATCCAAATGACTTGAGCACAACACGCCGACATGGCTACATATTCTCGCTCGTTGAGGATAGCGATGTACAATCCTTCTTCGATTGCCATGACACCAATTTATCACCAAGAAATTGTAATGCTCCCGAGGTACTTTTCATGAATCTAAGCATCCCGCGTGGTCGTCCTAAAAAGTGATTAGTTCAAAACCGAATCCTTCTGGATACCGTGATCCCCAAATTAATGGTTCCCTTGATGTATCGGAGGATTCTTTAGCCTCGAAAGGTGGGTTTCATTGGTCTCGACTTATAACGGAGCAAAGATATACAACAAAACAATATCGTGCTCGCTAGTCGTTAGATACATGAGACCCAATAATACTACGGTATTTGGTAGGGTCAACCGCTTTCCATGCAAATCGCCTTCTAGCTTCTTGGTATGTGACATTGGTGTGGCATAAGTATCAATGTATTCATTCCAAATTTGTTCGTAATTTCAAGGCATATTTGGACCGACTTAAGAAAATACTATGGGTGATTGATGAACTTGCATTCCTAGAAAGAATGTGAGTTCACCCATCATTGACATTTCAAAATGTTTTGTCATTAATTTTGCAAAAGCATTTGAGTATTTTAAATGTGTTGACCCAAAATGATGTCATCCACATAGATTTGAATGATTAAGATATGAGCCCGTGATATTGTATGAAAAATGTGGGATCGACCGAACCTTTGGTGAATTTATTGGCAATGAGGAAGGATGATAACTTATCGTACGCCCGAGGAGCTTGTTTGAGACCATACGAGCTTTATTCGGTTTGTAGACATGGTTTGGGAACTCGGGATCATAGGAATTAGAAAATTCAACGTTAAAGAGTCGGTCACCTCAAGTATAAGCATTCAATAAAGCTCCTAGTCGTAGTTATGATATGTTAGTTAGTAGTTTGTTAAGTAACACCGTGGAGGACGGACGGGTCTTTACCCACCGTATGCCCCGATCCCATGACCAAGAGGGGTGGCGCTATTTGTAAGACACTATAAATACCCTCTACCTCCCAAGGTAGAGGGTTGGAGCTCAATACTATTTTCTTTGTTTCACATAGTTCCCAACTCTCTTCCATTTCTCTCTAGAACTTTCTCTCTAACACTTTTATACGCCAACTTGGATTATGGTTTAGTGTGTTTATGAAATCCTATATCTTACAATTGGTATCAAGAGCCATGGTTTGATCACTCATCTTTCATGCTCTTTGTTTTGGTGGATTTCATAAGGTTTTTGGGGTATTAAGTGTTTAGAAGAGTTGGATTCACTTGGACAAATTCTAGTGTTAAAGTTTGAATTTTGCTTGTACTTTTGTGTTTAGGATCATCATATGTGTTTATGTTTTGAATTGGAAGGCTTAAATCATTGTGGTTTGGTTGTTTTTGATTGATAAAGTGGTTATTTGTGAAGATAGGACGGCGAGTTGAGTCTCGGACTTGTTTTTCTTCAAAGCTAGTTGCTTTGTTTCGTATCACGAGTTAGTATATGCGACTTGGCTATTTAGCGAGTTGATTTTCATGCGACTTGGGTTCTAAGCGAGTTGTGTGTCTTAAGTAGTTGATACTAAAGCGAGTTAGCTATTTAGCGACTTGTTCCATTAAGCGTGTTGACGGTGTTGCGAGTTGATGCTAATGCGACTTAGCTATTTAGCGAGTTGATTCCTTGCGAGTTGTCTCCTTGAGCGAGTTGGTTGTTTAGCGAGTTGATAACTAAAGCGAGTTGTGTGTTTTGCTACTTGTCACTTCTTCGTGATACATTCTTACGGTTGTTCTTTTGGTTTAGTAAAATCGTGAAAGAATCAATTTCCGCTTAATCAAAGAATTGTAAAATCCGTAGAACTTGTAACCGTGGCAAACATCGCTCCTACTATTGTTTCTTCCGTGAGTCGAGGACGTTCAGCGGCAGGTCGATACTCGCCCACCTATGCTCGATGTAACTAATTATGATTCATGGGCTCAAAGAATCGATCGTATTGTCTTGGAAAGGAAAATGGGGTCAACATTCTCAAGTCAATCGATGAAGGACCTTATCGGGTTGAGACCACTAGAGACTTAATTGATACATTGCAGATGGAACAATGATATATGGAATAGACAAACCAAAGACATATGATGAGCTCGATGATAAGGAGAAAAGAGATTCGATGTCGATATCGGGGCTTCTAACATCATACTTCAAGGTCTTCCAAAGGATATCTACAAACCGATCAATCACAACACCGAAGCCAAGGCGGTGTGGGATAATGTCAAGATGCTTCTCTCGTGTTCAAATTAATCATGAAGATAGAGAATCACAACTATATGATGACTTTGAGCACTTCAAGATGAGACCAGATGAGAGTGTCTATGAGTACTATGTGAGATTCCATAAGCTTGTGAATCGATATGAGGAACATCAAAATGACCATGCCAAACATTCAATTTGAACTCAAAGTTTGTGAACAACATGAATCCCGAATGGCACAAGTTTGTCACCCTATGAAGCTAACCAAAGGATTGAAGAATACTAACTATGAGCAACTCTATGCTTTCCTTCTTCGTAATGAGAGGCATGCTATGTTTGAGAAAAGGATTGGAGCGGTTCAAAACCAATCGTGGAGAATCAAGCTCACCTAATGATTCTACGACTTTCTACACCAATGTTGGTATTACCACCAAGGCATCTCAAGTCATACCTATGGGTAATGGTAATCACAAACTCATTCCCGATCCTATGTTCAAACAAGTGATCTTGATGCACACGTGGAAACTTCATTAATCAACCGGCTCTCCTAATTAGTCAAAACATGAACTCTCTTCCACACACCAACAACAATCTCGAATCGCATCCAATCAAGCCACCATCGAGATGGAAGGTTATGGTGCAACCCGCTTCAAGAAAGGCAAGATCGAACAAGGAAGAGGTGGAGTCGGTAGAGGATATGTAGCAAATCGAATCGTGGAAGGAATGGAAATCAAGGACAAGCTAAACCAACCAAATGCTACAACTATGGTGGTGAAGGACACATTGCTAGAACCGCACATCTCCAAACGTCCACGTAATGCGAATACTTGAGAGATAAGATGTTGCTTGTACAAGCTCGTGATAATGGTGCCGCTTTGGATGAAGAGGAGTTGTTGTTTCTGTCGAGGGCAATGCCAAGACCTATGATGCGATGTGGATGAGCGACCATTCGGAGATAGGTCACAATCACCGAATGCCTTTCAAATCGCCGATTGTGATGCATACGACTGATGTGGATGATGGACCTCGCACACACAATTTTATGGCTAGCATTTCTCCAATGGTTTCTCCTAAGGTCTCATCTTCACCACAAGCTGGCCCATCCAAAGACAAACTCATCTCGAGGTATTAAAACTATACGATGATGTTGATGTGCAAAAGATGCATGACAAAGTACAAACAATCGAATCTATTGAATCAAATATTGAAAATATGGGTAATATCAATGTTGTCCCATATGATCAATATGTGAAACAAAGTGAAAGTGAAGTTGTACCAAGTGATGCACCTTCTCGCATCAACAATGACTATGTTTTGATGAATACACCGCATGTGTCCCGATGATTCTGTTATCTCGAACTTAATGCTTATAAAGAACGTGTTGCTATTTATGAACAACGAGCTAAGTTTGAGTTAACCACTCGTGAGCGGGTGAGATGGATGACCAAATGCGCATAACTATTAGACAAAGTAAGTTTAGAGAAGAAGTATTAAAACAAGAGTTAACCTCCTTACAAGAAAAGCTTTCTAAAACGCTAAGCAAAACAAGAACTTCAATAAAATGTTAAAATGCTTAAGCAAGAATTACGTACTAAGGAATCAAAACTTTTGAATGATTTTCTAATCTAAAACCTTGAAAACAAGCTTGAAAATAAGTTGTACCTACAAGGAATACCATTCAAACCGCTCACATGGTCACTAAGCATAGAGTTTTAAGCGATAAGCATAGTGTTCCCATCATAGATAAACCCAACCCCGAGTACGGAAAGATAGCTAAAGCACTCAAAATGTAATTTATGATGGTAATGAAATCCTTAAGCCTGAGCGAAAACCTAGTTGCGTTGAGTGCACCGAGGAAGATAGAAAATTAGATGATGCATCTAGGGAGAAAATGAATAAGAAGCTAGATGATCCCGAATGTAAAAAGAATAACATAATGATCAAACCCCATGATTACAAAAAGGAAAATTGGATTTCCTTAAACAAGTTTAAGCCTCAAACTTTGTTAACACACGAACAAGTGTTTTGGAAAAGGACTTAGATAAGTAAAAAGTGAAAATATTGTTGAAACAAACCTCCCTTAGGAGAATGCTCGCAATGATGTATGTATCCTCCCAATACACCAATGCATTTAGTTCCTAGAACTATTGCCACTAAGAGCAAGACCTTAATCACCAATATGTGATTTTTCAATTATTTGTTGATTTTGAGAAAACTTGTAAGAAAAGAATCACACCCACCGGGATAATCAAGGGAAAGGGTTTTGAACAAACAAAAGAATGTTATTTAACGAAGTCATGCCTTTCTTTAAACAATTAAAAGATCACTCGAGAGTCTTAAAAGGGGATGGATACGAGATATTAAAGGGATGGAAAAGAATTTGATGCAATGATAATTGAAGTTAGTGACTATGAGCGGGCATTAAAATATAATGAAATTGAGAGGAAGAACTTGCATACCTTAAATGAGAATCGATCTCTCGAATGTATCTCTCAAGATGTGTTTTATATCGCTACTAATTGCTCTATTATCGCTTCTCAATTTCATGAATTATCTCGTTGCATTGAAAGTCTCCCATGATCGTGTCATTGAACTTGAAATCAAAAACTCTAAACTAAGTGATAAAATTGAACAGATGATCACGATAATTTGGTAAAACATTTTTCTAAGCTAGAAGTTGAACATTTTGACTTGCAACTAAAATATCAACATCTTAAAGAAAATGTTAAAACCTCAAACATCAAGATATCCTCGGATGTTCCGAGTTTGATGCGCTTTTGAACTAAACAAACGTGACGAATGATTCAAGCTCACCGAACACGATCGAAAAGTTGAAAGCCCAAATCTCTCAATTAAAGGGTGAAAAGAACAATATGATGGCTCCCAAATGCCTCCTCCTTTAGATTCTCGAATTCTCAAAATTTTCATCTTCAAAACTTGGTTAATGCCTTACAAAAGGAAAATGAAAGTTTTCTAGAAGAAAATGAAAAGGTTAACGTCATTTCAATGAGTTATTTGAGTCAATTAAAGTCACTGTAACAAAATAACAAAAAATAACCTCATTGCAAAAGGAAATTGAGAATCTTAAGAGTCGTAAAAGGAAAATGCCAATGACCAATGGGAGAATGGTGCTTCAAAGGGGCATGTCGTAATAAATATGCTTTGTTCAGAAATATGTTCCTCCTCATCTTAGGAGTAACAAACCGCAATTCAAACATATTTCTCATATCTTAAGGACAGCCTAGAATGTCTCCGTGAGATTGTAGAAGAGGATAAGTTAGAGAAACCACTTGATAATGTAATTGGTCAAGCATGCTTATATGCCAAACGATCTCAAGAACTTCTAGAATGCTTAATTACAATATGCCCTAAAACCTTAGTGAGCAAGTCAATTCCTTGATACCTTGTTCAATGCCTAGTGCCAAGCATGCAAGTCATTCAATGCCAAATGTTATGAACGTGAACCTTAGTGTGCCTTCAAGTAGTTCAGATTCCAAATCATTAGTGCTAAGAATGTGAACTCGAGTGTGCCTCTAGGGTTCAAATCCCAACACTTCTATTGTTAAGAGAGTGAACTTTAATGTGCCTTCAAATAGTTCGGATCCCAAAGACATCTAAACAGAAATGCATAAATTAGCAAAACCAACTAATGTTCCCATTCGCTCTACAGAGTAAACAGTGACATTAAAGCGAGCGTGTCAAAGTCTCAAGACAATACAAGGAATGATAGGACCTGCAAGCTAAGAATGTGCATTGAAAGAAAGTAGAAGATCAACCTAGGAACTTTAAGTTTGAGTCGAATAAAACGAATCGTGTTGATTCTAGTATTAGCCATAGGCATCGTAATTAATTCGAATTACGATACTATTTGCAAACCTTGTAATGATGTCTCGCTTGAATTACATTACTAATCATGAATGTGGTGTGAATGCTTTGTCTAATCTGTCATATCCCCAATCAATAGTGTTAATGCAAAATATCATACTAAGAAGGCAAAAGGCAAAGGCGAAAGAAAGTTAGAAAAGCAAAGGAAGCCCACAGAAGAACATTTAGTAAGATAGGCTATCAATGGATACCATTGGCCATAAGGTTAATCGACAATGCCCTCTAAAAATGGATGCCTCATCGGTAGAAATATTCCTTAAGAAGTGAACATACTTTGAATAGGGCAAATCTGAGACACTAGTACCGCATCTATTCATAATGATTCCATTGCTTCTATGTCCGATATGAATGTTTCTATTTACGATGTGGGTGTTCTAATCATCGTTACTAACCAAATGGAACCCATTCTTGCATGGGGATCCCAATTATCCGATTATCCATTCTTGTGCGTGTTCAACTGCGGATCGCTCAAATCGCTTACGTGGTACTGGACTCAGTTGTTCCAAGCATATATTTGAAACCGTCGCGCTCATGAACTTCGTGAGCAAATTCATCGGATCGTTAGATTCGAAACAATCATTTCGGTGCAATTATGGGCTATGGAGATTATGTTGTTGGTGAAAGTGTTATCTCAGTGTATTATGTGGAAGGTCTTGGTCATAACTTGTTCTCTGGTCAATTCTGCGATTCGATTTAGAAGTAGCCTTGAGAAAACATACACCGCTTGTTAGAGAACTTGATGGTAAGGAACTTTTAAGAGGAACACGTGGTTCAAATCTATACACCATCTCTATCTATGATATGATGAAGTCTTCTCAATTTGCTTGTTGTCAAAGGCTTCAAAACAAAGTCATGGTTATGGCATCGTCGTCTCAATCACTTGAACTTGGCACCATCAATGATCTCTCCGAAAGGACTTAGTTGTAGGTTTACCTAGACTTAAGTATGAAAAGGATCATCTTTGTTCAACATGCCAATTGGGAAAAAGCAAGAAGTATGCCCATAAACCCAAACCTACAAACTCATTACAGAAGTTCTTCATACAATTCACATGGACTTATGTGGACCCATGAGAGTGCATAATATCTTTGGAAAGAAATATGTGTTAGTTGTGGTTGATGATTACTCCAGATTCACCGGTCAAGTTCTTAAGGACAAAGGATGAAACTCCGATATCATCATCAAACTCATCAAACAAATTGCGTGTTCGTCTTAACAAAACCGCCGTAATCATCCGAATGACAATGGAACCGGTTTGTTAACAAACAACTTAGTGAATTTTATGAAAGTGTGAATTAGTCATCAAAGAAGTGTTCCACGATCTCCTCAACGAGCGGTGTAGTTGAAAGACGAAATCGAACTCTTGTGGAAGCCATAAGAACAATGCTAATTTACTCAAAGGTTCCAATGTTTCTCGGGGTGAAGCCATTGCCACCGCATGCTACACACAAATCGATCCTCGATTCACACTGTTCATGGAAAAACTCCATATGAACTTGTTCACAACAGAAAACCTAATCTCTCATTCCTTCGTGTATTTGGTGCTTTGTGCTATCCTACGAATGATGGTCAAGATTTAGGTAAACTAAGAGCTAAGGCAGACATTGGAGTTTTTGTAGGATATGCACCAAACAGAAAAGGATACCGAATCTACAACAAGAGGACCCGAAATATCATGGAAACTATTCACGTTACGTTTGATGAGCTGACCGGTCAAATGGCTCTGGACAATCCAATTCAGACCCGTGACTTCAAAAATAGTCCCATTGGTTCATCTCTTGTACCAAACTCTTCTCCAAGAACTCCATATGTACCTCCATCCGAAGATGATTTGAAGAAATTGTTTGATCCTATGTTTGATGAAGACCGTGAGCCAAGTGCTCCGAATTGTCAACTCCTTCAACAGAGGTCGCTTCTATCTCTGTCAATGAAGTCAATCCTTGATTTCTATGTCATTAAGCCAAGAAGTTACTGCTGGCGATCAACTGTTTCATCAATAAATCTTCAATCATCCAATGTACATCATGGAAATGCTTCGATTCACGGGATGAAGTTAATCCTTTGCTACTCCCGAAGATGCTCCATTTGAAAATATATTTGCTCTGAATCATCATCGAACCATCTTTATCAGAGACATCAACTCGCTACTTTTGTTCCACAACCACAACCACATGAACATCTTAGAAAATGGACACATGATCACCCATTGGATAACATCATTGAAACCCTTCTCGTCCAAAGATCCACTGTAAACAACTTGCTCACGATGCCTTATGGTGCTTCTTTAACTCCGTACTCTCAAAGATCGAACCTAAAGATGTTAAACTGCTATGAATGAAGACAATTTGGTTCAATGCCATGCAAGATGAAATTCATGAGTTTGATCGATTAGATGTATGGGAATTAGTACCGACTCAGATTGTGCTATGATCATTGCACTTAAGTGGATCTTCAAAGTGAAGCTTGATGAGCATGGTGATGTTTTGAAAAATAAGGCTAGGTTAGTGGCTAAAGGTTATCGCCAAGAAGGATAGACTTTGAGGAATCTTTTGCTCCAGTTTCGACGAGGCGATCGTAATCTTCTTGGCTAATCTCCGCTAGCAAGAACATGGTTGTTTATCGATGGACGTTAAAACCGTATTTTTAACGAAGATCTTAAAGAGGTCATCTACGCCACCAACCCGAAGGCTTTGTGAATCCGAGCATCCTACTCATGTTTATCATTTGAAGAAGGCTCTTTATGGTTTAAAGCAAGCTCCGGGGCATGGTATGATACGCTATCAAAGTTTCATCTATCTATCGGATTCAAAAAAGGAGCATTGATCCAACGTTGTTCACCGTAAAGTCGGGCAAACATTTAATTCACGCTCAAATTTATGTTGATGATATCATATTTGCCTCGATCGACCCCAATGAATGTGATCGTTTTCAAATGAAATGGGTTCCAAATTTCAAATGTCAATGATGGGACAAATGTCATTTTTCTTGGGATTACAAATTTCACAAAGTCCCGAGGCATTTTCATAAATCAATCTAAATATGCAAATGAGATGTTAAAGAAATTTGGATTTGATTCTAGTGACCTGCTGACACTCCCATGATTGAACGAACCAAGTCGGATGAGGACCACTGTGGATCATGATAGATCAAACGAAATATCGTAGTATGATTGATCCTCGATGTACCTCACGCCTAGTAGACCGACATCCCGTTCATTGTGTGCATGTGTGCTAGATATCGCCTAAGCCTACTAAAAGCACTTTGAAGCGGTTAAACGGGTCTTCGGTATCTCCAAGGAACCATCAATATGGGACTATGGTACCGAAGGACACCGGTATGTCACCAACCGCCTATGCAGATGCCGATCATGCAGTTGTCAAGATACACGTCGGCACGCCTGAGGTGCTCGGTTTTGGGTGATAAACTTGTGAGTCGGTCTTCAAAGAAGCAAATGAGTACTTCTATTTCTCTACGAGGTTGAATATATAGCCATGTCATCTTGTTGTGCTCAAATCCTATGGATGAGATCCCAATTATCCGACTATGGCTTTGAATTCAACAAAATCCCTTTGTACCGTGATAATAAAAGTGCTATTGCTCTCTCATGCAACAATGTTCAACACTCAAGAGCAAAGCATATCGACATTCGACATCATTTCATCGTGGAACAAGTGGAAAAAGGTGTGGTGGAACTCTATTTTGTGAGGATGAATACCGCTTAGCGTACATCTTCACTAAAGCTCTTCCTAGAGAACATTTTGATTTTATCTTCCACGCCTTGGTCTAAAGAGTCTACAACCGGAACACTCAAGCGCCTTCAAGAGGAAGACGAGGAGTAAAGGTCTTTATTCATCTATCTCTTGTATATATTTATTCAAAAGCAAAATACAAAACTTGAAAACCCTCAAGAAGAAAATATAAAATATAAAATTTTCAAAAATCCATAAAAATTAGAAAATCTTGAAAAATTCCAAAAATATTGTTATTATGTCATGTTTTTCCTTATTCGATATCATCTACGGATTTTGTCTTGACATTCAAAGAATGTCACGGGTTTTAGATGTTCTTCAATGCATATAGTTTTGTTTTTAAAAAAAGAAAAGAAAAAATGAGGCGGAGAAAAATAGTGGTTTATTGTTATTTCAGGCAGTAACCCGTTTTCAAAGAAAGAACAGAGCCATGCTTTATCTGGTTTTTCAAATCTCATGCTCTGATTCTATAAATATAATTTCTTACTATCTAATGAAAACTAATTGCTTTGAAAAATTACTTGGACTCTATTTTTGAAAATCATCTGAACTTAACAGTTGTCATAAATATCTATCTCTCAATCAACAACTTATGTAATTGATTGAGGGGGAGAAGGATTTTTCAATTAAATTAAAAAGTGTATTTTTCAAACAATGGTACCAGACCGTGGTCATTATTATTAAGTTTTCAAAAGATATTCAAGCATGTTTAATCTTTGGAGTCTAAAGTCTCTAAATTCGATCCTTATCAGTTAAAACGATTTCATAATCAAGTCACAATTCTCCTTAAAATCTTTCAAAATCAATTTAAATCTTCAAGAGATCACAAATCTCAAATTATTTGAAAATTGTGATCGGGGGAGAATTTGTGATTTAAATTAGATTTAAACTGATATTTCGATAAATGGTTTTATAAGGGTGTACAAGCTCTCATCCCCACATGTGACAAACGATTTCAAATTTTCCATGCACATGTTGAGGGGAGCATCTATTTTAAACCTCAAATTATTGAATCGTGATCTAATTGTCTCTAAGTGCGAGTTCCTCTAATATGTGCAAACTCTTTCATATTTCAAGGCACATATTATGGGGAGCAAACCTTGAAAACCTCATCCTTCCTCAAATGTTGTATCTAAAGTAAATTGATTGGGAAGTGATGATGATCATTTTAGAAAATTTTAATCAAAAGATTGGACTGTCTATTCTTAATCTAACGATTTCAAAGATCTCTTGCCTCCATATGCTAAAACAATTTCAATTATATGCATATGTTGAGGGGAGCATTCTAAAATTATCAATCAATTGAGATACAAAATGCTTTGATTTTAGATCACAAGTATCTTGATTGATTTTCAAATGGTTTTCAATTGGTTTCAAGGAAGAACTATACCAAAAGACCGACCAATCCTACTTTATGCATGGTGATATAAGGATGATAAGGTTAGGTTATGGTCCCATGATCCGCTAGAACCGGAGGGATCTACCCAGGGATAATCCACTAGTTAGTGTAAAAGTCCTTCGGTATGATGATAAAAGGAGAAAATGAGATATGGGAAGAGTGCGGATCGAGACGAGCTAGTACAGAACAAACCCAACAAGGTTCTAGCTATGAAGTCTCGGTAAGCAATCAAGGGTTGAAGAATGAAAAGAATTGAATGAGAAAAGGGTGAAAAGAAATAGTCCTCCATTTATTCAACCATAGGGCGTAAACCGGTACAATTCATATGCTACCGATGGTAACATCGGTATTGAAGACAAGACGTCATGGACCCAAGGACGCCTCGCACTACAACTTCCCAAACCACTCAAGTTCTTCTTAAAAGGGCTTGTTTCATTCTCACAGTGGAACCTACATAATCTATCGACTTTCTCTTAGAGATTGTTGATATTGAAGAAGGAGACCCTCTCCTAGTCTCCGCACAGAACCAAATATGCACAAATTGAGTCTAGAGCCTCGAGATCATCAATAAATCTCATTAGGACACTTTCAATGAAGACTCTCTGCTTCACACAATGTGGAAAGAGATTATATCTTGAGTCCCACGATTATCCACGTGGTATTGCCGTAACATCCGAGTGATATGCAAAATATTCACAATGAAGATGGAAAGCCTTACGAGCCAACATCTAACAAGCTCCCTGTAGGTGGCATGTGAGGTCTATTCAATAGATCAATCATGTGACAACCGAACATAAACAATGGGCGATTCAATCTGCTGAATCAATCTGGGTTCGGAGTTATGGATTGACGGATACCTTTGAAAACCGGTCGTTGTGCTTAAAAATCTTTTCTTTAGCACGCCGATCGTGTACTTATTTCTCAAAATAAAGGTGTTTTGATTGATAATTGATTTTCATTAAACCTTCGTTGTATTGCAAAAACAATTTCTATTGAGCAATACACGATTGTTTTTCAAATCTCTTTCATCAATCGGTGAATCTCGTTACCGGTTCACTCACTCCGTGTTGTCTTCTTTGAGATGTTCCGCTTGAGAACAATTTAGAGCAATTCTATGAAACCCCATCAAGGAAATTCTTCGAATTATACCGATCACGAGTAGTACTTGTACCGATCAACGGGAACCGTGGGCGTGTACCTCAATTCATCGAAGTGATCAAAGACACTTTCGTGCTTTATTGCTAATCGTTGTCGTGTACTCCCCACGCTTGCGGTGATCGATCAAGTGGTCAATCCATAGCCGCATGCTCACACAACACATTCATCACTAAAAGAAATCATGATTAGTGCATCAATGACTCGATATTTTCACTTCATGCTTCGCTCGCCGCCAATATCATGAATCAACGAAAACTTTCGCTACTCGATAAGAAGAAAACATGATCCGAATGTGAGCATGTCGGTCCAAAAGTCACAACATCACATAATACCAACATCACAAAGGAAGAGTCGAGATTTAATATGACCGATGATCTCAAAGCAAAGCTAATCAATCATTCTCACGTGGATCGCTTAAAGACCTCCACTTGGAATTCCCAAACATGCAATAATGAAGATTCAAAGACTACGAGCTCTTGAGCAAAGGACTTAATCAAGAATCCTAGAACAATCTAATGTAATATCTGCTTGTAATCATTGTAAATTGAGCACCTCCTTAGGGGAGATTGTTAGAATTAGAAAATTCGATCGTTAAAGAGTCGGTCACCTCAAGTATAAGCATTCAATAGAAAGCTTGATAAGGTTTTAAAAGGTACCATTTTGAGGGTCGTTTAAGTCCTTATTTGATCACTTTTGTATCCGTTATTGCTTAATATCGCCTTTTCACTTTTTAGGTCTCGTGAAGGCAAAATGTTTGGAATGGCACTTATTTGGACGAAAAGCCGAATATATGAAGAAAATGGCCAAAGTCAAAATCGAGACACTCACGCTTCTTTGAAAGTATAAGGCGACAGTCACAAAAGTTATTAGCGACGCCGTCCCAAAATTATTGAGACGATCCGAACCCAAAACTCGTATTTTCAAGTGACGACGCCCGCTATGGAAGAGTAGGCCGTCGCTTCGCAGACGGCCTAGATGCAATCCAAACGACGCCGAAGTCAAGAGGACGGCCACACGGACATAAGGTGACGCCGTCGCAAGGTTAACGTGGCCAAGACGAAACCCTAATGGCGGCGACACGACGGCGTCACTAAACATAAGGTGGCCGCCGCAATTGTAATCTTATATATAGAATCCGAATTTTTCGGTCTTTGTGTGGAGAGTCTTTGGGTAAAACCTAAACCGAACCTAAGGTGTCTTGTACAAGATTTTAGGGTTTTAAACCCTATCTTACATCAAGATAAGTCTTTACTTCATTAATTCAATTATGTCTTTGATTATTTGTGTGTATGCTTGCATGTTCTCCATGTCCCGCTAATTTATTTGTGTGTTTGCTTAGGAAGTATGAAACTTAATTATTGAATATTGATTGGTTGTTTCTTATCTTAGTTGATTAATGATCTAGTAATGCGATAGGTCATTCGTTGTGTACTTAATGCTTGATTCATCTTTGTGAACCTTAGAGTATAATTACCGAGTAATTGTAGGCTAAACCATCCAAAGAGCGCCTTAGAGTAGGAGTTTATAATCTCTAGTGGGTTTGTAGACAAGACCCTTTGGTAAGTTCAAGAGTTGGGAAACGCATACCCTACAACTTTAGACACACAACGCAACTAGGAATAAGATGTGACACTCAACCATCAATAGGAGATAATTAAGGAGTAATACAAACTAAGTAAACACATCTTTAAACTATCATACGAGCACACATTAATTAGACATAGACTCCCACAACCCTAGTTTAGATAATTAGATAATAGTAGAGTAATCGGTAGAAATACCAACCCCCAAATCCAATACCCGAGATTCGTACCTTTCCATTTTCATAAAATATAAAAGATAAAAATAATCTTCTTCAACCTTAACCTTAGCGTAGTAACTCCCTACTAGCATTCCTATTCCCTAGAGAACGATATCAATACCCGTGGCTTACCCTAATTACTACACTACAACGATTAGGTTCAACGCCTAGGGTGTTATAAAACTTGATCGAAGAAAAGGAAGTTCCTTTGACCCGAACGACGCGTGTAGCGTTATCAAGTTTTGGCGCTGCGGGAATAGAATAGCTAGTTAGTAGTCCACCTCGCTTAGGTTTCTTTGCTTGATTCCTATCAAGTAAACTTTTTTCTCATTTTTTAGCTCTCTTTAGTCTATCCCCTTCTTCGTGACCTTTGTTCGTAACCATTTTCATTAACTATTCCGTTAGCAGCATGGAGAACGCGAATCGCCAAAACCTGCCACCCAATCAACGAAATCCACTACATAATCTACCCTTTCCACTCCAAAATGAGATCTTGAGGTTCCAAAGAATATCATGATGAATCTTTTCCGAGGCGTGGACTCGAATTAAATATTTATTACAAAAGTCCTTTATCATGGTATTGATTTACCGCTTCCACTACAATTCTTTTACACTCGTATCGCCTACTAAACCCAAAAGAGACTTGACTATGTAGCGGATGGGGATATTTGGGGACGTGGTGTTCGAAATGCATGGGAAACCTTTGAGATTCACGCCAATTTAGAAGTGGAACATGGGACCCAAAAACGAATCTTTATACCTATTTTCAATTTGGAAACTTGATTGGAAAGGTTGTTTAGGAAGGAGATGATTAGAGTTGAGGTACCAAGGTACATGTCATGGTTAGGCGCTACCACAAGACAAAACGAATACATAGGTGATCTTGATAAGATGGAGGATAGAGTAGAAAATCCAATCCCATCGGATAACCCACAAGTCCTACCATCACTGAGGAACACACATCGCCTATAACTTACCCTAAGAAGTAGAAGAGACTATAGGAACCCCGATTGATAGAGAACCTTTGGACCAAACGCCACTAGAGAATGTAGGTTTAGATGCTTGTTGTCATGACCTCTCTCTACTCCTAGGGAAGTTCCTAATTTTGATGAACCGAGCCTCAACCAAAAACCTTACCCAATTTTCCGCCTTTAGATGTGAATCTTGGAATTGAATTAGCCCCAATCCACCCATCAAAATAGATAGTCCGGTAGTTGCTTGATAAAGGTGGTAGATTCTAGGCCATGTAAAGTAGAAGCTAATATAGGAGTAACCCATGGCCTTACACACTTATATCACCCATTCATGGTTGATAAAAAGAAACACTATGGGTTTAAACGGGTTTACTAGGTCAAGATGGATCCTTAACTAAGAATATTTTGAAGTTGATAGAAGATGATCCATTTTTAGAGAGATTTAATTCACCGCTACACCAATTGGATTAGGTAAGGTTATAATGAATGGAGCACACCTTTGAGCATATAAATCACCCATCACCTCTCCTCACGTAGCAAGTTTCCACCCTAAGGGTGTGTATTGCTACTATCACCCGCACTTAAACTTAAGTGTAGAGAAACTTCCCTTTATCTGCTAAATAAGGGTAGAGTCGCTTGTGACTCGAACAAAAACAAGCGCTTCTTGGGAGGCAACCCATGTGTTTTCCTTTTCCTTTTATTTATGTGTCGTTATATCTTTTATTGATTGTTAATTCTCATGTTTAAATTTGTAAAATGCTTTATTTTGTCTTTAACCTCGTCTTAATTACATATAAAGGTATTTTACATAAGGGATAAGTGTAGGAGGATTACACGTTTTCAAAAGAAACGTAAACATGAGAATTACAATTATTTAAAAGATATCCATGTGTGTTTGTTGAGTCAAATGCTTGTATCGAGTCATAATGAATGTTTTGCGAAATTTTTCCAGTTCTAAAGATGTAAATTTTCCATAATTTTTTCCGGAAAATCGCAGACCGCTTTTTGTCGGGATAACTGACGGCGTCAGATTGCAACTTTGACGTCCGAAAGGAGTAAAACATCGATTACTTTTTCTCGCTTTACGAGCTACTTATAAATTTTGGAATTTTCGGATCTTAATTTTCTTAGAAATTCATAAACATCCATTCCACAAGCATTATATCCTAGTTTAAATCGAGTCTTATATATATTATTACACCGATTTTACGCGAAGGTTTCGTTTGTTTTCTTCAAGTGTGCGGTTTAGTTTGTCAAGAAGAAGTTACATAAGATTGGAAGGAGCTTTTCACGCAATAATTCTTCTTGAAAAGAGTTTAACCACCACTTTACACGGATCCTACCGAGCTAATCGGGGAGTATTAGTTTCTTTCGCTTTAATTACCTTCTTTTATCATAACTTTGATACTTCGGGGAACATTGGGGACAATGTTCGCTTTAAGTGTAGGGAGGAAAATAAACGGAACTTTGAAACTATGCTTATCCTTGATTATTTGCTTCATCAATTGTATTTGTGTAATAAACCATGAGAAAATGTCGGTTAGGGTAATTTTGGCACCAAATTTAAAATTTTTATGACATATAAGAGTGGGCCATTAGTCTTAACAAAAGCGTCTCACGATAGGAAGTTATATGACTAGCACAAAAACCCTTTACCACCCAAATTCCACCAAAATGTGAGGATCGCCTTAGATTAGTAGGAATTAAAGCATTCATCTTTAATGCTTAGAGTGTGAACCGGTAGTATATTAGATTCTAGAACTTGTTTTGTGATGCATTCCGAGATCGCAAGTGAGGCTACACTTGTGTAGTTAGGAATAACTAAATGATAAGAGGCATTAGGATAACCCTTGTTTGATACCGTAATATAATTACTTCTTCCACTTCGGTTGAGTAATTCCCCACACCCTTTGCGTTGTACTCATTTTTAGTACACGATACCCTAGTTAACCCTCGAGCCTATCCGTTTCGCGGTTCTCGTGATATTTCGGTTTTCCGAATATCAATGAAGAGCATTGTTTACACCCCACCCCAAATATACACCCAAATCGCCTTAGCCTACCCCTTATGCACTCACTTTTAGTGCAAATGTTTGTTATCACCCTAAACCCTTAGTTCAATTATCTAGTTGCTTGCATAAGTTGCTAAGTCGAGTCATATCCTTTGTATACGCTTTGGGATGATTGGGATTCATGGAAAAGTTAAAGTTTATGAAATGACGGAAGGAACGTTAATTCAAATTCCCTTTGTTTGCGTAATAATGTACCCCAAGTGTTTTGATCTTTTCAATTCGGTCAAATTAGTGTTAGAGTAATAAAACTCAAGTGTAGGGATATGCCCATAAATCCTAGTATTTTGATGTTATCATAGAGGATGGTAGAGTAAAAGTGTATGAAAAAAAAAAAAAAAAAAAAATCAAAAAAATAGAAAAAGAAAAAGAGAAAAAAATAGAGTAAAAAAAATATATATATATATATACATACGGCTACCATCCTACATCTATCCTTTAAATTTATGTTTGATTATTTCCATTGCCTAGAGTTTTAGAGTGTCGAGTCTTGGCTTAGCAACGCCATTCTTCATATGCATTTAACATAGAGATTTTGACTTACCACCACTAAATAGCCTATCCCACCAAACCCTTATTTCCTACCGTAAGCCTAACGTTACAACCCTTTAAAGACCTCTTTGATAGTCTTTCCTAGGTGCTACGCCAAAGCGATGGAGGTTTGATCTATTCTCAAGCCTATGGTAATCCATGTACTAGGACCGTTAATGAGTGTTTATCTTCCATTTCCTATTTTGTTATATTTCATATATACACCCGAGAGAGATGTGAGTATCCAAACACCCCATGTGAGGTGCTAGTATGTACTTCCGTGCTTGTTATGACTTTTATGGGCTTATATGTGTTGTGGACCGTTTTGAATTAATGCTTCATGACCCCTAACTTATAAATTAATTGGCTAAAAGCACATTTGCTTGAGGACAAGCAAATAACAAGTGTAGGGATATTTGATAAGGTTTTAAAAGGTACCATTTTGAGGGGTCGTTTAAGTCCTTATTTGATCACTTTGTATCCGTTATTGCTTAATATCGTTCCTTTTCACTTTTTAGGTCTCGTGAAGGCAAAATGTCGGAATGACACTTATTTGGACGAAAAGGCGAATATATGAAGAAATGGCCAAAGTCAAAATCGAGACACTCACGCTTCTTTGAAAGTATAAAGCGCGGCGTCGGTGCTATTGGCGACGCCGTCCCAAAATTATTGAGACGATCCAACCCAAAACTCGTATTTTCAAGTGACGACGTCCGCTTATGGAAGAGTAGGCCGTCGCTACTCGCATCGACCTAGATGCAATCCGCACGACGCCGGTCAAGAGACGGCATCACGGACATAAGGTGACGCCGTCGCAAGGTTAACGTGGCCTGAGCGAAACCCTAATGGCGGCGACACGACAACGTCACTAAACATAAGGTGACGCCGCAATTGTAATCTTATATATAGAATCCGAATTTTTCGGTCTTTGTGTGGAGAGTCTTTGGGTAAAACCTAAACCGAACCTAAGGTGTCTTATACGAGATTTTAGGGTTTTAAACCCTATCTTACATCAAGATAAGTCTTTACTTCATTAATTCAATTATGTCTTTGATTATTTGTGTGTATGCTTGCATGTTCTCCATGTCCGGCTAATTTATTTGTGTGTTTGCTTAGGAAGTATGAAACTTAATTATTGAATATTGATTGGTTGTTTCTTATCTTAGTTGATTAATGATCTAGTAATGCGATAGGTCATTCGTTGTGTACTTAATGCTTGATTCATCTTTGTGAACCTTTGAGTATAATTACCGAGTAATTGTAGGCTAAACCATCCAAAGAGCCTTAGAGTAGGAGTTTATAATCTCTAGTGGGTTTGTAGACAAGACCCTGGTAAGTTCAAGAGTTGGGAGAAACGATACCCCTACAACTTTAGACACACAACGCAACTAGGAATAAGACGTGACACTCAACCATCAATAGGAGATAATTAAGGAGTAATACAAACTAAGTAAACACATCTTTAAACTATCATACGAGCACACATTAATTAGACATAGACTCCCACAACCCTAGTTTAGATAATTAGATAATAGTAGAGTAATCGGTGAAATACCAACCCCCAAATCCAATACCCGAGATTCGTACCTTTCCATTTTCATAAAATATAAAAAGATAAAAATAATCTTCCTCAACCTTAACTTAGCGTAGTAACTCCCTACTAGCATTCCTATTCCCCAGAGAACGATATCAATACCGTGGCTTACCCTAATTACTACACTACAACGATTAGGTTCACCGCCTAGGTGTTATAAAACTTGCTCAAGAAAGGAAGTTCCTTTGACCCCGAACGACGCGTGTAGCGTTATCAAAGCTCGTAGTCGTAGTTATGATATGTTAGTTAGTAGTTTGTTAAGTAACACCGTGGAGGACGGACGGGTCTTTACCCACCGTATGCCCGATCCACACTCGTAGGTGGCGTTTATTTGTAAGACACTATAAATACCTCTACCTCCCAAGGTAGAGGGTTGGAGCTCAATACTATTTTTCTTTGTTTCACATAGTTCCCAACTCTCTTCCATTTCTCTCTAACACTTTTATACGCCAACTTGGATTATGGTTTAGTGTGTTTATGAAATCCTATATCTTACAGGGATCAACGAATCCTTCGGATGGTCGATATAAACTTTCTTTTCGGTTGCCCATTCGAGCGCGCTTTGACGTCCATTTGAAAGACCGTTATGTTCATATGAGCCATGACGCGAGAAAAATCCGAACGACCTCAAGACGAGCAACCGGAGCGAATGATTCTTCAAAGTCAATACCCTCTTCCCGTTTATAACCCTTAGCCTCAGACGTGACTTATTTCCGATTACGCCCTTCAAAGATCCAATTTGTTTTTCCATATCCATTTGAGACCAATGACGTAGACCCTCGTTGGTCTTTCAACCGCCCCATACTTCAAGACATTTGAATTGGTTGAGTTCTTCTTGCATGGATTCAATCCAGCTTGTCTTTTGTCATTGCGTCGATAACGCTACACGCGTCGTTCGGGGTCAAAGGAACTTCCTTTTCTTCGAGCAAGTTTTATAACACCCTAGGCGTGAACCTAATCGTTGTAGTGTAGTAATTAGGGTAAGCCACGGTATTGATATCGCTCTCTAGGGAATAGTGTCGTTAGGTCAAGTGTATGTCGATTTAAGTCTAAAGGTGAGGATGATTATTTTGTATTTTATATTTTATGAAATGGAAAGGTACGAATCTCGGGGTTTGGATTTAGGGGTTGGTTTCACCGATTCGCTTACTTATCTAATTATCTAAACTAAGGTTGTGGGAGTCTATGTCTAATTAATGTGTGCTCGTATGATAGTTTAAAGATGTGTTTACTTAGTTTGTATTACTCCTTAATTATCTCCTATTGATGGTTGAGTGTCACGCCTTATTCCTAGTTGCGTTGTGTTTCTAAAGTTGTAGGGTATGCGTTTCTCCCTAACTCTTTGAACTTACCAAAGGGTCTTGTCTACAAATCCACTTAGAGATTATAGACTCTACTCTAAGGCGCTTCGGATGGTTTAGACTACAATCACTCGGTAATCATACTCTAGGGTTCACAAGGATTAATCAAGCATTAAGTACACAACGAATGACCTATCGCATTACTAGATCATTAATCAACTAAGATAAGAAACAACCAATCAATATTTAATAATTAAGTTTCATACTTCCTAAGCAAACACACAAATAAATTAGCTTGGACATGGAGAACATGCAAGCATACACACAAATAATCAAAGACATAATTGAATTAATGAAGCAAAGACTTATCTTGGTGTAAGATAGGGTTAAAACCCTAAAATACTTGTACAAGACACCTTAGGTTCGGTTTAGGTTTTACTCCAAAGACTCTCCACATAAAGACCGAAAAATTGGATTCTATATATAAGATTACAATTCTGACGCCACCTTATGTTTAGTGACGCCCGCCGTGTCGCCGCCATTAGGGTTTCGTCTTGGCCATGTTAACCTTGGCGACGGCGCCACCTTATGTCCGTGACGCCGTCCTCTTCGACTTCGACGCCGTCTGGATCGCATCTAGGCCGTCTCGAGTAGCGACGGCCTACTCTTTCACACTAGACGCCGCCTCTTGAAAACACGAGTTTGAGTTCGACCGTCACAACAATTCTCCGACGGCGTCGCAAATAGCTCCCGACGCCGCCGCTTTCTACATTCAACGATCAGAGTGTCTTGATTTGACTTTGGCCATTTTCTTCATATATTCGCGCTTTTCTCATCCAAATAAGTGTCATTCCAGATTTTGCCTTCACGAGACCTAAAAGTGAAAAGGAACGATATTAAGCAATAACGGATACAAAAGTGATCAAATAAGGACTTAAACGACCCTCAAAATGGTACCTTTTAAAACCTTATCGTCCTTAATGTTTTTAGGTTCGGGACAAGCGTGACGGTGAGTGCATAAATGCAATGTTCACCATCCGTGCGAAGACGTTGTCTCAGAACGATCGGTTGATTAGTGGTTGCCAATAATATTTTCAAGAGATGATCTTTTGTCCAACGATGTGTAGAGGTTGATGTTGGTATACATTGTGCATATTTTGAGGATTCAAATGGTTTGTTGATGATTTCGCGACATCGGTGCATCAATTTCATTGGCAAATGGGTCAAGAACGATTTGGATCAAAATCTGCAGGTGGGGTACTTCATTAACAACATCGCCAAATGGTTCAGCGTCGTTGGAAGCGCTTTGTTCAACTGTTGTAATAGAGTCAACGGTGGTGCTTCTTCAACATGAGTTGTTGTAGCGTATGTATCGTATAAGAGTATTATCGTGTTGAGCAATGGAAACAATGGATACACCGAGCACGCTCATCAATATCGTCCACCGACAGAGGAGCAAATAGTCTTTCCATTTGTTGACGAGTGTCGAGGGCTTGTTTCGTACCGATGATGGGGTTTGGGGAAGTTTAAGCGATTGTGACCGGGTTCCAAGTCGTTATGCTCAAAAGCCATCTCAGTAAGTTCATCAAAATGAGCTTGAATCGTTTCCATAACATGCTTTGTACTGCGATTCGGATCCGAAAACCTTAGAATTTTCACAATATCCTATAAATACTCCAATGTCGACTTTGGCTTTGAGCTTACTAAAGTCATCACGATCATTATTCGGATAGCAAAGGATCCAAATACATGAAAGTGTTTGAGATTCGGTTTATGGTTATGGATAAGCTCAAAAGGTGTTTTGTTGTGGCGCTTAGTAATCATTGAATGATTTTGAGTATAGCATGCGATTGATACGACCGCCCACAAGTAATCTGGAAGTTTAGCATTGATTAACATTGTTCTTGCAGCTTCCACTAACGTTCGGTTTCGTCTTTCAACAACCCGCTTTGTTCGGTGTACGTGCAATAGATGTCCGATGCTTAATTCTCGCCTCATAAAATTCTCGAGGAGTTTGGTTAACAAATTCGGTTCCTTTGTCTGTTCGATTTGGCGGACGGTGTTCCGAGTCGAACTTGAATTTTCGTGAGAAAGGTGATGATCATCTGTGGAGCTTGATCTTTACAAGAAAGTAGACCCAAGTCCATCGTGAGTAGTCATCGATAATTACCAAGATGTAGCGTTTGCCATTAATCGCTTGCACGCCAGATCGGGCCACACAAATACATGTGAAGAAGATGAAGCACATCTTTGAGTCGTGTTCCACCTTTGAAGGAAAATGAGCACGAGTGCTTTTCCCTTGTTCACAAGTGAGCATAGGTGATCTTTGGAATACGGAATCGTGGAGACCTTCAACAAGTTTGTGTCGAGCAAGGTTGGTGATGGTTTGAAAGTTTAGATGTGAGAGACGATGGTGCCATAGCCAAGATTTTGTAGATGTAGCCTTTGAGAGTAGATAGATGGGAGATGAAGCAACCATGTCTTGCATTGAGATTGTGTATAGACTAGAATTGCGAGATCCGGACATAAGATCGTTTCCTTGTAGATCACGAATGAATCAAGTTTTCTCCCGAAGCAACATCCAAATCTCCATCACAAAATTGACCAACGTAAAAGAGATTGTGACCGAGGCCTTCCACATAATAAACCCCGCTAATTTTGATGTTGCCGTTGATGTAATCTCAGAGCCCATGATAGTCGCTGGTGATCATTCCCGAATCGACAAAGCCAATGAACTTTGCAACAAAGTTTGATAACAGCTTAAGGTTGCTCGTCATGTGTCGGAATGTACCGCTATCAACAATCCAAGGATGATCAGACACCACAGACATTACACACGATGACACAGATGGAATAGAACTAGATGTGGAACCAAGTGTTAGAGGGTTCAAGCGCTTATAGTTGAAATACACCCATCAATGATTTTAGGCATCCATTTAAATCCTAGTGTATTATGTATCCATTTCGCCATCTCCAACTAGTCTTAGCTTTAGTCTTAGTGAATGCACTAGGTGGTACTACATTCTTGGAGGTGAGACCGAGCTACAGGACATCAATGTGTATCTTAGAATCTAAAGAGGCGGTTTACCAAGCACGACTTAGAAGCGATGAGTGGGCCTAGAGGTATACCGGTCTTAGGATTCCGTAAACGAGACACGATAGCTCTAGCAACACATTTTTCATGACAATCGAAGCATACTTTACGACAAATAACACAAGATGCATTAGATGAATATCAAAAGTACTTAAGGGTTCTGCATTAGTTACAACACTTTTTCCATTACATTTGCTAGACGCAATATCTAAAGTGGGTGAAACCGAAGTCTTATTCAAAGTCTCTACGGTGTTCTTCTACTTCAATATTCTTTATTTGTCTTTTCTTAGGTCGCAACTTCCTATTCTTCCTTGTATTGCTTCTAGGTGTGAAGTGCGGACGTTTGGAAAAGATGCAACTATTCTGTTTCAGAGAGGGAAACACATTAGTATCTTGTGTTTTGTCAAGAGGCATTCGGGTTCACGTTTGCTAAGTGTTACAGTGCAATTCTCTTAATGATGCTAGGTGAACTTGTTCATACTTTCCTAACATTTCTCGTAATTTAATGATAGTGTGCACCAAATCTTGATTTTCGTAATCGAAGATTTCAAAGAAAATTCATGACTTCTTTAGTGTGTGCAAGATAATGATCAAGTTCGTTTGATGCTTCATCACGAGTCTGTTTGAGTAAATCAAATATGACACCATATTCCTGTTTAACTGTTGAAAGTTCATGTTCATATTTTGAGATTTGACACTTAAAAGACACGTTTTGATCATCCAGTTTCTCAAGTTTTGGATTAAACGGTTTTGATTTCAACTGGTGGATTTTGTTTTGCAAAGCAAGTTCACGATTTTGAAAATCTTTTTGACACCATTGAAGACGACGTTTTGAATTTGAAAGTTCGTTTAATAATCGTTTATTTTCAACTTTTAAAGACTCGATTTGAAGCACATTATCGATATTCTCAACAATTTCAACAGAATCAACAAAATCAAGAAGTGAGATGATCGATGCATATGCAATGATTGTAATAAAACCAGATTATTGATATCAAGACAGATAACATCTTCCAAGAGTCGATCAACATCTTTTCTCAACAATTTCTTTTTACGTTTAGTATTTGAAATCGATGTTTCGCTTTCTCAAAACTGCTTTCATTAGACCAAATTCCTTGTGAAAATCCTTTCCCAATATAGTGCACAAGTTTTCAAATTTTTAACATGGGGTAAAAGTATTTTCAAGAATGTCTCGATGTTCTCGCGCCATTGGCGATGGAAAATGTTCAACTTTTATTTCGTAATGAAATTCAATCTCACGTCCAAAATTTTGATGTCGATAAGAAAGTGTCAAAGTATTTAATGACTCGACAACTTTCGGCTTTTGTTTTAATTTCACTAAGTGAAGGTAAAGGACCATTAATTTGTGCACCATTTTGTTTGGGACTAACTTGAAACCGGTGTGATAACAAAAGGTTTGTTAGAAGTATTTTGTTGTTTGACAAAAGTGACGGCTTTTGAATAGTTAAATGGTTTGTTATAAACGACATTTTCCATTTTGGTGACTCGATCGTCATCCGCATCTAATTCCTCCATGCGATTATATTCAACAACAAATCATAATTGAATCATCAATTCTATGTTCGCCTCGTAAACATCGTGATTTGGTTTGAATGCTCTATTTGAAAACTTAGGTTTGTAATCGCAAGAATTGGTCCATATCCATTTAGATTAGGTTTAAAAGTAAACTTTTGAATTGTTGTGATTGACTCACCATGTTTGTAAACAACATTTCAAACTCTTTGATTTTGGTTTGTAAGTCGACAATTTCTTCAAGATAGTTATCTATTCATTTCGTGGAATGTTTGTTTGTACTCGAGAACTGTTTTTGACAAGTTAACAACTCACCTTTGGCTTTTGAGTTTCAAAGTAAGAGCGTTAAGTTGTTTTTATGTTCATGTTTCAGTTGTTCTATTTGAGACAACAGAGCATTCTTGGAAGCGGCTAGATCACGTGTCTGTCGCTCTAATGATTTTTCGCTTTGATGAGATTTAGCAAAAGCGACTTCAAACCTTTTTCATGGTTTTCTTGAGTTTTAAAAAATTGATTTGTCAAGTAAGCATTCATTATCCCTAATTAACAAGGCATTTTCTCTTTTAATTTCGTGCAAATTTCCAACCGAGAGTGTTGGTCTTTAATTAAGGTCGAGCTCAATTTCTCTATTAGACCGAAGCTCATTTTGTTAAACGTGAGTCTCAACATGATCATTATTTAGATCCTCAAATATAATCACGAGTCAACTTGATTATCAATATGAACCATAAGGTCATCTTGATCGTCAAATATAACGACGGGTCTATTTGATAATCATCGAATGAGATGTGGATTGCTCATGTTGAACACTCGATCCCGTCGGATGGAGAAATTGGCGGAGATATCGGTCGGTATGAGTATATTTTGTTCAGTACCTAAGACAAGCCATCGGTGTCATACACCGGGCTGTGTCACTCGTGTGTAGAGCTTGCATTTGTGCCATCAACACTTCTTTGCATTAGCTCGCAAGTCTTCCATGTCATCATCAGTCTGCATCCGCCATAAAGCTCGCTCCTTGTTGTTAAGAGTTCCACAACTTCATCCTTAAGAGCCAAGAGCAAAGCCTCTTTGAAATAAGCACTTTCTTGTCATCGGCTTAGGACATGCATTAGCCGATGACCCTTGTCATTGCGCTTATAACAATGAAGACCATTAACCCCAATCTGAGCATTCTCCTGCTCAACCACTTGAGCTCTCTTTGTTGTGGAGCACCACGTTATTCCTTCTAATAGCATTAAACCCTTGACTACGTCCCATCGACGACCATAACCACGGTTTTGGACTTCAACACGTCCATTGTTCACAACGACTTGATTCCTTGTGTTGGATGAGGAGCGAATGCGATTGTTGGTTTTGTGTATACCGACCGAAGGCTTTAGCAATCATAACAAATCCTTGTTGCAATTCATCGAAAGCAAGCAGAGTCCTCATCGCCTTCACTGTAGTGCTTGAGCATTGTTGTTGTTGTATGGAACCAATTGAGTTTGTTGAGGTTGTTCTTGTGACCGATCATATGGTGTGATGGTTGTAGTTGGTTGAGGAACCGGTTCTTGAGTCGTTTGAGGAGGAAGATTAGTTTGAGCCCACAAAGCAAGTTGTTGATTATCGAAATTGTCATGAAGTCGGAGTCCACGGATAGTCCTTTCTTTGTCAACTTCTTTTGGTGAGGCTTCAAATAGTCGTACAACAATCCGTATGTAGCATGATGAAGGTTCTTATCTTGACGGAGAAAGATGACATACTTCTCCCATTCCGGACCAAGACTACTTAGGAACTTAGTGTTGACAAAGAATTGAGGCATGATGATGTTGTGTTTGTCCAAATCATTAATGATGTCTCGGCGATGATGATAAGACTCTAATGTCTCTCGGGTTCAATCATGAAGTGTTCATAAGCCAAGTAGATTTTGGATTCCATGTCTTCCCGATTGAGTGTTGTGCCTTCCATTAGAAGATGAATGTGTTCCCATTGCTTTAGCCGCCTTTTGAGCATCAACACTTGAAGGATCGGATTGGGTAGTCCCAAAGGATGTATTGCATTGCTAGTTCATCGGCTTCAAAGTGTATAAGCTCATCACCGGTGAGGTCGAGATAGTTGCAATGTTGGTGACAACATCTCTTGGTGGATTGGCATCCGGATCTGGGTGTAATAACAAGAGGCATCCGAAATGGACCTTCCATAATTACCTTCTTTAAGAACTTTCCATGTGGCTTATTTAGATTACAAAACCTAAAGAACCTTATAACCCATTGATCATAATTACCGGGAGTGAGCATTGGAGGTCTATCAGTGAGCCACCATGAAATGATTGTTGGCTACTTAAGGCTTCACACATCTTGCCAAACCATGATGGTTCCTTCATAGTATTCTGGATGGATGTTGATTGTAGAAGTTTGTGTAAGGTTGTACTTGAAGACTAGGTGGTGGTTGAACCATTTGTGGTGGTGGAATTGCTCCAAGTTGTGGAGTATGTTGTTGATTAAATTGTTGTTGATGATTAAATTGTTGATGTTGTGGACGTAGTTTTTGTTGTTGTTGTTGATGATAAGTGTAAGGAAAATAGTTAGAGTATGGTGGTTGTGACATGTTGAAAAACTTGTGTTGTTAAATGGATCTTTGTAGTCGAATGAACCGTTGTTGATGAAGTATCCTTAGGCGTAGAAATCACGTAAAAGCAAAGTACCACTTATGCATAAAACACCAAAGATACGCGTAATGACAATAGTTACGTAGGGATTAGCTTACGCGTAAGTAAGGAGAAAACACTAAAGTTATATGTAAACAAGAAGTTAGGCATAGAAAACTTAGGCGTAGGATTAACTTATGCGTAAGACAAGGCTTAGGCGTAAGATGAATCTTATGCGTAAAAATTCTACCGTAAGCTTATGCTTATGCGTAAATTTAGGGTTTGCCCAAATGATCTTTACACTATCACAAAGGCAAAAGATATCCAAAGTCGACTTGTTTTCAGCTTACCCAAGCAAGAAAACACGGAGTAAACCACAAAACGAAGATCAAACCAAGGAGAAGTTAAGCGTAAGTTTAGGGTTTCACTTACGCGTAAAAAATAGCCCAAAATGATTTCTGCCAAATGATGTTTTGAAATAGCTTCAATATCACCAAAATAACACAAAAGTGTGAAACTTGATGATCCAAAGCTTAGAAAACAGTTATGCGTAGAATAAGAACCACGATAAAACCTAGCTTAAAAACTATGATCCACGTAAAGTTTGAAACTTTTGCCAAAAACAGATAGTTTAACACCTAAAAACATTGAAAGGACAAGAATCTTGGATTAAAAGTGTAAAATCAATTTTACGAACCAAAGTTGAAACCCTTTACGCTGCGACCGCAAACCAAAAACCTTCAAAAACAAAAGTGTTCACCCAACTATTTGGCGAATGATACCACTGTTAGGTCACCATATTAGTAACACAAGCATCAATATGTAGAAATAGATGAAGAAAAGAGATTGGTTGAACAACTACACACACACACACACACGTGTAAATATGCACGGGTTAGGCGTAGAGAGTGAAAGAGTGAATAAATTGAACAACAAACCCTCAAGTGAGGGTTATTACAAGGTATTTATAGGAGAGGGAGCTAGGGCAACACTCCTAGTCCCTTCCTTTCTCTTATGGACTTGGGCCTAGGTTTATGGGCCTTCTACATAAGCCTAAGCTAATAACAAACATAAAGGCCATATTAAGCTAACTATTACATATGAATCACTAACACTTGAATAAGGATTAGGAGTGATTCCAACACAAACAAATCTATCTTGTACATCGATGCACCATATCGAATGTACACCCTAGGCACCTTTCTAATGCCTTTGACATGACACCTAGGCACTCTTCACTAATGCCTTCAACACGGACCTTCGACACCCTTCACTAATGCCTTTGACACGGATCTTCGGCACCTTTCACTAATGCCTTCGAGTTGACCCTTTAGACATCTTTTACCTATGTCTTCAACACAACACTTCTAATGAGAGAGGAAAAAAATATCAACAAGATAACATCAGTAGTCTTGATGATGACGAAGCTTGGCAACCCATGGACTTGAGCTTGCTCGACTTCAAGAGGTGGTGATCTCGCCTTTAAGAGGAACCTAGAGAATCATACAAACACAACTACATAGAAAGATCCTTTGGATCTGAGGTTAGAGAGTTTACAACACTAAGAGAGAATGTGTGTGAAAAGGGGTGAGTTACAATGAAGAAATGGCTCACTATTTATAGACAAAAAGTCACTCATCGCTCCCGGATCCCACGGATCCTTTACATGAGGATCCGTCCGATTAAACTGGGGATCCGTGAGGACGCCCCTCCTAAATGGGTTATGGATCATGGATCATGGGTCATAGACTTTGGACCATGGGTATCCAAATAGATACAATGTATCTAGAAGATGCAATGCATCTAGTCAATGGGTCATGGGTTAGCTCCATGGGTTATGGATACTACCCAACATGACTTCATGCATGATGTCATGCAATGGGTTATGGGTTATGAATTATGCTCCATGGGTATGGATCATGGACTTTGGGTTTTACTCAACTATATTCAATGTATCTAGATAATGGGTCAAGTACTTAGATTCTTACCCATTATAATATATACTAAGTATATATATATATATATATATATATATATATATATATATATATATATATATATATATATATATATATATATATATATATATCCATTATGTAAACACTAGTTGTTATACATATGCATTTTTATAAAGTGTAAACACTATTACTTGTTTAGTGTTTTGTATAAAAACGTAAGTATGTTAGTAAACTATTGGCTCAAACTATTTACGTATTTTATTTGTTTCATTAAAATGATTTTACGTTTGTTATCGACAAAACATTAGAGGATCGTAAAATATAAATAACCATTTTTAAGGCTTATTTGTATTAACACATAAGTTTAGTAAATAATCATAAACCACAAATAAGTATTATGTTAAGAAATCTTACTATATGTTAACATGATATATGTTATAATTGAATTGTAATCGGAAATCACCAACTAATATTTCATGAGCCTCACATCAGGTCTTGTAAATTTGTATACTAAATCATATAACTTTGTAGACATCATAATCTTAAAATCTATATAAATATTTATAATAAGTCTTTGAGGTACTAGAGCGTAGCTAATATGAGGCGAAATATGGATCTTAGCTTTGGTATGGGTACATTATGGGTGAACAAGATGATAGAGTGGTGCATGGAATTTGTTTATTACTGTATTTGATAAGTAACCATGAATAAACTAGATGGACATACGTATAGGTTATAAAGGGTGCTTTATTTACTAAATCATACATGTATATGTATGCTAGAAACTGCTTTAAAAGCTAGTTTATGAGATTCTTAATTCACATATTAAGCTACTTATTATATGTTTAAACTACTATATATATTTTCCAAATTTGGGTCGGTATACTTAAGTGAATGCTATTAGACTATAGATCGTACTAGTAGGCCCGAGCACGTCTGCTGGGCTTTGGTCCGTTAAGGTTCAAGGTTTATCATGCTTTGTAGTTTATAAATACCTTATTAATAACACATAATACCGATGTGTTTTCCATCATCCAACATGGTATCAGAGAGGGTCATCCTAAGACCTAATTGGCCAACTGTCACCTCTATACAACCCGTCTAACAACACCATCTCTAAATCTAGTCCTGCCACCATACTCCGCTTTATGCGAAAAGAAAATTATATAAAAAATCCTCACGAGCAAATTCGAATGTTAGATCTATAATAAGAACATGGCAATGCAATCTTTTCTATCTTCTGTTGATTTTTCTTTTTCTCTTAAAGTCTCGGTCAACAACTATGGCTATACTATTTTTTGTTAAATTTCTTTGAGTGGTCAGCTCTTTTGTCATCGTCATGGGCATGACTCCAAAATATATCTGAGTTCTACCTCTTCAATCTTCTTGCTGTTACCTTTTCTTTGTTTCTTAAACCACCGTCTATTCTCATCTCTTCATCTCTATTAACCAAGAAACCTCTCCTTCTTATTCACTGATCCAAAAACGCCACCCTTTAACATCCTTTGAAGAGAGGAAAAAAAAGAAAAAAATTTGGATACATTGGTTTATCCAGTATGGTAGATGCAAAATGATACATTGGTTTATCCTGTTTGGTAGATGAAAAAAAGGATACATTGGTTTATCCAGTATGGTAGATGATTACACAGGATCTCGTCAAAGATGTTGTTTTTAATTAGTTAGTGACTTTCAAGTTTGGAGATTTGTCTCCGCATGTAGCAGATTTCTTCAACAACTAATTATGTTCGGTTTACTGCTTTTGCTTTTGTTGCATGTTTATGCTTGTTGTTGTTCGAAGATTAGTCTCCGCTTGTTTTCGGATGTCTTCATCAACAATTTATTATGGCTTTAATGTTTTAGATTTTTAGTCCAATCCGAGCTTCGCGATTTCGCCGCTCAATGCGAGGAGTATTAGGAGTTTATCATGATTTGTAGTCTATAAATACCTCATTAATAAAACATAATACCGACGGGTTTCTATCATCCAACAAATGTGAGTTACATATGGCACATACATAAACTTTGTTAGAACATGAATGTAAGGAATTTTAACATACCGATACAAACTCAACACTTATGGCCACTTAACTTTACCTTATAGAATCAAAATCAATTTTAAACATGTTGCTTTAAGATGAAACTGTTGGTGTTTCAGCAATCTAGCAAATTGTAACCCTCAACTTTTAAGGGCATTAACTATCTTAATATGTAACTAAATGAAGTGAAAATTGTACTAGAATTTAGATCTATGTGTTAGCTTTCAAATCCATGTGGTATCACCTAAAAACTCAAATTTTCAACCTCCAAATAGTTTCCAAAAATAAGTGTGCAAAAAGCTAAACATATTGTCATAGTTGATTGTGGGTGAACGGCAGCCGAGCCGAGCTCGAGCTCGTTTGGCTCGAGCTCGGCTCGCTTATATATAAAAAGCTCGAGCTCGAGCTCGAGCTCGCTTCGAGCCTCACACTTTGAGTTCGAGCTCGGCTCGTGAAATTTTTCACAAGCTCGAGCTCGGCTGGTTAACAAAAAGCTCGACTGTTAACACAAGGCTCGAGCTCGTTAACACGGTTATACGATATGAAAATATATATACGTATATATTTCTAGGGCTCGCTTAGGCTCATGCGAGCCTAAACGAGCCTTTGTATAGAGCTCGGGCTCGAGATCGATTATTAAATGAGCCCAAACTTAGGCTCAAGCTCGGGCTCGAGCTCGTTTAGGCTCGGCTCGTTCGAGCTTTTTACCGATCCGATCCCGAGCTTTTCACGAGCGGCTCGGCTCGTTTCCACCCCTAGTTGATTGTATAAACTCCTTTTTAAGGACTTAACAATATCCAAAAATGGTGATTTTTATGTCAGAAGCTTTGTAAGTCAGTATAGTAACTTATGTAACAAGATCTTAACTAAAATAATTAAGACATGTAAAAGTCGCTCGAAAGTAACCACAAAAGTTGGACAACAAGAACTTCAAAATAAATGATTGAACATTCTATACTAAGACTATATATACTAGTTAATACATAGATAAACATATAAAAAATAAACATAAGTAACTAAGCACAATAATCACTCATGTTTCCAACTATTAAGTGTCTCCTAATTCTTGTAGATAAACCGAAGAAGGAGTAAGTTGTGTTTTCGGGTACTCATTGAATTGCTTTTAAGGTACATATATCTATCATTTCTTTTAAGGATTCTGTTGGGCCAATTCAGTACCCAATGGTCTCTGACTAGGATTCGAACATAAATTAGTATAAGTAAAGAAGACTCTATGACAATGAAATAAGAGAGTAAATCAAGAAGACGATTGATAATGAAATCAACGAGCAACCTCAAGAATGTTCAAGTCATAGACATAAGGAATTGATGATTACTTGAAGACATACTCACTAGCTAATGCGGGTCAACTAGTATGTCGATGGAGTTTATGTTGAAGGATCTAAGGTTCATCGGGGTTGACAATACCGGATGAACCTCTCGACTCGATTACCAAAAGAGCATAGCTCTTATTCCTTGAAGGGTTTAGGAAAGAATTTTTAAATATGCAATTAAGCGAGATAAAGTGCATTTTAGATAAAAGTTAATCAAGCACGAGTTGGTGAAAGACAGTGAATAGTTGGCAGGACTATTCACTAAAACAAGCTTGGCAGGTTTTCATGAATAGAAGCATTAAATGGAAGATGTACTTTAATGTACTTATTCCATAGGATTACCGAGCCCCATACAAAGGAAAGACAGCTCAATTAGCTCTCCTAACTCAAAACCCTCATACTCAACACTAAAGATAAAGAAGAGGGAGAGAAAGGGTTGATGACTGAGATATATGATTACGATATGTACGAACTAACTTCAGATGATGATGCACATGTGAGAATAATAGCATATATGGCTCTAGCCGAAGAGGAGCTCTTTGTTGGGAAGAATGATGCTAGGTCGTCGGTGGATAGAACGCCATGAAAAAGGTACACAAACTTTTAGAAATGGATGATAATGCTGAAAGTAAACATGTACTTGATTAACGAAGCATGATTTCACCGCTATCGATTTGTGCTTCATCATCATCATCATCGATCATTAGCATCATCTCGATTGATCATATTTTTCATGGACGATTATCATCACCGATCGATCACCTTCAACACCTTCCTTTTAGATGAGTAAACCTGAAACAAAATATATCAAAATGAAATCAAACATTAAAAAAAACAAAATAGAAAAATTAAATAAACGATAGAAATAGGGTGTGTTTATTGAAACTAACACTAGGAGTTAGCAGTAAGCAATTAGCAGTAGCAATTTAATTTATAAACGTGTTTGGTAGAGTAGTTGTAGCTGTAAATTTAATGTTTAATTTTACCTTTGGAAGTACTCATGTTGTTTAAAAAACCCTTTTCCATCTCTCTATAAACCTACGTACAACAAACACAATTTAACGACCAAGAAGGAAGAAAACCCTAACTGAAATAGTTAGGGTTTTATGCGATGCTAAACGCTAAATGATTATTCAAAGAGCATTGAGAAACTCTCGTTTTATAACTTTATAAATGCTATACACTTCATTCCAAATGAGCTTTGTAATAATAATATTAAATGCTAAATGTTAATTGCTCTGAAATGCTCTCAAAACTTGTCTGTCAAACATACCTATAAAAGAACAAAATTGAGGTGCATTTGAACTAGAAATTAAACAAGAATAAACCTTTCAGTGATGAACTCGATTGATCCTTTGTTTGAAAAATTAAATGGGTGATAAAAGAAACTGGTACATGATTTACGGTACTTGATAACGCAATTAAATGTTACCCTTCCATGGCCAAATTATTAATCCCAAATTACAATAATGTCACGACACTCCTAAATCCATTGATATAAGATTTGTGATATCATCCAATGGTTAAGAAATTACCTAATATTTTTTTTACCTTAAACTCTTATTTTGTTTTAACTATTATCATTTAGTTAAATGTGTATTATTTAGCATGCATCAATTTACTTTTTGTACTAAATGCATCAAGTTTTAGGTAGTTTTATTATACATACAAGTTATTTAGACTCGTGCGATGCACACGGGCTGTATCTAATTGTTCATTGCGTAATGTTAAGTCTTGTTTTTTGTTCGATGCATACAAGTTGAAACTAATTGTGTATTTATATGAGTATCATATTTATATGAGAACATATGATTTAAAATACATGAATGTGTCTCATCATTAGAACACAAAGGTTTGTAAGTAACCCTTAAAAACCTTCAATATTTGTGTTTTTATTTTTATTTTAATCTTATGTTATGTTTAAAATACTTGAATATGTGTGTTTTCTTATTCTAATATTATGCATTGTGAAATGTGTCTCATCATTAGAACACAAAGGTTTGTAAGTAACCCTTAAAACCTTTAATACTTGTATTTTTTAATCCTATGCTATGTTAAAAGTTATATTTTGACACAAAAGGTCTCAGAACTAAGTTTTTAAAATACTTGAATATGTGTGTTTTCTTATTTTATTATTATGCATTGTGAACCTTAGGGTCTTTCATGTTAAAAGTCATATTTTGTGTTGATCCCAATTGAGCAAATGATCTTATATAGAAGCTGACGTAAACGAATATAAACCGTTAAACACTACGCGGAATTTAATGTTTAACCTTAAGAAGAATAATGATTATCACTAAACACCTCAATATATTAATATACGAATACTCTGAATAGTATTAGGGTTTACAACCTTGAAGTGTATCGACCCTAGATATAACCAATACGTATATCTAACTCTAACCTAGGACCTCCTTTTATAGGCTAAGGAGTCCTTTACAATATACATTACGTATTCTACAACATAATTATACTTACCATACTTATCTAAATACAAACGTCCTACCCAAGACATTCTAGATTATTACAAGTTAAACCGACACAATCATACTAGCAAAGGGTATTATACATTAGCGATGGTATGAATCTTCTACTAGCAGTTGTTTGTCTTGAGCAAAGGATCCATTCCTTCTAGGCGCGGTATCGATGCATCGGCAAGGTGTTTCCATACTTAGAGTAATTCTTGTTTGCAAAACCAAAACCCAACAATCCTTACCTAAACTTGATATTTACTACCAAAATCATCAAGTTTCTTCTTACATAATCTCTTACTTGGAGGATGCTTCCAAACACTTATCGAGATTAAGTATCTTCTCATACTTCCTTAGCAACTGTAAGCTTGATCATCAAAGGGTTTTGTAACTTTAAACTACCAGTCAGAACATCCGAGTAATAACTCCGGATGATTATTCGGTTTAGGATAATCACTTTCTACTAACATATGAATAACCTTTCGAAATGGTTAACACATGAACTCCACAAGACTGATATAGAAACCATCTTGTAACCTTGCCATTGTAGAGTCCTTGTCATTCTAGTTCATCATGAGTGGTTTCAAACAAGATCTTCAAATTATAATACACAATCCTCTCATGATAATCATCTGGACACACATCACCAAATTTGTCTTTGTACAACTTCCATATGTTCATCAAATCATCTCTATCCATGTAGTAAAGCATTTGTGAAAATTTAACAAAACCATAAATCTCATCATTGGTTCTCTTAAATTTCCAACACCCTTCACTTCTGTCATTAATTTTAAATGTATAGGAGACAATTTGATGATGAACTGTAAGAGGCACTACATTACTAACCTCTGGCTCCTTCTCTTTAGATAATTTTGTAAGAACCAACAGTCTTTTCTTGTTTACTTCAATATACTCTTCAGTCTCTGACTCAGAATTATAATCCATGCCTTTAGATCTATCTCGCCATTCTTTTCACTCTACCAAGAAGCTTATCCTTAATAGCCAAAGGAGCTTCATAATCGCAATCTTCTCAATCTTCCTCGATGAGTGGATGAACAATTGGATGAGTTAGTTTTGTACACCGCAGATCAAGCTTAACTTCCAACATCCGCATGGCTACAACCTTCATCAAAGGGTAATCTCAACCAAGATGTATATTTTCTCCTCTCAAGTCTTGATAGCATGTACTCTAGTATAGGCATACAACATCCACTCTTCAACCACACAAGCTTCCCAACATTTATCTTCTGGATTGGGCTCAAACATGTACTTCAATGCTGTCCGCATAGACCTAGACATGGTTCATGTTGGTCCAAGCTTTCCACATCTAAAAGACATTACCTCCCACAATTTCTCCAAATCACATTTAGTTAAAAAGAGTAAAATATAACTAAAAGTGTAGTACTAACTTTTAGATTCATCTCCTTTAGTAAGCTCAATAATATCCCTTCCATCTACTGAGACAATCCTCCAATCTATGATAGGGTGTATAGATTTTACAGGTGTAGGATTAATAGGATCTTCAGGCACTTTATCACTTACCACAATATACTGATCCAATCTCTCATTATCATCTACCTTCTGTCTTTTTGAACTTGACTCCTCTATCACAGATCTTGTTCTCTTTTGTCTATTGTTTATCATCTCAGCTTCTTTTTCAGAGTTCATGGGAATGAAATCATCAAACCTTCTTTTGCAAATTTTGTACAGCCTCCTCAACTTTCTCATAAGAGCGATTCTTCAAATTCACAGCCATGTCCATATGTTTGAGAAACTTCATCATATGATTCCTCTTTTCTTTGCTTGGTTGGTGGTTTGTTCTTCTTTGCTTGATAGGCTTTAAATTCTCGTCCTGCTTCATCCTCCTCATCATTTCAACCAGCAACTTAGACCTTGTATCAATGTCTAACTGACCTCATTCATCCATAGTCATCTATTTCTGCATTCTCTCAGAAGCTTGAAAATAACTATGTTCCTTGTTCCAATCTTCTATAGCTTTCTTAGAGGCTTCTTCTTGCTCTTCCCTTTCCTTCTCTTTAGCAATTTCTTCAGCATTTAGATCCATATGCAACTTTCTAGAAACTTCTTCATCAAAAGCTATTTGTTTCTCTCTACTTTCAAACACCAAAGCTGGCTCTGCAATCCCTTTCCCCTTTCCAATGTCAGGTTGAGCAACTACTGACTTCTGCACAGGCTCACCAATCTTCAAACTCTTAGCAATAGGTTTAGGTGCCGGTATAGGTTGAGATTGCTTTAGGTTAAGCAATTGTACAGAAATCTCATTCTCAGCCTCCTTTGGTTTAGGTGTTGGTGTTATTGTGGTGGTTATTATTGTTGCGATGGTTGCCTCTGCGGTGGAAATGTCTCGAATTGGCGCTGGGTAGAATAATACCAAGAAGGATACCTGCAATACTAGCGATGGATGCAAACACACTAGCAAAGGTTTCCTGCACCACTTCCTTCCACTTATCTTCAAATGCGCCTTTAAAGAATTATCAATCACACTTCTTTGCCTTCCATGTCAACCACCAAATAACCTTCACCATTGTCTCCACTATCCATATCCAAATCTAAAGGCTCCCACAATTCATACTCTCCTCCTCCCTTTGGATGCATCCTCCAAACTTTGATTCCCAGAAGCTTGCCTTATTACCCAATTGTTAGGAATTAGAAATTCCGGTATTAAAGAGTCGGTCACCTCAAGTATATGTAATCGTTAGAAAGCTCGTAGTCGTAGTTATTTTAAGTTAAGTAGTATTTAGTTAAGTAACACCGTGGAGGACTGACGGTCTTTACCCATCTGTATGCCCGATCCACACCCGTTGTGTGGCGTTTTATTGTAAGACTATAAATACTCTACCTTCCAAGGTAGAGTTGGAGCTCATAATAAGAATTTTCTTTCTCTCACTAAAGTTCCTAAACCTCTAACTTTCTCTCTAGAATTCCACTTATACGCCACCTTGTTGTTATGGTTTGATGTGTATGTGAAAACTAATATCTTACAATTGGTATCAAGAGCCATGGTTAGATCATATCTTGCACATCTTTGGATTTCTAGTGGTTTTAGGTGGTTTTGAGTTTGAAAAAGTTTAGTGGTTTGTGCATCATTTGGTTGATTTCTTGTGTTAAAGCTTGGATTTTGTTAGTACTTTTATGTTTAGAATCATCACAAGTGTTTAGGTTTTCATTTGGTAAGCTTGAATCATCTTGGTTGGGTTGTTTTGGATTGAAAAGTGATGTTTATGTTGTTTTTCTTGCTAGCGACTTGACATACGGATTTGTTTCTTCGTAGCGACTTGCTTTACAATTTTGTAGCGAGTTGCGGTTTTGAAGCTAGCGACTTAGTCTTAGCGACTTACAAGATAAGTAGTGGACTCTCCACTACGGGTGGCGACAGTGTTAGCGACTTGGTCAAGAGTGAGTTGCTATTTAGCGACTTGAATCTTTAGCGACTTGATTAGCGAATTGTCGCCAAAATTTTGCTAGCGACTTGAGGCTTAGCGAGTTACTACTTAGCGACTTGCCTTTGTTTAGCGACTTGGGACTTTAGCGACTTGGTGGTATAGCGAATTAGGTGTTAGCGACTTGGTGCATTATCTTCTAGCGACTTGGGTGATTGTTTACGGTTTTCTCTTGATTTAGTAAAATCCGTGAAAGAATCTATTTCCGGTTTAATCATAGAGTTATAAAATCCCGTATAACTGTTAACATGTCTACCAACGTTTCCACTATCATCTCCATTTATGTCGAGGATGTTCAAGCAAATGGTTCGAGATACTCGTCCACCCATGCTTGATGTAATCCGACTACGATTCTTGGGCTCAACGAATCGATTGTACCGTCTTGGAAAGGAAAATGGTGTCAACATTCTCAAATCCATTGATGAAGGACCGTGTCGAGTTGAGACGACTAGAGATGTACTTGATCTTCTTGAAGATGGAACTCGATTTACTGGAATGGATGGACCAAAGATGTATGATGAGCTTGATGATAAGGAGAAAAGAGATTCGATCGATATCGGGGCTTCTAACATTGTTCTTCAAGGTCTTCCTAAAGACATCTACAAGTCGATCAATCACAACACCAAGCAAAGGCGATGGGATAATGTCAAGATGCTTCTCTCGGTTCGAATTAACTATGGAAGACAGAGAATCACAACTCTATGACTAATTTGAACACTTCAAGATGAAACCGGATGAGAGTGTCTATGAGTACTATGTGAGATTTCATAAGTTGGTGAATGATATGAGGAACATCGAATGACTATGCCTAACATTCAAATTTGAACTCAAAATTTGTGAACAACATGAATCCCGAATGGCACAAGTTTGTCACCTCTGTGAAGCTCACTAAAGGATTGAAGAATACAAACTATGAGCAACTTTATGCCTTCCTCCTTCGAGAATGAGAGACATGCTATGTTTGAAAAATGATTCTTAATCGGTTCAAAACCAACCAGAGGAGAGACAAGCTCGTCTAATGACTCAACCGCCTTCTAATCAAACATCGGAATCACAACCAAAGCCTCACAAGTCATACCCATGGGTAATGGTAATCACAAACTCATTCCGATCCTATGTTCAAACAAGTCGATCTTGATGCACACGTGGGTAACATCATTAACCAACTAGCTCTTCCGATTAGTCAAAACATGAATTCTCTCCACAAACCAACAACAACCTCGAACATCATCTAACCCACACAATCAAGCTACCGTTAAAGATGGGAGGATCGTGGTGCAACCGATTCGGAAAGACAGTATGATCGGGGAAGAGGTGGAGCTGGTAGAGGTTATGTTGGTAATCAAAATCGAGGAAGGAATGGTAATCAAGGTCAAGCTAAGCCGATCAAATGTTATAACTGTGGTGGTGAGGACACATTGCAAGGCGCCGCACATCTCCAAAGCGTCCACGAATGTTGATTACTTGAGATAAGATCTTGCTTGTACAAGCTCGGGATAATGGTGCCGCTTTGGATGAAGAGGAATTGTTGTTTCTAGTCGAGGCAATGCCAAGACCTATGATGCGAGATGTGGATGAGCAACTATTCGGAGATAGGTCACAATCATCAAAATGCCTTTCAAGTCGCCGATTGTGATGCATACGACTGATGTGGATGATGGACCCTCGCACACACAATTTTTATGGCTAGCATTTCTCCAATGGTTTCTCCCAAGGTCTCTTCTTCACCACAAGTGGCTCATCCAAAGACAAACTCATCTCGAGGTATTAAAACTATACGATGATCTTGATGTGCAAAGATGCATGACAAAGTACAATCAACTGAAACTATTGAATCAAATGTTGAAAATATGGGTAATATCAATATTGTCCCATATGATCAATATGTGAAACAAAGTGAAAGTGAAGTTGTACCAAGTGATGCATCCTCTGCGATCAACAATGACTATGTTCTTGATGAATACACCGCATGTACCCTAATGATTCTGTAATTTCGAACTAAATGCCTATAAAGAACGTGTTGCTATCTATGAACAACGTGCAAAATTTGAGTTGACCTCTCGTGAGCGGAAATGGATGACCAAGTGCGTCAATCATTAGAAAAAGTAATTTTGAGAAGAAGTATTAAAACAAGAGTTAAATTCCTTGCATGAAAAGCTTTCTAAAGCGCTAAGAAAAACAAGAACTTCAAGAAAATGTGAAAATGCTTAAGCAAGAATTTAATGCAAAGGAATCAAAACTCTTGAAAGATTTTTCTAATCGAAAACTTTGAAAACAAACTTGAAAACAAGTTGTACATACAAGGAACACCATTCAGATTGCTCACATGATCACTAAGCATAGAGTCTTAAGCGATAAGAATAGCATTCCCTTGTTGAGGAACCAAATCCAGAGGTCATTAAAAAGCTAGAAATGCTCATAAGGTTCTTTATGATGGCAATGAAATCCTTAAACCTAGACAAAAACCTAGTTGTGTTGAGTGCACCGAGGAAGATAAGAAATCGATGAAGTCACTAGGAAAAGATGAACAAGAAATTAAATGATCCTAAATGTAAAGAGAAGAAAATAAAGATCACACCCCATGATTACAAGAAGGAAAACTGGATTTCCTTGAACATGTTTAAGCCTCGACATTGTTGACTCCAGAACAAGTTTTTGGAAAATGGATTTAGATAGGCGTAAAGTGAAAATATTGTTGAAACAAACCCTCCCTTTGGAAAATGCCTAGAGCGACTGTGTATCCTCCTAATACACCAATGCATCTTGTTCCTAGAACAATTGCCACTAAAAGCAAGACCTTAATTAGCCAATATGTTATATTTCAACTATTTGTTGATTTTGAGAAAACTTGCAAGAAAAGGATCACACCCACTGGTATAACGGAAGGAGAAAGGGTTTTCGAGCAAATGAAAGAATGTTATTTAACGAGGTCATGCCTTTCTTTAAACTTCTAAAAGATCACTTTGAGAGTCTTAAAAGGGAATAGAAACCGATATTAAGGGAATGGAAAAGGAATTTGATGCAATGATAGTTGAAGTTAGTGACTATGAGCGAGCACTAAAATATAATGAGATTGAGAGAAAGAACTTGCATACACTAAATGAGAACCCGATTTACGAATGTATTGCTCAAGATGTGTTTTTCATCGCTACAAATTGTTCTATTAATGCTTCCAAATTTCATGAATTATCGGTTGCCACGAAAGTCTCCCATGATCGTGTCATTGAGCTTGAAAAACTAATTACGAACTAAACGAGAAAATTGAACCGGATGATCACGACAATTTGGTTAAACATTTTCTAAACTAGAAGTTGAGCATTTTAATTTACAACTAAAATATCAACATCTTAAAGAAAATGTCAAAACTTCAAATATCAAGACATCCTCGGATGCTCCGAGTTTGATGCGCTTTTCAAATTAACAAACGTGATGAATGATTCAAGCTCATTGCAACACGATCGAAAGTTGAAAGCCCAAATCTCTCAATTAAAGGGTCAAACGAACAATATGACAGGCTCCCAAATGCCTCCTCCTTTAGATTCTCGAATTCTCAAACGTTTCATCTTCAAAACCTAGTAAATGCATTACAAAAGGAAAACGAAAGTTTTCTAGAAGAAAATGAAAAGGTTAAACGTCATTTCAATGAGTTATTTGAATCAATAAAGGTCACTCGTAACAAAAATAAAGAACAAATAGCTTCATTGCAAAAGGAAATTGAGAATCAAGAGTCGTAAAAGGAAAATGCCAATGACCAATGGGAGAATGGTGTATCAAAGGTTCACTCTTGTAATAAATATGCTTTGTCTGTGAAATATGTCCCTCCTCATCTTAGGAACAACAAACTTGCTATTCAAACATACTTCTCATCCCTTAAGGATTGCCTAGAATGTCTGCGTGAGATTGTTGAAGAGGATAAGTTAGAGAAACCTCATGATAATGCAATTGGACATGCATGCTTATATGCCAAACGATCTCAAGAAATCCTAGAATGCTTGATCACAATATGCCCAAAGTCCTTAGGTGAGAGAGTTAATCCTTTGATTCCATGTTCGATGCCTAATGCCAAGTATGATATTCATTCGATGCCCAATGTCTTGAATGTGAACCTTAGTGTGCCTTTAAGTAGTTCGATTCGGATCCATCAATGCTATGAAAGAGAACTCAAGTGTGCCTTCTAGGAGTACAAATCCCAAGACTTCTAGTTTTAAGAAAGTGAACCTTAGTGTGCTGCATGTAGTTCGGATCCCAAAGACATCTAAACAGGTGATGCAAAGAATAGTAAAACCAACTAATGTTCCCATTCCTCTCTGGAGAGTAATCGGTGACATTAAAGGGAGCGGTCAAAGTCTCAAGACAATACAAGGAATGATAGGACCTCATGAGCTAAGAATGTGCCTTGAAAAGAGTAGAAGAACAATCTAGGAACTTTAAGTTTGAATCGAATAAAACGAATCGTGTTGATTCTAGTATTAGCCATAGGCGTCTTGTAATTAATTCAAATTCGATACTATTTGCAAACCTTGTATTGATGTCCGCTTGAACTCATTTCTAATCATGAATGTGGTGTTAATGTTTTGCCTAATGATGTTAATTGTCCGATTAATATTGTTAATGCTAAAATTCATGCTAAGAAGGCTAAAAGGCAAAACGAAAGAAAGTTAGAAAACAGTGGAAACCCACAGAAGAACATTTAGTAAGATAGGCTATTATTGGTTACCCGTTGGTCATAAGACTAATCGACAATGCCCACTAGAAAATGGATGCCTCTTGGTAGAACTATTCCTTAAGAAGTGAGCACACCGTGAGCAGGGGCTATCTGAGACACTAATCTTGCATCTATTCACAATGATTCCATTGCCTTATTTTCGATATGAATGCTTCTATTTCGATGTGGGTGTTCCAACCATTGTTACTAACCAAATGGAACCCATTCTTGCATGGGGATCCCAATTATCCAGATTATCCATTCTTGTGCATGTTCAACTGCAGATCGTTCAAATCGTTACGTGGTACACGGACTCAGTTGTTCCAAGCATATGACTTGCGACCGGTCACGGCTCATGAACTTGAGCAAATTCATCGGGACAGTTAGATTCGGGAATGATCATTTCGGTGCTATCATGGGTTATGGAGACTATGTTGTTGGCAAAAGTGTTATCTCCGTGGTTTACTATGTAGAAGGTCTTGGTCATAACTTGTTCTCTGTTGGTCAATTCTGCGATTCGATCTAGAAGTAGCCTTTAGAAAACATACACGCTTTGTTAGAGAACTTGATGGTAAGGAACTTTTAAGAGGATCACGTGGTTCAAATCTATACACCATCTCTATCGAATATATGATGAAGTCTTCTCCAATTTGCTTGTTATCAAAGGCTTCAAAACAAAGTCATGGTTATGGCATCGTCGTCTCAATCACTTGAACTTGGCACCATCAATGATCTCACCGAAAGGACTTAGTTGTAGGTTTACCTAGACTAAAGTATGAAAAGGATCATCTTTGTTCAACATGTCAATTGGGAAAAAGCAAGAAGTATGCCCATAAACCCAAACCTACTAACTCGATCACGAAGTTCTTCATATGATTCATATGGATTTATGTGGACCAATGAGGGTGCGAAATATCTTTGGGAAGAAATATGTGTTAGTTGTGGTTGATGATTACTCTAGATTCACACGGTCAAGTTCTTAAGGACAAAGGATGAAACTCCGATATCATCATCAAACTCATCAAGCAACTGCGAGTTCGACTTAACAAAATAGTCGAATTATCGAGCAGACAATGGAACCGAGTTTGTCAACAAACAACTTAGTGAATTTTATGAAAGCGTTGGAATCGACCATCAAAGAAGTGTTCCACGAACTCCTCAATAGAGCGGTGTAGTTGAAAGACGAAATCGAACTCTTGTAGAAGCCGCTAGAACAATGCCGATTTACTCAAAGGTTCCAATGTTTCTCCGGGATGAAGCTATTTCCACCGCATGCTACACACAAAATCGTTCCACGATTCACACTTGTTCATGGAAAAACTCCATATGAACTTGTCCACAACAAAAACCTAATCTCTCTTCCTTCGTGTGTTTGGTGCATTATGTTATCCAACTAATGAGGGTCAAGACTTAGGCAAACTTAGAGCTAAAGCGGACATTGGAGTATTTGTAGGATATGCACCAAACAAAAGGGATACCGAATCTACAACAAAAGAACCCGAAATATCATGGAAACAATTCACGTTACGTTTGATGAGTGACCGGTCAAATGGCTCTGGACAATCCAGCCGGGACCCGCACTTCAAAACAATCCCATTGGTTCATCCCTTGTTCCAAACTCTTCTCAAGAAACTCCATATGTACCTCCATCCGAAGATGATTTAAAGAAATTGTTTGATCCTATGTTTGATGAACTTTATGATCCAAGTACTAATGAGGTGTCAATCCCTACAACAGAGGTCGCTCATATTCCTGTGAATGAAGTCAATCCCTCGGTCTCAATATCTTTAAGTCAAGAAGCGCCTCTCGATCCTTCATCTCATCAACAAATCATCATTCTTCAAATGTACATCATGGAACTGCTTCGCATCAATGATGAAGTTAATCCCTTTGCTACTCTCGAAGATGCTCCATTTGAAAACATATTTGCTCTGAATCATCATCGAACCATCTTCTTCAGGAGACATCGACTCTGCTACCTCGGTCCCTCAACAACCGCCACATGAACACCTTAGAAAATGGACTCACGATCATCCACTAGACAACATCATTGGAAATCCTCTCGTCCCGTATCAACACGAAAACAACTTGCTACCGATGCCTTATGGTGCTTCTTCAACTCCATACTATCTAAGATCGAACCAAAAGATGTTAAAACCGCCATGAATGAAGATAGTGGTTCAATGCAATGCAAGATGAAATTCATGAGTTTGATCGACTTGATGTATGGGAGTTAGTACCGCTCGATCGTGCTATGATTATTGCTCTTAAATGGATCTTCAAAGTGAAACTTGATGAGCATGGTGATGTGTTGAAGAACAAGGCTCGATTAGTTGCTAAAGGATACCGTCAAGAGGAGGGTATTGACTTTGAAGAATCTTTTGCTCCAGTTGCTCGAATCGAGGCAATCGTAATCTTCGGCTAATCTTTAGTAAGAACATGGTAGTCTATCGATGGATGTGAAGACGGCATTTACGAGCGGAGACCTTAAAGAAGTCGTCTCGTCGCCCAACCCGAAGGATTTGTAAATCAAGAGCATCCTACTCACGTTTATCGTTTGAAGAAGGCCCTTTACGGTTTAAAGCAAGCTCCAAGGGCATGGTATGATACATCATCAAAGTTTCTTCTATCAACCGGATTTAGCAAAGGAGCAGTTGATCCAACATTGTTCACCGTGAAGTCGAGCAAACATTTAATTCATGTTCAAATTTATGTTGATGATATTATTTTTGCCTCGATGCACCCAATGGAATGTGATCGTTTTCAAATGAAATGAGTTCAAAATTTCAAATGTCAATGATGGGACAAATGTCATTTTCTTGGGATTACAAATTTCGCAAAGTCCGGAGGCATTTTCATAAATCAATCTAAATATGCAACCGAGATCTTAAAGAAATTTGGATTTGATTCAAGTGACCTGTTGACACTCCATGATTGATCGAACCAAACTAGATGAGGACCACTCGGGGATCATGATTGACCAAACAAAATATCGTAGTATGATTGGATCCTTGATGTACCTCACGGCTAGTAGACCGGACATCTTGTTCATTTGTTTGCATGTGTGCTAGATACTAGGCTAAGCCTACTAAAAAGCACCTTGAAGCGGTTAAAAGGGTCTTCGGTATCTCCAAGGAACCATCAATATGGGTCTTTGGTACCGAAGGACACCGGCATGTCACTAACGACCTATGCAGATCTTGATCATGCAGGTGTCAAGATACTCGTCAAGTACATCCGGAGGTGCTCGGTTTTGGGTGATAAGCTTGTGAGTGGTCTTCAAAGAAGCAAATGAGTACTTCTATTTCCTCTCTGAGGTGAATACATAGCCATGTCATCCTGTTGTGCTCAAATCTTATGGATGAGATCTCAATTATCGACTATGGCTTTGAATTCAACAAAATCCCTCTGTCTTGTGATAATAAAAGTGCTATTGCTCTCTCATGCAACAATGTTCAACACTCAAGAGCAAAGCATATCGACATTCGACATCATTTCATCGGGAACAAGTGGAAAAAGGTGTGGTGGAACTCTATTTTGTGAGGTCTCGAATATCGGTTAGCGAGACATCTTCACCAAAGCTCTTCCAAGAGAACGTTTTGAGTTTATTCTTCCACGTCTTGGCTTGAAAAGCCTTCAACCGAAACACTCAAACGTCTTCGTGAGGAAGGCGAGGAGTAAAGGTCTATCTTCATCTATCTCTTGTATATATATTATCAAAATACAAAATTATAAAACAAAAAAAAATCAAATATATAAAACTTTCAAAAATCCATAAAATTTGAAAAATTTGAAAAATCTTCAAAAATATTGTCATTTTGTCATGTTTCTCTCAATTCGATAATATCTAAGGTTTTGATGTTGTCATTCAAAGAATGACACGGACTTTAGATATTGTTCGAATTTAAAAAAAAAAAAAAAAATTCAAAAAAAAAATATTTTTGGGAGAAAGAGAAAAATGGTTTATTGTCATTTGTGTAGTAACCCGCTTTTCAAAGAAAGAACGAGCCATGCTTTATCATGTTTTCAAAATTCCATGCTCGATTCTATAAACATTTATCTCATTGAAAACTAATTGTTTTGATAAATAACTTGATCTCTATTTTTGATAATCATCTGGACTTATTTGTCAAAATCTCTATCTCTCAATCAACAACCTATGTCATTGATTGAGGGAGAATGATTTCAATTAAATTAAAATGTTATTTGTCATTAAATTGTTTTCAAAAGATATACATGCATGTTTTATCAATGGAGTTTAAAGTCTTAATATCCGATCCTTATCGCTTAAAATTGTTTCTTAATCAAGTCACAATTCTCCTTAAAGCTTTCAAAATCAATTTAAATCTATAAGAGATCACAAATCTCAAATGATTTGATATTTGTGATCGGGGAGAATGTGTGATTTAAATTGGATTTAAACCGATAATTTGGTAAATGGTTTTATAAGGATGTACATGCTATCCTTCCCACATGTGACAAACGATTTTAAATTTTCCATACACATGTTGAGGGGAGCATCTATCTTAAACCAATATGTGTTGAAACGTGATCATTTATCTCAATGTGCGTGTTCCTCTATTATGTGCAAAACTCTTTTCAAACCTAGATGCACATATTGAGGGGAGCAAACTTATGGAAACCTCATCCTTCCTCAAATGCTCTATCTACTTGATTTGATATGGAAGTGATGTTGATATCTTTTAGAAAATGGTAATCAAAGAAGTTAATTCTTTCTCTTGCCTCCGTGAGCAAAACATTTTCAAATACTTGATGCACATGTTGAGGGGAGTTCTTGTTCTAAAAATATCAAAAACAATTTCGGTACAAAATGCTTTGATAATATATCATAAGTATCCGGATTGATTTTCAAATGGTTTTCAATTGGTGTTGAAACAATACCAAATACCAACTTTACTTTATGTACGGTGATATAAGGATGATAGGTTAGGTATGTGTTCCCATGATCCGCCGAACCGGAGGATCTACCCAAGGAATATCCACTAGTTAGTAGAGTTCTTAGGTATGATGATTGTTGAAACAAATGCACCTTGATAGATCTTGAACTCGTGGATCGTTATGTATGCCTATGTAATCACAAGCACAATAAAAGACAATCTCTACTACTTATATTTATCGGTGAATATAAACACAAGTAATAACTAAGAACTCGTGATCCTCTATGGATCTTTATATTAACTAAAAGCGAGTTTTCCAATCGGTACATAACTCATTCTAATGTGTTCCTTTTATAGATAAGGAACCCTAAACAATATCGCTAAACCGTTTCCCAAGAAACGTATAAACATAAAACTAAATAAGATATACACAATCACTTCCTAATAAAGCTCATGTATATCCACACTAAATAAACTAAACACGGAATAAACACTTCCATAAAACAGACTAATAACTATTATACTTGATGAGATTATGTCTTCAAAGAATCCACTTCATCTTCAATGAAACACTTGGCATTAATTTCAAATAATCCAAACTTCACATAATTCCCAACAATCCTCCCTAAACTGGAATTTGACTTGGTTAAGTTCCAGCTTCTTGATAGATCTTTAACAAAAGCACCGAGGATTGTATACTAACAACAATGAAGAAAGAATCCAAATAAGAACATCTCTATGATGAAGAAACTCTTAAACACCATATCTTTGCAAGAACAAATGACAATAGGTACATCAAAACAAATTAGTTTCATACTATTCTCATCACATCCGGTGTGTGAACTCCGTGAGAGGTGAATCATTGAAAATAATGGATTTGATGTCTCTTTACCAATAGCCATCACTACCGGAGTAGCCATATGTTTAAGTTAAGTAAACTATGGTACACCGATAACCATCGATTTATTGGCAAACCATCAACCATATAAACGGATTTGAAATGTCTTTACCGTAGCCATTTGCTCAGGACTAGTCAATTCTTAGAATTGGTGAATTGATAACCAAATATGGAATGCCACCGCCTTTACCACAAGCCATATACATGTGGGCTAGTCAATTCTTGGATTCCAAAAGGAATAAGCCATGGTGAATTGAAAACCATACAACACTCAACAATTAAGCATGGGTGGTTGCATACCCTATGATTTTAGCAAACCATTACGACTATCAACAGATTTGATGTGTCTTTACCAAAGCTGTACCCTTTGGACTAGCTAACTCTTTGACATACACAAGGTATATCGGTGAGTCAATAACCATGAAAAGTGTACAACAAACCCGCAGAAAAAGTTAGATAAACCCATTTTTTTTTTTTTTTTTTTTTTTTTAACTAAATAAGAAAGAAAACAAATATTACAAAATAGTACAATCAAGATGAACCTTTATGTGATGTGTTTATTTTAATCAAACCAACACATTGAGAAGCATGAAGTTCATCATTGCCAATGTGGATTAGGAGGCACTTCCAACTTCGTCTCAAAGAACCTTTCCATAAAAGTTACCGATAAAGGATAGAGCTTATCCGATAGCATACACAAAATCATTCCACATGTGGTCTCGAACCACATGAACACAAGGCAAAGGATAAAATCTCCAACTTTCAATCTCCCACTTATGAGAATTCTTCCAAATAGAATACCCTTTACCATTTGGAGAATGAGAATCAAACATAACTCAAGATCACCCAACAAATATAAACCGAACCCGTTCTTGAATGAAACTTATAATCTTGAATGACATGTTCATACAAAGATCTTCAAATCATGTCTAGTCACCAAATGAAGAATGTCCTTCAAGAAGTTGAACTCAAGAACAATATTATCCACCTATAAACGATGTGTTAAGCTTTCCGACTTTCCAATTAACCAATACCATGAGTTCCTTGGGAAAACTTCAACAGATCCAACTTCAATAAAGGTAGATTCATCGACCTTGAGATCTAAAGCAAGATTCCTTGAAGAATGTTTCCTAGCCAACTGTCGAACTCCTTTTAACCAAGCTCTGCTGCCCCGTACCAACAATGTTATCAATATCATGGCGGAGATCATTTCCCGACTCAGAGAATCACTTAACTCCACACTAGACAACACTTTAGAAGAAACCAAAGAAGATTCAAAGAAACAACCACATCGGAAGAAGGAGTAGCTTCGGAAGTTGTGTCGAAGTAACAACCGGAGAGATCACCAAAGGCAAAACTTCATAAAATTATCCACTATTTCAACTTTTTCTCGTCTCTTAGCTTTAGGAACATCGGACATTGAAGCAATGCTATCCAATTGAGAAGAAGTAGAACCGTAAGAGGAAAACTTCATAACCATATTATATTGTCTAATCAAAGCATCATTAGACAAAGCATAGATTTGTTTCATTGACATACCGAATTATACATAGCGAAATTCTTCACAACTCTCCTCATATAATTCCTCTTCCGAACAACAGATCATAGGTTTTCTCTTTTGGCTTTATTTCTTTGATCAATAAGAGCTCTTCTCTTTGCAGCCGATCTTGCTTCCTTTGATTACCAAGTTCCACCATTTTATCCACAAAATTCTCATCATCAAAAGATGCTCCTAATATAAGTTTTGCAAGATTTGGATCGGATGCACCTTGAGAAGTATAAGCATCCCATTGATCATCGGTGATCTTAGGAAGTAATGCATCAAGCTCTAATTTCCTTCGGAGATAAATTAGAATCAAACTGATCTTGAAGAAATTTAGAAACAATCGACTCTTCTCGCATATTCTCATAATCGCAAACATCCGAGCTCGAGCTTGATTTTCTTCTTCACCACTATACCGAATTAAGCATATCATCAATCACGGGGTCTTGTCCTTCGCGAGATATGTGTCATCGAGAACCAACTTCAGTGAGAACCAATGTGAGCTTGAAAGAACAATCAAACCCACATCGAGGAAATAGGTTGAGATAATTCCTCAACAGTGTAGAAAACTTTGAGGAAGAATTCAACTTATACATTCTCCCAAAGAATAAAACCTCTTCATCATCTGCTGAAGGTGAAACATTTGGTTGTTCTTGTAGAGATGAGGTTTGACCATGATCGAAGCAACCTCCTCAACAAGAACATCGTGATGCATCAACAACATTTGACTCCTTTAAAGTTTTAACATATACCTTATTCAAATATTGTCTTCTTCTTTTGCTAGCATATATAATAGGCACCTTGCTCCTTGAAGAGTTAGCAATAGGAGAAGAAACATCGATGTAAGAGTCATCGACCAATATTCCAAGGGATGTATGAATATTCTCTTCATCCTCCTCTTCGAAGAAACTAAACTTCTCTTTTACCCTCTCGACTCAAGAATTCCTCCAAGTTCTCAACTTTAGTCTCCAATTCCACAATCTTATTACCAAGAATAGACTTGGTCTCGCAAGTTCTTTCTTAATATCGATTACACCTCACCGCATACTTATTCATCGAGCATATAATGAGGTAAGTGTAATAGGATCCTCATCTCGCATCACCGATTGCTCGATGGAATTGGAACTTCATTTGACCTTTCGGAGTAACAAAGAACTCGATCAATATTAGAACATCCTTCACCAAATGGATGAGCAACAGACTTGGTGTAGGCAATCTATCAATATCAACCCGAACTTCATCAATATTAACCTTCATCAATATGAACTTCATCAATATGAACTTGTGTAGGTGCTTGACTAGGACATGGTCTAGGTGAAGGTATAGATGCCTCATTAATGAGAAGGACCTCATCAACATCAACCGAAAGATTTCCATCAGTAGTATTGGAAGAAGGTAAAACAACATTAACCTCATCGAGAGGCTCATTCTCCCGAGGCAACATGGCATCTAACAAAGGAAAATGTGTCCCCTCAAATTTAGTTCTCATCGTGGCAAATAACTTAGAAGTCAAAACACTTATGGGATGAAAAGCTTGAGTTTGTGTAGAAACATTCAATATCATCTGTAAGAACCTAGGGTACATCAAAACTTACCCTTTTCCTAGTTATATTTTCAACCATATTATCAAAAATAAACTTAGAAAATTATAAGTCAAACCCTTAGATAAACAAACAATACCACATCCCATTTGGGTTGAAAAGCGATCCCATCCTCCGCACTTATTGCTTACACACATCAAGCAACGATGAACCAAAACCTCCACATAGGACAAAGCTTATTTTTAACCACATATCTCGTCCTCGTGCTTTGATATCCAATCGCCTAAGCCCTTCAAGTACCATTGTAGAATCGAATGATAAACCCATTTTCATCATTCAAGCGAAGTTGTCTCCTTATCGGTCTTCACACTACATACTCTTTCCATCAACTCTTGCAACTATCTCAAGATCACTTCTTCTTTCACCGACGCCCAAAATTGAGTAACCAAGGATTCATATATAGCATTTGGAGAATGCGTTAATGCATCTTGAATCTTTGATCTTTGTAAGAATGAAATCATCGGCCTATACAACTCATCTCCCTGAGTTTCCGAGAAAAGCAACCTTATTATGATCATGTTTAAATTGAAGCGCCATGAGAGATTTTGAAGATTAGGGTTACGATTTGCACAAAGGAAGTGTTTTGAATGAGTAATAATCAAATCACTTAATATGGGACGAATATATGCCTAGATAATAAATAGAAATTTCCCAATTTTGGTCAAAGTTGACCAATGATGACGTGGACTTCTACTTTACTCATATTCACTTTTAACTTCGGTGGAAGCGAAACCATTCTCATCAAGTAGAACAATCGTGAAACAGATTACTTATTCAAGAAGCTTGAAGAATATCTTTTACCGTTTCACCCACACGCATTAAATCTCTTACCACTTGAAACCGTCTATAAAACAATCCCAAAGCACACATACTTCTTCATCAAAACCCCAAATATTATTCCAAACCCTAATTCCACCAATACTCCAAAATTAGCCATCATAAATCATGAGTATCAAACACGAGATCATAGATCTCACAACAACATCCTCATCATCATCATCATCATCTAGTGAAGATACCAATCCATGGCTTCATTACTTTCCAAAACCATATCCACAACCAAAGAAATCACCCTTTCTCCCTTCATCAAGATGAAAGTGTAGTGAATCCAAGTGAATCTGGCGATGATTCGATGACTCCTATAAGGAGGAACATCTTACTCCCAACCCCAACACCTCGGCCTCAACGAAGGCCACGAGCCAAAATCCACCACTTCCGTAAGATAGAGGTGGTTCTTGGTCTTCTGCATCGGTTTTGGTGCATCATCACATATCGTATAAGGGAAGAACTTAAAGAGAGTAGATGGATTGCATTTTGGTTGAAATACATAGATGAAGCACAAAGGACACATTGTTTTTCTCCATCATCAAATGTGGTCATTGTCATCATGATCGTTTGCATCAATCCATCCTCTCCATTTTGATCCTTAGCATCTTGTTAGTGTTGGTTATGCATGTCACAAAAGCATAGCCAGCATTTAGTGTGACAGATGTGAGCGATCATGCATATCCAACAGCCTGTTAGATGTTGGAACGGATGATATGTAATAGATTAGGATTAGTAGATCATGTAGCGCATTTGATGTTGCTAGTACTGTGTAAGTCAAAATCAGTAAACTGTTTCTTGAATGAATGAATGATCAATTTGCTTGATTACTTCTTTTGAATGAATCATATAACTTCAAGACATCATCTTCAAGAAACAATTGACTCACTTCAAAGACTTTGAATTCAAGAGAAACAAGCTTTAGTACTTCTCGACCATATCTCAACCGAGCAGAGCAGACACTCGCAAAACAAAACAAACACAGAGAAACACACAAACCAACAAGGAAACATACTAAGATTACATTAGCGAGTTAGAGTTAGTTAAAATCAACCAAATATACAAAATTACATAGCAAAATGCAAAGTTATACACAAATCCTCCCGAGGCATATGCCTCCCACGAGGCCTATGCCTCCCTTAAACTTTGCGCTTAAGGGTTAAGCATGCCAATATGGACCACAAGGTGTTGAAACCTTGGTCCCTCAAAAGCCTTTATTAACAAATGCCACATTATCATCAATGTGAATTTTGACCACATTTATCAAATTTTTATCATATGCATCTCTTATAAAATGGTGCTGATTTCAATATGTTTTGTTTGACCGTGAAAAGCGGATTTTAACAATGCATATGGTACTTTGATTATCAATAAAATTGTTGTGTTCATGAAATTATACCCATAATCCAACAACCGATTTTGAATCCAAAGAACACATCCACGACAATTTGCAACAGAAGAACTACTGCTTGATAGATGAGGTAGCCACAATAGTCTTTCTTGCATTGCCAAGAAATCAATCTCTTTCAAGGAATTGGCAACCTCCAAGAGTGGACCTCCTATCCGATTAGCACCAAGATAGTCACTATCACTATAAGCTTCCAACTTAAAAGGAGACTCTTTTGGGTACCAAAGACCTAGAAGAGGTTGGCCTTTGAGGTACTTAAAGATCTTCTTAACAGACATTGAGATGGGAAGTCGGTGGAGTAACTTGATGTCGTGAACAAACACTCACAAAGAAAGGTAATATCGGGCCTTGAAGTCATTAAATACATCAAAGAGCCAATCATAGACTGCATGAATGAACATTCACAGTGGATCGGCTTCATTGTTGGTCTTTGTTTTGGAGCTTCATAAGGTGTAGTGGCGATCCTTACACCCTCCATACCAAACTTCTTCAAGATGTCCTCACATATTTGTCCCGATGATAAAGATACCATCAAGTTTCTGCTGAACTTGAAGACCCAAAAGAAAGTCAATTCTCCCATGGCACTCATCCGAAACTCTCCTTCATAAGCTCCTCAAACTCCCCGCACCAAGCTTCCTTTGTGGATCCAAAATAATGTCATCCACATACACTTGCACAAGAATAATGTCGGTGGAATTCTTCTTTAGGAAAGATTCTTTAGGTGAAGTGTATGTCGATTTAAGTCTAAAGGTGAGGGATGATTATTTTTGTATTTTTATATTTTATGAAATGGAAAGGTACGAATCTCGGGGTTTGGATTTAGGGGTTGGTTTCTACCGATTACGCTACTTATCTAATTATCTAAACTAAGGTTGTGGGAGTCTATGTCTAATTAATGTGTGCTCGTATGATAGTTTAAAGATGTGTTTACTTAGTTTGTATTACTCCTTAATTATCTCCTATTGATGGTTGAGTGTCACGTCTTATTCCTAGTTGCGTTGTGTTTCTAAAGTTGTAGGGTATGCGTTTCTCCCTAACTCTTTGAACTTACCAAAGGGTCTTGTCTACAAATCCACTTAGAGATTATAGACTCCTACTCTAAGGCGCTCTTGGATGGTTTAGACTACAATCACTCGTAATCATACTCTAGGGTTCACAAAGATGAATCAAGCATTACATACAACGAATGACCTATCGCATTACTAGATCATTAATCAACTAAGATAAGAAACAACCAATCAATATTTAATAATTAAGTTTCATACTTCCTAAGCAAACACACAAATAAATTAGCTTGACATGGAGAACATGCAAGCATACACACAAATAATCAAAGACATAATTGAATTAATGAAGCAAAGACTTATCTTGGTGTAAGATAGGGTTAAAACCCTAAAATACTCGTATAAGACACCTTAGGTTCGGTTTTAGGTTTTACCCAAAGACTCTCCACACAAAGACCGAAAAATTCGGATTCTATATATAAGATTATAATTGCGACGGCCACCTTATGTTTAGTGACGCCGTGTCGTCGCCATTGTGGTTTCGCCTTGGCCACGTTAACCTTGCGACGGCGCACCTTATGTCCGTGACGCCGTCCTCTTCGACTCGACGTCCGTCTCGGATCGCATCTAGGCCGTTCGAGTAGCGACGGCCTACTCTTTCACACCAGACGCCGCCTCTTGAAAACACGAGTTTTGAGTTCGACCACACAACAATTCTCCGACGGCCGCAAATAGCTCTCGACGCCGCTTTCTACATTCAAATGATCGTGAGTGTCTTGATTTCGACTTTGGCCATTTTCTTCATATATTCGCGCTTTCTTCGTCCAAATAAGTGTCATTCCAGATTTTGCCTTCACGAGACCTAAAAAGTGAAAAGGAACGATATTAAGCAATAACGGATACAAAGTGATCAAATAAGGACTTAAACGACCCTCAAATGGTACCTTTAAAACCTTATCGCCTTATCAATTGCACCTCTTCCGTAACCATGCTTGAAGAAATGTAGAGAGCTAGCATACCGTGCTCGGGTGCTGATGTAGTCCATAAAGAGCTTTGACTACCTTATAAACATGATTGGGATGATCTGGATCTTCAAATCCTTTAGGTTGAGTGACATACACCTCCTCTTCAATTTCACCATACAAGAAGACTCCTTTAACATCCATCCGATAGACCATAAAACCCATATAAGCCCCGAAAGTCATAAGAAGCACGGAATTACATACTAGCACCTCACATGGGGTGTTTGGATACTCACATCTCTCGGGTGTATAAATGAAATATAACAATATAGAAAATGGAAGATAAACACTCATTAACCGGTCCTAGTACATAGATTACCATAGGCTTGAGAATAGATCAAACCTCCATCGCTTTGGCGTAAGCACCTAGGAAAGACTATCAAAGAGGTCTTTAAAGGGTTGTAACGTTAGGCTTACTGTAGGAAATAAGGGTTTGGTGGGATAGGCTATTTAGTGGTGGTAAGTCAAAATCTTTATGTTAATCGATATGAAGAATGGCGCTGCTAAGCCAAGACTCGACACTCTAAACTCTAGATAACCTAAATAAACAAACATAAATTTAAATGATAGATGTAGGATGGTAGCCAGTATGTTTTTTTTTTTTTTTTTTTTTCACTCTATATTTTTTTTTTTTTCTTTTCTATTTTTTTTTTCGATTTTTTTTTTTTTTTTTTTTTTTTTTTTTTCATACACTTTACTCTACCATCCTCTATGACAACATCAAAATATTAGGGATTTACAGGCATATCCTACACTTGAGTTTTATTATTCTAACACTAATTTGACCCGAATCGAAAAGATCAAAACACTTGGGGTACATTATTACGTAAACAAAGGAATTTGAATTTAACGCCCTTCCGTCATTTCATAAACTTTAACTTTTCCCATGAATCCCAATCATCCCAAAATCAGACACAAGGATATGACTCGACTTAGCAACTTATGCAAGCAACTAGATAATTGAACTAAGGGTTTGGGGTGATAACAAATAATTGCACTAAAAGTGAGTGCATAAGGGGTAGGCTAAAGCGATTTGGGTGTAAATTTGGGGTGGGGTAAATAATGTTTTCATTGATATTCCGAAAACCGAAACATCACGAGAACCGCGAAAAGGATAGGCTCGAGGGGTTAACTAGGGGTATCGTGTACTAAAGATGAGTACAACGCAAGGGTGTGGGGGAATTACTCAACCGATGTGGAAGAAGTAATTATATTACGGGTATCAAACAAGGGTTTTCCTAATGCCTCTTATCATTTAGTTATTCCTAACTACACAAGTGTAGTCTCACTAGCGATCTCGGAATGCATCACAAAACAAGTTCTAGAATCTATTATACTACCGGTTCACACTCTAAGCATTAAAGATGAATGCTTTTATTCCTACTAATCTAAGGGCGATCCTCACATTTTGGGTGGAATTTGGGTGGTAAGGGTTTTTGTGCTAGTCATATAACTTCCTATCCATGAGACGCTTTTGTTAAGACTAATGGCCCACTCTATATGTCATGAAAATTTTAAATTTGGTGCCAAAATTACCCTAACCGACATTTTCTCATGGTTTATTACACAAATACAATTGACAAAGCAAATAATCAAGGATAAGCATAGTTTCAAAGTTCCGCTTTATTTTCCTCCTACACTTAAACCCAACATTGTCCCCAATGTTCCCGAAAGTATCAAAGTTATGATAATGGAAGGTAATTAAAACGAAAAGAAACTAATACTCCCGATTAGGTCGGTGGGATCCGTGTAAAGTGGTGGTTACATTTCTTCAAGAAGAACGATGTCGTGAAAAGCTCCCTCCAATCTTATGTATCTTCTTCTTGATAAATAAAACTCGCACACTTGATGAAAACAAACAACCCAAAGCATCAAACCGAACAAAGAAAATCACAACAAGATGTAATTCCGACTTAAATAAGATATAATGCTTGTGGAATGGAAGTTTGCGATTTTCCGAAAATTAAGACCGAACATTCCAAAATTTATAAGTAACACGTAAAACGAGAAAAGTAATCGATTGTTTTGCTCCTTCCCGACGCCGTCAGTTGCGATCCCGACGCCGTCAGTTATCATGACGTAAATCGGTCTCGATTTTCTGAAAAAATTCGGAAAATTTTTATCTTTAAAATGAAAACTTCTGCAAAACATCCATTATGACTCGATACAAGCATTTGACTCAACAAACACATATATATCTTTTAATTAATTGAAATTCTCATGTTTACGCTTTCTTTTGAAAACGTGTGTAATCCTCCCTACACTTATCCCTTATGTAAAATACCTTTATATGTAATTAAGACGAGGTTAAAGACAAAATAAAGCTTTTTACAAATTTAAACATGAGAATAAACAATCAATAAAAGATATACGACACACAAATGAAAATGAAAACAAATACACATGGGTTGCCTCCCAAGAAGCGCTTGTTTTGTTCGAGTCACGAGCCCCGACTCTACCCTTATTTACCGATAAAGGGGAAGTTTTTCCTACACTTAAGTTTAAGTGGGTGATAGTAGCAATACACAACCTTAGGGTGGAAATTTGCTACGTGAGGAGAGGGTGATGGGTGATTTATATGCTCAAAGGAGTGTGCTCCATTCATTATAACCTTACCTAAGTCTATTGGTGTAGCGGGTGAATCAATTCTCCCTAAAAATGGATCATCTTCTATCAACTTCAAAAGATTCTTAGTTAAGGATCCATCTTGACCTAATAAACCCGGTTTAAACCCATAGTGTTTCTTGTTATCAACCATGAATGGGTGATATAAGTGTGTAAGGTCATGGGTTACTCCTATATTAGCTTCCACTCTACATGGCCTAGAATCTATCACCTTTATCAAGCAACTACCGGACTATCTATTTTGATGGGTGGATTGGGGCCTAATTCAATTCCAAGATTCACATCTAAAGACGGAACATTGGGTAAGGTTTTGGTTGAGGCTCTTGCTCATCAAAATTAGGAACTTCCTAGGATTAAGAGAGAGTCATGACAACAAGCATCTAAACCTACATTCTCTAGTGGCGTTTGGTCCAAAGGTTCTCTATCAATTGAGGCTCCTATAGTCTCTTCTACTTCTTCCGGTAAGTTATAGGTGATGTGTGTTCCTCAAGTGATGGTAGGGCTTGTGGGCTTGGAGTTTCCACCTTTTCTCCATTATATCTAGATCTCCTAAATGTTTGAAATCTATCCCACACATGCAACTAGGTATTTTAGCTTCAACCATCTCACAATCTTGTTTGGGTTTAGGTTTCATGTTCTTAAAACTAGGTCTTTTGATCATGATTCCTAAGGTTAGATAAATCCTTCTTATCCATTTCCTCAAGTTGTAACAACCAAGGTTTATGCATAGGAGGTTTTTAGAAAAATTCTAAAGATGGTGTCACTAAAAGGAGTTGATCTTGACAACGATCGTTGAATAGAAGCCACACAAACACAAAATATATCAAATCCATCCAATCTTACACCCTTATTCTTTTGGATATCTCTAAGTTCACTCACAAATTCATTAGAACAATAAAACCAAACCAACTTGTGAAATTCAATTGTTCCTCATTTGTTAATGATTTAAATGCTACTTCACTTGCCATAGTGACAAATGAAAATGGTTTTACTGAACACAAACACAAAGAAGGGGGATAGACTACAAGGAAGCTAATAAAAAGAAAAAAATCTCACTTGATAGGAATCTTGTGAGTAGACCTAAATGAGATATAAATCAAGCCTAAACAATAACTATTCCCGCGTGGCGCCTAAAACTTAATAACGCTACACGCTGCTCGTGGGGTCAAAGGAACTTCCTTTTCTTGAAAAAGTTTTATAACACCCTAGGCAAAGAACCTAATCGTTGTAGTGTAGTAATTAGGGTAAGCCACGGGTATTGATATCGTTCTCTAGGGAATAGTGTCGTTAGTTTGTCAAGTGTATGTCGATTTAAGTCTAAAGGTGAGGATGATTATTTTGTATTTTTATATTTTATGAAATGGAAAGGTACGAATCTCGGGTTTGATTTAGGGGTTGGTTTCACCGATTACGCTACTTATCTAATTATCTAAACTAAGGTTGTGGGAGTCTATGTCTAATTAATGTGTGCTCGTATGATAGTTTAAAGATGTGTTTACTTAGTTTGTATTACTCCTTAATTATCTCCTATTGATGGTTGAGTGTCACGCCTTATTCCTAGTTGCGTTGTGTTTCTAAAGTTGTAGGGTATGCTTTCTCCCAACTCTTTGAACTTACCAAAGGGTCTTGTCTACAAATCCACTTAGAGATTATAGACTCCTACTCTAAGGCGCTCTTCGGATGGTTTAGACTACAATCACTCGTAATCATACTCTAGGGTTCACAAAGATGAATCAAGCATTATACACAACGAATGACCTATCGCATTACTAGATCATTAATCAACTAAGATAAGAAACAACCAATCAATATTTAATAATTAAGTTTCATACTTCCTAAGCAAACACACAAATAAATTAGCTTGACATGGAGAACATGCAAGCATACACACAAATAATCAAAGACATAATTGAATTAATGAAGCAAAGACTTATCTTGGTGTAAGATAGGGTTAAAAACCCTAAAATACTCGTACAAGACACCTTAGGTTTGGTTTAGGTTTTACCCAAAGACTCTCCACACAAAGACGAAAAATTCGGATTCTATATATAAGATTACAATTATGACGGCGCCACCTTATGTTTAGTGACGCCGTGTCGCCGCCATTAGGGTTTCGCCTTGGCCACGTTAACCTTGCGACGCGGCCACCTTATGTCCGTGACGCCGTCCTCTTCGACTTCCGACGCCGCCCTCGATCGCATCTAGGCCGCCCGAGTAGCGACGGCTCACTCTTTCACACTAGACGCCGCCTTGAAAACACGAGTTTTGAGTTCGACCACAACAATTCTCCGACGGCGCCGCAAATAGCTCTGACGCCGTCGCTTTCTACATTCAAATGATCGTGAGTGTCTTGATTTCGACTTTGGCCATTTTCTTCATATATTCGCGCCTTTATGTCCAAATAAGTGTCATTCCAAAGATTTTGCCTTCACGAGACCTAAAAGTGAAAAGGAACGATATTAAGCAATAACGGATACAAAGTGATCAAATAAGGACTTAAACGACCCTCAAAATGGTACCTTTAAAACCTTATCGGTCTTATCAATTGCACCTCTTCTCGTAACCATGCTTGGAAGAAATGTAGAAGCTCTAGCATACCGTGCCTCGGGTGCCCGATGTAGTCCATAAAGAGCTTTGACTACCTTATAAACATGATTGGGATGATCCGGATCTTCAAATCCTTTAGGTTGAGTGACATACACCTCCTCTTCAATTTCACCATACAAGAAGACTCCTTTAACATCCATCCGATGACCATAAAACCCATATAGGATGCATAAGCTAAGAAAATCCGTATGGCCTCAACTCTGCCACTGGTGCAAACACTTCATCATAATCGATCCCTCCTCTTGTCTATAACCCTGCAACTAATCCGCCTTGTTTTAATGACAACACCTCGAGCATCTCTCTTATTCTTCGTAATCCATTTAGTCCCAATAGCATACTTACCATCGTGTAGTGGTACCAATATCCAAACCTCACGATTTTGAAACTGCATCTCATCCTGCATTGCTTCAAGCCAACTTGAGTCTTCAAGAGCCTCGAGTAACACCGGTTGGTTCCACTTGTGATAGAAAATAAGCAAACGCACAATGTTCATAGTCCGTGTGATTGTCTCTCTCGCGATTTGAGACATAAGAGATAAATGCCACCGACCATATTTAGAACGCGCCACGCTCTCTTGTTCTAACAGTGCATTAGGATCACCAATAATATTAGACGTGGATGAACATTGTTGATCCTTGTAGTAGTTGTGGTGTTGACATCAATGGAGGAATCAAGATTAGTCACGTGAGGTTCAAAGTCGATCATAGGAAGGTGTGTTGAAGATTCCCGCTTTAGGTTGATGATGACCAAGATCCAAGGTTTTGGAAACCTCAGATAGGGTTCTCCAAGATCTGTTGACACTCTAGTAGACATAGGAGTAGAGTCAACATGTCTTTCAAATTTAATTGGAGAGGAGGAGAAATGATCCACTTTCGCAGAATTGACTTTTCCACCGATTGCTTCACTTGTACTATTTTCAACACTCCTCTCAAAGATCTAAATTGGTCGCATACTCTTGTTTCTTCATCCGCAAGGTCCTCAAGATAATAGAATTCATCTTCACCCACATCAAGATAAGCTTTAGAAGTGTCACCTATAAAATTGTTAGAGAGAAGGAAGGTACTACAATGGGTTGTTCATCATCGCACCCACCGCCGAATGAGCTTCCAAAGTTTCTCGCACTAGTAGTTGGAGATGCTTGAGAATCAGATTTGGTTAGCCATATGTCTAGCATAACCCAAGTAATCGCCATAATCAAGATCAAATGACCAAATATGACCACGCCCTGAATATTAGGCTTGTCTTCTAGATACCTCAGATTCAATGTCTCCTCAATCTTCTTAGCGATACATTGTAAACTCAGATGCCTTACTATGAGCGTAATACCCTACAATGTAACCATCATCGCCTTTCTCATCAAATTTGCCCAATGGATCACTTGTATTCAAAATTGTCACTTAGTACCAAACGGTTTAAGGTAATGAATAATGTGAACTTTCCCAAAAGAAGTTCATATGGTGTTTTAAGATGTGGTCTAGTAATGGACACTCTATTATACATAACAAGTCGTATCAATGCCTTTAGTCCAAAACATGGTTGGAAGTTTAGAGTCTCTAGCATTGATCTTGCACCTCTATTAAGGTCCTATTTTTCTTTCTCACCACCCCATTTTGTTGAGGGTTCTTGAGTGCTATAGTCCTTTTGATTCCTTTTGAACTGCAGAGTTCTATAAGTATTGCATTCTTGAACTCGTCCCATTATCACACCGAATTCCTTTCACCTTTTGTTCAACCGATTCTCAATAAGAGTAATGAAGTCTTTCAATACTTCGATGTTTCATCTTTGGTCCTTAGAAAGATTACCCAACAAAATTTGCTATAACCATCGGTGATCACCGGACAAAAATATTTATGATCAATGCTTCTCACTTTAGTTGGACCAAACAGATCCATATGAAGCAATCAAGAGGTTCGTAAATAATGCTTCACTGTGAATGTGAGAACACCTTTGTATGAGGCTCAGGTCGCTTTCCTTTGTTGCATGCAACACGCTTATGATCATTGGTGAAAACTTTGGAAGGAAGACCTTGAACAAGGCCCGCTTAGAGAGTTGGTTGATGGTCTTGAAGTTGACATGGGCCATCCTTCGTGCCATTTGGTGGACTCATCCACGGATGCTTTAGCCACCAAACATGTTAAGTCACCGCTTTGATTGACATCGATAAGTTGAATGTATATAGATTGTGATCATGAGGAACCTTCAGAATTGAAGTTTCTTCCGGGAGTTTGAAGTCTTTAGACAAGACAAGACATTCATCCTCCGTGAAGAGTACTTTGTTCTTAGTGTCACAAATTTGAGAGACTGAAAACAAATTGAAGTGTTGAAGTTCCTTGACATAATAAACATTCTCAAAGTCCAAATGAGGTGTTTTGATGGTCCCTTTTCCAAGAATTGCCTATCACTTCCTCCAAAGGTTACATTGCCTCCTCCTTCAATGGGGACAAAATTATGCATCATATCCCTGTTTCCCGACATACTTCTAGAACAACCACCGTCAACAATTCCAACATCTTTATGCTTAAGGGGATGATCCTACAACAACAACAATTATATGTAAAATTAGTACACTATGGAGGCTCAAGTCATTGTTGACTTGAACCCGCCTTGTGGATCATATGAGTTATGCCAAGGTAAGAATAAGATCCACTATTGTTCTTGGTTTCCATCAAACTTAGGTCCCTGCTTATTCCAAGAACAACTCACGAGGTCTTGACAAATAGTGTCCCAAGCACTTTCCCATCACCATAGGGTTAACATATCTAGGCCAAAACCATTTTTAAAATATTCACCGGTTGGTTGAACATATGGTTTTACAACCTGGTTTCCTCCAAGAAAAGGAGTATTATAATTTGTAGCTTGTGGAATATAAGGTGGTATATCATTAACATTGGTCCACATTGGTCTAGATTTCTAGAATCACCACACCTACTCATCCTTTGCTCATGATAATCACAATCCTTAATTAAATGAGATTTACTTCCACACAAAACATTTCTTCCGATTAGAAGATTTATTCAAACCAAAAGATGTATTATTACAAGCAAAAGTATTCAAACCAAAATCATGAAAAGAATTGTTTTTAACAAGACTATTATGCAAAGAATTAAAAGCAAGTCTTCGAGGCAACTGCCTTGGAAGTGGATTCCTTGGCAAGAACTCACATGCTTATTGGTAGTCTTGGGTGCAAGCGGTGAAGACTTGGGAAGGGCGGACTTGTCATTTGAATCACACTATGTAGACCCTTGTTGGAGGACTTGTCATCATAACACAAGAGACAAAGTCATTAGTAGAAGTATTAGGTCCTGCATGTCTCTTGACTTTTGCCATACGGATGGTGTGATCCATCAAAGTCTTTAAGAGTGGAAAGGTCAATGGGCATATGCTCACCTCTAATTGGTCCACGACAAGATGTAGGTCACCTTCTTTCACAAAATTAGCTAGGCTCACGATGTAGATTTACGTGTGTCATCCCTAGCTTCTAAGCCTACATATTTCTTAAAGCCTAAAGCCACTTTGTAGAATTAGAAGCTTGACTACTATAAATAAAACCCGCTAACTTATCTCCATTCATTATCCATTCTTTATGCCTAGCAATTTCCTCCTTAAGTTTCTCCTTAAGCTCTAGATTTTCTGACTCTACATCTGTTCTTAACTTCTCAGACCATTTTAACTCATTTTTAGCACATTCGAGATCCCTTTCTAAAACACCTATTTTCTCATCATACGCTATTTGATTCTTCTGAAACCAAACCTTTTGTCTTTCTAGTGTTTTTAAAGCCTGTTTATAAGCTTCAACTTCCACATAGCATTCATTATATTTAGGTTCCAAAATATCATAAGCTTCTTTGAGTATATTATAACGCTCACTACAACCAAACAAACAATTTTGTACCGAGAGATGCCCATCAAGGCAATCATCATGCCTATCCTCTCGTAGTACGCCTTGCAATCAACCCAACATTATCGTGACCATCATTATCGCCTCCTCTTGTTGCTTCCACCACATTGCTATCCGGAGTGACCAAAGCAATGAACCCTTTGAAGTTCCCGCCTCCTTACGACATCACGATAAGAAGAGTATCTTGTCTCATCACCGCCTTTCTGTCTTTGCATTCTCTAGAAAAGTGACCCATCCGCTGGCATGTGAAGCATTTAACCTTCCTCTTGTCAAACCTAGTTGGATCGTGTCCTTTGAATCCAAACCTTCGCCACCTTTACCAAAGTTCTTGATATCCATGGAAAGCATGGCCACCGCCACCCTCGCCTTCATCTCTTCCATCTCAATCGGGTCCACCGATCAAAATCCTCATAAGCCGATCCCTGCCGAGGATCATAATCGCAAAGAAGGATCCAAGTACATCTTCCATAATGTTGCTTGATTTAGAGTGAGAACTTGATGAAGGAGCAGATAAGATGATGATGGATATGGGCTTGGACCATAACTTGTTTTTGGAGTAGAGGCTCCAACGAATGCGATGTGACTAGCGTAAGAAGATGATCGAAAAGGGCTTCTTACATCATGTTCAAGAGCTTTAAGTTTGTGGTACACTCATCAAAGGTAATCATGTCCAAACCACCTTTAGCTTTTAAAGCTATGCTTACATGTAGCCGTGGATGGAGGTAATGACCTCGTAAACTTAGAGTTACAATCATCATTATCCGGCTTTGCATAGTTGATTCAACCGACTTAAAATCTTGTGAAACTTATCATAGCCCTTGTGAATTCCTTCCTCTTCAGAGATTTGAAAGTCCCAAACTGTTGTCTCGTGATGGACTTCTTCGCCTTCTAGATTCCTCATTCCCACCGAACTTCGCCTTAATTGCTAACCATATATCCTTAGCATCTTGCATGAAGTGAAAATCACTCAAGTGATCCTCGTGAATAGCTTGTAGAAGAATGGTTCGACCTTGGTTTCTCTCTCGAACCGCCAACAACTCTTCGCTAGCTTGGGGAACATTCATCATTATACCATTAGCATCCGTGGTAGTTCTCTTCAAACTGCTTCCTTCAAGACTATCTCCCATAGATTCCAATCAATGTTGAGATCCGCTTTGCATCTTCATCGCCTAAAGATCATATTCCTCCCTTTAAGGTAAGGAAACTTAGCATTGTCGTTCGAAAGACTTAGTTGTTGCAGATGGGTGGAGTTTTGGTTGGTGATTTCAAGATCAACCTCCGAACCGTGCATGATGATTTTGTTATGGTTGTATGGGTGTTTAGAAAAGCTTGTCCTTATTATCGTAGAGACTCTCACGAGGCTCGATACCACTTGTTGAAACAAATGCACCTTGATAGATCTTGAACTCGTGGATCGTTATGTATGCCTATGTAATCACAAGCACAATAAAAGACAATCTCTACTACTTATATTTATCGAATATAAACACAAGTAATAACTAAGAACTCGTGATCCTCTATGGATCTTTATATTAACTAAACCGAGTTTTTCCAATCGGTACATAACTCATTCTAATGTGTTCCTTTTATAGATAAGGAACCCTAAACAATATCGCTAAACCGCTTTCCAAGAAACGATATTCATAAACTAAATAAGATATACACAATCACTTCCTAATAAAGCTCATGTATATCCACACTAAATAAACTAAACACGGAATAAACACTTCCATAGAAATGACTAATAACTATTATACTTGATAGATTATGTCTTCAAAGAATCCACTTCATCTTCAAGAGAAACACTTCAAAGATTAATTTCAAAGATAATCCAAACTTCACATAATTCCCAACAATGATAAAAGGAGAAAATGAGATATGGGAAGAGTGCGGATCGAGACCGAGCTAGTCAAATAAACCCAACAAGGTTCTAGCTATGAAGTCTCGTAAGCAATCAAGGGGTTGAAGAATTAAAAGAATTGAATGAGAAAAGGGTGAAAACATATAGCCCTCCAGCTATTCAACCTTAGGGCGTAAACCGGGTTCAATTCATATGCTACCGATGGTAACATCGGTATTGAAGACAAGACGTCATGGACCCGGTGACGCATCGCACTTCAACTTTCCAAACCACTCAAGTTCCTCTTAAAAGGACTTGTTTCATTCTCACGGGAACCACATTATCTATCGACTTTCTCTTAGAGATTGTTGATATTGAAGAAGGAGACCCTCTCCCAGTCTCCCAGACAGATCCAAATATGCACAAAATTGAGTCTAGAGCCACGAGATCATCAATAAATCTCATTAGGACACTTTCAATGAAGACTCTCGCTTTCACACAATGTGAAAAGAGAGATTATATCTTGAGTCCCACGATTATCCTTGTGGTATTGCGGTAATATCCGAGTGATGTGTTTACACATTCACAATGAAGAGGAAAACCTCGGAGCCAACATCAAACAAGCTCCTGGTAGGTGGCGGTGAGATCTATCATATAGATCAACCATGTGACAACCGAATGAAACAATGGGGCGATTCAATCTCTTGAATCAATCACGGTTCGAGTTATGGATTGACGGATACCTTTGAAAACCGGTCTTTGTGCTTAATAACTCTTTTCTTTAGCACATCGACCGTGTACTAATTTTTCAAACCAAAAGGTGTTTTTATGATTGATAATTGATTTTCAATAAAACCTTCATTGTATTGCAAAACAATTTCTATTGAGCAATACACGATTGTTTTTCAAATCTCTTTTCATCAATCGGTGGACTTAAATTATTTGGTTCACTCACTCCGTGTTGTCTTCTTTGAGACGTTCGGTTTGAGAACACTAGAGTACCGCGAAACCCGTCAAGGAAATTCTTCTGAATTATACCGATCACGTGCGACATGTAATCGATCAACGGGGAACCGTGGGCGTGTACCTCAATTCAACTAAAGTGGTCAAAGACACTTTTGTACGCTTTATTGCTAACTGTTGTATGCGGTGCACGCCCGACGCTTGCAATGATCGTAATGAAGCGGTCAATCCATAGCCGCATGCTCACACGATACATTCATCTCTCAAGAAATCATGATAAGTGCATCAATGACTCGATATTTTCACTCCATGCTTCGCTGCGCCAATATCATGAATCAACGAAGCTTCCGCTACTCGATGAAAAGATATCATGATCCGAATGTGAGCATGTCGGTCCGAAAGTCACAACATCACATAATACCAACACCACAATGGATGTCTCGAGATTTTTGTAGGTGATGATCTCAAAAGTCGGCTCAAAATTATTATCACGTGGATCAAGAAAAGACCTCCACTTGGATTTACCAAACATGCAATATGAAGAATCTATGACTACGAACTTCAGAGCAAAGTACTACATCAAGAATGCAAGAACAATTTTTTATGTAATATCTGTTTGTATTCAATGTAATTTTAGTACATGATTGAGGTGACCTCCCTTGGGGAGATTGTTAGGAATTAGAAATTCCGTGTATTAAAGAGTCGGTCACCTCAAGTATATGTAATCGTTAGAAAGCTCGTAGTCGTAGTTATTTTAAGTTAAGTAGTATTTAGTTAAGTAACACCGTGGAGGACTGGACGAGTCTTTACCCACCAGTATGCCCGATCCACACCTGCGTTGTGTGCGTTTTATTGTAAGACTATAAATACTCTCTACCTTCCAAGGTAGAGAGTTGAGCTCATAATAAGAATTATCTTTCTCTCACTAAAGTTCCCTAAACCTCTAACTTTCTCTCTCTAGAATTCCACTTATACGCCACCTTGTTGTTATGGTTTGATGTGTATGTGAAAACTAATATCCTACATGACTTATTCACTTTCCTTAATGCGTTGATCCGTAGCCTCCTTAGTCTCTCCAAAACACTTGCCCCGAGCTTCAACCTCCTAATTGTACCACCGAGAAGTTGTCAAATTTTGGAGACCAGATCTTTGATTCCATATTTGTGCATCTCGTCCGTCAATTCTGAATGAGTTTCATGGTATCCTCACCACTTCGACTGTGTAACCCGTCCGAGAGGTGGATCATTGAATTGTCATTATGTACAAAGGTATCACCACAACTCGGTGTTGTTCCAAACTACCTCATCACTTGAGCTATGTTACCTACTCAGAGGTGAATCATAGGATGTGTAACATGGCATCGCACCTAGCTCGAACATCCATGTCCCCCAAATTAGCCAGCTTGGTCGGGATTCTCCACCGTGTTGAATTCCAAAGAACTCTCCACATTAGAGTTGCCATTGGTTGGGTCTTACTTATGTTTCCGGTGTCCGCTCAACATCTAAGCCTCGAGGCGAGGTGGAAGCCCTTCCAATCATGTCACCTACCACACGTGTGATGACCTCATTTCTGCACCACTAGCACTAGCCCGAGGTTGCTTTGTGCCCTTCTTCCTCCAACGGGTAACCAATATTCTCGTGGGGTTGGGAAATTGAGGGTAAGGGTTCGCAAAGAGTTGTAGGTTGTGTGGTGGTAGCGATGGAATCCTCGGCGGGGGTTTGGGTAGATTGTGGATCGTGTACCTCTACATTCTCGTGGATATTTGACAAGTTAAGCATTGATGAGTGTTTATTCACTCATCGCTTTTACCCACCTAAGACCACAAAATGACCAAAAACACCCAAATATGATCAAAATATGTTAAAAATATCCTTGAGTGTGTTTTGTGTCTTGCGGTAGAAAAGGATGGAAAACGAGCTAAACGGGCAAAGTCGAGCCGACATCGAAAGAGTGCTTTATGGACGAGGCGGGAGTGGATTTTCTACATCTTTAGAGCACGGATACGTTTTGGGAGTGAGCTTGTGAATCAAAATCAAAACCTAATGCCTAAAACCAAATTACCTTTCTACCTTTTTCCGAACCCAATTTACTGCTTTACCCTTAAAACGCTTTTTCACTAAAAACAATTATTTTTATTTTTAACCACTTTTATTTACAACAATTATTTTTTATTAAACCAATTTTTATTAAAATATTTTCTCTTAAAAAAGAAAAAAAAACTTTTCTAAAACAAAACACAAAATACATATTTCTTTTTACTTTAAACCTTTTTGTAAAAACAAAACTACTTAAATCAATAAACCTTCCCTTTCCCTCTTCCTTTATCCCCAGCACAGAACAATAACAAAACCAAAACGCGCAGTTCTCGAGTTTTTAGGGAAGGGAAATGGAAAAGAATAGGAAAGGGAAAAGGAAAGTAAGTGTTAGTTGTTATGTTCTTGAGATAATAGAAAGGAAAAGGAAAGCAATCATAATCATGTTCTTGAGTGAGATAATCATGTTCTTGAGTGAGAGAAAAAGGAAAATAACTTAATCAAATTACATATATGCCCTTTAATTATTAATGTCAAATGTTTTAAAGATGATATATTAGTCTTTATACAACATAAGGTTCCGTTTCCTTTCCCTTTCCTTCCAAAGTGGGAGGAAGATTTACTCAACAAATCTTCCTCCTATTTCCTTTCCATTTCCTTTCATTCTTTAAAAGACTCAAGAACACAAAAACTTTCTATTTCCTTTACTTTCCTCTTCCATTTCAACTCGAGAACCGAAGCGTTCGATAAAAACCTAAAACCCAAAATGGCGCCAAGAATTCCTCCTCCTCATGTCACTCTCAATCACGGACTCCCAACACACTAGCTCTGTCACCAAGGAAGAGTCACATGTCTCCCTGCCAAGTCATCGATCCACAACATAACTAATCCAATCAATGGTGAAATGGGTCTCCAAGGGCATCCAATGGCTCACGATGGTTTAAAGAAGCACAATGTGTTTTTGGTTGATTTGTCTCTCACAAGAAAGACACAAGACCAAAAAAGCGAGAGGATTTTTTGTTTTAGTATATATAGATGATTAGGCAAAAGTGTAAAAATTGTCTAGAATTCTCAAGTTCTAGTCCCATTTTAAATTCCATTGTCATTTACATAGTTGTAATTTTTAAATTTCAATGCACTTTAATTTCGCTTTAATTTCGGTTTATGCGATTATAATTTTTTTCCATGTTCTTGAAATCTGCCCTTATTGTTCTGAATTATTTGTGTACTTGTCCAAACTTCTTTTGAGTTTCCATTAGTAGAAAATTCAGTTTTTAAGGTCCCTTCACAAAATCTTTGAAATCAGTTAGTTTTTCTGCCCCAGTGGGGGTGTTTGGATTAGCTTAAGTTATGGGTCAAATCAGCATTTTTACCCATGTTGGGTTTTAAATTAGTCACAGTAATAGTTGGTTAAGTCATTAAAGGTGTTATCCATAACTCTTGTTTGCAAAAAAAAAAGGTTAGAGATTGTTTTCAAAAAAAAAAAAAAAAAAAAAAAAAATGTTTTTTTTTTGAACAACATTACGTCCTTTTTTTACTTAGATTTAGGTGACTTTAGGATAGATTTAGGATTAGTTAACTGTTTCTATTAATAGTTAGATTTATAGTTTTCATGATTTTATGTTTTAGTTAGGATTTGAGCTTTTAGAGTAGCTTATTTAGGCCCTTGAAGTCCCATTTCGCTTGTTTGTACCACTACTGAAATTTCAACATATCCCAAGACCACTCGACACTTATTTTTAAGTCACAAGAGGCCAAAATTTCCCTTTTCAATTTTTTAGGAACTTGGTACATGCTAATTCATTAAGCTTAGCTTATTTTCCAATTTAGGAGTCCCTAGATAGCTTAATTTTAAGCTCAATTTGACCCTTTTGAAGTCACATTACAACAAAGATCTGTTTAATGATTTTTTTTTTCCTTATTCTTTTAGCTTTTTAGTGCTTAAATATTGCTTATTAGATCCCCTTTTAGGTCTCTTAGATAATCTAAATTAGGATTGAGCTTTGATAAGTTTTCCTTGTAGCTTTTTGTAGTTGTTAGTGTCTCTTTAAGTTGAATAAAGCCAAACAGCCCTTAGTAAGTTTGTAGCTTCTGTTTCTATTTTTTTTAGCTTCTAACAGCTTATTTTCAGGTTTTATAAGTTCAGTTTTTGTAAAAAAGTAGCTTATCTTATACCTTGTTAGTTTGTAAAGGAAAAAAATCAAAAAAAAATAAGCGAAAAGAAGTATCGACCCAAAGAATCGAACTCGGGTTGATAAGCATTCACAAGACACCCACACATAATCCACACTACCAATTCGCCCTTGGGTCTTTTTCTGTTTATATTTGCAAACTTTAACATATAAAGACCTTTTCAGTTTTAAACCCACTTGCTTATTCACATTTTTAACTGCTTATTTCAATAAGCAGTGTACACCTTTCTTATTTTTCTTACATTCAGTAGTGTTTAAAGTATTTTCTGTAATTTTTGTAGAATTTTCTAAAAATGTTTAGTATTTTTAATTAATTAATTAGTTTAAATTGGTTTTTAATTCGTAGAAAATAAAATAAAAGTCGAAAAAATACCCGGTTTTTTCCTAAAATTATTTTTAGTCGTTTAGAATGTAGAAAAATTGGTTTTGCACCCGTAGGCCTTAAATTGCAAAGTTTTCACTTTTTAGGCTTGGTGCGTTCCCGTTTTCGCGTTTTTGTGTTTTAGCACCCTAGGATGTAATTTAGCTTCGTTTTATTGTTTCTTAGGCTTAGTTGTAGTTTCTTTAGTGTTTACTTTGTTTTACTTGCTTTATTTTCATTCCCGTTCTTTAATTTGTAGAATAACAAAATTAAAATCCAAATTCGTTTAACCAATTCAAGTCCTAATCAAGAAACTCAATGACACCGTCAATTTCACACCTCTTTGGGACACGAACCGGGGAAATCACTTTCCCGGTATCACTTTATTCACATTCGTGAGTTTTGGCACGTTAACCCTTTTCCTAAAAGGTTGATTTGTCGAATTTCACGATTAATTTGATAAATTGATATTGTGTTTTATTCACCACACTCACAACTACGAATCAAGCATGTGTGGGAATAAAGCAGTGACAGTCCCTGAAAAATTCTTGTTCTTATTTTTCATATGAGTAAACACTTTAGGGACCATATGCAACAAATCATACTTTCTTTGATGAGGGATGGGGTTTACTATCTGATTTTCTACAAGCATCTGTATGAATCTGGGATACAAGTAGTATTTACCTTGGTCCTTAACATGTTTTTGCAAAGCCTCAAATAGCATTTTTGACCAATTAAAAACCCATTGTTAAGTGAGGCAAATAATAGCAGTAGAAATCTTCAAATGGAACTCATCAAAACTAGTGGTCTTGCTACTGAGGCACATAAGAATGGTATGGATTAAGAACTTCCACTGGGGAGAAAACATACCTTTCTGAAACTTAAGACTATCACCTCTTCTCTCATACCCCATTTGCTTCAAACCATCAAAAATCTCTTCATTTGACATATTAACTACTCCCTCCGCATCCTAAAACTTCAATACAGTCCTGATCAACTCCTCTGTAACCAGAATCTCCTGTTCATCAACCACTACCCTAATAACTTCTACCCCATTCTTCTGTTGAAGCTCTGCAGTCCACCAAAATTGATGAATGTATGATTTGAGAATAATGGTTTCAGCAGTCAATGCATAATGAATGGGGCTGTGTGTGATGAAATCTATAATATCATGGAAGCCTTTAGAATGTTCATTCTTAACCAAGTAGGCAACTAGGTTGTGGGTAGTGGAAAATCCAGTCGTCATTGTAATGTTAGGGTTCGTGGGATGTGGGATTGTTGAAATTAAATGTTGTGAGTGATTAGGGTTTGTGTGAAGCGCCAATTGAGAGTGTTTAAAAGACCAATTAAATGATCGGCAGTGATTTGGGGAATAAATACGTTATCATCAGAAAGTTTCAAAACAGCCCCTAGAGTTTCCACAATCATCAAAAACTAACTAGCAGTGGTTGCCCACAACTAGCAGTGTTTTCATACAAGCTAGCAGTGGAAACAATCTTTGCACTCCAATCTTTTCAACCAAGATCTCCGCTGCAAAATCTTTGGCTATTCAGTGTGATCATGCATGTATTTGAAGAATACAACAAAAGTTATGCTAATCTTAAAAAAAAAAAAAAAACAAACTCCAACTCTTAAAGCTCTAATCCATTGATATGTACAAATGTTCTTCAAAACCTGCATGACACAAACACAAACCAATACTACAAACTTTTGTTAAGGTTAGCGGTGGTAAAATAACTAGCAGTGTTTACATTTTATGCACTAGCAGAACTTTATAAAAGTGGCTAAGCAATAAGTCAAATAGTCAACCCAGTTATTTACCCGTTTAGCAAAACATCTTATAGTCAAACCCTTCATTAACTCCTCAACAACTCACACCTTCCTTGCATTAAACAAACTGATTTCAACTTTAAGTCTATTTAAGAACCTTTCACCCACATACCAAACACATCACTTACTTTCCATAATCTTTTTTTCCAAAAACAATCTCAGTAACCAAATACCATTAAGATGAGCAACACACCCATTGATATCTCATCTGATTCCTCTGCTGATGATGGTTGGAATACCTACTTTCCACCCAAAAACACTACACTTGCTGTAAGGGACACAAACCCTGCTCCTGCTCCTGCTCCAGCTCCAGCTCCAGTTGGACCTTCATCTTTGCAACTCCCATCTCAAGCAGCTCTTGTGGAAGGTTCCAGTTCTGAGCTCAGCTCCATGCCAAGTTATTTGTCTGCTTATGAAGACACTGATGAAGATACATGTGGCCCCTCCAGAGTTTTGGATGTTGTTCCTCTTGCAGAAATTCCAGCTTCTCCAACTCCAACACCACTTTCAGCTCCTCCTACTTCAGCACTACTTTCAGCTCCTTCTGCTTCAGCACCATCAAAGAGAGTACAAGTGCTTAGACTACCCAACCCACAAGTGTGGTTTGTGGTTGAGAGGAGGGGCAAGCAAAGTATGCATGAGTTTGGAAAGGGGAAGGGACCTAGGGAGTAGGTTGTGTTGGTAGTAGTCTTTTGATGTTGTGATGAAAGTCTCCAATGTACTGCTGCATCTCAGGATGCAGCTTTAATAATGAATAAACTTTGCATCTTTTTCTTTTATTCCTGTGTTGCTTACTGTGGGTGTTTGACTTTTTGATCTGCAAAATTGTTAGTGGGAACAAAAATAACAAGCAGTGGTAATTATTAAACTAGCAGTACTAAGATTTACCGATAGCAGTACATTCTATTTACAGACTTTTACAAAACATTTTTGAGACTTAGAGATTGATCATACCTATACTAACTACTAAGTCTTGAAACCTCCCACATCAAAAGCTTTAGTGAGTAGATCGGCAACATTATAATCGTTATGTATTTTAACCATTTGGATTAACCTTTTCTCATTACAATCTCTAATAAAGTGATGTCTTTTCTCAATATGTTTAGTTCTAGAATGCAAATCGATTTTTAATAATACATATAGTCTTATTGTCAATGTAAATATTAGTATGCATGAAATTGTACCCAAAGTCCAAGAATTGATTCTCAATCCAAAGCACTTGACCACAACAACTTGTGCAGCCCACATACTCGCCTTCGGTGGTGGAATTGGCCACAATAGTCTCGCTTCTTACATTTGCCATGAGATAAGCACCGCTTCCCAAAACCGACAATCTCCAAGAGTAGACTTTCTATCCAAGCTAGCCCAGCAAAGATAGTCACTATCAAGATAGGCCACCAAATCAAAAGGTGAACCCTTAGAATACCAAAGGCCCAATTTAGGATGACCCTTAAGATATCTAAAATCCTCTTTACAACATTCATGTGTGATGTGTTAGGTGTAACTTGAAATCTTGAACATACACATATCTGCAAACATTATGTCCGCCTAGAAGCGATGAGATACATCAAAGACCCAATCATGGATCTATACTTCACATCAACTCTAGGACTTCCATCATCGTGAGCGATGGTTTCTATGTTTTCATGGGTGTACTTGCACTCTTGACATCCCGAAACCCAAACTTCTTCAAGATATCTCGCTACATATTTATCTTGACCGATGAAGATACCATCGATCCTTTGTTGAACTCAGAGCCCCAAAAAGAAAGTGAGTTCACCCATAGCACTCATCCGAAACTTATCATGCATAAGTTTCTCAAAATCCTTGCTGACTCCCTATTTGTTGAGCCAAAGATGATGTCATCAATATATACTTGTACCACCATAATATCATCCTTGACCTTCCTTATGAACAATTTCTTGTCAATCAGTCCCTTCTTGACTCTATTGTCCAACAAATAAGTAGATAGGCAATCATACCATGCCCTAGGAGCTTGATGCAACCCATACATAGCCTTTTTCACCCTATAGACCTTATCGGGATGATCGGGATCTTCAAAACCGGGAGGTTGACAAACATAAACCTCCTCATCAATAGTACCATACAAAAGGCACTTTTCACATCCGCTTGATACACCACAAAGTTCTTGAATGAAGCATATGCCAAAACAATCTAATAGCCTCTATTCTAGCAATAGGGCAAACACTTCATCATAATCCGTGCCTTGATTTTGTGTATCCTCGAGCAACCAACCTTGATTTATTCCTAACCACAATCCCCTTTCATCCCTTTTGTTTACGAATATCCATTTAGTTCCAATAGCCCTATGTCCATTAGGTAGATCAACCAGTGTCCAAACTTCTTGAAGTTAAAATTGCAGCAGTTCTTCTTTCATGGATTCAATCCATCATTCTTCTCCTAATGCCTCTTCAACTCTCTTGGGATCCTTCTGTGACAAAAAGCAAGCAAACAGACAATTTTGCAAGTCTTGATGACTTTTTCTTTTGTGAAGTGACTTTGCAAAGAAACCTTGTTCAGTGAAGGTTTTATGAGTCTTGCTTCTTGTTTGCACTGGGGTATTCAAGTTTCCAAGTATCTGTTCTTTGGGATGATTTTTATGTATCCTGGTGGTAGGAACTAGACTTTCTATGATGACAGTTTCCAAATTAGTAATATCAGCATCCTTGAAAAAGTCATTCATGTTCTCATCATTTGTAGGAGTATCCATCTCTTCCAAGTTAGGCATGTTTGGATCATCTGGATAGTCATCAGTACTAGCTAGTGGCTTAGCAGTGTTACCAAAGAAAGTACTGCTAGTTGAACTTGTGCCAACAGGGATTTCAAATGAACTAGCAGTGGTTGCACTTGACGTATCAGTGTTTTCATCAACTCCCTTCTGCTTCTTAATTTCTTCTACTGACACTGAGTTATCTCTAGAAAACTCTTCCTTATCTTAATGATGATCTCCCTTGTTCCTTGAATCCAAATCATCATCATCCGAGGGACCCTTCTTTTCAATGATGGGTGAGACAGAACCTGCTTTTGACTTCTCAATCAAATAGAATTCTTTTGGAGATTCATTCCTTAGAATTTTTCCCGCATCGTAATTCTTTTGTGTACCGCATCAACATTAGTGGATGTACCGCACCGATTGGCTCATAATTCATAGATTTTGTTAGCATTTTAATATTAAATGACCAATATGGTCCTTTGGTCTCAACACCAGAGTCTCTTCACTAAACCCAACATGTAGGTTCTCTTCAACTCTTCTAGTCCTCCTATTGTATACTCTAAAAGCCTTACTATTGAAAGAGTAGCCAATAAAGTATCCATCATCTGCCTTTTCCTCAAACTTGCCTAGGTAGTCTATGGTATTCAAGATAGTAACAGGACACCCAAAAGGTTTTAGGAAATCTATCATAGGCTTCCTACCATGTAACAGCTCATAGAGGGTCTTGTTATGAGGCTTAACTACCTTACTTCTATTCTGCACATAGCATGTTGTGCCAACAGCTTCAACCCAAAAGCTAGTAGGTAACTTAGATTCAGATAACATTGTTCTTGTAGCCTCAATTAGTGTCCTATTTTTCCTCTCAGCTACACCATTTTGCTGAGGACTCCTAGCAACACTAAACTGTCTTTCTATACCCTTTGCCACACAAAACTAATTCATTACATCATTCTTAAACTTAGTTCCATTATCACATCTGATTAATTTAACTTTATGGTTTACATGATTTTCTATCTTAGTTATGAAACTCTTAAGAATCTCACTAGTTTCACTCTTAGATGCTAAAAAGTAAACCTAAGAAAATCTGCAATAATCATCAGTGATAACTAGGCAATACTGCTTATGATTCAAACTTCTCACAAATGTAGGGCCAAATAAGTCCATATGTAACATAAACAGTAGTTGAGTTATGGTGTTCATAGTCTTGGTCTTACAAGAGGCTCTATGTTGTTTACCTTTTTGACAAGCCACACAAAGTTCTTTACTTTCAAAAACCTTAGAAGGTAACCCTCTAACTAAGTTTCCCTTCACTAATTTATTGACTGTTTTGAAATTTAGGTGACCTAGCCTTCTATGCCATAATCTTGACTCATCAACTGATGCCTTTGCAAACTAACAGGTTAAGGTTCTATTAGGAATTATATCTTTCATGTTAAAGCAATATATGTTTTCTTTCCTAGGAACCCTAATGACAAGGTTTTAAAATGTACCTTTTGAGGTCGTTTAAGCCCTTATTTGATCACTTTTGTATCCGTTATTACTTAATATCGCTCCTTTTAACTTTTAGGTCTCTTAAAGGCAAGTTGTCAGAATGGCACTTATTTGGACGAAAAGGCGCGGATATATGAAGAAAATGGCCAAAGTCAAGAATCGAGACACTCAAGTCGCTAAAATACAAGGTGACGGGCGTCATCGCTAATCATGACAGCCGTCCAAAGCATTTTGTGACGACACGTAAGCCAAATTCTTATTTTCAAGTGACGGTGTCGCTTTAAAAGAGTAGGCCGTCGCAACTCGACGACCTAGATTTGATCCGACGGCGTCGGTCAAGAGGAAGAGGGCGTCACAAGCACAAGGTGACGCCGTCGCAAGACTAACGTGGCCAAGACGAAACCCTAATGACGGCGACCCGACGGCCACGAATCATAAGGTGACGCCGTCGCATATGTAATCTTATATATAGAATCCGAATTTTTCAAGATTGGTGTGTAGTCTTTTGAGTAAAACCTAAACCGAACCAAGGCTATCTTGTACAAGATTTTAGGGTTCCCAACCCTAACTTATATCAAGATAAGTGTTTTACTTCATTAATTCAATTATGTCTTTGATTATTTGTGTGTATGCTTGCATGTTCTCCATGTCCCATAATTTACTTGTGTGTTTGCTTAGGAATATGAAACTTAATTATTAAATATTGATTGGTTGTCTCTTATCTTAATTGATTAATTACATAGTACTGCGATAGGTCATTCGTTGTGTAATTAATGCTTGATTAATCTTTGTGAACCTTAGGCTATAGCACTTAGAGCGGTTGTAGGCTAAACCATCCAAAGAGGCCTTAGAGTTAGAGTTTATAATCCCTAGTGGGTTTTGTAGACGAGACCCTTTGGTAAGTTCAAAGAGTTAGGGATAAACGATACCCTACGACTTTAGATACACAACGCGATTCGAGAATAAGGACGTGACAATTCAACCATCAATAGGAGATAATTAAGGAGTAATAAAACCTAAGTGAACACATCTTTAAACTATCATCTGAGCACACAATAATTAGACATAGACTACATACACCTTAGATTAGATAATTAGATAAGTAGAGTAATCGGTGAAATACCAACCCCAAATCCAAACCCCGAGATTCGTACCTTTCCATTTCCTAAAAACATAAAAAGATAAAAATAATCTTCCTCAACCCCAACCTTAGCGTAGTAACTTCTCACTAGCATTCCTATTCCTCTAGAAACGATATCAATACCCGTGGCTTACCCTAATACTACACTACAACGATTAGGTTCACCGCCTGGGTGTTATAAAACTTGCTCAAGAAAAGGAAGTTCCTTTGACCCCGAACGACGATGTAGCTTTATCAAGTTTTGGGCGCGCCGCCGGAATAGAATAGCTAGTTAGTAGTCCACCTCGTTTAGGTTTCTTTGCTTGATTCCTATCAAGTAAAATTTTTCTCATTTTTAGCTTCCTCGTAGTCTATCCCCCTTCGTGACCTTTGTTCGTAATCCCATCACTTTTCATCATGGAAGGTGATAACCACCCACCATTCATCAACCCACCACCAAGAGCCCGTACTTTGGTGAATACTCGACCAAGCCACCTAGGCTATAGGAACACCATTGAGCTTCCCGACCAAGCCCAAACTACGGCCTGCGATCCGACACCATCCGGTTGGTGCAAAGCGGATGTGCATTCCATGGACTTCGTTCAAGATCCTAATCGACATCGAGGATTTCTTAAAATTGTCGATTCCATCGACCTTGATGCTACTAATCGGAGACCACGTCTGCTGCCTCTTCCAATTCTCTACGGGACCAAGCTAGTAATTGGCTTGAGCGATCGCCGAGCTCCATCTCAAGTTGGGATGATCTCACCTCTCGCTTCCTTGCTCAATTTTTCCCACGGGAAGAACCACTAAACTTAGGCGAGATATCTTAACGTCTCAACAACTTCAAGGTGAGTCTTTCTACAAAGCATGGACTCGATTCAAGGACCTACTCCGTAAACTCCCCATCATGGCATTGATCTTTGGCTTCAAATCCAAATCTTCTATGACCATATCGATTTCATCACTCGACGATCCATTGATCAAGCCGGTGGAAGGCTTAGCGACTTTAATGCAGAGAAATCTTGGGATATTATAGAAGAGCTTGTCGATCAAAGCTACGAAGACCGGAATGAATCTCCGAAACTCATTAACGTGGTTAATGCCATATCAACTCTTCTTGAATCCTCCGACATCACCGAGGAGAAATGAGTGCTATTGAGAGAGGATTGATTATCTTATGGAAAGGCATAAAAGAGCTTCGTACAAATCCTCGAGAAGCGGTCAATTCATGAATTCCACCAACCACCCAACACCTTTTGGAATCCCCAAGTCGTGAGCAAAACCCCAATTCGAAGGCGCCCGCTCTACTTCCCAATACCACTCTCACCAAGCTTTAAGAAACAAATGAGGAGTACATGGCAGCTCATACGGAGAGATTAGCCAAATTTGAAGAGGAGGTTTATAGGCGAGAGAGAAATGCAAGCAAAATGACGGAAATGATGAACATGGTAAAAGAATATACCAAAACAAAAGTTCGAAAAAGGTACTAATAAAAGCAATTGTCCTCCCACTTCGTTTGTTAATGCCATTTCCATCATGCCCGAGGATGGAAAGGTTGAGGTGGGGAAAATCGAGGAAAGTAAGAGGAGGAACTCGAACCTAATGATGAGCACGAGACCATTGAGTACTACCTTAAGCACGAAATTAATGAAAGACCATTGCAAACCAAGTAAACAACTTTAGGTACAATGAGGTTCTTAGGAAGCCCTTGAAGGAAAAATAACGAGAAGAAGAGTATGGCCTTGACCTATGGGACCTCTGTGAGTTGGTTCTAAAAACCATTAACGAAAAACGAGACACCACAGGGAACTTGTGATACCATGTAGCATAGGTGATATTGATAATATAAATGCCTTAGGCGATCGGGGGCCGATGTGAACATAATGCCATTATTAATTTATAATAGGTTGACTAAGGAGAAGCCGACAAGACCGATCTTAGACTTTCCTTAGCTAATCACACCTATGTCTACCCCATAGGAATCGCGGTGGATATTCTAATAGAGGTGGCTAATATCGTTTATCCGGTGGATTTCGTGATCATAGATGTTGAGGAAGATAGAAACATGCCACTAATTCTTGGGACACCATTTCTGGCCACCGCCAAGGCAACCATCAAATGCGGGGAGGGCATCATGATACTTAAAAGCGGAAAAGGGTACGCTAGAATACCCATCATTCCAAGGTATCCTCTTAAGATCATGGAGATGATTACGGGTGGAAATCCACAAGCTCCTGTCAATATTGTTAAGAAGAAAATGAATGATTGGGAAAAAGGGCTTAGGGATTTTATGGTTCAAGGATTGTATGCAACATTGTGGAAGCCCGATAAGAAGTTAGGAAATAATCCCACCTCGATACCAAAGGCACAAAGGAACCCTAAGGAATTTATAAAGGAGAAAAGTACTTACATACAAATCACGGATAAGGGCATTACAAGGTAGAAACAAACCAAGATGGTTTGGGCCTTTTACGATTAAGGAACCAATCTAGAGGATAAAACCGTCACCGTAATAGCGGCGTTGGCAAGGAATCCACGATGGCATACAACGTCTGCGCCTTTTCTACAAAGGGAAAGCGAAGGAAGGAGGTGACGGTAATGAAGTTACGTAAGGGCACGACTACAAGTCTAGCTACAAGACTCATAAATAAAGAAAAGCGCTTCGTGGGAGGCAACCCATGCTTAATTGTTTGCTTGTTTGTGTCATATATCTTTTATTGATTACTTATTCTCATGTTTTAATTTGTAAAAATGCTTTATTTTGTTTTTTTAACCTCTTCTTAATTGCATATAAAGGTATTTTACATAAAGGATAAGTGTAGGGAGGATTACACACGTTTTCAAAGAAACGTAAACATGAGAATAGCAATTCATTAAAAGATATATATGTGTGTTTGTTCGAGTCAAATGCTTGTATCGAGTTATAATGGATGTTTTGCGAAATTTTTCCATTCTAAAGATGTAAATTTTCCGAATTTTTTGAAAAATCGCAAACCGCTTTTTGTCAGGATAACTTTGTCGAGATCGCAACTGATGGCGTCGGGAAGGATTAAAAACAACAGATTACTTTTTTCTCATTTTACGAGCTACTTATAAATTTTTGGAATTTTTCGGTCTTAATTTTCAAATCACTGTAAACATCCATTCCACAAGCATTATATCCTAGTTTAGTAGAGTCTTATATATATTATTACCGCGATTTTACGAAGGTTTCGTTTGTTTTCTTGAATGTGCGGGTTTTATTTATCAAGAAGAAGAAACAAAAGATTGGAAGGAGCTTTTCACGCATACATTTTTCTTGGAAAGGATTTAACCACCACTTTACACGGATCCTATCGAGCTAATCAGGGGAGTACTAGTTTCTTTCGTTTTTAATTACCTTCCATTATCATAACTTTGATAATTTCGGGGAACATTGGGGACAATGTTCAGTTTAAGTGTAGGGAGGGAAAATAAAATGGGAACTTTGAAACTATGCTTATCCTTGACTATTTGCTTTGTCCAATTGTATTTGTGTAATAAACCATGAGAAAATGTCGGTTAGGGTAATTTTGGCACCAAATTTAAAATTTTTCATGACATATAGGAGTGGGCCATTAGTCTTAACAAAAGCGTCTCACGGATAGGAAGTTGCATGACTAGCACAAAAACCCTTTACCACCTAAATTCCACCCAAAATGTGAGGATCACCCTTAGATTAGTAGGAATTAAAGCATTCATCTTTAATGCTTAGAGTGTGAACCGGTAGTATAATAGATTCTAGAACTTGTTTTGTGATGCATTCCGAGATCGCTAGTAAGACTACACTTGTGTGGTTAGGAATAACTAAATGATAAGAGGCATTAGGATAACCCTTGTTTGATACCCGTAATATAATTACTTCTTCCACATCGGTTGAGTAATTCCCCACACCTTTGCGTTGTACTCATCTTTAGTACACGATACCCTAGTTAACCCCTCGAGCCTATCCTTTCGCGGTTCTCGTGATGTTTCGGTTTTCGGAATATCAATGATGAGCATTGTTTACACCCCACCCCAAATATACACCCAAATCGCCTTAGCCTACCTTGTATGCACTCACTTTTAGTGCATTATTGTTATCACCTAAACTCTTAGTTCAATTATCTAGTTGCTTGCATGAGTTGCTAAGTCGAGTCATATCCTTTGTACAGTTTTGGGACGATTGGGACTCATGGGAAAATGTTAAAGTTTATGAAATGACCGGAAGGAATGTTAAATTCCACTTATTTAAAATAACGCACCCCAAGTGTTTTGATCTTTTCAATTCGGGTCAAATTAGTGTTAGAGTAATAAAAACTCAAGTGTAGGGATGTGCCTATAAATCCCTATCATTTTGATGTTACCGTAGAGGATGGTAGAGTAAAAGTGTATTAAAAAAAAAAACAAAATCGAAAAAAAAATTAGAAAAAGAGAAAAGAAAAAAAAATAGAGATTTTTGGCTTAGCATCGAGTCTTGGCTTAGCAACGCCATTCTTCGTATGCTTAGAGTATCGAGTCTTGGCTTAGCAACGCCATTCTAGAGTTTCTTAGCATCGAGTCTTGTTTCAGTTATCTAGAGTTTAGAGTATCGAGTCTTGGCTTAGCAACGCCATTCTTCGTATGCTTGTAACATAGAGATTTTTGACTTGCCACCACTAAATAGCCTATCCCACCAAACCCTTTGTTTCCCTACCGTAAGCCTAACATTACAACCCTTTAAAGACCTCTTTGATATTCTTTCCTAGGTGCTTACGCCAAGGCGATGGAGGTTTGATCTATTCTCAAGCCTATGGTAATCTATGTACTAGGACCGGTTAATGAGTGTTTATCTTCCATTTCCAACTTGTTATATTTCATATACACCGAGAGAGATGTAGTATCCAAACACCCCATGTGAGGTGCTAGTATGTAATTCCGTGCTTGTTATGACTTTTTGGGGCTTATATGTGTTGTGGACTATTTTAAACTAATGCTTCATGACCCCAACTTATAAATTAATTGGCTAAAAGCACATTTGTTTGAGGACAAGCAAATACCAAGTGTAGGGATATTTGATAAGGTTTTAAAATGTACCTTTTGAGGGTCGTTTAAGCCCTTATTTGATCACTTTTGTATCCGTTATTACTTAATATCGTTCCTTTTCACTTTTAGGTCTCTTAAAGGCAAATTCTTTGTAATGGCACTTATTTGGACGAAAAGGCGTGGATATCTGAAGAAAATGGCCAAAGTCAAGAATCGAGACACTCAAGTTGCTAAAATACAAGGTGACGGCGTCATTTAAGCTAACGACATGTTGGAGCATTTTGTGACGACACATAAGCCAAATTTCTTATTTTTCAAGTGATGGTGTCGGGCTTTAAAAGAGTAGGCCGTCGCAACTCGGGCGGCCTAGATTTGATCCGAGCGGCGTCGGAAAGCTTAAGAGGGCGGCGTCACAAGAACAAGGTGGCGTCGTCGCAAGACTAACGTGGCCAAGACGAAACCCTAATGACGGCGACCCGGCGGCGTCACAAATCATAAGGTGGCGCCGTCGCATATGTAATCTTATACATAGAATCCGAATTTTTCGATGTTGGTGTGTAGTCTTTTGGAGTAAAAACCTAAACAGAACCAAGGCTGTCTTATGCGATATTTTAGGGTTCCAAACCTAACACATCAAGATAAGTGTTTTACTTCATTAATTCAATTATGTCTTTGATTATTTGTGTATGCTTGCATTTTCTCCATGTCCGCTAATTTACTTGTGTGTTTGCTTAGGAATATGAAACTTAATTATTAAATATTGATTGGTTGTCTCTTATCTTAATTGATTAATGATCTAGTAATGCGATAGGTCATTCGTTGTGTAATTAATGCTTGATTAATCTTTGTGAACCTTAGGCTATAGCACTTAGAGCGGTTGTAGGCTAAACCATCCAAAGAGGCCTTAGAGTTAGAGTTGATAATCCTAGTGGGTTTTGTAGCCGAGGCCGATAACGCCTACAGCGTCGTTAGAGTCGAAACTTCCTTTCTTGAGCAAGTTTTATAACACCCTAGGCGATGAACCTAATCGTTGTAGTGTAGTAATTAGGGTAAGCCACGGGTATTGATATCGTTCTCTGGGGAATAGGAATGCTAGTGAGAAGTTACTACGCTAAGGTTGGGGTTGAGGAAGATTATTTTTATCTTTTATGTTTTTAGGAATTAGAAAGGTGCGAATCTCGAGGTTTGGATTTGAGGGTTGGTATTTCTACCGATTACTCTACTTATCTAATCTAATTAACTAAGCTAAGGTGAGGATAGTCTATGTCATTGTTGTGTGCTCGTATGATAGTTAAAGATGTGTTTACCTAGATGCTACTACTCCTAGTTATCTCCTATTGATGGTTGCATTGTCACGTCCTTATTCTTAACGTTGTGTTTTCTAAGGTCATAAGGTGTGCATTCCTAACTCTTTGAAGTCACCTTTAAGTGTAGTAAACAAAATCCACTAAGTCATTCATAAACTAACTTTGAGGTTATCTTTGGGTTTAGTAAGCGAAATCCACTAAGTCATTCATAAACTATCAAAGATTTATCAAGTATTAAACACAACGATAGCCTAGTCGCACTCCTAAGCCAATTACAATTAAGATAAGAGACAACCTAACAATAATTAACAACTAGGTTTCATACATCTAAGCAAACACACAAGTAATTTAGCGGACATGGTAAACATGCAAGCATACACACAATCAATCAAAGACATAATCAAATTAATGAAGTAAATACTTATCTTGATGTATAATAGGTTTAGAACCTAAAATCTGCACAAGAAAGCCTTGGTTGGGTTTAGGTTTTACTCAAAAGACTACCCACAAAACGAAAAATTCGGATTCTATATATAAGATTACATCTGCTGACGGCGTCACCTTATGTTTAAATGGCCGTCGTGTCGCCGTCATTAGGGTTTCGTCTTGGCACGTAAACCTTGCGACGGCGTCACCTTATGACCGTGACGCCGTCCTTCACTCTGGCGCCGTCTTGGCGCATCTGGGCCGTGCGAGTAACGACGGCCTACTCCTTTAGAACTGGCGTCGTCCTTGAAAACATGCAATTTAAACTCGACCCGTGTAAAATTCCTTCTCGGCGGCGTCATGGATATCTGATGGCCGTGCCTTATGTTTCAAAGACTTTGAGTGTCTCGATTCGACTTTGGCCATTTTCTTCAGATATTCGCCTTTTAGGTCCAAATAAGCATCATTCCACATTTTGCCTTCAAGAGACCTAAAAGTGAAAAGGAGCGATATTAAGCAATAACGGATACAAGTGATCGAATAAGGGCTTAAATGACCCCTTAAAAAGGTACCTTTTAAAACCTTATCAGAGACCCTTTGGTAAGTTCAAAGAGTTAGGGATAAACGAATACCCTACGACTTTAGACACACAACGCGATTAAGAATAAGGACGTGACAATTCAACCATCAATAGGAGATAACTAAGGAGTAATAAAACCTAAGTGAACACATCTTTAAACTATCATACGAGCACACAATAATTAGACATAGACTACATACACCTTAGATTAGATAATTAGATAAGTAGATTAATCGGTGAAATACCAACCCCAAATCCAAACCCCGAGATTCGTACCTTTCCATTTCCTAAAAACATAAAAAGATAAAAATAATCTTTCTCAACCCCAACCTTAGCGTAGTAACTTCTCACTAGCATTCCTATTCCCTAGAGAACGATATCAATACCGTGGCTTACCCTAATACTACACTACAACGATTAGGTTCCTTGCCTAGGGTGTTATAAAACTTGCTCGAAGAAAAGGAAGTTCCTTTGACCCCGAACGACGCGTGTAGCGTTATCACCTAAGCTGCACATACTTATCATCAGGCATTTTAAAATCAGGTGACAACACCACACATTCAGTTTCCCCAAAAAGTACCCAATTCTTTTCATCACACATTTGGGAAACACTGAATAAATTGTACTTCAGTCCCTTTACCAGATATACCTTCTCAAATTCCAACTTCCCTGTCTTTATTGTTCCTCTGCTAACAATTTTACCTCCCTTTGGATCATTGCCAAAAGCCACATAGCCTCCATCAAAAGTTTCAAAATCCTCAAGGTTGCTCTCATCCCATGTCATGTGCCCAGAGCAACCACTGTCAAAAATTCCTTTTTCCTTTAGCTCTTCCTTTAGATTGCCCTGCACATGAAAGTAAACAGATTAGTTTCTTTTGTGGATCCAAGCCAATACTGACTTGGGTCTGCCCTGTGCATCAACATAGTCAAATTTATTTAAGTCCATTGATGCACTACTCGGCATGGTGTAAAACCTTTGTTTTTGGTTTCCATTGCCGACTAGGCGAGGCCTTTACAACATAAAATGGCTTCCAACCATCATATCGATTATTACCTTAGGCACCGTAATTAAATCTTACATTGCCTTAGCGGTGGTAACATTTTGCTAGCGATGGAATCATTTTCTTAGCGGAAAAGCAGCTTTTTGATCTAGTAGTTGAAACTCCTTTTGGTGCAGCAGTGATTATAGATTTAGTTGTTCTATTTCTCATTAGCACTGCTCTTGGAACCATGTTTCTGTTAGGATGAGGGATTGTTTGCTTTGAAAATTTTTGATGATTTACCCTCCTCCATTGGTTCTAAACTGGTGGTTGGTTTTTGTTACAGTTTCTCTGTAGATGCTCAAAACTACCACAGTTAAAACAAGCCTTTTTAACAAACTTAAACTCACTCCCTAATTTGTTTGAGATTAAGCAATTAAAGTTTCTTTGATTTCCCCTAGTTTTGTATATGTTCATTTGTTCTCTAGGAATCTCATTATACTCAACAACTTTCTTAGAGATTTATGCTTTAAATCTAGGTTTAACAAAGTTAGCTTGTTTTAAATCAATAGTTTTAATGTTTTCTAACTTTTCAGACTGTGTTGACTTAGACCTCTCTTCCTCAGTATCTGACTCCCAATCTTCAATGATTGGTCCATCAGATGACCTATCAAAAACTACCTTAGGTGACTCAGACTTACTCTTACCTACAGGTTTGTTAAAACTAAACTCATTACTGAATGACAACTCAGTTCCAAGTGGTGCATGTTTCATCATAGTGGGTGGTGGCACATCAGTGTATCCTATGCCAGAACCCTTTTTCATTAAGTGACATCCAATTGACTTATTCACTAACTCAGAAGCTCAGAAGCATAAGTAAGTTTCTCAAACCTAACTACATGTTTCTCTTTGTCATCTAGCGCTTCTTGTTTTATACTTTCAGCTTCTTCAAGTTTCTGTTTAAGCACCTTGATTTCTCTATCTCTAATGTCAATCTCACCACCTAGAATGTTTATCTTATCAACATATTCAAACTCACACTTGGTACAAAATTTAAGTTTTCTTCTACATTCTGAAGTCCAACTCTATAACCTAAGTTATCCAATTCAAGTCTTGCAACTTCTTTTCTAAGACTCTCATTCACAACTTTAAGAGCTTCTAAAGTATCCTGACAAGATTTAAAAGAACAACCAGAACTATTTGAATTATTGGATACCTCAGAATCAGAACCAGATGATGATGAAGCATAGGCCATGAGAGCAAAGTTGTGCACTTTGGAAGCTTCACTTGAAAGAAAAGCAGCATTGGGTCCTTCTTCAATTTGGTCACTCCAGTCATAGTCACCAAGTCCATCTTGAGCCACCAATGCTGAAGAAGGCTTTGGATCTTCAGTTTCCTTCTTGTAGTTTTCACCAATCCTCTTTGGAGCCCTACACTCCATTGCAAAGTGCCCCTTCTTTTTACAGTTGTAGCACTCTATCTTGCTTTTGTCAAACCCTGATTTTCTTTGACCATTGTACTTGATCTCTCTACTAGTCCTCCTCAAAAATCTCCTAGCTTGCAAGGTGAGCATCGCCATCTTCCACTGAAGATTGATTTCTTCAAGATCATCAGGATCAATTTGATCCAAATCCTGGTTCATCACTGTAACATTGGTTGTGAGATCAGCTAGAAAAGCACAAATAACACCATCACTAATGTTGTCGCAAGCAGTGGAAACATTAGTATTAGCAGTGGAAACTTCATAGGTAGCAGTCGTAGTTTCCTGAGTGCTCCTGTTGTTGGTAGACACAAAAGCAATGTTCTGAGTGGAGGAAGATGAACCAACCATACTCTTCTCAGACTCATAGACCTTTAAGTTGTTGTACAGAGTGTCCAAGGTCAAATTTTCAAAATCATCTTTGTTTCTCCAAACAACTGTATGCATTGCCCACTCAGGAGCCAAACTTCTAACAAACTTTAGATTTATGTCTTCTTGAGGAACTTTGTAGTCAACTAATTTCAAGTGACTGATGAGCTTCTGTAGTCTGTTGTAAGTTCCATCAAGACTTTCTCCACTTAGAGCAGTAAAATTTTCAAATTGATGCTTGAGCATGTTCTTCCTAGATTTTCTAGTAGCATCATTACCATCAAATCTTTCTTCAATGGCATCCATCAACTCCTTGGCAGTCTCATACTCCTGGAAGTCCAATGAATACTCATTAGGTATTCCCATACTGAGAATACTATGAGCCTTGATCTCCAGCTTCCTTTGAGCTTTATCAATTTTACTAACAAGTCCAAGCTCTTTACCATCACTACCAATCTTGGGTAAAGTATCACCCTTCTCAATGACCTCCCAGATGTTGTAGTCAATCATGCGAATGTATTGCCTCATTCGCATCTTCCAGAGATCATACTCTCCCTAATTCAGCATGGGCACCTTAGAGGCAGTAACCATGTGAGTTTCGTCAGAAATCTTGAACTTGTTGAATAAGAACAAATCTGAATGAAACAGAACTTCTTCTTGATAACAGCTTCTAGATCACAAGCTCTGATACCACTTGTTGATCCCAGTTGAGCAAATGATCTTATATAGAAGCTGACATAAATGAATATAAATTGTTAAACACTACACGGAATTTAATGTTTAACCTTAAGAAGAATAATGATTATCACTAAACACTGTGGAAAACTAGAAAGGGGGGTTGAATAGTTTACCAATTTAAAACTTCCTTTTAAATATTTAGATCGACTTATGTCAATCTATTTAGGTGTGTATGTTGGACGTTGATAGATAGATATATAAAAGTGTAATGAAAGGTAAAGAGTAAGAAGCACATAACCACGACACGGTATTTATAGTGGTTCGGCTACAAGGACACCTTCCTTGCCTACTCCACTCCCGAGTCACCTACTCGATGGTTAAGTAATCACTACCGACACCCATCTCCTTATGGCGGAGAAGCCTTCACAATGTCGCCTACTCTTTTCCGGTACTAGGCTAACCACCGAGTTCTTTCACACCAAGGTGAACCACACCTGTCACAACATCGCCTAGCCTTTATCAGGTACTAGGCTAAGTACCTAGTTCCATTACAATGGAGGAACTACTACCCAACACAACACAACACCTAATCCCAAGGAGATCCACTCCTTATTACAACACCATCAAGGATATCACCATCCTTGGAAACAAACTAATACTATATGTATAACGATGCACCTCATCGATTATCGACCTAGGCATTCTTCCCTAATGCCACTTGATTTGATTCCTAGAATCCTTCACTAATGCCTTTGACACAATGCTTGGCACCTTTCACTAATGCCTTCGTCTGACACCTTTAGCATTCTTCACTAATGCTTTTGACACCTCGTTAAGCATCTTTCACTAATGCTTTCGTCTTGACTCTTCGGCATCCTTCACTAATGCCTTCAACACAACACATCTACGATTGGAAGAAAGAACTATCAACAAGAGAACCTCGGTTGTCTTGATTATGATGAAGCATGGCAACTCATGGACTTGAGCTTGCTCGACTTCAAGTGGTGATCTCGCCTTTAAGAGGAACCTAGAGAATCATACAAAAACAAAAGACAAACTACATAGAAACATCCCTTAGGATCGGTGGTTAGAGAGTTACAATACTTGGGGAAAATATGTGTGAGTGGCAAGCGAAAAGGAAGAAATGGCTCACTATTTATAGAGGAGGAATGCTTACTGTTCCCCGGATCCCACGGATCCCTCCCATAAGGGATCCGTCTAGTGTAATCCTAGGGATCCGTGGGACGCTCCTCTTTGCCCATGGGTATTTTGGTTATGGGTTGATCCATGGGTTTGTTATTAGATACAATGTATCTCATGAGTGCAATGTACCTAGTCAAATGGGTATGGGTCAATACCATGGGTTATGGATATTTTCCATGGGTTGTAGTTTTTACCCATTTATATAATATATACTAGTTGTGTATATATTTTGCCCAATATGTAAACACTAGTTGTTGTACATATATTACTAAATCATAAAATCACTTATACTTGTTTTAGTGTTTTATGTGAAAACATAAGTGTGTTAGAAAACTATTGGCTCAAACTAAATCGTATTTTATTTGTTTCGTTAAAATGATTTTACGTTTGTTATCGACAAAACATTAGAAGATCGTAAAATATAAATAAAGCGTTTTACGGCTTTTTGTATTAACAATCTCCCCTTTTGTTGATGACAAAACATAAAATTATTTTAAGGAAAAACTAAAATTAAAAAAGTTCAATTGAGTTTTACTCTCTTCTCCCCTTTTGTCGAAACAAAAGAGCGTCGAAAAAAACTAACACATTGTTTTTAAGAAAAACATGTAAAAGAAAAGATGTAAAGAGAGCAAGTGGCGGAATGATTCGTCTTAACTCCCCATGACGAGTCCATCCCTTTTGAGGCATCAAGTAAGTATAAACTAACAAGCTAACGAATTGCAATTTTGTTTGCAAGTGGTTTCGTCCTTGTGACGAAAATGCTCCCCCTTGAAGATTGCAACGTTGGAATGGGGTGTCATGAAGTATAATCCAAATAAGGATTATGTTGCAAATGGTTTTCCAATATGGTTTGACACAAAGCTCCCCTAGCTTTATGGTGTCAAGTTCTTCATGTATATTTTGAAAATCTACAAAATAAAGGTTAGAAAACAAGAGTATAGTGCATAAATTCCTGCAAGTAAGACTCAAGTTAGTAGAAAATTGTTCTTCTGTACCACGGATCCCACGGTTCCTTACATGGAGGGATCCGTCTTGGCATTTTCCAAGGATCCGTCTGTCTGGTGACAGAGGTTCAACAAAGGTGTTATACCAAACAATGCTGAATATGAAAATAAGATATGTATACAAACAATAAACATATACTCAGATAAATATGGCAAGTAGGTTATCATTCAATAAAACAAAGAGATAATCAACAAATCTCTTAAGACTAAGAGAATGATCAAGCCATGTAATACATTTTCTACTTAATACTAATGAAGAATCTAAACTCAAGAGGCAACTACGTTCTTAAGGATGATCAAACATAAAATGGGATTCCTAAAGGTTCTAAGTTGAGCTTGAGGCTAGGACACCGTTTTAAGGCTCATGGTTGTTTGGGTTTGTTGACCTCTTCAAAACGCTCGAGGAGGTGATAAAACATGAAACATTGCTCATTACGTATTTCATGTATCAACCTTTCAACATGTTGACAATGATAGCAATCCTTGTCAAGGTTTTGAGCTTCTTGAAGCGGAGGTTCAAGTGAAGTGGGTTGAGGATCCTCAAATAAAGGAGGAATTGGTGGAGGCTCATTAAGTGGTGGCTCAACAATGTTTGAGAGTGGAGGTAAAGAAGTGTCAACTTTCATGTGGTCGGGTGGTTGACTTTGATGTCTCCTCATAATCCAAAATGGACTATTGGGGGGAATTGGAGAAATTGATATTGGTGCAAGTGTTGATTCAACACTTTGGTTTTGTTGCATAACCTTTTCAAGTGAATTTGTTGGTAGTGGTGGAAGATGAGATGGCCAAGGGGGTAAGTCCTCTAAGTTGTGAGAATGTGGAGATGATTGTGAGGCGTTAAATGATGTGGCTCTAGACTCCAATGATGTTGGTTGGGTTGAAAAGGGTGTGTTTGGTTTAGTAGAGTTTGGTGATGATATCCTTGTTGGAACAATCCTCTTGGGAATTAGTTTGATTGGTTTATTTGGTGTAGGGGAAATCCTAGCATTGGTGGACTTAACCGGAGATGATTCGGTTGAGGAAACTTCGTGTATGATCCTAACAAGTTTCTTGGGTGGATGAGTTAGCACTAGGAGCTTTTCTCGTGATGAAATGAATGAGGAATATGTTTCTAATTTCTAAGAATTATGTTTGTGTTTGATTACTAAGGAGTTCTAGCAAGATGATTTATAAAGGGAAGGATTTGGTAAGTGCATTTAAGACTTAGGCCATTAAGATTCATGGAAATGTGATGATTAACATGCACAAGATTCAAGTTCAGAGTTTCACTGATCTAGGAGCTTAATAAAGATGAGGTGGAGTGTTCAAATTAGCAAGATGAGCTTGAAATGATTGTTTTGGCTAGAGTTGACATAATCTGTCACCCGGATCCCACGGTTCCCTCCTTTGAGGATCCGTCTAGGCTAATCCTAGGGATCCGGCTCTCATCAACTATCAAAGGATAAAAATGATGTTTCTAAGGTCTAAGATCTATACCATCTTGAGTGTTTCAGTCCTCCTAAGTATCTTAAATGAGGGTGTGCTTGAATGATCAAGAGCAATGAATGATATAGCAAATGATTGCCTTTTATGGAAGGAAAATAAGACTAAATGACTACCAATGGATGTTCAAGGATGACACTAAGAGTTTTGATGGTGTCAAGTCATAATAAATGATCATAGAGATCAGATGTAATCTTGAGATGGAGTTTGAAAAATCCTCAAAAATTAAAAAAATTGAAAAACTAATTTTTGACCCGTTTTGAGATAAACATGACTAGAAACAATTTCCTAAAATTGTTCAATATGTCCATCTAAGTATTTTGAAAAATGAAAAGCACTTTGTGAGTGTTGAGCAGAAATATGGTGAGTTTTGATGTGTTTGATAAATCAAAAGGAATCTTGAACTAAGTCCTAGGTGAGCCATAGGTGAGTGTCAAGCTATCCCATGTTAGAAGAAGACTTAGTTGGCTCTAAGGTCTTATGTTAGGCTTATGTGAGGTGATCTAGTGAGTTGTTTTGATGTAAGGAGATCTGTATAACTCATCTTCAGTCACGGATCCCACGGTTCCCTTAGAGAAGGGATCCGTCTAGACTAAAACGAGGATCCGAATCTGCGGATCGAAACCTTCTGACGACTAATGCAGATTTTGTACTAGGCAATATACACATATACCATTTAATTTAAACAACAAGGTAAACAAATTACCACATATGTCATATCATAGATAATTGTAGTAACAATAATATCCAAGAAAACACAAACAAACATGCTAAAACATAATAATTCATACACAAATCAAGTGTATCAAGACAATCATAATCCTATAGTCTCTTTCGTCAATTCTTTCTTTTCCTCTTTCCCGACTTTGTGACGTGGTAAGCTAGGTTTTGAATCATACCCCTTAATTGTTTGAATTCCGTGGTCTCGTTTGGAATATCCGAAAGTTGTTCATAGTAATCAAAAGGTTCCAATTCGATGTTAGCTATAGGGTCGACGTCTTCCTCTTCTTCATCTTCTTCTACTTCTTAGTCCAAGGAGTCCGAGAGAGCTTTAGGTTTTCTTCCATTGACCATGAACCGTTTAGAGGGTTGTTTGGTAAGAGGTACCATTACGTTATCGGCAAAGAAATGATCATCGTTGATAGGAGATGGTTGCAATGCACTAACATACTTACAAAGTCGTGTTAGGAGCATACCATATGGAAGTACCATGTTGGAAGCTTTGAATACCCCGGCCATTCTCCTCACCATGTAATAGGCGAGATTAAATGGCTTTTGGTGGATAAGACAATAGATCATTTGCACAAGACATGCATTTGGATGATCCTTGTTACCAACTAGGCTAATGACGTTTTCCTAAGGATTTCTTCCCATTTTCTAAACATGGGATGCATTTGAAAAGTTCCATTTGAAAAGGATCACGGTGAATGAGCTTTTTGTTTCGGTTGAAACGGGATTGGTCGGTCCTAACCTTGAAGATAGTATTTCAAATGGTTGCGGGATCATCAAGAGGAGTATTGTAGATAGGTTTAGAATCAAGTGCAAGGTTTTGAGCGTTAATTGCCCAATCTTGAGAATACATACAAATTCCTTCACAAGGAATGTGAAGAATTTGAGCAAATGTGTTGAGAGGTAGAGTGAAGTTCCGTTTATTGATGATGAAGGCGATTGAAATGCTATCATCGGTGTTTCGAATGATCCTAATGCTTTTATAGAATTCAAAGATGAAAACCGGGCAAATTTGTTCATCAATGCCAAGAAGACAATCAAAGTTGATTGCCGAGAAAACTTGATGAGTGTCGGTATTGTTGGATCGATGTACTCTAACCAAACTAACTTATATAGCTTGTTAAGGGTTTAATAACCTCGGATAAATCCTAAATTACTAACAATGAAACACTAAGAAAACTCTATTAAGTATACGGAATTTACTTAACAAAGTTAAGAAGAATTAACTTTAACTTTCAACGATTTTATTAATAACTCTGAACCTGCTTGTTATACAGATTCTTTAACAACTCTAAAACTCTAATATCGTACTCTCTAAAACTCTAAAAACATGTATCTAATGCCAACCTAGGGGTCCTTTTATAGGCTTAAGTATAACCTAGTCGGTTTACAATTACAAACCTTATACGACAAGTAATATTATACTAATCTTAGAACTTTCTAGAATTACAAGATAATCCTTAACGATTTTGCATATCAGTCCTTTAAGCATGCGTTACTTTGATGAATCGAAAAGTGCTTTAACTTCATTCTTTAGCGATACTTTGACTTGATTACTTTAACTCTTGACACTTTGACTTTATATATCCCAACAATCCTCCCTAGCTTGAATTCTACTTGCTTGATTTCAAGTTCCTTTATATATTGACTTTAACATCTTTGTCTTCAAGGATTGTATCTTTATCTTGATTTTGTCTTTGTAATTTACGTGCTTTCATAATCATCATCAAAGTATTCTTTTTCGATAATTCTTTTCAACAACTATCGGCAAAGCTCCATCTTTTCGACAACATATGTCAATTTGTACATCGGATCATTTAAGTTTCGGTCTATTCTCATCACTTCCGGATGTGTAAACTTACATGAGAGGTGAATCATTGAAATTTTAATGGTTTTGATGTCTCTTTACCAAAGCCATTAACTACGGGTAGCCAAATGTTTAGGTTTGTAAGACCATGGTACATTGATAACCATATGATTTTAGCAAATCATCGACTATCAACAGATTTGATTTGTCTTTACCAAGACACATGCCCTTTTGGACTAGTTAGTTCTTACAACCATGGTGAACTAATTACCATATAAATGGTTTTCCACACCTTTACCACAAACCATTTTTTTGTGGGCTAGCCAACTCTTTACATTCTTGATATGGTGAGTTGATTACCATACAACTTATTAGCAAGTTGTCAACTATATAACGGTTGAGATATCTTTACGAGCCGTTTGCTCATGGATTGCCAATCCTTTTGATAAACATGGTGGATTGATAACCTATTGTTATAACCATCTCAAAACCATTTTGCTTTTAACTTTTGTAAAATATTCTTTTCATAACAAAGTTTTTCTTTCAAAAACATTCTTGGTTTAAGCCGCAAGCAATACTTTGATTAAAATCTTGTTTGACCAGATGCTTTGAATAAAGTACTTACTTTTCAAAAATTTATACAATTAAACATCATACCAAGACTTATGCTTCATCCTCGGCCATAGTTGTCCATCGATATATAATTCGATTACCATCGTGGCTGTGTCATTTTCTTCCTCAACTTCCATTCCATGATCCAGCATCCTTCTCATAAGATCGCTTGTCAAAGGATATCTTCTTTCGACTAGCATGTGGATCATAGTTCCATCTTCAATTCTAAGCATGAACTCCTCGATTCTTCAAAGAATCTCCAACTTATAATCTCCCGTTTTCTTGATTTTGCGAGTTCATCATTGCTTGTTTCCTCGGTTTGAAAATAGTTGTCAAATCTCCTAGTAATATTAATCCAATTCCACTTGATGGAATATGTTCAAAGTACTCTTGCACTAGTTGATATAGTTGAAACAGATCCGCTCTATCAATAATATGCGGTATATCCCATAGTAAATTGAATACTACAAGCTTTCATCCTCCCTATGGAACATCAAATAATTTCCATCCTCCTTTGATTCAACTACTTCAAATGTAGTTATCTTTGTCTTCTTTATTGCATCATCTTTGGATTTAGGATTTTTGAAATCAACAACTCTAATGTAATTTCTCACTCATCAGCGTATGCGATCTTAACTCAATCTTCTTTGATTTACATTACGACTTGATTGTTCTTTTTCTTTAAGCTTCTTTTAGTATCATCCTTCTTTGCTTGACATCCTCTTTAAAATCTTTAATACTATCAACATGTTTTGATAAGCTTCTCTTACCAAATCATACAACTGTTTCATCTCAAAATAATTCAACACGTAAGCTCAGTATACCCTTGACTTTTCAAATAAGCCATCATAGCATTTCTTTCTTTAGCTTTACTTATTGGTCTTCTAGGTATAACAAATTGTGTTCCTTCTTGGTACAACAACTTCAACATCAAACTTAGCTTGTAATTCCTAGCGACTTCTTCATTCTTGGCTACCGAATTGCTCTTATCTCGCTAAAGTTAGCTTCTTTTTCTTCTTTGTTTCCACAGGTTTACCTTTACCTTTATCATTTGGATCTAAAACAGTTGAGAAGTTTGTGGTTGTTCTTGACAACTCACGGAATGCTAACACCTCTTGGTTTTGATAAGTCATGCAATATCTCACTATAGTTTCATCATTACTTGCAGTGTGCTACTTTTGGTGTAACAACATCCTCTTCTTGTAGAATTGTTGAAGGACCGACTTCTTCATCAAAATTCAAAGTTCTTGGTGTAATCGGTTCTTGTCTATGAGTTTCTTGAAAACCGACTTTGATCGTGACACCTTGATCATCGATACTTTGAACACGATTCGTTGAACTCCAGTTCTTCGAGCCAAAATTATTCCAAAAAGGTTTAGCGGTATTTTGAAATGGTTTTCTTAAAGTCTTGTTGATCGTCTGACGATACTTTGAGATGAAAATCTTCTTGGACTCTTAACTTCATCAACCTTAGGTTTTCAACGAGTTTTGGGGTTTCAACACTAGATTTACATAAGTTTCTTCCTAAACTCTAGGTTGTCTACTCCAAAACGAGAAACATCCGCCCTAAGTGGTTGAAAACTACCGATGGGATGAGGGCGCATGATAACCATTGTCTTTCTTAACCACGGAGGTGTTTGACTAGCGATTCCTCATCACTAGATGTGTTATCTACATAATTAAGGAGTTCATCATCACTAGTTGTTACATCCTCTAAATCAAGTTGGTTCTCATCACTAGGTGGGTTTTCCTCTATGCTACTAAAGTCCATACCAAATCCTAGTCCGGTTCTAATGTAAGCTCTTCTCTGTTTTCAACATAACTAACATGAGAAATACCGATTGTCCCCAAGCGACAAATTTTTCTAGCAATTCATCCTCTTCTTAGTCGACTTTTCAATCTCGAAACGTTACATCCTAACTTCCATTCACTTAGTTTTAGCGATAATCCTGTTGTTCATACTTTTCTTAAGCCATTTCATTATTTTCATGTGTTATAATTTTGGCTTCCATAGACTCTAATGTGATTTGATAACCACTACTTGACCTAGCCCTACTATAGTTATCTCTTTCGGTTACATAATCATTAAGCACTTTTGATAAAAATTATGACACTTAGAGCATACCTCAAAGATAGGGGTAAACTTGATGAAGTAGCTACCATAGCAAGCGAAACAGGTTCATCTTCGTCTCCATGCTCCAATCAAAGCTTCCTAGACAATCTCTGGATTCCAAAGCAACATGTTCGGGTTCCTCATCAAAGGCGTGCTCAATCAAACTCTTCCACCGATTCTTCCATTGCAACCATACAATAGGTTCTTGGTTCATCATCAAACTTAGTACTCAGGTCAACCTCGTGATTCTCTTGAGCAACCAAGGCTTTTGTTTGATGAATGTGAATTTCCTTTAGTTCAAGCTTAGGTTTCTCGGTCATCATGTTTGCACGATATTTAGCAAACTTGCACTCCTTGCAAAGTGTCCGATCTTTTGTGATTAAAGCATTCAATCTTGGATTTGTCAAAAGTGATACCTGTTTGGGTTTGAAATCGATGCCTCTTCCTGTTTTCTTCATAAACTTCTTGATCCTTGCGTTGATCATAGCAACTTGCCACCTAATATCAATTTCTTCAAGAGCATCCTCTTCATTTGTGACAAATCCTCTTCATAAGTAGCAGTAGAGTGGCTTGATGAGCAAAGAATGAGCATACAACTTCATCGGAATGGATAATGTTTGGTGATGATGTGGGGTTTGTTGGGATATGAAAGTCTTGAAGATATCAAAGTCTTGAAGATATGAAATCTTTGTGGTACAAAATCTTGAAAGAAGTCAAATAGTCAAAGCATTGCTAAAGACAAAGTCAAAATCTTGCAAGATAAAGTCAAAATCTTGCTAGAAACAGAAGAAGCTGTTATATTCGTTTATGGAAAGTATTGTATTCCATGTTTAGATTACTTGTCGTACAAGGTTATCAATTGTAAACCGACTAGGATATCCTTGAGTCTATAAAGGACTCCTAGATTGGCATTAGAGTGCGATTTCGAGAAAAAGAATTTTAGAGTTCTGAATTAAGGTTTAGAGAAAAGTTCGAATATCTTAGAGTTGTATTAGAGTATCGCATAATAAGCGGTTAGAGTTTTATTAATAAAGTTTCTTTTTAGCTTTGTTAAGTAAATTCCGCGTGCTTAATAAAGATTGCTCGGTGTTTCTTTGTTAATAACTTAGGATTTATCCGAGGTTATTAAACCTTAACAAGCTAGTTAAGTTAGTTTGATTAAAGTATATCGATCCAACAAGTGGTATCGAGCTTGTGTGGAAACTCGACTAGGAAGAAACCTACAATATTCAAGATGTCGATTGTTGTTCCACCACCTCAATCACCTCACTCGAATTCCAAATATTAAGAGGAGAATATGATCTACGGTGCATGAAGATGAGGCGTTATATTGCCATTACGAGACCATGCTGTGGAATGTAATTGTCAATGGTAATGAAGTTGTTCGAACTGCTCAAGTTCTGGACAACCTTTGGCACCAAAAGCGGTTTTACCACAAGCAACCCTAAGGAATCAAGAAGGCTCTTAACATTCTCTATCGCCATTCGGATGGTCATCTTCTTAAATTTCACGATGCTAAAGATGCTAAGCAGACTCTGGGCTGCTCTCAAGACCAGTTGGAGGAATGAAGCCTCTAAGAAGATGCTTGAAACTTCTTTGAAGCAATGATTTGAAACATTCACGATGGGAGAAAGAGAGAGTCTTGATCTTGCATATGATAGGTTTGAGAATCTCCTCGACATGTTGGAGTTATACAAAGGCGAAGTATCGAGTTGAGGATGCTAATTTGAAGTTTCTAAGGGTTTGCCATCTACATGGCATGTGATTGCTACTATGATCGAGAGGACAACAAGGATGGAGGTTATGGACTTTGATGATCTTTATCATCAATTGAAGGTGTATGAACATGAGATGAGTGGTCAACCAAATTCTAAATCTCACGGTGTTGCTTTTCTATCATCGAAAGAAGAGCGAGACTTCCAAAATCTTGCTTCTCCTCAAATCTTGTTTCTCAAAGTCTTGTCGTTGTTTACAATCCCCATCATATACTCAAGAGGCCCACCATCAACCACTTTGAACTCGGATGAAGTTGTGTGCTCCTTCTTTGCACAACAAGCAAGCTTACATCACTTATGAAGAGGATCTAGCAGTTGAAGAAGATGCACTTGAGGAAATTGATATCGGTGGCAAGTTGCTTTGATCCTTTGCAAGAATCAAAAAGTACATGAAGAAGGCAGCAAAAATATTGATTTCAAACCAAAACAAGGAATAACTTTTGACAAATCTAAAATTGAATGCTTCAATTGTCAAAAGACGGTCACTAAGCAAAGTGCGTGCAGTTTGCTAAGTATCAAGCAAACAGAACATCCGAGAAGCCTAAACTTGAGCTCAAGGAAATTCGATGAATCGAAACAAAGGCTTTGGTTGCTCAAGAGAATTTATCGAGGTTGACCGGAGTGAAGAGTTTGATGATGAACCGGTGACTTCTTGTATGGTAGCGATGGAAGATGCGAGTTGAAGACACGATGGAAGCATTGAATTGAGCACTTGCTTTTGATGAAGACTACGAACATCTTTTTTGGAATCGATGATGGCTTTGGAGGATTTGATTGGAGCAAAGAAAGTGAAGATGATCACATTTCTTCTTGCTATGGTGGCTACTTCACCAACTCGATCTCCTATCTACGAGGTATGCTCAAACTGTTATGAATTCTATCAAAAATTGCTTAATGTTATGTGATTGAAAGAGATAATTGTATTAGGGCTAGGTGCGAGGTAGCGGGTTATCAAATCACTTTAGAGTCTATAGAAGCTAAAATCATAACACATGAAAATAATGAAATGGCTTGGTGAAAAGTATGAACAACGGATTATCGATTAAAACTTAGTGAATGGAAACTAAAGCGTAAAATTCTTTGAAATTGAGAAATTAACTAAGGAAAGAGATGATTTGGTAGCTAAGTTTCTTTGCTTGGAAAGAGTCCGCTTGTCCCAAGTTGCTTATGTTGAAAAAGCAGAGAGGGCTTACATTAGAACAGGCTTAGGATTTGGAATGGTGATAACGCTCAAATTGTGCATGTTTTAGTAGCGTTATCCGTGCTTTTATGTATGTTATTTGGTTATAATCATATGCTTTTAATGTTAATCGTATCAAAGTCGTTTGCTAGTTCATTTGTAGCCAAGTACAAGAAAGTGGAGAAAAAGCGGAAAAGAAGTAAAATCGAAGATTTCTCCATTTACTTAAGAATTCCCGACAAAAGCAAGACTTATGGAGTATATTCGAGAAGATAAAGTCATCAAGTTAGTGGTCCAAAGACTTAAGAATAAAGTTCAAGAAGGAAGCGAGAAAGAAATGAAGAAAAGAAGCTAAAACGAAGACATATTGGAAGACTCGTTGTTCCCGACACACCTTCACCATTTTGGCCATAACTTTTGCATACGGACTCCGTTTGACCTCCGTTCATGACCACGGAAAGCTAAGAGAAAGATCTACAAATTTGGCTTTTGACCTTTTCTGTCAGAAAGTCGCAACCGGATCGGTTGGGGCAAAACCGAATCGGTTACGCTAGGCGATCTCTCCAAGTAATTTTAATGCATCCTTAAGTGCCATTAAGCCTCAAGTCCGATCATATGGCTCTAATAACTCCTAAACCTGCTACTTTATGACACTTTGTGCCCAAGAAACTTACTTGGTGGCTAAGGGTGGCTTCTACCTATAAATAAGACCATTTTGGTTAGTTTTGTGTGTGTAATTCTAGCCTCCACCCTTAGGACGAATTTCCACCAATTTATCTCTCCAAAAGACCACAAACCTCTGCCATTTCCAGAAGTATGCTTGGTTAGAAGTTGTAGTTGATTGGAGGCTTGAAGGAGTGCTATAATCCTTCACCCTTGCCTAATGTAATCTTACTTTGGGTAAATCCTTGTTACTTTTATGATGTTGAATGCTATGATTCATGTTTGGTTCTTTGGTTGTGTTGATTATGTGATACTTGTTTATTTCATATGAGAACTTGTGATAAAAGGATGTTTGGATAATTGTAGTGTTTGTTTGGAATATGTTGATAACATCATATTTGGTTGAATTGGAATTTGTTCTTGTTTATTGTTTTGGTTGATCATTGTTGAGTCTAATGTCGAAATATTCTTAACAATGGTTAGTTCAATTCATTAATCGACAAATGATTTTGGTCTTGTACTTTGTGACGATTGTGCAAGAGAATTAATAAATATAACAAGTAAAGGTTTAATTTGGATTATGGCGAAAGGAATCTTTTGAATATGTGTTCTCATTATCTTTCAAGTAAATGGAACTTTACAAATTAATAACATCAAAGTCTATGGCGAAAGGGATTCCTTGTTGTTGTTGGTATAAGGCTCATGACATGACCACTTGATTGAGGCTTATGCACATTTGATTTATAAAACACTAAACTATTATTATAGGTTCTATCTTTGATAATATGTTTTCCAAACTAAACATCCTAATATCCTTGTGATCATTTGTCTAAACATGTATGTTCTTTGTGTGCTTGTTCTTAGTGGTTTGATCCGTGACAATCATAACCACGACCTTGATACGTGCTTGTTCTTATAATGCTTTTCTTGTTGGTTTGATCCGTGACAATCATAACCATCAACTTGTTACTTGTTACTTGCTTAAACAAACAAACGACACTTGTAGTGCAACCAAGTCTCTTGGGACGACCTTGATTTACCATATACTATACTACAACTTGACTAGGGTATACTTGCCCGAATGTGTTCCTAGTTAACCGGTAATTCTTGTTATAAATTTAAAACCTCGTGTGAGCACATCAAATGGACTTTAGTACTGTAGAAGAAAATCAACCTAGTGATCAGGATAATGGTGATTTTGAGGATATAACCACTAGTGATGATGAGCTCATTAACTATTTAGATTCATCTAGTAATGAAGGCTCGATGAAGTGAACCACCTCCTAAGAAAGACAATGGTTATCATCTTTGTTCCTCATCCCATTAGTCATCACCCCTCTAGGCCCGATGTTTCTCGTTATGGAGTAGATAGTCTAGATTTTAGGAATAAGCTAATTGCTAAATCTAGATCTGAAAACCCAAAGAAACTGTTGAAAACAATGTTCAAAATTCAAGATACCTTTAAATCAAAGTCTTTGCTCAACAAGCGATACATACTCAAAACCTTTTCAAAACAGATCGCTAAACCTTTTGGGATAATTTTGGTCAAAACAAATTTTATCGGTCCTCAAGAAGGCAAAACAATTTTGGGCATAGACATAGAAGAAATCACTTTGGACATATGGGTCAAAACTATGTTTTGTGTGTTATAGTTCTACTCACTTAATCAAAGATTGTGACAAACACTCGAAATATCTAAGCAAGTTTTCAAGGAATAAGTCTTACAATCGAAACCTAGAGAGCACAAACCGGTTTGGACTAATTCTAATAGGGTTAATCACGAAACTTCACACGGATCATAGATACCCACATCGAGAAGACCTTGGTATCTCACGTACTTTCCAAAGTCTCGCCGCAGACAAGGTCTTCGAAAACCATACTTGGGATAGAAATTCTAGGAGATCTAACTATCAACCTAGAAAGTATCACAATTCATATAGGGGATCTAGATCACAAGAACCACCGTTAAAACCGAATGGATTAAAAGGGACAAGATCTTCGAGAGATATATGATCGTTCAACAAAAAGTGAATCGATGTTTTGTGTTAAAAGAAAAGGCTAATAATCGGTGAAAGAAATTTATGTTGAAAAACCGGAGAGTTTTGAAAATCCACATGCTAAAAATCAAAAGATAATTTTGGATCATCGGTTGAGATAGTGAGAATTACATACTCAAAGAATTTGAGTTTGTAACTTCTCGAGGGAACACAAGTCGATGAATGGCTTGGGTTCCTAAAAGTTCTAACTCTTTTCTTTGTGTGTGGCAACCCGGAAGAGGAGCTTAAAGATCATCTTATTGTGGATAGTGGTTGCTCGGAAGTATGACAGGCGATAAAGAGATCACATCGATTTTAGAAGTATTAGTGGAGGAAAAGTTGCATTTGGGAATGATCCCAATGGAGGAAGGATTACGAGGAAAGGAACAATTAAAGCCGGAGAATTGATTTTGAGAATGTCGATATGTGAAGGAGCTAAAGTTCAACTTGTTGTCGGTCTCTCAAATTTGTGATAAAAAGCATCCTGTGTTATTCAACGACACGAATGTCTTATCCTTTCTTCGACTTCAAACCTATTGATGATGACTTAGTAGTACTTAGGGTACCAAGGACAAATGATGTGTATAGTTTAGACATGAAGAGTCTACATTCTTATGGTAGAGCCACATGTTTGGTGGCTAAAGCAACCTCTGAAGAGGCACATCAATGGCACAGAAGATTAGGCCATGTGAATTTCAAGAACATTAACAAATTGGTCAAAGGAAATTTAGTTAGAGGTTTACCTTCAAAGACTTACAGGAATGATCAATCATGTTTGGCATGCAAGAAGGGTAAACAACACAAAGCTTCACGCAAGAAGCTTGATGAAAGAAATATTAGAGAACCATTGAGCTATTACACATGGATTTATTTGGACTGTCTCTGTGGCAAGTTTAAATAAAAGAAGTCTTGTTGGTTGTTCTTGATGATTGTAGTAGATTCGGTTGGGTTTTCTTTTGGGCTTTAAGGATGATACCTTTGATGCTATTCAAACTCTTATAATAGCACTTGAAAACCAATTAAGACTCAAGGTTAGAGGTATTAGATGTGACAATGGAACCGAATTCAAGAACAAGCCTATGGATGATTTTGTGCAAATAAAGGCATAAAAGGGAGTTTAGTATTGCTAGAACACCACAAAAATGGTGTTGCAGAGAGAAAAATAGAACTTTGATTGAAGTCGCAAGGACCATGTTAGTGATTCTCATCTTCCTATTCAATTTTGGGCGTGTCAAATCTTGCTCGCTATGTACTCAATAGGGTCTCATCACAAAACCACGAGATGAAGACACCCTATGAATTGTCGATGGGCAATAAACCAAACATTCGCTTTATGAAGCCTTTTGGATGCCCTCTTACTATTTTGAACACTATTGATAATTTGGGGAAGTTTGATGGCAAGTCTGAAGAAGGTTACTTATTGGGATATTGTACTAACAGTAAAGGCTTTAGAGTCTACAACAGAGTTACTAAGAAGATTCAAGATTGTCTTCATGTTGAGTTCTTAGAAGATCAAGACAATGAGAAAGGGAAGGGTCTGATTGGATGTTTGATCTTGAGATTTTATCTCCTTGATGAATTATGTACTGTAGAGAAGAAAATCAACCTTTGCATAATGAAGAAGATATTCAATATGTTGTTCATGATATTCATCTTAGACCGATGCTATTCACGATAAAGATCCTATGAGTTCAAACCAAAATACTGATGTTCTAAGAAAAGTCTTGTTTCTCCAAAACAAATCTTGATGCACCACAATCCTCATTATCTGCGAGGATCAATCTATTCAAGAGGAACTTAATCGGATGCTTCTTCAAGATGTATTAGCACATTCTTACACGGATGAACAAAGGAGAGCTTATGAAGAAGCAAAGAAGAAGAACAAGATCTGCAGAGTTCTCTTCGATGCTTTTGACAAGATTTTCAACCAAAATCTTGATGCACTGTTGACAAGATGCTTTCGATGATTTAGATGATCCTACCATGCAGGGCTAGAAGAAACGATGATGAGCTTGAAGATGAAGGTATTTTCACAAATTCCAATGAAGGTGCGATTATACTAACTTAGATGATACATATGAAGTTTCAGGTCTCCAATCTTACAATTCATAAGAATCATCCAACGATCAAATCATTGGTCCTTCTACTTACGGAGTTATGACAAGACACAAAGCTAAGGGTTTCACAAAACCTCATAATGCTTTACTTAGCTTTGTGTATAAACAAAACAAAGCTAAATCATAAGGATCATCAAACACGCTTATTCACTGTTTCATCTCTCAAGAGGAACCCAAGAACATTGCTCAAGCTTTGACTAAAGAAAGTCGGGTTGAAGCTATCAGGGAAGAACTTCTTCAATTTAAACTTCAAGAGGTTTGGGTTTTATGTGATCTTCCGATGGGAAGAAAGTTATTGGAACCATATGGGTTTTAGAGTCAAAAGAGATGAAAGAGGCAATGTTATCAAGAACAAGGCAAGGTTAGTTGCTCGGGGTTATAGACAGGAAGAAGGGTAGATTATGATGAGGTATTTGCTCTGTGGCAAGGATTGAAGCTATTAGAATCTTTCTTGCTTTTGCTTCTTATATGGGTTTTCGTATACCAGATGGATGTCAAGAGTGCCTTTCGTATGGCACTATTACGGAAGAGGTGTATGTGAAACAACCTCCGTGTTTTGAAGATCCTAAGCATCCTAACAAAGTTTATAAGGTGGTGAAGGCTTTATATGGTCTTCATCGGGCACCTAGAGCTTGGTATGAGAGGCTCTCTACATTCTTATTACAACATGGATACGTAGGGGAGCCATAGACAAGACTTTGTTTATCAAGAGACAAGAAGGATATCATGTTAGTACAAGTGTATGTTGATGATATTATCTTTGGGGCTACCAAACAGTCCATGGTTAAGGAATTTGAGCGGTGATGCGAAGGAATTTCAAATGAGTTCAATGGGAGAGTTAACATTCTTTTAGGACTTGAGTTAAGCGGTCAAGGAAGGATTTTTATTAGTCAAGACAAGTATGTTACGTACATACTTAAGAAATTTAATTTTGATGATATGAAGGCATTACTACACCGATTAAATCTATCAATTCATTGGGAAAAGATGAAGATGGTCACTGTTGAAGTCAAGTTATCTGAGATCTATGATTGGCTCTCTTATGTATCTTCTTGCATCAAGGCACGATATCATGTTTGCGGTTTGTTTATGTGCGGATATCAAGTTTCACCTAAGATCTCTCACACGAATCTTTGTCAAGAGAATATTCATTATTTGAAACAACAACCTAAGTTGGGGTTGTGGTATCCTAAAGAGTCACCTTTTCTAAGCTATGTTTAAGGGAGGACTATAAGGTGTTAGGTATAGTCACATGTATTGTTTGAGGGAGGATGTTAGTTTATACTTAGATTATATGAAGGTTTTGGCAAAATCTTGTATTTCACAGAAATCTGCTTGGGAAAATCTTGCTTGGGAAAGTCTTGCTTATGTGGAAAGTCTTGTTTGTCGTATTAAATCTTGTTCCAACGGTAATATTGAAGGGTAATTGGTAATAACGGTAACTTTGTTATTTAGACGTGATTTTCAAATCTCACCTATAAATAACTTCTTTCCGATTTTCCCTCTCATATTATTACTTCATATCTTTTCCATACTTATCTTCCAATTGCCATCTCTTTATTATTCGATCAAATCTTTCTATTGTGCTCACTCTTTCAACAATGGTGAATCGTTTAACTGTTTCGAAGCACAATATGGTGGCTAATTTGGATAAGACTGAGGCAAATGTGGCGTTTTATGATATCATTGATTATCTTACTGGGTCGCCTATTAGTTATGCTCTTTTAGTTGAGCCGGATATAATTGAACTATGGATTCAAGAATTTTGGGCTAATGCTAGAGATAATATGGAGGAGGATGAATATTATATTAGATCCTCAGTTGCTGGAAAGACTATCAAGATTACAGAGGCCTCTATTTGTGATGATTTATTATTTGGTGATGAAGATGGGGCTATAAGATTTGATAAGCAACTGATTTGGGATACTTTTCGTAATTTGGGTTATGAAGGTTCTTTGGTGAACAAACTTTTAAGAAGGCCTTATTACGTCCTCAATGGAAGTTTTGATTCATGTCTTGCTCCACCGCATAAGTTCTAAAAGCACTTCGGAGCAGTTTGGGTCAAATATTGCATCTGCGTGGTTGGTTTAGCTACGCATGACAGTGTTTAACTTTTCACGACTTATTTTGGATGGAATGCTCTCTCATATATCATCCGGGGCTACTTGGTTGATGTATCCAAGGTTCATCTGAGTTTTCTTGAATAAACAATTGGTGATGTTCCAAAACCGCTACTTTACTACCATTATTGTGCAACAAGCTAAAATCTTTACTTTCATGGCTAAGAGAAGTAACTTGTTCGAGGTGGAGATATTCCATTAACAACATCCATGATGGAAGTTGTCCAAGCCATTCGTGATGCAATTTGGTGAGGATGAAGAAACCAAGGTACCGAATCTTGATCAAGGTCTTGCTTCAAAAGTCTTGCGCTCATAGTCATCGCATCTGCAGTCTCGCTTCTAGTGAAGGTCTTGCATCGTTACAAGGTGATGTTTCTTGGTCCCGAGGTTCAAGTAGAGATTGAGAGAACACCTACTCCATCTCCACAACGTTACATTTGAGAGACTCATTCACCACTTCAAGGTCTGATCCTACTATACCTCGTGAAGGTTTAACTTTGGATAACTATGCTTTGACAAGCGCTAGCTAGGTTGAACAAGGCCTTGAGCGTCAAGCTAAAACAATTAGGAAGTTGAGCGTAACTATTTTGGTTGAGGAATTTTGTTACACCTTATATTCAAGGTTTCAACTTATGGGTTAAGGAGGAGAATAAGCGTCGAAAAGCACTTCGTAAGGATTTGAAAAGAAAGACGGTTCCTAAATCATCTTACATCAACTTGGGAGGAATTCGAAAAGGATAATTTGAAAGAAGATGTTATGAAGGATAAAGAATCAAGAAGATGTTATAAAGAAGAAAGAATCGTAAAATCTTGCAGAAAAGATTATTTCGGAGGAACAAGAAGAAGTGCAAGTTCAAGGTGCGATTACGAACATCAAAGTACTTTGCAAGTTCAAGGCATGCGATGATCAAGGTCTTGAACATCAAAATCTTGATACATCTAGGCCGAGTAATAACACCAATAACTCCAAGGGTTTTGAATTTTGATGAAGAAGCTGGTCCTTCTACAACTGTTATAGAGGAAGAGGAGGAAGCTAGATTTAAATCTATTCATTCACCAAGTGATGATGAATTAGTTGCTACAATTCTTGATCTGTCACAACCAAGAGGTGGTGTTACTATTAGAGAAGCACAAGAAGAAGAACAACCAAGAACCGATCAACACAGTAATTGATCCAAAGACAAGGGAAAAGGTGTTTTGGTTGAAGTTAAGAAAAAGCTTACTTTAGCGAAATTAGAGCATTTGAAGTTGCAAGGAATGAAGTCTGACTAGAAAAGTTCAAGAAGAGATAAATGCTAAAGATAGAGAAGAACGAGAAGCTCAAGAGGCTTTGGATAGAAAAGCGACTCAAAAGTGCAAGATGAATTGGATCTTGAAGTCTTGAACCTTCGATCTCCAACACTGTTAGATTCATGTCAAGAAGATCTAATTTAGCTAAAGAAAGGAATGCAATGATGGCATATCTCAAAAGCAGAGGATTTAAAGGATTACGAAGCTAAATTATGTGGATATGAAGAGATTATATGATCTTGAGAGAGAAGCTTATAAGAAAGATGTTGCGAGCATTAAAGATTTTAGAGATGAAGCTTTTGAATTTGAAGTGAAAGGAAGAAAAGCTTAAGAGGAAAAGAAAAAGCGAGCTCTGGATGTTCGGTTTTCAAAGAAAGAGAAGGTTGAATTAAGATCCGAGACTAGTGATGAATTGAAGAATTATCTCGGTGGTAGATTTTGATTATACGAGATGAAGATAATGACATGAAGATGAGCGGATCAAAGATCGGTGCTTTCAAAGTTGAGAAATCTAAGAATGGAGATTACATGGTTTTCACAAAGAAGATAAAATTTCAAAGTTTTTAAGCGGCTATGGGACTTCTTGCATATCATGAGACAGAGTAGATCTATTCTACTTGTATAATGTAGTAAAGACTTACTTTGAAGATAATCCGTTAGAAGGAATTGGATTGGTTTTACAAGGAGATCTCATAACCATGTGGGAAGCGATGAAAAATCTCGATGATATTTGGAAGGATCAAGAAAACGGGAGATAGTTTCTTGGAGATTCTTTGGAGAATCTGGAGTTCATGTCTTGGAGCTAGAAAATGGAACAATGATTCACATGTTTGCGAGAAGAAGATATCCTCTTCTTGTTGAGCTCATGAGAAGAATGCTAGAGCATGGATTGGAAGTAGAAGAGGTGATGAAATTGCTTGCATGGTTATCAATTTGCTTATAGATTTGGACTACCATTCTTGAGAATGATCTATAAGCGGTATGATTTTGAAATAAATACTTTTTGATATAACAATTTTTTATTCAAAGTATCGCTAGTCGACAAGACTTTCATCAAAGCATCTTGTTTCTTTGTATAAACCGTTAAGTAAATTTTAGAAGAAACCTTTTTGTTAAGTAATAAATATTTTGAAATAAAGGTTGAAATAAATGGTTTTTGTGATGATAACATCAATAGGTTATCAATCCACCATGGTTACAAAAGGATTGACTAATCCATGAGCAAACGGCTCTGGTAAAGATATATCAAATCCGTTTTTAGTTGACAACTTGCTAATAAGTTGGATGGTCATCAACTCACCATATCGAATGTGAAGAGTTGGCTAGCCCACAAGAAATGGCTTGTGGTAAAGGCGATGGAAAAACCATTATTGGTCATTAGTTCACCATTAGATAAAAGAACTAACTAGTCCGGAAGGGTACGACTTTTGGTAAAGACAAAACAAATCTGTTGATAGTGGTGGTTTGCTAAAAATCATATGGTTATCAATGTACCATGGTCTTACACACCAAAACATTTGGCTACTCCAAAGATAATGGCTTTGGTAAAGAGTTCTAAATCCATTGAATTTTCAATGATTCACTTAGATGTGATGAGAATAGTATGCAACTTAAACTTGACTTATTGTACACATTGTCATATGTTGTTTGTGTTCTTTGAAAAGATGGAGATTCTTGAATGTTCTTGTGAAGAAAACAATTCTAAGAGATACTTTGACAAAAGCACGATTCTACAGAGATATAATCTAAAGACTAAAGAACAATCCATTTTAAAGATGAAGTCATAAAGATATATTCACAAAGGAACTTGAAGTCAAGCAAGTAGAATTCAAGTTAGGGAGGATTGTTGGGATATGAAAGTCTTGAAGATATCAAAATCTTGAAGATATGAAAGTCTTGTAAGTACAAAATCTTGAAAGAAGTCAAATAGTCAAAGCATCTTGCTAAAGACAAAGTCAAAATCTTTGCAAGATAAAGTCAAAATCTTGCTAGAAACGGAAGAACTGTTATATTCGTTTATGGAAAGTATTGTATTCCATGTTTAGATTACTTGTCGTACAAGGTTATCAATTGTAAACCGACTAGGATATCCTTGAGTCTATAAAAGGACTCCTAGATTGGCATTAGAGTGCGATTTCGGAAAAAGAATTTTAGAGTTTACTGAATTAAGAGTTTAGAGAAAAGTTCGAATATCTTAGAGTTGTATTAGAGTATCTGCATAATAAGCGATTTAGAGTTTTATTAATAAAGTTTCTTTTTAGCTTTGTTAAGTAAATTCGCGTGTTAATAAAGATTGCTCGATGTTTCTTTGTTAATAACTTAGGATTTATCCGAGGTTATTAAACCTTAACAAGCTAGTTAAGTTAGTTTGATTAAAGTGTATCGATCCAACGGGGTTGGTCATGGTTGTGATAGAATGAGCGGGATAACTAACGATACTTTGAGCAACAAAGATTTGAGTAGGATAAGCGATACTTTTAGTGGAAGTACCTCTCTCTTTCGCACGACACAAGCGATATACTATGAGGCTTTGAACTTGTTTGGCCATTCATCTCATGCTCATACACCTTGGATGATTGTAGAGATCATCAAAGTCCATAGTGTCCAAACCAGGTTGTCCTCGATCATAGTTGCAATCACATGCCATGTCGATGGGAAACTCTTTAAGAACTTGATTGGCATCTTCAATGATACCTCTGCCTTGTATAACTCTAGCATGCTGAGGAGATTTTGGAATCTATCATAGGCAGCATCAAGACCTTCTCTTTTACCAACATTGAAAGTTTCAAACTGTTGCTTCAGCAGATTTCTGTGCATCTTCTTGGAAGCATCATTACCTCCAAACCTTGTCTTGAGAGCAGCCTATAACTATTTAGCATCCTTAGCATCATGAAACTTGAGTAGGTAACCATCAGGTATAGCAGACAATAGTATGTTGAGGGCCTTCTCTTGATTTCTTATTGTAGCAGCAGGCAAAGCTGCCTTAGGTGGTTTAGGTTGTCCAAGAACCTCTACTGGTTCTGCAACAACTTCATTACCATTGACAATTACATTCCATAATGCATGGTCTGTAATGGCAATATACTGCCTCATCTTCATGCTCCATAGATCGTACTCTCCCTTCTTGATGATTGGTATTCTGAGTGAGGTGATGGATGGTGGTGGTGTAGCTTCAGTCGACATCTTTAGGGTTTGTTGTTAACTAGGTTTTAGGGGTTTCTTCTTAGTCAGAGTTTCCACACAAGCTCTGATACCACTTGTTGGATCGATGTACTCTAACCAAACTAACTTATATAGCTTGTTAAGGGTTTAATAACCTCGGATAAATCCTAAATTACTAACAATGAAACACTGAGCAAACTCTATTAAGTATGCGGAATTTACTTAACAAAGTTAAGAAGAATTAACTTTAACTTTCAACGATTTTATTAATAACTCTGAACACGCTTGTTATCTGATTCTTTAACAACTCTAAAACTCTAATATCGTACTCTCTAAAACTCTAAAAACATGTATCTAATGCCAACCTAGGGGTCCTTTTATAGGCTTAAGGATAACCCTAGTCGGTTTACAATTACAAACCTTGTACGACAAGTACTACTATACTAATGTTAGAACTTTCTAGAATTACAAGATAATCCTTAACGATTTTGCATATCGGTCCTTTAAGCATGCGATACTTTGATGAATCGAGCGATACTTTAACTTCATTCTTTAGCGATGCTTTAACTTCAATACTTTAACTCTTCAGCACTTTGACTTTATATATCCCAACAGGTATCTTCAAGGAAACATTCCTTGACTACACGACCTTCGTGAATGAGTCGTTTTTCTAGTCTTTTGAAGACTTTGCGATCGGTTTTTGATAGCCCTTCTTCCTGATAGTAATGGGTGAGGTAATGGACGATACCATGGTGGTCTTGTTGAGTGGCTTTAGGCATGGTTGGTCTTAGAAACACAAATATTCCAATTAGGTAAAATTAGTTGAGATAGGTTTATGGTTTTGATTTGTATTAACAATGTTGTGAACACAATGTAATCCTAATTGTGTTAAAAGCCTCTTTTAATAATTAATTTTGAAAACCCTAATTGAATTAATTGATTAGAACTTGTGCAACCATAAACCCTAGGATGAAGATGATGGAGATTAGATCAAGTTAGTGTAATTACTTACAATGGTGTTCAAGAGAGGAATACTTGAGGGTATGGAGTCCTATGAGGATGAAATCAGTTCTTGAGTCGTTTTTGTGTTATGTGGGGAGAGGGAAAATGATCAGTGATGTTTTTCAAATGCGTATAGCTGTGTTCTGTTATGCGGTTCCCCATGATCCCTTGTATTTGGGATCCGGCTAGTACAACTAGAGGGATCTGGCTTCTGTGGACAGAAAAAGGGTTGTTTGGCTTTAATTTTGTAGTAGGCTATAAACTAGCTTACGGAACAAAATTAGTTTAAAGGTTTCAAATAAAAGGATGTTTTGGTCGACGTGATTTGATAAGTTAATTATCAAGGATCCATTTGTGACGACGGTGTTAGTTTGACGAAATCAAGAGGAATACTATTCCCGGTGATGAGTAAGTCGGAAAAGTGACGAAAGAGAGACCTTTTTAAGAGACTAGCAGTTTATTAAGCAAATAAGAACTATGATATCAGCATAATCATGTAAGCTAGCTAATGAAAAAGTAAACATCTTGATCTCAGGTTGAAACAATCAAGCTACCTCACACAAGCTAGCCACATGAATGGCTAACCGTAGAAGCTTAAAAGCGCTTAAAACACAAATACAATGAAGTTATGGAGAATAATGAATTCCTGGGTCGTTTAGTCCCACGGAGACTCAATGGTGTGTAAACACTAATTCAGATGATAGAGTGATCACTAAGGATAGTGATCAGAAAGGATTTTGATGGATAATTATAACTAAGGAAAAAGATTATACATTACAGCGACTTAAATACAAATTAAGAAAATTAAAAAGTTAAAATATATTAAATAAATGCTATCACTATTTGCAAAATGATGTTTTTGATTTTATGTTTTTATAAAACCGAATTAAAACTTACGTAACGTCTGAATGAAAAAGTGAAATTTACACAATATAAATCCTAAAAATATGAAATGACATTTTACAAACCTAATGATAAAAGAAAATTTTTAGAAAAAGAAAATTATTTTTATAACTATTTAATTAATTACTATTAATTAAAAACTATTTTTGACTATTTAATAATAGCCTAAAATACAAGAAAATATGAAATAAAGCTAGAAAAATAAAATTTTGACTTGGAAAAATCTAAAATAACAAAAGAGAATTTTCAAAACTATTTTTGTATTTTTCTGATTATTTTTGGATTTTCTAGGAATTAAAAACTATTTAAAACTACTTAAATTACTTAAAAATACAAATTTAACTAAGAAAAATCTAGAAAAATATTTTTTTGTCTTTTTATAATTATCTTAACCTAAGAAAAATGAAAAATTATTTTTTTGAAACTTTTCTTAATTTTTTGTATTAAATGCTAATTAAAAATGCTTAAAAACTGAATTAAATCAAGAAAAATACTAAACAGTACTGGAAAAATCTGAAAAATTCAGGTTAAGTCTAAAATAATATTAGGAATCTAGGAAAAATGGAAAAACAGATGGTTGTGTACAAGAAATAGCAACTGCTATGATAAGTGCTTATAAATAAGCACTTATTTTAAGCAAATAAGCACCAAAAGGTACCAACTGATAACAGAAGCTAAAATAGGCTACAAGTACCAAAATGCAACAAGTCTCAACTGCTTTAGACCTCTAAATTGCAACTTGATCAGATTTGATGACTTAAGCTTATGTGCTTAAAACAGGTTTTGGGTCTGTTTTGCAACTTAAGCACAGGCTTTAAAATAAGCTGAAAATGAAAAACAGATATGGGAACCTATACTAGACCTAGCCAACTACTTATGAACCAAAGATTAGACCAAGGTGAGCTCTAATGAGCTTGTTACAACCCTGCACAAAACCTGTGCAGAGTCAGTGTCAACTGACTCAGTTGCACAGGGCAACTAATACCTAAAAGACAAGCTCATTTGGAGCTTTTAAAAATTTGACAAAAATATACAAAAATGACTATAAGAAAATAGACCAAGGGAAGTTTTTAAAACAACAAGTTTCACTGAATTTTGTCCAGAAATGAATCCAAGAAAATTCCTCTCAGTTGGCTCAAAATGGCATTTTTCAACTTTTTTGACTTTTGAAATAAGATTGATCATTTGACTTTTATGAACTTTGCAATCAATTTTAAGGACTTAGATTGATATAATAAGGTGAAATGAGACTACTGCAAGATGTATTTATGAAATATGAACATAAAATAAGCTTCGGTTTTATAAAAGCTCAACAGCTTAAGTCATTGAGACAGTTATTGGATTTTGACTTTTGAGCTTTGCGAGCACAAGTTGAATGACTCAAATGAGTTCAAATTAGCTAAGCAAACATGAAACAACAGGTTACAACCTCTGAACAAACCTTAGACACAGATTAATCAACTAATCCAAACAACCTTTATATAACTGTTTTGCAATGAAAACTGAGATTACCACTGATTAGGCTATAGCAGACACTAAAACTGATTATAATATCCTAATTACCACTTAATTAAACAGGCCTAAACCATCCTTAACCACAAATACAGATACAAACACCAAATGTAAACTGAATGAAAAATGGAATTGAGATTAATACTCACAGGTGTCCAGCTAGTGTTGCAGGCTAAACCAAACCCAAAACTACTCTAACCTAATCTATTTAAACCCCTCCAACTGCTCTGCATCACCCAAATATCATCACCATTTCCAAATGCACCCATTTTGACTTTCATTGACCAAGTAACACATTTACTTGAAAATGAATTGTGAGCTTATCACAAGCATTCAGTAGCTTGTATGAACCTATTTGAACTGAAATAGAAGCTTTTAGAAGCTTTAATGCAAGAGTTTGAAAGTGAATTTTTCAACAGTGAACTTGAAATCATAAAATGATATTAAAACCTTGAATTACCACTTAAAACTGGATTGCAACTATAAAACAACTTAGTTTGATACATAGAAACAAAAATTACAACATTATGACTTAAACTAAAACATTTAATTAAAAAACGACATTAAAGAAAAAAAATAAAACTAGCTACTTCCTTTACTCTTCTCCTCTTTCTTCTTTTTATATTCCAAACTTCTTCCCCACTTGTTCTGAGCTTTTCCCACATCTCTTTAGGACCCTTGGATCAGTTGAGTGAATCTTGGCCTTTGATTGCATTTTGGCGGGAAATATGGTCTTAGCCAGTTGTGGGTTGAGTGAATAGGGGAGGGAACATTAAATGTTTCTTGTTTTTTAGGTGAGGTGGAGGGGACATGGATGGTGATATGTTGAGGTGGAGGTGAGGGGAGCTTGACTGATTTCAGGCATGGTGGGTGAGAGGAAGAAAAAGAGAGGGAAAAACGGGGTATATGTTTGACTGGGGTCTATTATTGTTGACCGGGTTTGGGTAGGGATTGGACCGGGTTGGATTGTTGGGCTTGGGTAGGCTTAGGGCAGTTTAGTGGATTTGGACTAGGATTAGATATAAACCCATAGTAGTTTAGGGACTAAATGTGTACAATTCGAATCTCCAGGGATCAAAACTGTAACTTCTAAAAATGTAGCCCAAGGTTTGGTCTTGCCAATCTCAAATAATATAAGGACCATATTTGCCATCTTTGAAAATTCCAAGGACTAAACATGACATTTTTCAAAGTTTAAGGACCTTTTCAGCCATTTGACCAAAGAATCATTCAAGGACCAATTTTAAAACTTAGAATATTTCGGGGACCTTGAATGATAAAATTCCACATTTTGATTTCCGAGGACTGCTTTTGACAACTTTTGAAACTTGGGGACTAAAGCGCCAATTTTACAAACTTGATACGTTTTCATCGATTTTGATATTTTGCATTTAAAACACATAAAACACTGATTTGTGATATTTTCATCATTTTGATGCATTTTGAGTGTTTTCGGATGTTTTTGCGATCTAGATGGTACAAAAATGATGAGTATTTAGACACTCATCACATACCTTTATGCTTCTTGGTTTGGCTTATGAAGACATAATACCAAAAATACTTCATGAGCTCTTAAAGTAACCCTTTGTACTTAGAGTAAGTAGGTTGTGATTAATTTTGGATCCTTTCTCGAAGGTTGACTTCATTATTCATTGAATATAAATGAAGGTTTTGAAGAGATCCTAGCATGAAGATTTCTTGAAACAAATATGTTAGAATGATCTATCAATGTCCAACATGAAAGAGAAAAAGAAAAATGTTTTGAAATATTTCCTTCTTTGTAGTTTTCAAACATACACGGATCGTATCAAGTTTTTAAAGTACAACATAATCTAAGAAACTTGGTAACGAAGCTCTGATGCCAATTGTGGAAAACTAAAAGGGGGAGGGGGTTGAATAGTTTTACCAATTTAAAACTTCCTTTTAAATATTTAGATCGACTTATGTCAATCTATTTAGGTGTGTATGTTGGACGTTGATAGATAGATATATAAAAGTGTAATGAAAGGTAAAGAGTAAGAAGCACATAACCACGACACGAGTATTTATAGTGGTTCGGCTACAAGGACACCTTCCTTGCCCTACTCCACTCCCCGAGTCACCTACTCGAGAGTTCGTAATCACTACACGACACCCATCTCCTTATGGCGGAGAAGCCTTCACAATGTCGCCTACTCTTTTTCCGGTACTAGGCTAACCACCGGGTTCTTTCACACCAAGGTGAACCACACCTGTCACAACGTCGCCTAGCCTTTATCAGGTACTAGGCTAAGTACCTAGTTCCATTACAATGGAGGAACTACTACCCAACACAACACAACACCTAATCCCAAGGAGATCCACTCCTTATTACAACACCATCAAGGATATCACCATCCTTGGAAACAAACTAATACTATATGTATAACGATGCACCTCATCGATTATACGACCTAGGCATTCTTCCCTAATGCCACTTGATTTGATTCCTAGGCATCCTTCACTAATGCCTTTGACACAACGCTTGGCACCTTTCACTAATGCCTTCGTCTAGACACCTTTAGCATTCTTCACTAATGCTTTTGACACCTACGTTAAGCATCTTTCACTAATGCTTTCGTCTTGACTCTTTCGGCATCCTTCACTAATGCCTTCAACACAACACATCTACGGTGGAAGAAAGAACTATCAACAAGAGAACCTCAGTTGTCTTGATGATGACGAAGCATGGCAACTCATGGACTTGAGCTTGCTCGACTTCAAGAAGTGGTGATATCGCCTTTAAGAGGAACCTAGAGAATTACACAAAACAAAAGACAAACTATATAGAAAGATCCTTAGGATCGGTGGTTAGAGAGTTACAATACTTGGGAAAGTATGTGAGAGTGGCAAGCCAAAGGAAGAAATGGCTCACTATTTATAGAGGAGGAATGCTTCATTCCCGAATCCACGGATCCCTCCCACAAGGGATCCGTCTAGTGTAATCCTAGGGATCCGTGGGACGCTCCTCTTTACCCACGGGTATTTTGGTTATGGGTCATGGGTCATGGGTTATGGGTTGATCCATGGGTTTTTTATTAGATACAATGTATCTCATGAGTGCAATGTACCTAGTCAAATGGGTATGGGTTAATACCATGGGTTATGGATATTTTCCATGGGTTGTAGTTTTTACCCATCTATATATATAATAAACAAATGTTTTTTTAAAACTTGCCATGTCATTTAAATCCATGTGGCATAGCAGTTTTACCAATTCACGTCTCATTTAATGCTAAATCAAATTCAGTTTTCCAACATTTTATTATGGAATGTTTTAAATTTCGATATCCTTAAATTAAGGAGCATAAAATATTATTTGTATTTTTGTTTTCATGTTTTGAAGTCTAATGTCAATGCTTTATTTGTAATCTTCACTAGGAAGATATAATCTTTTGTTTTACATCCGAAAGCTACTCATTCTTTATTCATTTTCTTTTTATATGAGAATCTCAATCTATTTAAGACGTTAACCAAAAGGTTCGACTAACGTATTCTCATTATCTTAATAGGTTCATCACGTTAATATTGTGATTTGGGTTTTAATTGTTTGATAAAAATTCATGGCCCTTGATTATCTTTTATTAAAGTGAATTACAAATACATGTACGACTTCACGTTTTGACCCTCTATATGAAATTGAATTTTTGCTCAGTTTTTTTGAGTTATGATGCCTTGCAAATAACATAAACTATATGTAATGGCGACCTAACTTGGATTAATCGTAATGTATTTATCTTCTTTTTTTGTTGTTCTAATAAATAAAAGTGATGATGTTGCCATGATTTGTATTAATTGTGATATGTTCGGATTGATCGTGGTAATTGGAATGGTTGTTCGATGCCCAAGTTGGGTTCTAATATAATTTGCTTTCTGACAAAATTAGTTGTTGTTCAATGTTCGAACTGTTTAATATTTTTATTTGCAATGTTGTTTTGAAGTTTGAAACTTGTATTCGCGCTTGATTGTGTGTCTTTGCCATTGGATTACATGTTTGATAAACTTATTATGTGATTGGTATTATATTTTTCATATTTTATGTGTGTTTAGTGTTTACTGATACATGTTACATGCTGATTTGGTGGTCGAACCGGTGACTCGAATGGGTCGACTAGATGCCCGGTTTTTAAAGCATTAGTTTTTATAGCTCAAGATTTATAGTATTGGTGGCAATTCGACCCACCAATTTATTATCTGGTCAATGACCAATTAACTCAAATTGGCTCAGGAGGAAATGAGTTAGATGAAAGGAACATGTTGTTTTGGTCGAAAGAGATTGAATGTATGGTTTTTGAATGATCCTATTAAAACTATTTAGAGAGTTGCAGCAACTGTATTATAGATTAACCAAGTTGTTAAAGAGAATTTGTATATTTCACTGAACTTTAAGGTGTTTCTTGAGTTCCAAATTGTTTTGGACCTATTTAAGCATTTGATTGAAGTGTACTTATAATCAACACTGATAACACAATCGTGGTCGAAATTTGCAACTAATATTTATCTATTTCAAATCAAAACGAAGAACATGATAAAATAAGCTATTACATACAACAATGGTTGTTTCTTCGATTAAGTTAAGAATAGAAAGAAACAGTTATAAAAAGCTCTACTATTATTCAATTCGTTTTAAGTTAATTTTTTTTTACGTACAATCTGTTATTAGCTGCCCGTGATTTATCACGGGTTTATAAGCTAGTTTATATAATATATACTAGTTGTGTATATATTTTGCCCAATATGTAAACACTAGTTGTTGTACATATATATTACTAAATCATAAAATCACTTATACTTGTTTTAGTGTTTTATGTGAAAACGTAAGTGTGTTAGAAAACTATTGGCTCAAACTAAATACATATTTTATTTGTTTCGTTAAAATGATTTTACATTTTTTATCGACAAAACATTAGAAGATCATAAAATATAAATAAACGTTTTTACGGCTTATTTGTATTAACGAACACCTCAATATATTAATATACGAATACTCTAAATAGTATTAGGGTTTACAACCTTGAAGTGTATCGACTCTAGATATAACCAATACGTATATCTAACTCTAACCTAGGACCTTCTTTTATAGGCTAAGGAGTCCTTCACAATATACATTACGTATTCTACAAGATAACTATACTTACCATACTTATCTAAATACAAAACGTCCTACCCAAGACATTCTAGAATATTACAAGTTAAACCGACACAATCATACTAGCAGTGGTATTATACATTAGCAGTGGTATGAATCTTCTACTAGTCGTTGTTTGTCTTGAGCAGTGGATCCATTCCTTCTAGCCGTGGTATCTGATGCACTGGCAGTGGTTCCATACTTAGAGTAATTCTTGTTTGCAGAACCAAAATCCTAACATTTTGCGTTTATCATTGATAAGATATCACTGCATGGAGTTATTGAGCATGCGGCATTCCAGCTTCTATTTGCAATGATGAGTTTCAGTTTCTCTGCCCAAGGAAAGAGTATTAAGGGTTTGCCTATTTATTTGTTGTTTGTCTTATTTCCAGTCATAGGTACATCTAAAATTTCTCTTCATCAAAACTATTTTTCACATATTTTACTCAATAGAATGTTTCAGGACATTGAACGAACTTATGGATGCGACCAATTCTCCATGCTTACATGATGGTATGTGGACTTGGTTTGAGCAAGAAGTTGGCAAAGAAAGATCTTTTGAAAACTTACTTCATTCTTGTTGTGATCATCTTAGGAGGCTTAGTGGGAAGCAGGAGGAGTTGATTGTGGAAAGCGTGGATTTAGGAGGTCGTGGGGTGGCCCTTGACTATTTGGATTCCTTAAAAAATACTCAGGATAGGAAAAGGGAGCTGCTTGCCAATGTGAAGCAAATGTTGGTTGAATCTGCTGATGTTGTTCGTGAAAAGAAAGCTAATGTGGCGAAAGTGGCTGAAAATAATTAGTTTTTCATATGTAGTAGCTTTTGTAAAGCTTGGGTCTGGTGTTTATCAGATATATTTTGGAATGAGGTTTTTGCTTTTGATGTTTAGGTTTCTTTTGGTCTATTTGTTAGGGCTTTTGTATGATGTTATGTATCTTATTAAGTATAAAATCAAGTATTTGCAATTGCTGTGTTTTTTGGTCTTGTAATTTGCCATGAAACTGAAGGTGGTGAAGGAATGAAATAGAAATTTTAGTATTTGCATTTGAATTTCTTGTGTTAGTTTATGTTGCTTTGTATGTATTTGTTTTTTATTAATATTTATTATGAAAAAGGTGTATTGTTAGTGTTGATATTTTCTCAATGACTTTTTCTCTCACACACATGTGAGTAAAACACACATAGAAATGAGATCTGGTCAAATAAATTAATCACTAAATTAGGGTTTTCAGTTAGACAATATATTAATCAAATCAAAACATAAATGCAGCCTAATTATAGAGTGTGGTATTTCAATATCTGATATGTGGATTCAATTTTCATGAAATGATCATCTAAGGCTGATAATTGTCTGGCCGTATATGGGTTTGATTTGAACGACGAATGAAGATCCTATTCACAGGTTTGCATTGTATTCATATAAGATTATATTGGTATTTTTGTTTGTTTGTTTGTATGATGATTTTGTTTGATTCCGTTTGACCTTGATTAGCTTATGATGGTACTGAGTCAATGTAGGAAATTTGAATGAAAAAGTTGTAAATATTGGATGTTAGCCTTATTTAAATAGTGCTCCTCATGTCTATTAAGTCTGATGTAGAAAATTAAGGTCGGATATTTGTTTTTTGCAATGTTGTAAATGAGATGGGTGTGTATGTGATTTTGGATTACAGAAGTGAGTGACATAATTGAGTTACGCTAATTACATAATGTATCTGTAATCATGAAAGAAAAAGTGACACCTAACCAATCATTTACTGCATAATATCATGTTATGCTGATACCTCTAGTCGTGGCATATTATGAGAATTTTGGTTAGAACTTTAGTCATGTTGCCTTATTTCATAGGCTAATTATGGTTCGTGGGGAAATATGATGGTTTTTTGGTAAGATTGATGCGCGCGGAAGGCGCGTTCGGGGTCAAGGAAACTTCCTTTTCTACGAGCAAGTTTTTCAATCTCCTAGGCAGTGAACCTAATTGTTGTTGTGTAGTATGGGGTAAGTGATAAGGATTTGAAACGTACACTTTTAAGGGGTCATTTAAGCCCTTAATCGACCACTTTTATATTTGTTACTGCTTAATTTCGTTCCTTTTCACTTTTTAGGTCTCTTGGAAGCAAAATGCTGGAATGATTCATATTTGGATGAAAAGGAGTGAATATATGAAGAAAATGGCTAAGTCAAGATCGAAGACACTCAAGCTGCTGAAGTTGAAGTTGACGACGTCCCAACTAAAGTGTAACGTCGTCCCTTTCTACGGATTTAATTAAAATACACCTGACGACTCAGTAGACTTTTTGCTTAAATACACCTGACGGAGTCAGGCTTTGAAGAGGAAGGGCGTCACTAAGACTTTTCATCTCAGACGGCCCAAATCCAGAATATACGACGTCCCTTCTGAAGCCCGATGGCGTCACAGCTACAAGGTGACGCTGTCCCAACGATTACTTGGCCAAGACGAAACCCAAATGATGGCGATCTGACGACGTCCCACCTATAAGGCGACGCCGTAGCAAGTGTAAAATTATATATAGAAATCGAACTTTTAGTATTTTGAGAGGTATACTTTTGGAGTAAAAACCCTAAATGTTTGTAGTCCGACTTGGACAGTATCTTAGGGTCTCAAACCCTATTTTACACTTCAAGATAAGTGTTTTACTTCATTAATTTCATTATGTCTTCCATTGAATGTGTGTATGCTTGCTTGTTTAACATGTCCGGCTAATTTCTTGTGTGTTTGCTTAGATCTATGAAACCTAGTTGTTAATTATTGTTAGGTTGTCTCTTATGTTAATTGTAATTGGCTTAGGAGTCTAACTAGGCTATCGTTTTGTTTAAATGCTTGAGTAATCTTTGTGAAAATTAGTATATGAATGAGATAGCGGATTTCGTAGTCTAAACATCCAAAGATAACCTTAAAGTTAGTTTATGAATGACTTAGTGGATTTCGTTTACTACACTCAAGGGTGACTTCAAAGAGTTAGGGCATAGGCACCCCTACGACTTTAGGAAACACAACACGTTAAGAATAAGGACGTGACAATTCAACCTACAATAAAAGATAACTAGGGAGTAATAGTATCTAGGTAAACACATTTTTAATCATCATACGAGCACATCAATAGACATAAGACTACCCGTACAATTAGATAATTAGAATAGTAGAGTAATCGCTAGAAGTACCACCCCAAATCAAGCCCCGAGATTTTACCTTAGCTTTCTATAAAAATATAAAAGATAAAAAGAATCTTCCTCAACCTCAACCTTAGCGTAGTACACTTCTCACTAGCATTCCTATTCCCTAGAGAACGATATCAATCCCGAGGCTTACCCAAGACTACACTACAACGATTAGGTTCACGCCTACGGGTTGAAAAACTTGCTTTCGACGAAAGGAAGTTCCTTTGACCCCGAGCGCGATTCGTGCAGCGCATCGATAAGCCTCGGGATTGATATCGTTCTCTGGGGAATAGGAATAATAGTAAGAAATATATGACGAGAAGGTGGGGTTGAGGATGATTTTTTAATCTTTTATGGTTTTTAAGAAAGCTAATGTAAAATCTCGGGGCAATTGGTCTGGAGGTGGTACTTCTACCAATTACTCTACTTTAACTAATTATCTAATTATCTGATTACTACGAATAGCTATGTCTAATTGAGGTGTGCTCGTATGATGATTAAAGATGTGTTTACTTATATACTATTACTCTATAGTTATCTTTTATTGGTTGGTTGAGTTGTCACATCCTTTATCTTAACGCGTTGTATTCCTAGAGGTCGTAGGGTATGCGTAGTCCATAGTTCTTTGAGGTTATCTCTCGTATATAATGTACGGAGTCAGCAAGCCTAAGCTATTTCATCCATGCACCATATCATCATTAAGCATACTCAAGCATTAAACACAATAATAGCCTAGTTGCACTCCTAAGCCAATTTCAATTAAGACAAGAAACAACCTAACAACAATTAATAACTAGGTTTCATAGATCTAAGCAAACACACAAGTAATTTAGCTAGACATGATAGACAAGCAAGCATACACACAATCAATCGAATATGGGGTAGACATAATGATAAATTGGATTAACAAACTTATCTTGATTAACAAAGATTTACAATCGTGACGGCGTCACCTTTTGCATGGGACGCCGTCAGGTCGCCATCATTAGGGTTTCGTGCAGGCTGGTTCATCGATGGATGGCGTCACTTTAGAGTTTTGACGCGTCGGTCTTTAGTTGAGGCGTCGTCTTGATTCTAGATCGGGCCGTGCGGGTGAAAGCGTGAGTGGCGCCTCAATATTTAAAGTGTGACGTCGTCGGGTTATATGACCGAAATTTCACTTAGTCGTCGCATGCATGTTTTGATCAAGTCTTCATAGAGGACGACGCGCCGCTTTGGATGGGACGCCGTCGATTCTGTTGATCGATATTGAGTGGCTTCGATCTTGACTTTGCCATTTTCTTCATGTTTTGCTCCTTTTCGTCCAAATGTGCTTCATTCCAAGATTTTGCTTCCAAAAGACCTAAAAGTAAAAAGGAACGAAATTAAGCGATGCGGATATAAAATGTGTCGAAATAGGGCTTAAATGACCCCTAAAAGCGTACGTTTTAAATCCTTATCAAAGATGCTAGATGATTTTCATGTGTCTTTGGCAAAAATGCTCATATTTATTTGTGTGTTTGGAAGTAGGTTTGGTGTTCATGTGCTTTCTCTTGTATTGTTATTGGAGTAAATATGAGTCGTGTCTGATGCGTGGTTCGGGGTCGAAAGACTTCCTTTCTAGAGAGCAAGTTTTACAACCAACTAGCTAGCGTACCTAATCGTTGAAATGTAGTATGGGTAAGCTCAGGGGGTTGATCGTTCTCTAGGGAATAAAGATGCTAGTCAGGATCTATGACAAAAAGGTAAAGCTGAGGGTGATTCTTTTTAGCCTTTTTATATTTTTTCATGAAAGCAAGTAAAATCTCGGGTTTTGAAGAGTGGGGGTTTAGGAATTTACCAATTAAACTATTTAACAAATTAAATTAAAAACTAATTACTAATAACTAAGATAAAAGCTATGGATTGAAGGAACGTGTTCTTATGATAATTAAAAACGTGTTTAATTAGATTTTCTTACTCCCTAGTTATCTTTTATTGGTCGGTTGAATTGTCACATCCTTGCCTAATTGATGTGTTGTATTCCATGTTTTAGTGATAGGATGGTGCCTAATTCCCCAATTCTATGAATTGTAAGTCTCCTCTAGAACACCCGGGATTGCCAAGTACTGAGGTATCTCCCCCGAATATCCTATTATCCTTAAGCTACAAGTCACGCAATAAACACAACGGGAGTCTATAGTGCACTCCAAGCCTTTAATTGCTATTTAGGACATTCAAGCTCGCAACAATGAAAGAAGAAGCCAACTTTCCTTAATCTAGTGTGACAACCAATTAGAACAAGAGACAACATAACAATAATCAATAACTAGGTTTCTTTGGATCTAAGCAAATACTAATTAATTTAGTTACGCATGATAGATAAGCAAGAACACAAACAAACATAGATGAAACATGGTGATAGATTGGATAAACAAACATATCTTGAAGTGTAAAAGAGGGTTTGTAACCCTAAAGTATTGTCCAAGTCAGACAAAAAACAAACTAGGGTTTGCTCTCCAATATAATACACACCTAATGCAAAAAATTGGTGGTCTATATATAGATTTTACAACTGCGACGATGTCACCTTATGATGGTGACGTCGTCTGATCGCCGTCATTAGGATTTCGTCTTTGCCAAGTCATTACTGGGACAACGTCGGGTAGAAAGCAGTGACGCCGTCTTCGTTGTTCTGGACGTCGTCTTGGGGAAACCTTGGCCGTCTGGTGCAGAATGAAAAATTGACGGCCTGATGAAATTTGGCGTGACGCCGTCACATATTAGGACCAAAATATGACCTGAGCCGTCGCTTGAGAAAATTTGGAACACGCTGTAAGCGACGGCGTCGCCCTTGAGGTTGGGACGCCGTCCGGTCTTCTGAATATGCCTTTTTTCTTGACTTTGTCATTTTCTTCATGTTTTCGCTCCTTTTCGCCCAAATATGCTTCATTCCAGCATTTTGCTTTCAAATGACCTAAAATGTGAAAAGGAATGATTTTAAGTAGTAACGGATATAAAATGTAACGATTTAGGGCTTAAATGACCCCCTAAAAACGTATGTTTTAAATCCTTATCAAATATCCCTACACTTGGAATTTGTTTGTACTCAAGCAAATGTGCTTTTGGCTAATCAATTTATGAGTTAGAGGTCATTTAGCATTTGTTTAAAATAATCTACAACAAGTACAAGTGCTACAATAGTCAAAACAAGCACGAAATTTATATACTAGCACCTCACAATTGGTGTTTGGATTTTCTCATCTCTCGGGTGTATATAACATGTAAGGAAATAGAAGATAAACACTCTCTACCTTTCATAGCACTTAGATTACCATAGGATTGATAATATATTAACCCTCCACCGCTTTGGCATAAGAACCTAGGAATAACTATTAAAGAGGTCTTTACAAAGGGTTGTAATGTTAGGCTTCGGGTAGGGAATAAAATGGTTTTATTGGATATAGGGAATTTTTTTAGTGATGGAAAGTCAAAAATCTAAGTTACATGCATGTAAAATGCGGCGTTGCTAAGCCAAGACTCGACTCACTAACACTAAATAACAACTTGAAATAAAATCAAAACATAAAACATAAAAGATAGATGTAGGATGGTAGTCCTTATTTTTTTGGACTTTTTTTTCCAATATATTCTTACCCTGCCATCCTCTAAGATAACATCAATATAAAGGTGTGAAAAACTATAAGGGGGGTTGAATAGTTTTACCGTTTTAAAAATTAATTTGCTTTGAATAACAATAGTGAATTCAAACAATATAGATAAACAAGAATAAATAATATGTAAGTAAAGAAAGAAACGATCAAACCACAACACGATTGTTAATAGTGGTTCGGTCTACAAGGACTCTTTTTCCTTGTCCTACTCCACTCCCCAAGTGTCCTAACTCGAGAGTTATCTTCACTAATCAACAAACTCCTTTAACCGACGGAGAAAACCTTTACACGTCGCTTACACAATATTTCTGACACAAAGCTAGATGTCGAGTTCTTTTACATGGGCACAACCACTCCCAACACACTAAGTATTTTAAGGACTAAAATACTAACCACTCACACTCAGAGGTTTATGATGGTTTGGTACAAACAATGATGTATGAATAACAACAATTCACACAACTATAAACAAACAAGACTTGCAACAATTCATTGAAGCTTGGAATGTCTTGATCTTCTTTGTTATAAAAGAGGATCACTAAAAAAGAAATGAGAATGAGTTGGATAAAATAGAATGAGATAATGTATGTGTTTTATGCTTAGAAGAGATGATAAAACAACTTGGTTTGGCTTGCTATTTATAGCCAAATGCCTCAGCAACCCACATATCACACAGAACCAAAAACATGGTTTCGTCCATGTTAAAATTTGGTTCAAGTGGGTCCGATGAAAAATCTCAACCAAATATTCACCATATCTTACCAAGATCTTAACATATCTAACCAAAATTACATTTGATATGTTGAGTGAAAATCTAAACAAGATATTCAAGAAATCTTTCAAAGATTTTCCATGATGATGCAATACATGATGTAATATACATTTTTCATTTTTAGTTTTATATGTTTATGTAAACAAACATTGTAATATACATGTTAGCAAACTAGATGAGTAAAAACTAATTTACTTGTAAAGGACTAGAAGTGTAATGTGTCTTTTTATGTTTAAGAAAAACTTGTAACTATATATAAAAGTCTTGACAAGATTTATACTTTTGCTAAAACGAAATTTATTATTGTTAACAACAAAATATAGCAAAGATCGTAAAATATAAATAACGTTTTTAGACGATATTTGTATTAACAAAAGGAACTTATAAGAGCATCCCTACACTTGAGTTTTTATTTCACTAACACTATTGACCTGAATTGAAAAGATCAAAATACTTGGAGTACATAATTACGTAGACAAAGGGAATTTGAATTTAACGTTCCTTCCCGTTACTCCATAAAATACTACTTTAACACATGAGTCCCAATCGTCCCAAAACTGTGTACAAAAGATATGACTCGACTTAGACACCATGCAAATAACTAGATAACTGAACTAAGGGTTTAACAATAGCTACAATAATGCACTAAAGATGAGTGCATACAAGGTGAGCTAAGGCGATTTGGGTGTGGATTGTAAACAATGCTCTTCATTGATATTCCAAAAATCGGAATATCACGAGAACCGCGAAAAGATAAGCTCTGAGGGGTTAACTAAGGGTATCGTGTACTAAAGATGAGTACATCGCAAGGGTGTGGGGAAAATTACTCAACCGATGTGGTTGACGTAATTAAATACAAGTTTAAAATAATGGTTATCCTAATAACTCTTATCATTTAGTTAATCCTAACTACACGAATGTAGTCTCACTAACGATCTCGAAATGCATCACAAAATATGTTCTAGAATTTATTATACTACTGGTACACTCACTAAGCATTAAAGATGAATGCTTTTATTCCTAAATATCTAGAGGCGAACCTCATATTTTTGGGGTGGAATTGGAGTGGTATCGGGTTTTGTGCTAGTCATATAATTCCTATCCATGAGACGCTTTATTAAGACTAAAGTTTTACTCGTAAGTGCCATAAGAAATTTTAAATTTGGTGCTAAAATTACCCTAACAAATATTTCTCATAGTTTATTACACAAATTACTAAGGACAAGGCAAAAATCAAGTTATTGAATAGTTTCTAAGTTCCCGTTTTATTTTTCCTCCCTATACTTAAACTGAACTGTTAGGAATTAGAAAATTCCATGGTGAAGAGTCGGTCACCCCAAATATTATTTAGCATAAGTTAGCTCGTAGACTTGTCGTTAGTCACGTTATTTAGTAGTTTATTTATTAGTTTGTAGCGTAGTATAGCTTAGTGCAACACCGTGGAGGAAGGACGGGTCTTTACCCACTGTATCCACGATCCACAGCCGATGGGAGGTCGTGTATTTGTAGTATAAATACCCTTCCAACCATGGAAGGGTGGTGCTTCTCATTCAATCTAACATTTCCTTTGAGTAAACCTCTAGCAAGAACACCCTCTCTCTCTACTTTCTCTCTCTAAAATGTTAAACATGTATTTTGATCATCCAAGACCACCCGAATCATCAACACAATAAATATACGATCCTACAATTGGTACCAGAGCCAAGGTTTTTGTGTTGTGTCGATTCAAGGTGGCTCTTTTGTACCTTGTTATAACTGTTTTTGCATTTATTTTGGTTGGAAAAGTTATTTTTCGTATTAATGTATAACAGTTTTTAACATGATTATGCATTCTTTTGGTCAAAACATGATGGTCCAAACTGTTTTTTCACATCAGTCTTGTGTCAATATCTTTGTCCAAACCAATATCTTTGTCGAAACAAATAGTGTATTCAAAGTGGTTGGTAATATCTACATGGTTATTTCTTGGTCAAAAATGGTCAAACCGTCCTTTTCATAGTCAACTGGGTCAAAGATGAAGAGTTTCATATGCAGTTTTTCTGGGTAAACTGGGTAAATATGATGCTGGTCGGAACTTAAGTCGGAAAACTCATCGGAAAATTTTGCTAGCGACTTGTTATTTAACAAGTAGCGAGTTGAGTCAAAAAAAAAATAAAAAAAATAAAATAAGAAAAAAATACTGCCTAGCGACTTGTATTTACAAGTCGTAGCGACTTGGTGCTAGCGCCTTGACCTAGCAACTTAGCCTAGCGACTTAGGCTAGCGACTTAGCCTAGCGACTTAGGCTAGCGACTTAGCCTAGCGAGTTGTGACATCTAGCGACGTGACAGAAAGGATGAAGAAGAAACATTGTTAAGACCAAGACCAAATATCATATACCAAACATCAAATAAGACCTCTATTTTACAACTTCATTGGTTCATCAGCCTCGTCTAAAACTTCAAAACGAAAACAAACTTCATACTTCCATTTTAATTTAACCCATCTCTGTCAATCTATATCCACTACATCGACCTCTTCACCATCAAAGTAAAGCGATATGAATGCATATACAATCTCGGATCGATTCAAGTTCTTTTATCTTCAAAAGATTTCTTATTTGAATCATCATCATTGATCTATTTTTGAAGTATTACTTCAATTATATTCGACTCTAAAAGGAAAAGATTCATAACAATCTTGTTAAAATCTTTTCCTAGGTTCGTTGGTTTGATTTATCTCAAAACGAAATACTCAAATCAAACAACAAAACAAAGGTCATATAACACCTACCCGAGACCTCAATCAGGATCGTGAAGCCTTGAATACTCCGTGTATTCTTCGAAGATGGTAAAAAGAGGTAGGTCTCGTAGGTGATTAATTGTATCGATTGTTCATGTGTTGTGATGATTTGTGTCAATCGGTTTAAGATGAAGAGGAGTTCGGTATGAGAGATTGAGTAGATTTGAGCAGATCTACTTTGATGTGAGAAGTTCAGATATGTGGGAGATAGTGAGATAATGGAAGGGGGCGTAAGTTTTCAGGATGTGTGTTAGGGTTAGAATATTATCTGAATTTGAGATTTCCTTTATACCGGTTCTAAATTGGGTTTAGGCTTCTCAGTTGGATCGTGGGCTTTGATTCTTAATTGGGATTTGGACTTCAATAAATATTAACGTCCGTTATTATTATTTATGGATTTGATCGGGCTAGGGTATATGCTGAGTTGGATCCATGTGCTGAATTTTGGACTTTGCATATATTAAGTTGGGCTTGCTTGTCTCGGGCTGATAAGTTATAAAACAAAAGAGTAATATTTTTGGTATGGTATATTTTCACGGAAGGATACAATTTCACGGCTTGAACGAATTGTTGACATTTATGAGTTGTTCCAACGAATCAATGATAATGATGGACTGATGGGAATCTCAAGAGATTTGTTTGGCAATAAAAGTTGATGAAGAGGTTTGGGGTGAGTTGATGAGATTCGATGGGTCATGAGGTTGGGTACTTCAGTTTACTCATATTCACGGATATTATTATATTGCTGCTTGAATTAATCGTTGAAGAATTTTGACCACGGGGTTGTTGTACGGTATTTCTTATTTGGATTTGAAGTGAGGTTTCTGGGCACGTTTACTTATTTCGTCTTCTTTCTTTCTACACTTCCGCGAAGATGACTTGTTTGGGCATTTACAGAGCGTGATAAAGACTTGGCTATTTAGTTACGTTTGTGATTCTTTCTTGCTCAACCCACAACGTAACTATAACTTCGGTGTCTCACACAGTTGAAAATGTCAAGAGGTTTTGTACATTGGGTACACCGTTTCTTTTTCACAAGGATTAGTACAAGTTTAAGTAACAAATCTGAGGAATTTTACTTCATGCTCAAGTTTGGCATATCGGATCTAATTCTCCATATTGTCATTGCAATAGCCAACAGATTGTGTGAATGATGTGTTTACCAAAGTGATGATTGGATGGTTGATGTTATTTGGATAATGAACCGTTAATGAACCACTGCATGTTCCCCTAAAAATAGATATTCACCGAAACCAAAGTTGTCATAACACATTCAAGCTAACATTGTTTACGGTTTTGTCTTGATTTTTTTAAAATCCCGCGAAAGAATCTATTTCTCGGTTTAAATCATAGACTTGTAAAATCCCTTGACAGTGGAAACATCCTGGTAAAAGTAATGTATATTTCCGGATCTATCTTACGGTTTATTCTTGATTTTGTAAAATCCCGAAAGAAACTATTTCTCGGTTTAAACCATAGAATTGTAAAATCCGTAATGATGGATTCATCTGGAAAAGGAAAGTGTATTTCGGGATCTTATTTGATCTTGGTGTTCGGTTTCTACTTGAAGAAGGATAAAGGTGTACCGTGAATTGGATGTGTGTTTGGATTTTTGTCATGACAGTTTGGTTATTACATGGTTTTACGGGTTATGTGCTTTTAACCATGGTCGGGATGAAAACCATTATCAAAGTTCATTTAAATGTCAAAGAAGGCTAGATTTGAGCGATTCGAAAGATGTGACAACGGCGTTAATTGATATTATTTATTTGAGGTTGAAGTGAAATATCACAGGCGAGTGTACTTAGTATCTAAAGGTATCGGGGATGGATGGATGTAGATTCTTCAAGATCCTTGTTCAAGCTTATCATTAAAAACGAAGACTTGGAAATCTAGTTATTGTTGGGAGACTTTTACCTTTTCTTTTACCACTTGGGGGAATTGGGCTCTTATCACCTCAAAATAACTATCACTTTAAGGAGTTACGTTGTAGTGCTCAGTGTCACATTCAATTGTGGATTTTCAAGAGGTAATGTACGTCTATTACTTGATGGTTGGTTGGTTGAAGAGTATAGAGTACTTAAGAGATTCAATGGAGCATGAATTCTCGGCACCGCTCTTTGTTACATATGTGCAAGTTTAAGTCACGAGTTCGGGTTAGTTTACTTGAGGTCAAATTCATCATATTGGGTTTTCTCCATCGGTTGTCACGACAAAGAGCCTCTTGAATGATAATGGGTTGATTACGTGTTTTGCCAAGAGATTGAAAAGAGAGATTTATGACGTATGAACACAATAGTTCATGCCTCGTTCTCTAAAGAAAAGAAATGTATGCGTTTCGGTCGCATTATCTTGGAAGAAGAGAATCTTCTTATGACGTATGAACACAACAGTTCATGCCTCGTACTCCAAAGAAAAGAAATGTATGCGTTTGATGCGCATTATCTTGAAAGAAGAGAAATCTTCTTATGACGTTTGAACACAACAGTTCAAGCCTCGTACTCTAAAGAAAAGAAAAGTATGCGCTTGATTAAGCTTTATCTTTGGAAGAAGAAATCTTCTTATTATGACCATTCTCATCAACATGCTTCATACTTTTTCCATGCGCTTGGTCTTCAAGTGAACCGGGCTACCAGCGATTGTTTTCTCATTCCACTTGCTCGATTATAATGAAGATGGCGACATCACGTGCTTATTTTGCGGGAGAGAAGTGTGAATAGAACATTCGGATGATTTTCACTTATTTAATCAAGAATGGCATCTCCGTATGCAATTCTTGAGGGGGAGAAGAAGTGTGAATTTTTGGCATGATTGATTAATATTTGAGAATATATGGTCAAACGGCTCCTAACTCATGTAAGAACCGAGCTTCTTCTTATCGGATCATCTTTACATGGAGTTTCTTCTAAGAGCCGTTGGTTGACATCTTCACTCGGATTGATGAGTTTATCGACAAAGTGCTTCGGTTAATGCTTCACGTATACAACAACATGATGATTCGAACAATCTATCATTCTTGTTTGATGTGATTGGTAGTTTAGTGTTACCATCTTGTGTGTTCGTTGCGGCCGATTGTTGATTTCCTTGATGAACATCTTTCTGTTCTTGTTTGATTGGGAGGATTTTAGTTAAGGGATTTGCAAGATGTAAGTTAATTGGGATGCTTTTGGTGGGATTCTTTTGGTGTGAGTTGGAGATGTTAACTATCTATTCCCCAACCGGACAATCTTGAAGAAGGTCGAGTCTACGATCATTCTACATTTTCGCTACATGTTAGAAGACTAAAGGCGAGTTGCATTTAACGATCTAAAGACTTCTTCTTAATCTGGCATTTATCAAGCAGTTGTCGGTTTGGGGAGCACTAATTGGGAGAAAGTTATAAGTCGATTCAATTCCCAATTAGACTTGCTCATATTCTTTAGCGTGACTACTCGAGGCGTTGATATTGACTATTGTTGGACATTTGACACAAGGTGATTACTTGAGTTAATCATTTATCACTTATTTGAGATTGAAGTTGACTTTCACAAAGGCGTGTTCTTATTTGATAACTTGCTCGGGCTTAAGAATGCAGTTGAAGACTTGGTTTATCTAGTTACCGGTGATCGAGGTGGATGGTTGAAGACACAGTTAACTATCACAATTAGGAGTTACTTTGTTTTACTCGATGTCACACACGCATATGATGTGGATAATCGCAAGAGGTGTTAATGTCTCATACTTTGTTTGGGTAGTGAGTACTTAGAGATTTGCTTGAAGCATAAATTCTCTACACCGTTCTTCCATCATTAGGTGCAAGCTTAAGATACAAATGTGGGAAAGTTGACTTCATTTTCAAGTATGGTATAGCGGGTTTTCTTCTTGATGGTCACTTCAAATTGTCTGAAGGGTTGATATAAATAGTCGAGAGAGTCTTGACAAGTTGATTCTCACAAAGAATTCAAGTGTTCTTCTCAACAAATTTCTAGTATACGGGCTTTCAATGAGTTGCGATTCGAAGCATCAAAACCAGACAAGGGAAAGGAGACACGCATCTAAGCGAGTAATCTTGATGAGCTTAATTCTTCTAAGTGTTTGAAGATATCCGGGAAGACAAATGTTATTACCGAGAGAAACTCAAGGTTTGACTCATGGCGAGTAAACTTGATGAACTTAACTCTTCTAAGTGATTGGAGATATTCCGGAAAACAAATGTCATGACCGCAGAGAAACTCAAGGTTTTACTCATCAAGGCGTTTAGTGTTCTTATTCCAACTATGTGGGGAAGAGATGTTAGAAAGTTTACGAAGATAAAGAGGTACACAAGTACGACATATTCGGGAGATAAATGTGTAACATGAGGAGGTGTTATCGATTATTCTCGTTGGGAATGTGTGTACTTTGGATTCTTGGGCTTCATACACATTCATCGAGGGCGAAAGATGTGAACATAGGGAGGTGTTCTTCATTACCCTCATGATGTGTATTCGGGAGAGTTCTTTGATATTGGTGTACTTGGGTTCTTGAGCTTCATACACGTTAATCGGGGAAGAAAAATGTGAACATGGGAAGGTGTTCTTCATTCCCTCATGAAGTGTATTCGGGAGAGTTCTTGAGCATTATACTAAGAGACCGATGCATCTTTTCAACTACACGGGGAAGTGTTCTCTTGACACCTTTTGGAATGGATCGTTTCGAGACTTGATGAAAGGAAATTTGAGAAGAGGTATTCAAATGTGGGATGATACGTTCTTTGTTCTTCTACTGATGATATAACCCGAGCGGAGAACCTCGATTATCGTTCTTTTAATGGAGCAATGGATTTATGATTATGGTGTGCATCTCATGCACACAGCTAAGGAAAGCTTGAAATAGAGCTTGAATCTGCTCATCCAAAGGATTTTCGGTTTGGGGAAGCGCCAGTCTCACTTTCAGTTGGTTCAATTTCTTTCTTGATTCAAGAGCCTCGGAAGCTTTGGTGGTGAATGTTTAAGAGTTGATGACTTCTATCTTCTCGACGTCTTTGCTCGATATCCTTATCTCGGTACTCGTATCATCATCTTCTTAACTATATCATCTATTCTATCCTTGTATATATTTTTCAGAAAAGCAAAATACAAAAATATAAAACCAGCAAAACCAAATACAAAAATAGAAAACCAACAAAAGAAAATAGAAAAATATAAAACCTTCAAAAACCATAAAAATCTGAAAATTACAAAAATACCAAAAATATGTTTTCACATGACATGTCTTCTGGTATCGATAACATCTACGGTCTTAGAAATGTCATTCAATAATGGCACGGGACCATAGATGAAGTTCGAGCGGAGGTGTAAATATTCTTTTCTATACATGTCTCAAAAATGGCTTCGATTATTTCGATTTGTAACCGGGCTTCAAATGATGGCTTCTGATTATTTCGATTGTAACCCGGGCTTAAACCATGGCTTGCTATTATTTCAGATAGCAACCCGTTCTTTTAAAGGAAGGAAAGTGTTGCGCTAAACCTATTTTCAAAATATTTCGTGCACTTATCCTAAAAACATAACAAGGAAAGTATGTCGAAGGACTGCTGTTCCTACACAAATGTTTTTCCGTCTAAAATTCTTCAGAAAAATATTTGGTGTTTTCATAAATGGTGTTGAATGAGTTGCTTTAACAACAATCGAGTTTGAGTTTTTTATTAAATCGCAAACTCAATCAATGACTTGACACTTTTAAACTTTTCACAAATTGAGTCATTGATTGAGGGGATAATGTTTTCAAATCTATATCCTCTAACGGGCTTTCTTAATTATCCTAATATGCTTAATTAAAATGATGTTAACCTATGTTGAAGGACTAGGTGCCTAGGATATGATTGCTAGGATTAGATGATTAGAGTGTGATATACACATTATTCCCATACATTTATATGATCCGATTGATATGTTACATTGACTTTTATTAGTCGATTCTTTGTTTGGGTGATGTCGACCACCATATATCTGTGTGTTCTCTAACGTATGCGGTATATTGGTATATAAGAATGTTCGATCTGGATCCCACAATGATGATGATTGGATGCCAAAAGGAAAGGGTAAATATTTCTTGGGTTGACAAATGAAGAAACGGAGCTTAATTGGACTTCAATGGAGAGTTGGCATGAAATGCAACGTAAGAGGTCTTCTTGCATCGTGAGATGGTTTTCTTCAACAAGTGAAGAAAGCGGGCTTAGTGGACCTCGGTTGGCATTCAAAATGCAACGTGAAGAAGTCTCACCGCATTTGCGAGACGGTTTTCTTCCAACCCTACAACAACAACAACGGAAGCTTCTCAACCACCTAACGTTTCTTTGTGCGGGATACCATTTTTAAACAATTTTGAATAATTTGATTAAATTGGTTTGAAAATGGAAAATATTGTTTTGAAAATATATTGGACTAAGTTTTTAAAATCACCGGACTTCTTGTTATCAAAACCTAAGTCACTCAATTATTGACTTGTCATGGATTGAGGGAGAGTGATTTTAAATAAAATATTTTCAAATGATATTTCTTCACAAAAGTCCGTTTGTACAATATAAGTGGCGATCTAAAGATTTAATGTTATGTCATGGTATGATTTTTCTTTAGAATCAAGGTCTTTCAAAATGAAATTTTTACATTCTTGTTTGATTGTGAAATTGTTTTGTTTTACTTAAAAGATCTCTTAAAAACTATCATACGACACTAACAATCTTTAATGTCTTAAAATGGTCCATATCATCATCTTTCAAAATTGAATCTTGCCACGTCTTTCCCAAAATTTTATAAATGATTTAAATCGGTTGGGATCACAAATCTCAAATGGTTTGATATTTCGATCGGGGTAGAGATCGTGTTTTAAATCTCAAATCTGTTTTAAATGGAATTGGTTTTAGTCCTTTAAAGGCACTCCGCCTCCATGTGCCAAACGATTTCAATATACATAATGCACTTGTTGAGGAGGAGGATTTATCCAAAAACCGGATGAGTATTTAAACAAGGCCACATTTTCTCCATGTTTTCTAAACCTAATTAAATCACTTGGGATCCAAAATCTCAAAGGATTTGATATTTTGATCGGGGAGAATTTGTGATTTAATAATGAAATTTGATAAAAGTTGATCGTTTTGATTCGGTTATGCAGTTGCTCTCTCATATGTGCTAAACGCTTTCGAATCTCGAAGCACATATTGAGGGGAGCAAAACCATCGAGTACAAAAGTTTTTTAAAAGAGATTATAAAGTACCTTGATTGTGTTTTCAAATGGTTTTCTTAATGGATTTTGTGATTGTGGATGTGCTTCAAAAGAACTCTTGCCTCTATGTGATAAAATGTTTTAAAATATCCTATGCACATATTGAGGGGAGAATTTTACCAAGAAAATCAAATGGCTTTTCGTATGAAAATTATGATCAAAGAAAATATTTCAAAGTCCTCTTGCCTCCATGTGGCAAACAATTACTAAATCACACGCACATGTTGAGGGAGGTTTTCTAAATGATCAAAACTATTAAGGTACAAAATGCTTTGATCTCGTATCACAAGTACCTTGATTGGTTTTCCAAATGATTTTCAATTGGTTTCGAGAAGGAATGAACAATACCAAAAGACCGACCAAATTTACTTTATGCATGGTGTTATAAGGATGGTTAGGTTAGGTATTTGTTCCCACGATCCGCCGAGCGGAGGATCTACCGAGGACAATCCACTAGATAGTGTAGAGTCCTTAGGTATATTGAAAAAGGAGAAAAGTGAGGAATGGGAAGAGTGCGGTGAGGCCGAGCTAGTCTTGGAATAAACCCAACAAGGTTCTAGTTATGAAGTCTCGGTAAGCCTTGAAGGGGTTGAAGAATGAAAAGAAATGAATGATAAAAGGGTGAAAAGAAATAGCCCTCCATCAATTCAACCTTAGGGCGAAACGGGTTCAATTCATATGCTATTGGTGTTTACTAAGGTAACACTGGTATTGAAGACAAGACATCATGGACCCGGTGATGCACTTGCACTAAACTTCCAAGCCACTCAAGTTCCTCTTAAAGGGCTTGTTTCATTCTCACGGGGAACCGACATAATCTATCGACTTTCTCTTAGAGATGGTTGATATTGAAGTAGGAGACCCTCTCCCTAGTCTCCGACACAGAACCAAATATGCACGATTGAGTCTAGAGCCAAGAGATCATCCACAATATCTCGTTAGGACACAAAATTAATGATGACTTCTTTGTTTCACACAATGTGGAAAGTAAGAACATATTGAGAGTCCCACGCATTATCCTTGTGGTATTGCGGAACATCCGAGTGGTATGTAAAGTATTCACGATGAAGATGGAAATCCTTCTAGAGCCAACATCAAACAAGCTCTTGGTGGGTGACGGTGAGATCTTCTCGTAAGATCAAACTTGTGACAACCGGATAGAAACAATGGGGCGATTGGGTCTTGAATCAACCTTGGTCGAGAATGGAATTGGCGAATACTTTTGGAAAACCGTTCGATGTGCAAATCTTCTTTTCTCTAGCACGTCGAATGTGTACTTATGTTTTCAAATTCAAAAAGTATCTCTGATTGAAAAATACTTTTAGAAAAACCGTTCGATGTGCGAATATCTTCTTTTCGCTAGCACGTCGAATGTGTACTCATTATCTAATACAAAAAGTATTTTGTTTGAAAATTGATCTTTCTCACAAAACCTTCGTCGTATTGCAAAACTCTTTCTTCAAGCAATACGATTGTTTTCAAATCATTTTCATCAATCGGTGAATCTCAATTCATTGGTTCACTCACTCCGTGTTGTCTTCTTTGAGGCGTTCGGTTTGAAACGGCTAGAGCATTGCGAAACCACATTAAGGAGATTCTTAGGAATCCTACGATCACAGGCGGTATTTATCTTGATCAGCGGGAACCGTGGGCGTGTACCTCAATTCGGTAAAGTGATCAAAGACATTTTCGTGTGTTTTATTGCTAGCTGTTGTTTGCGGTACACTTGACGGTTGCGGTGATCGAAATTGAGGAGTCAATCAAAGCCGCATGCTCACAGCATCCACACTTAATTTGAAGAAATCATGGTGGTGCATATCTACATAACTGGCTCGATATTTCATACTATGCTTCGCTTGTCTGCGCAAATATCATGAACCGATAAAGCTTCCGCTACTCGATGGAAAGATGTCATGATTCAAAAGTGTGAGCATGTCGGTCCAAAAGTCACAACTTCACATGAAGGCAACACTACTATGGATGATCCGAGAGATTTCTTGTGGTGATGATCTCAAAAGCTCGAAGATCATCAAAGATGTGGATCGGTTAAAGGCCTCCACTAAAATTACAAATCAATGCGGACTTTGAAGAATCGCTACAAAAGCACAAAGATTGTTGAAATGAAGAATTGAAGTCTACGAGCTCGAGAACAAAGACAAGAATAGAATGCTAGGATTCGAAATGTATAACATGGGGTGACCTCCCTTAGGGGGAGATTGTTAGGAATTAGAAAATTCCATAGTGAAGAGTCGGTCACCCCAAATATTATTTAGCATAAGTTAGCTCGTAGACTTGTCGTTAGTCACGTTATTTAGTAGTTTATTTATTAGTTTGTAGCGTAGTATAGCTTAGTGCAACACCGTGGAGGAAGGACGGGTCTTTACCCATTGTATCCACGATCCACGGCCGATAGGAGGTCGTGTATTTGTAAGTATAAATACCCTTCCAACCATGGAAGGGTGGTGCTTCTCATTCAATCTAACATTTCCTTTGAGTAAACCTCTAGCAAGAACACCCTCTCTCTCTACTTTCTCTCTCTAAAATGTTAAACATGTATTTTGATCATCCAAGACCACCCGAATCATCAACACAATAAATATACGATCCTACATGAACATTATCTCCAATGTTCCACGAAAGTATCAAAGTAATGATAGAGAAAGGTAAAATAAAAGAGAGAAACTAATACTATCCCGATTAGCTCGATAGGATACGTGTAGAATTGCGGTTAAATCCTCCTCCAAGAAGAATGAGTAAGGAATAAGTGTTGCTTCCATCTTACACTTCATCTTCTTGTCCAATATAACCTGCACACTTTATAAAAAAAAAGACAAAACCTCAGGTAAAATCAACGGTAAAAACTATATAAAAACTAAACTACACTAGAAAGAAAGTAAGATATAATGTGTGAAAACTAGAAGAGGGGTGATACATGCTAAGCAGTCAAGTCTATGAGACTTAAAGCAGCTTAAACACAAATGCAATTAAGATCGGAGGAATATAGGAATTCACGGGTCGTTAAGTCCCACGGAGGATGAATTGGTGTTTAAACAACTTCGATGATAGAGCGATCACTAAGGATAGTGATCGGTAAGGATATCGATGGAAAATTATCTAAAGAAAAGATTTACAAATAAAAGCGACTTAAATGCAAATTAAAAGAAATAAAAGATAAAAGATATTAAATAAACGCTATCACTATTTTTACGGATCGATGAGCGTTTATTTGAATTTATAAAATAAAATAACTTAAATAACCTATTTTAACTAAAGCGTAAACTTAAATTACTTAAAAGCGTGGTTTAAAATGAAAGCAGGCGTTACGTTTAAAAATTCTGTTGGGCGCAAGCAAAAGCGTAAAATTTATGAAATAAAAGGCCTACAGTGTAAAACTAATTTTCTTACAAAATATATGATAAAGAAAATTTTAGAAAAAGATTTATATTTTTTGACTTTTATATTTTTATTATGATTTAATTACTATAAAACACTAATTAATTGATTAAAAATATTAAAACTAATTATAAAAATCTCAACTTTTACGAAAAATACTTTATACTATTACAAATTTAAGAAAAATAGAAAAGCGGAAAAGCTACTATGAATAAGCTAGAAATAATCTTAAATGGTCGAATAAGCTAAATGAGAAAAGAGTGGTTATGTATTTGTTTGTGTAAACCTTGACAAGAAAGACCCAAGGCGCTATTAGTGCAGTACACTCACTAACACTCTTGTAAAGGGAGGTCTCGGGTTCGAGCACCGCCTACCCCTTTTGCTAACATTTTATTTTGATTTTTTTTTTTACAAACTTATTAAGCACATTAAAATGAGCATTTTCTAAAAGCGAAACTTTTACAAAACCACAAATAAGCTCTGTTTGAGCTTATTGTTTGATAACGATTAACAAGAAAAAGAAATAAGCAAAGGTTTGGCTAAATAAGCTAATAAGCTAGAAATAAGAAAGATGAAACTGGAAATAAGCTAAATAGCTTAAAATAAGCTAATTACAACAATTGAAAAAGCAAATGACTAAGAAATAAGCACAAATTAAGCACAAATAAGCAAAACTAAAAACTGTTACACAGTAACTGTTATAAATCACTAGGCACCTTCAAGCTTATTTTTAAGCACTTGAATAAGCTCAAAAATGAAAATGAACACTAGGACCAACAAGGAGACCAGTTAAACTCTCTAAAAAGCTATTTTACAAGGTTTAGCTTACACTAATAAGCTCTTGAGAAGCTTTTGAAAAACTGACAAACACTGACTTAACTGGTTAACTTAGACAAAATGGACAGATCTATAAGCTACTAGCGAGCTTATTAAATGAACTCAAAATGGAAAAAATAAGCATGACATTAAGTTAACTAGGTTGGCTTTCCAAAAATCAAATTACGTGTTTAGGCTAATTAATAAGCTCTATGAGAGCTTATGAAACTAGATGGGTGACTGGTGCACAGGGCATATATCTGACAAAGGGTTCAAAATAAGACATGAAAATAAGCACTAAATAAGTTAGAAAATGTAAAATAAGACTGGGAGTAACTAGTTGACCAGTTCAGCTTTTCAAAAAGCTAACTTACACAAATTAAAGCTCATTTATAAGCTCTTGATGAGCTTATGAAATAGACTGCAACTGTTGTACACAGGACAGATTTGACTTTTTATGTAAACTACAAGTTTGACTTATATGAGATTTTAACTGATTTTATGGACTAAATAAGATGTATTAAGCTATAATAAGACTACTTTAAGCTAGAGTACTGTGTTATAAGCTAGTTTAATGAATCTCATAATCTAGATCCTAACAGTTGGCTATTACAATAAGATTAAACAATATTTTGACTTTTTATGAAACAAGGTCTGGTTTTATTAGTTTGACTAAGCTAAAATGCTGTATTGTGACAGATATCAGATAATTACTACACTACAAACAACCTCTTAACACAGCTTAACAAACAATTCCAAACACTCCTTTTGTGGACAGTTTTGAAGCTAAACATACTGAAACAGGTTTTTAAAGCAAAGTATCTATTTATTAACTAATAATGACTATATTAAAACAGGATTAAACTAAAATTAACAGTATTTAAGCATTTATACTAGAATTTGCAAATTTTTAGGAAATAGCTTACAAATGAGTTCTTGCACAGGACTTGGAACCAAGGACTGAGAAACACCCCTATAGCTTACCAATAAGCTCTAAACCATAAACCAATCCAAAATAGGCACTGCACAGGTCTCTTGATCATTTCCCATGGGATTTTTATTTTCTCAATATTTTTCTTGATTTTTCTTGTTTTTTCTATTTTTCTACCAAACTGAATTATAAAGAATCTAACAGCTTTAATAAGCTATTTAGAAGCTTTCTTGGATTTATTCAGTCCTTGATAACATCTACAAACATGATTTGATCATTCATGAGATTTTCAACATAAGGAAAATTTGCATAATCTGTAATATTGACTTAAAGCTGAAATTGCTGCTGAGAAAAGTTTAACAATATATTAAAGACTTGAAATTAAAAGCTTGAAAGCTTGGACAAACACTGAAATTAAAATTGAACTACAACGATATTAACTAAACTAAACTACACTACTTAGTCATTCTCCTCCTTCTTTTCCTTTTATTGACCTCAAAAGCTTTTCCTCATTCCTCGATCATTTCCCACCATTGGATAGGTCGATAGCATCTTAATCGTCCATGTGTAATTTTGGCGGGAAAAGTCTTATGAGCGAGTTTAAGCATTTAATGCGTTTTGGTTAGATATGGAGGTGGAGGGAGGTGTATTACAGTGGGAAGTGATGTGGAAAGGTGGAGGTGAGGTGGTGATGAGCGGTGGCTTGGAAGTAGTGGTAGCAGTGGAGGGAGGTTGAGGATGAGCAGTACACGCACATTATTATTTTTTAAATCTTGGGTTGGGTATTAGTTGGGCTTGGGTGTTTTGGGCTTGGATTTAATAATGGATCGGTTTGGTTTTAGATACACAAGGACCATTCATGTAATTTGGCCAAAGTTGAAGGTTGAATCATCCATTTCCCAAAGTTCTTACAAGGACCATTCACCTTAAATGAGATTAATACAAGGACCAAGGATGATTATTTCATTTTTAAAACTTAAAGGACCATTTTGTCAATATTCAAACTCCAGGGACCAAACTTGTAATTTCTCTTTAAACTTATCATAAAGGACCAATTTTGTCATTAATGAATAGTATAAGGTTTATTTTGATTATTTTCTTATTTTTAAAACCTTAGGGACTAATTTTGACACTTTTGCAAAGTTGAGGGACCAAAGTTGTAATTTTGTGATTTTAAACTTCAAAGGGTTTATTTTAACAACTTTTGAATCCCAAGGACCTAAAATGATATTTTACAAGTTTTTGAATTACTAGGACTAATTTTGACAACTTTTGTAACTGGGGACTAAAGCGCCAATTATGCAAACTTGATATGTTTTCATGATTTTGATGCTTTTTGCATTTAAAACATATAAAACACTTGTTTGTGATATTTTCATCATTTGAAGCATTTAGAGTGTTTTCGGATGTTTTGGCATTAACAAGATAAAATGATGAGTATTTAGACACTCATCAATCCCCACACTAAGATATTGCTAGTCCCTAGCAATGATTTGAGAAAATTTAATGGATTTTATCTCTTTACCAAAAGCCATTACTACGGGTAGCCAATTGTTTTAGTTCAAGTAAGAACTTTGGTACAACGATAACCAAATGATTTTGAGCAAATCATAAGTTTGTCAACGATTTGATTTGTCTTTACCGAGCCGTACCCTACGGACTAGCCAACTCTTAGATAAATTATTAATATTATCTTTGGTGAGTCGATTACCAATTATGGATTTTCAATGCCTTTACCACAAGCCATAAACTTGCGGGCTAGCCAACTCTTCACTAGTTTAAAGATATGGTGAGTTGAACACCATACAATTTTGGGCAAATTGCAAGCCATAAACGGTTTGATATATCTTTACCAAGAGCCGTTTGCTCTGGATTAGCCAATCCTTATGTGGGTTAGACATGGTGGATGATTACCATTTGTTGTGTTTAGTACATAGTACTTCCACTAAATAAAAATTTTAAAATTTGGCCATTTGGGGGAAAAAGGGACTAAAAGGGTACATTTATGATCAAATTAGCGAATTTCCCCACACTTAGAAATGAATATTGTCCTCAATATTCAAAGTACCGACTGTTATGCGAAACTTAGAACATAAAAGATAACATTACTAGCTAAGTGTAGAAACACAACAATTATTACATTTTTGAATATTTACAATTTTCATTCATTTTTAGGTCTATATACAACATGTGGGGCATCTCCCCACACTAAGGTGGTACACGGTGAAAACCCATGTTTAGCTCTTGTTTTTGATTAAGTCGCTAGCTTGACTCGACCCAATTAATTTGTTCATGGGAAGTAAGTGGAAGAGACAATCTCCATCGGACTTTCATTCAAGATGTTTGTATAAACATTGAAGTACGTGAAAGTTCCACACCGATGAGATCTGATGAGAACCGGCTCAAAAATGATTAATGAAAATGCCGGGTCAAGATAATGTCTTCATTCCGAAGGAGTGAAGAAGGGAGAAGCTACGGGATAGGTGAAGAAGAAAGAAAGTCATGATAAAGATCATGATTAACTCATCATCACTCACGGGAGAATTCATGGTTTCATGAATTTCATTTTTAAGCTCAATTGGTCTAGACATATCCGGGTGTGTCTAGATCAAAGTAGAGTTATCATACTCGGTGGAGATATGATATGAGTGAGTTCACGGAGAACTCCTCAAAGGAAAATGATCCATATTCGGGATTGATTTGGTGAGTTCACTAGGGAACTCATCAAAAGTGAATGATTCATAATCGGGAGAGAATTATGAGAATGAGAGTGGTAATACCACTAATCTTCTCTCCCATATGATCAAAATAGAACGTTTGCAATTCGGAATAGAATCATTGAACAAAGTTCACTATCCTCAAAGGGATAGGATATGAAGTAGGCTTTTCATCAAAGCCTCGATTCTAGAAATGAGAAGATTAACATTTAATAATGTAAGACGAAGAGCTTCGTCTTGGATTATTTCTTCTTCATTCTCTTCTCCTAAGTGACAAGCTCGGAAGGTAATTCCTCCATATAGCGATGTCTCCACAAGATAAAGAATAGTCCTCATCGAATCGAGAGAACATCTCAATATGATCATTTTGGAAGACAAGAGGAGGAGGGATATCACACACATGATCAAGAATTCCTGTGACTCTCTTGGGATTGGGACAAGGTTCTCGACACTAGACTTTATGAATTCGTCCGATTCCTTTTTAGGAGCAGTGTCAAGCTCATCCCCATGTTTAGAGAGTGAGTGTGAACCTCGGGTGTGATAGCGATGGGCGAGGGAGTTGAGAAGGACTAGCGGTTATGGATTCTACAAGTTCCATTATTTCTCTTGCTAGTGATTCGGTCATATTCTTTTCTCCTGTATTTCCACGGATGGAATCTCAACCGATGAACTTGATGAATAAAATTGTAGAATATCAAGGTATCTTCATCATCATCGTCATCGAGAATGAAATGGAATTGAGAGCTAGATTTGAATGATTTTTGTAGTGCAATTGATTCCCAACGGTGTTTTCAATGGCAATCTGGGAATCTAATTTAGCATCCCGCTCTTGACTAACAAAACTTCCATGGATTTTTCATTTGGATTATCTTGGGAGGACATAGCCGACTCCTCCTTAAGTTCTTTTAATAACTCCGAGTCTTGATAGAAGGTGCATCGTAATTTCATGAGGAGTTCTTGGAATCATTGGGTATTGTGGAGGTTGGTCTTGATCTGAAGAGTCGTAATTGTTACAAGGAAATGGATTCCTGTTTGACATTCCGAGCTAGAGTGTGGACCTCCACAATACTCACAACAAGAAACCGATGTGGTGTGAGTTATGTGTGTTGTTGTCATAATTGTTATCGGGAACTTGCTCATAGACAAGCGTGTTTCCGATTGACAATCGAGGCGTAGTGTGAACCACCACGGTACTACTTGTGATGAAGCTTCTTGAGTCTCACAAAGTGGTAGTGATGGAATAAATCGATCGTGTTATGGTAGGAATAGGGATCTTGGTTATAGACAGACCCGTTTCCTGATTCCACCATGCTACAACTGGGGCAATTACCACCATTATAAGGACCACCACACCATTGACAATCAAGAAGGTGAGGATAAGACATAGAAAGAATCAAAGGTTTACAGAGGGTAAGAAATGAAGAATCAAAGATGTGAGAGGGTAAAGATGGATATTTTTGGATTTTTGAATAAACATTTTGACAAAAACAAAGAATGAAAATATTTTTGGTGTTGTTAACACTTTAGAAAAAGTGTTAATGAACTTTTTGATATTGAATAACTTTACAAAAACTTTTACAAAAGGTGGTATATGTGCAAGTATGGATCCGGAAATGCTTAAAACACGCTTCTGACCTCCCGTGGCGCCAAAATTTGATCTGTGCTAAGCAGGTCAAGTCTAACAGACTTAAAGCGACTTAAACACAAATGCAATTAAGATCGAGGAATATAGGGAATTCACGGTCGTTAAGTCCCACGGAGGATGAATTGGTGTTTAAACAACTTCAGATGATAGAGCGATCACTAAGGATAGTGATCGAAGGATATCGATGGAAAATTATCTAAAGAAAAGATTTACAAATAAAAGCGACTTAAATGCAAATTAAAAGAAATAAAAGATAAAAGATATTAAATAAACGCTATCACTATTTTTACAGATCGATGAACGTTTATTTGAATTTATAAAATAAAATAACTTAAATAACCTATTTTAACTAAAACGTAAACTTAAATTACTTAAAAACGTGGTTTAAAATGAAAACGAGCGTTACGTTTAAAAATTACGCTGGAGCGCAAGCAAAAACGTAAAATTTATGAAATAAAAGGCCTACGAGTGTAAAACTAATTTTCTTACAAAATATATGATAAAAGAAAATTTTAGAAAAAAGATTTATATTTTTTTGACTTTTATATTTTTATTATGATTTAATTACTATAAAACACTAATTAATTGATTAAAATAATTAAAACTAATTATAAAATCTCAACTTTTACGAAAATACTTTATACTATTACAAATTTAAGAAAAATAGAAAAGCGGAAAAAGCTACTATGAATAAGCTAGAAATAAGCTTAAATGGTCGAATAAGCTAAATGAGAAAAGAGTGGTTATGTATTTGTTTGTGTAAACCTTGACAAGAAAGACCCAAGGGCGCTATTGGTGCAGTACACTCACTAACACTCTTGTAAAGGGGAGGTCTCGAGTTCGAGCACACCTACCCCCTTTTGCTAACATTTTATTTTGATTTTTTTTCTTTACAAACTTATTAAGCACATTAAAATGAGCATTTTCTAAAAGCTGAAACTTTTACAAAACCACAAATAAGCTCTGTTTGAGCTTATTGTTTAATAACGATTAACAAGAAAAAAGAAATAAGCAAAAGGTTTGGCTAAATAAGCTAATAAGCTAGAAATAAGAAAGATGAAACTGGAAATAAGCTAAATAGCTTAAAATAAGCTAATTACAACAATTGAAAAAGCAAATGACTAAGAAATAAGCACAAATTAAGCACAAATAAGCAAAACTAAAAGCATTACACGATGGCAATTATAAATCACTAGGCACCTTCAAGCTTATTTTTAAGCACTGAATAAGCTCAAAATGAAAATGAACACTAGGACCAACAAGGAGACGGTTAAACTCTCTAAAAGCTATTTTACAAGGTTTAGCTTACACTAATAAGCTCTTGAGAAGCTTTTGAAAAGCGACAAACAACGACTTAACTGGTTAACTTAGACAAAATGGACGAGATCTATAAGCTACTAGCGAGGCTTATTAAATGAACTCAAAATGGAAAAAATAAACTTGACATTAAGTTAACTAGGTTGGCTTTCCAAAAATCAAATTACGAGTTTAGGCTAATTAATAAGCTCTATGAGAGCTTATGAAACTAGATGGGTGACTGGTGCACAGGGCATATATCTGACAAAGGGTTCAAAATAAGACATGAAAATAAGCACTAAATAAGTTAGAAAATGTAAAATAAGACTGGGAGTAACTAGTTGACCAGTTCAGCTTTTCAAAAAGCTAACTTACACAAATTAAAGCTCATTTATAAGCTCTTGATGAGCTTATGAAATAGACTGCAACTGTTGTACAGGGATGATTTGACTTTTATATAAACTACAAGTTTGACTTATATGAGATTTTAAGCGATTTTATGGACTAAATAAGATGTATTAAGCTATAATAAGACTACTTTAAGCTGAAGTCTTTGTGTTATAAGCTAGTTTAATGAATCTCATAATCTAGATCCTAACAGTTGGCTATTACAATAAGATTAAACAATATTTTGACTTTTTATGAAACAAGGTCTGGTTTTATTAGTTTGACTAAGCTAAAATGCTGTATTGTGACAGATATCAGATAATTACTACACTACAAACAACCTCTTAACACAGCTTAACAAACAATTCCAAACACTCCTTTTGTGGACAGTTTTGAAGCTAAACATACTGAAACAGGTTTTTAAAGCAAAGTATCTATTTATTAACTAATAATGACTATATTAAAAGCAGATTAAACTAAAATTAACGATATTTAAGCATTTATACTAAATTTGCAAATTTTAGGAAATAGCTTACAAATGAGTTCTTGCACGGACTTGGAACCAAGGACCTAGAAACACCTATAGCTTACCAATAAGCTCTAAACCATAAACCAATCCAAAATAGGCCTTGCACGAGTCTCTTGATCATTTCCCATGGGATTTTATTTTCTCAATATTTTCTTGATTTTCTTGTTTTTCTATTTTCTACAAAACGAATTATAAAGAATCTAACGACTTTAATAAGCTATTTAGAAGCTTTCTTGGATTTATTCAGGTCCTTGATAACATCTACAAACATGATTTGATCATTCATGAGATTTTCAACATAAGGAAAATTTGCATAATCTATAATATTGACTTAAAATTTGAAATTCTTCTTTGAGAAAAGTTTAACAATATATTAAAGACTTGAAATTAAAAGCTTGAAAGCTTGGACAAACATTTGAAATTAAAATTGAACTACAACGATATTAACTAAACTAAACTACACTACTTAGTCATTCTCCTCTGCTTCTTTTCCTTTTATTGACCTCCAAAAGCTTTTCCTCATTCCTCGATCATTTCCACCATTGGATAGGTCGATAGCATCTTAATCGTCCATGTGTAATTTTGGCGGAAAAGTCTTATGAGCGAGTTTAAGCATTTAATGCGTTTGGTTAGATATGGAGGTGGAGGGAGGTGTATAACATTTGGGAAGTGATGTGGAAAGGTGGAGGTGAGGTGGTGATGAGCGGTGGCTTGGAAGTAGTGGTAACAGTGGAGGGAGGTTGAGGATGAGCAGATTAGCACTGTTATCTGTTTTTAAATACTGGGTTGGGTATTAGTTGGGCTTGGGTGTTTTGGGCTTGGATTTAATAATGGATCCGGTTTGGTTTTAGATACACAAGGACCATTCATGTAATTTGGCCAAAGTTGAAGGGTTGAATCAGTCCATTTCCCAAAGTTCTTACAAGGACCATTCCTGCCAAATGAGATTAATACAAGGACCAAGGATGATTATTTCATTTTTTAAAACTTAAAAGGACCATTTTTGTCAATATTCAAACTCAGGGGACCAAACTTGTAATTTCTCTTTAAACTTATCATAAAGGACCAATTTTGTCATTAATGAATAGTATAAGGTTTATTTTGATTATTTTCTTATTTTTAAAACCTTAGGGACTAATTTTGACACTTTTGCAAAGTTGAGGGACCAAAGTTGTAATTTTGTGATTTTAAACTTCAAAGGGTTTATTTTAACAACTTTTGAATCCCAAGGACCTAAAATGATATTTTACAAGTTTTTGAATTACTAGGACTAATTTTGACAACTTTTGTAACTTGGGGACTAAAGCGCCAATTATGCAAACTTGATATGTTTTCATCGATTTTGATGCTTTTGCATTTAAAACATATAAAACACTATTTTACAAGGTTTAGCTTACACTAATAAGCTCTTGAGAAGCTTTTGAAAAGCGACAAACAACGACTTAACTGGTTAACTTAGACAAAATGGGCGAGATCTATAAGCTACTAGCGAGCTTATTAAATGAACTCAAAATGGAAAAAATAAGCTTGTGACATTAAGTTAACTAGGTTGGCTTTCCAAAAATCAAATTACAGAGTTTAGGCTAATTAATAAGCTCTATGAGAGCTTATGAAACTAGATGGTGGTGGTGCACAGGCGTATATCGACAAAGGGTTCAAAATAAGACATGAAAATAAGCACTAAATAAGTTAGAAAATGTAAAATAAGGCTGGGAGTAACTAGTTGACCGATTCGACTTTTCAAAAGCTAACTTACACAAATTAAAGCTCATTTATAAGCTCTTGATGAGCTTATGAAATAGACTATTGTACTGTACAGATGATTTGACTTTTATGTAAACTACAAGTTTGACTTATATGAGATTTTAAGCGATTTTATGGACTAAATAAGATGTATTAAGCTATAATAAGACTACTTTAAGCTAGAGTCTTGTGTTATAAGCTAGTTTAATGAATCTCATAATCTAGATCCTAACGATTGGCTATTACAATAAGATTAAACAATATTTTGACTTTTTATGAAACAAGGTGCGGTTTTATTAGTTTGACTAAGCTAAAATCTTTGTATTGTAGCGGATATCGATAATTACTACACTACAAACAACCTCTTAACACGACTTAACAAACAATTCCAAACACTCCTTTTGTGGGCAGTTTTGAAGCTAAACATATCTTAAAACGGTTTTTAAAGCAAAGTATCTATTTATTAACTAATAATGACTATATTAAAAGCAGTTAAACTAAAATTAACAGATATTTAAGCATTTATACTAGAATTTGCAAATTTTAGAAATAGCTTACAAATGAGTTCTTACAGGACTTGGAACCAAGGACCGAGAAACACCTATAGCTTACCAATAAGCTCTAAACCATAAACCAATCCAAAATAGGCATTGCATGTCTCTTGATCATTTCCATGGGATTTTATTTTCTCAATATTTTTCTTGATTTTTCTTGTTTTTCTATTTTCTACCAAACCGAATTATAAAGAATCTAATGACTTTAATAAGCTATTTAGAAGCTTTCTTGGATTTATTCAGTCCTTGATAACATCTACAAACATGATTTGATCATTCATGAGATTTTCAACATAAGGAAAATTTGCATAATCTGTAATATTGACTTAAAGTCGAAATTGTCTTGAGAAAAGTTTAACAATATATTAAAGACTTGAAATTAAAAGCTTGAAAGCTTGGACAAACACCTGAAATTAAAATTGAACTACAACGATATTAACTAAACTAAACTACACTACTTAGTCATTCTCCTCTGCTTCTTTTCCTTTTTATTGACCTCCAAAAGCTTTTCCTCATTCCTCTGATCATTTCCCACCATTGGATAGGTCTGATAGCATCTTAATCGTCCATGTGTAATTTTGGCGGGAAAAGTCTTATGAGCAGGTTTAAGCATTTAATGCGTTTTGGTTAGATATGGAGGTGGAGGGAGGTGTATTACAACTGGGGAAGTGATGTGGAAAGGTGGAGTGAGGTGGTGATGAGCGGTGGCTTGGAAGTAGTGGTAGCAGTGGAGGAGGTTGAGGATGAGCAGTACAGCTTTGTTATCTGCTTTTAAATCTTGGGTTGGGTATTAGTTGGGCTTGGGTGTTTTGGGCTTGGATTTAATAATGGATCCGGTTTGGTTTTAGATACACAAGGACCATTCATGTAATTTGGCCAAAGTTGAAGGTTGAATCATCCATTTCCCAAAGTTCTTACAAGGACCATTCCCGCCAAATGAGATTAATACAAGGACCAAGGATGATTATTTCATTTTTAAAACTTAAAAGGACCATTTTGTCAATATTCAAACTCAGGGGACCAAACTTGTAATTTCTCTTTAAACTTATCATAAAGGACCAATTTTGTCATTAATGAATAGTATAAGGTTTATTTTGATTATTTTCTTATTTTTAAAACCTTAGGACTAATTTTGACACTTTTGCAAAGTTGAGGACCAAAGTTGTAATTTTGTGATTTTAAACTTCAAAGGGTTTATTTTAACAACTTTTGAATCCCAAGGACCTAAAATGATATTTTACAAGTTTTTGAATTACTAGGGACTAATTTTGACAACTTTTGTAACTTGGGGGACTAAAGCTGCCAATTATGCAAACTTGATATGTTTTTCATCAGATTTTGATGCTTTTTGCATTTAAAACATATAAAACACTATTTTACAAGGTTTAGCTTACACTAATAAGCTCTTGAGAAGCTTTTGAAAAAGCCGACAAACACCGACTTAACTGGTTAACTTAGACAAAATGGGCGATCTATAAGCTACTAGCGAGCTTATTAAATGAACTCAAAATGGAAAAAATAAGCTTGTGACATTAAGTTAACTAGGTTGGCTTTCCAAAAAATCAAATTACACAGGTTTAGGCTAATTAATAAGCTCTATGAGAGCTTATGAAACTAGATGGGTGACTGGTGCACAGGGCATATATCTGACAAAGGGTTCAAAATAAGACATGAAAATAAGCACTAAATAAGTTAGAAAATGTAAAATAAGACTGGGAGTAACTAGTTGACCAGTTCAGCTTTTCAAAAAGCTAACTTACACAAATTAAAGCTCATTTATAAGCTCTTGATGAGCTTATGAAATAGACCTATTGTATTGTACAGGATGATTTGACTTTTTATGTAAACTACAAGTTTGACTTATATGAGATTTTAAGCGATTTTATGGACTAAATAAGATGTATTAAGCTATAATAAGACTACTTTAAGCTAGAGTAATTGTGTTATAAGCTAGTTTAATGAATCTCATAATCTAGATCCTAACGATTGGCTATTACAATAAGATTAAACAATATTTTGACTTTTATGAAACAAGGTGCGGTTTTATTAGTTTGACTAAGCTAAAATCTTTGTATTGTGACGGATATCGAGATAATTACTACACTACAAACAACCTCTTAACACGACAACAAACAATTCCAAACACTCCTTTTGTGGAGCGGTTTGAAGCTAAACATCTTGAAACAGTTTTTAAAGCAAAGTATCTATTTATTAACTAATAATGACTATATTAAAACAGATTAAACTAAAATTAACAGATATTTAAGCATTTATACTAGAATTTGCAAATTTTAGAAATAGCTTACAAATGAGTTCTTGCAGGACTTGGAACCAAGGACCTAGAAACACCCTATAGCTTACCAATAAGCTCTAAACCATAAACCAATCCAAAATAGGCATTGCAGGTCTCTTGATCATTTCCATGGGATTTTTATTTTCTCAATATTTTCTTGATTTTTCTTGTTTTTCTATTTTCTACCAAAGCTGAATTATAAAGAATCTAATGACTTTAATAAGCTATTTAGAAGCTTTCTTGGATTTATTCGGTCCTTGATAACATCTACAAACATGATTTGATCATTCATGAGATTTTCAACATAAGGAAAATTTGCATAATCTGTAATATTGACTTAAAGTGAAATTCTCACGAGAAAAGTTTAACAATATATTAAAGACTTGAAATTAAAAGCTTGAAAGCTTGGACAAACACTGGAAATTAAAATTGAACTACAACGATATTAACTAAACTAAACTACACTACTTAGTCATTCTCCTACCTTCTTTTCCTTTTTATTGACCTCCAAAAGCTTTTCCTCATTCCTCGATCATTTCCCACCATTGGATAGGTCGATAGCATCTTAATCGTCCATGTGTAATTTTGGCGGAAAAGTCTTATGAGCGAGTTTAAGCATTTAATGCGTTTTGGTTAGATATGGAGGTGGAGGGGAGGTGTATTACAGCTGGGGAAGTGATGTGGAAAGGTGGAGGTGAGGTGGTGATGAGCAGGTGGCTTGGAAGTAGTGGTAACAGGTGGAGGGGAGGTTGAGGATGAACAGTACACGCGCCTGTTATCTGTTTTTAAATACTGGGTTGGGTATTAGTTGGGCTTGGGTGTTTTGGGCTTGGATTTAATAATGGATCCGGTTTGGTTTTAGATACACAAGGACCATTCATGTAATTTGGCCAAAGTTGAAGGGTTGAATCTGTCCATTTCCCAAAGTTCTTACAAGGACCATTCCTGCCAAATGAGATTAATACAAGGACCAAGGATGATTATTTCATTTTTTAAAACTTAAAAGGACCATTTTTGTCAATATTCAAACTCCAGGGACCAAACTTGTAATTTCTCTTTAAACTTATCATAAAGGACCAATTTTGTCATTAATGAATAGTATAAGGTTTATTTTGATTATTTTCTTATTTTTAAAACCTTAGGGACTAATTTTGACACTTTTGCAAAGTTGAGGGACCAAAGTTGTAATTTTGTGATTTTAAACTTCAAAGGGTTTATTTTAACAACTTTTGAATCCCAAGGACCTAAAATGATATTTTACAAGTTTTTGAATTACTAGGGACTAATTTTGACAACTTTTGTAACTTGGGGGACTAAAACTGCCAATTATGCAAACTTGATATGTTTTTCATCAGATTTTGATGCTTTTTGCATTTAAAACATATAAAACACTTGTTTGTGATATTTTCATCATTTTGAAGCATTTCTGAGTGTTTTCAGATGTTTTTGGCATTCTAACAGTATAAAAATGATGAGTATTTAGACACTCATCAGGGGGTTGAATAGTTTTACCGATTAAAACTTTGTTTTAAAATATTTAGATCGACTTATGTCAATCTATTTAGATGTGTATGTTGGATAATGATAGATATATATATGTAAAGATAATGCAAAGATAAGGAGTAAGAAACACAAAACCACGACACGAGTGTTTATAGTGGTTCGGCTACAAGGACACCTTCCTTGCCTACTCCACTTCTCGAGTCACCTCTTGGAGAGTTCATTAGCACTACACAACACAACTCCTTATGGCGGAGAAGCCTTCACAACGTCGCCTACTCTTTTCCTAGACAATGCTAGACACGGGTTCTTCCACGAGGTAGAACCACACCTATCACAACGTCGCCTACACTTTATCCGGTACAAGTCTAGATACCGAGTTCCATTACAAAGGAGGAACTACTACCCAACACTACACAACGCCTATCCCAAAGGAGACCCACTCCTTATTGATAACGCTACACGCGTCGTTCGGGGTCAAAGGAACTTCCTTTTTGTCGAGCAAGTTTTCAACACCCTAGGCGGTGAACCTAATCGTTGTAGTGTAGTATTAGGGTAAGCCACGGGTATTGATATCGTTCTCTGGGGAATAGGAATGCTAGTGAGAAGTTACTACGCTAAGGTTGTGGTTGAGGAAGATTATTTTTATCTTTTATATTTTTTAAGGAAAGGAAAGGTCGAATCTCGGGGTTTGAATTTGGGGGTTGGTATTGCTACCGATTACTCTACTTATCTAATTATCTAATCTAAGGTGTATGTAGTCTATGTCTAATTAATGTGTGCTCGTATGATAGTTTAAAGATGTGTTTACTTAGGTTTTACTACTCCTTAATTATCTCCTATTGGTGGTTGAATTGTCACGTCCTTATTCCTAGTTGCGTTGTGTGTCTAAGGTTGTAGGGTATGCGTTTCTCCCAACTCTTTGAACTTACCAAAGGGTCTCGTCTACAAAACCCACTAGGGATAATAAACTCTTACTCTAAGGCACTCTTTGGATGGTTTAGCTTACAACTACTCAAGGAGTCATATTCTAAGGTTCACAAAGATTTAATCAAGCATTAAGTACACAACGAATGACCTATCGCATTACTAGATCATTAACCAACTAAGATAAGAAACAACCAATCAATATTCAATAATTAAGTTTCATATTCCTAAGCAAACACACAAGTAAATTAGCGGGACATGGAAAACATGCAAGCATACACACAAATAATCAAAGACATAATTGTATTAATGAAGTAAAACACTTATCTTGGTGTAAGATAGGGTTTGGAACCCTAAAATCTTGTACAAGACAGACCTTGGTTCGGTTTAGGTTTTACTCCAAAGACTACACACTAAATCTTGAAAAATTCGGATTCTATATATAATATTACACATGCGACGGCGTCACTTTATGTTTTGTGGCGCGTCGTGTCGCCGTCATTAGGGTTTCGTCTTGGCCACGTTAGACTTGCGGCGGCGTCACCTTATGCTTGTGGCGCCGTCCTCTTGACCGGCGCGTATGGATTACATCTAGGCCGTCGAGTTGCGACGACCTACTCTTTTATAACTTGCGTCGTCACTTGAAAATGGGAGTTTTGGCTTACGTCCGTCACAAAGATCCTCCGACGGCGTCACACTTAACACTGGCGCGTCACCTTATGTTTTCAGTGACTTTGAGTGTCTCGATTCGACTTTGGCCATTTTCTTCGTATAATCGCGCCTTTTCGTCCAAATAAGTGCCATTCCAGCATTTTGCCTTCAAGAGACCTAAAAGTGAAAAGGAGCGATATTAAGCAATAACGGATACAAAAGTGATCAAATAAGGGCTTAAACGACCCTCAAAAGGTACCTTTTAAAACCTTATCAAATATCCCTACACTTGGTATTTGCTTGTCCTCAAGCAAATGTGCTTTAACCAATTAATTTATAAGTTAGAGATCATGAAGCATTGGTTTAAAACAGTCCACAACACATATAAGCCCATAAAAGTCATAACAAGCACGGAAATTACATACTAGCACCTCACATAGGGTGTTTGGATACTCACATCTCTCTCGGGTGTATATGAAATATAACAAATTGGAAATGGAAGATAAACACTCATTAACGGTCCTAGTACATAGATTACCATAGGCTTGAGAATAGATCAAACCTCCATCGCTTTGGCGTAAGCACCTAGGAAAGACTATCAAAGAGGTCTTTAAAGGGTTGTAATGTTAGGCTTACGGTAGGGAAACAAAGGGTTTGGTGGGATAGGCTATATAGTGGTGGTAAGTCAAAAATCTCTTATGTTACAAGCATACGAAGAATGGCGTTGCTAAGCCAAGACTCGACACTCTAAACTCTAGCTAACTGAAATAAACAAACATAAAATTAAAGGATAGATGTAGGATGGTAGCCCGTATGTTTTTTTTTTTTATCTATTTTATTTTTTTATTTTCTTTTCTTTTTTATATTTTTTTTTTTTTTTTCCATACACTTTTACTCTACCATCCTCTACGGTAACATCAAAATGATAGGGATTTATAGGCACATCCCTACACTTGAGTTTTATTACTCTAACACTAATTTGACCCGAATTGAAAAGATCAAAACACTTGGGGTACATTATTACGCAAACAAAGGGAATTTGAATTTAACGTTCCTTTCCGTCATTTCATAAACTTTAACTTTTCCCATGAATCCCAATCGTCCCAAAGCGTATACAAAGGATATGACTCGACTTAGCAACTCATGCAAGCAACTAGATAATTGAACTAAGGGTTTAAGGTGATAACAATAATGCACTAAAAGTGAGTGCATACAAGGTAGGCTAAGGCGATTTGGGTGTACATTTGGGGTGGGGTGTAAACAATGCTCTTCATTGATATTCGGAAAAACCGAAACATCACGAGAACCGCGAAAAGGATAGGCTCTGAGGGGTTAACTAGGGGTATCGTGTACTAAAGATGAGTACAACGCAAAGGGTGTGGGGAATTACTCAACCGATGTGGAAGAAGTAATTATATTACGGGTATCAAACAAGGGTTATCCTAATGCCTCTTATCATTTAGTTATTCCTAACTACACAAGTGTAGTCTTACTAGCGATCTCGGAATGCATCACAAAACAAGTTCTAGAATCTAATATACTACGGTTCACACTCTAAGCATTAAAGATGAATGCTTTTAATTCCTACTAATCTAAGGCGATCCTCACATTTTGGGTGGAATTTAGGTGGTAAAGGGTTTTTGTGCTAGTCATATAACTTCCTATCCGTGAGGCGCTTTTGTTAAGACTAATGGCCCACTCCTATATATCATGAAAATTTTTAAATTTGGTGCTAAAATTACCCTAACCGACATTTTCTCATGGTTTATTACACAAATACAATTGGACAAAGCAAATAATCAAGGATAAGCATAGTTTCAAAGTTCCGTTTATTTTCCTCCCTACACTTAAAGCGAACATTGTCCCCAATGTTCCCGAAAATATCAAAGTTATGATAATGGAAGGTAATTAAAAGCGAAAGAAACTAGTACTCCCGATTAGCTCGGTAGGATCCGTGTGTGAAGTAGTGGTTAAATTCTTTCCAAGAAGAATTTATGCGTGAAAAGCTCCTTCCAATCTTATGTAACTTCTTCTTGATACATTAAACATGCACACTTGAAGAAACAAACGAAACCTTCGCGTAAAATCGGCGGTAATAATATATAAGACTCGATTTAAACTAGGATATAATGCTTGTGGAATGGATGTTTACAAAATTTATGGAAAATTAAGACACGGAAAATTCCAAATTTTTTAGTAGCTCGAAAAATGAGAAAAAAGTAATCATTTGTTTTACTCCTTCGGCGCGTCGGTTGCGATCTGGCGCGTCGGTTATCGACAAAAAGCGGTGCGATTTTACGGAAAAATTCGGAAAACTTACATCTTTAGAATCGGAAAAATTTACGCAAAACATCCATTATGACTCGATACAAGCATTTGACTCGAACAAACACACAAATATATCTTTTAATGAATTGTTATTCTCATGTTTACGTTTCCTTGAAAACGTGTGTAATCCTCCTACACTTATCCCTTATGTAAAATACCTTTATATGCAATTAAGGCGAGGTTAAAAACAAAATAAAGCATTTTACAAATTTAAACATGAGAATAAACAATCGATAAAAGATATATGACACTAACAAGCAAACAATTAAGCATGGGTTGCCTCCCACGAAGCGCTTTTCTTTATTTAAGAGTCTTGTAGCTAGACTCGTAGTCGTGCTCTTACGTTACTTCATTACCGCCACCTTGACGGTCTCTAATGGGGGATTCCATGTTGTAGAAGTGCCCTATAATGCACTTCTCTAAGAGTTCATCCTCTCCCCAATCGGTCCTATATTCGGTCCTAGGCTCAAGCAATCCTTATAGAATCCGAAAATCTTAGCCATAACATAATCTACACCTTTCTCCCTATCCTCATCATTCCTATAATAGACCGACAGTTTAAGTTCCTTTTCATCATTAGAGTGATGAAAACTTCTCAATCTTAAGCGGCATTTGGTAAGCTATGTCATCGGTCTCATCCTTGAATCGCACTACTCTAACGAGGGATTATAGGTCATCCGGTGCTTTCTATGAAAGGTTTTCCTAGAATAACATGGGACAAGCTAGGGTCTATGGCGTGCTAATATCATCCACAATTATGAAGTCCGTAGGAAGCGTGAAACTACCTACATAAGCGGGCAATCCCTTAATTCTTCCGAGAAAATTGCAACTAACATTAGGATCATTGGGGTCTTGCCTAGTTGGAATAGGCTTCTTCAATATCCAATTGTAGTAGGTGCTAGTCATTATGTTGATTGGGGACTTGCGATCAATGTAGGCCTTTGCCACAAAAGGTGTCCTATGCAACATGGTATGTTAAGATTCCAAGGGTTCCCAAACTTGATTCTAGGGCTTTTCCTAACATACATGTGACGGAGGTCACGCACTAAGTGAGGGTGGTGAGATAGTTCTTCTTCCGTAGGAAACTTATTGAAATAGTCATTGTCTACTTCATCTACTTCCTCGGTTGTTTCATTATTCTCAAGTGTATGATCCTCTTCGTCATTTGTTCCATTAGGTTTAACTAAGGCGATGGTATTGACGAATTGAGCGTGCTTAGCTAGCTTACTTGGGTCCTTAATCTCTACACGGAAGGCTCGGGAGTTGAGATAGCATTAACCTTCCTATCACTATTAGTTATGGCTTTCAAAGGTTGTCTATCTTCCTATCCATTTCGACTTGTTGTTGGTTAAAGCGGTCAGAGAGCTTAGCTATTTGGGATTCTTGGGATGCAACAAGGTTTTGCAACATCCCTTGATGTTTTGTTGGTTAGGACCGTTAGGTGGGGCCATGAAAAATCATTGGAAGTGAATTCCTTGGTTTGTCCCGAGTGAAGTCGGGCTTGCCTTTCCATGCCTCTCGGGTTTCATTGAAATTCCTAGGTCCGGGTATTGTAGGAATCTTCCTCCGTTCCATTAATACGTGAGGATGCGTAGTCAGCGGAAGCATGTTCGGGGATCGAGTGCTAGTCGCGTGTTATGAGGATCACAAAGCGGCTCACACGAGGAAGAAACTTTGTTCACATGGTGTGAAGATTTAGGATTTTCGTAGGAACTCATTAGGAATTTTACTTGATCTTCAAGTTCAATCATCCTACGGTCGGAAGGAGGCAAGGAGATTGCCTTAACGGTTTTGGGCGCTCACGGGGTCATCCCAACTTCGTTGTCATAGAGGCGAGGTCCTCTATCATACCCCATGATTCTTCCGCGGTGAGATCACTAAGTTTTCCACCGGCCGCTTGGTCAATGGATCGCTTGGTGGGAAGTTGACATGATCATAGAAAATTTGGACTTGGAGCCAAAGATCAATGCCGTGATGAGGGACTTTATGAAGTAAGTCCTTGAATCGAGTCCATGCTTCGTAGAGATTCACCTTGGCGTTGTTGGAACATCAAGATGTCATTCCTAAGCTTAGTGGTTCTCCCGGTGGGAAAAATTGAGCAAGAAAGCGAGAGGTAAGATCATCCCAACTTGAGATGGAGCCGGGGGAAGTCGCTCAAGCCAATTACTAGCTTGGTCCCGTAGAGAATTGGAAGAGACAGCGGTAGCGTGGTCTCCCGAGTAGTAGCATCAAGGTCGATGGAATCGACAATTTTGAGAAATCCCTCGGATCTTGATTTGGATCTTGAGCGAAGTCCATGGAATGCACATCCGTTTTGCACCAACCGGATGGTGTCGGATCGCGGGGCCGTAGTTTGGGCTTGGTCGGGAAGCTCAATGGTGTTCCTATAGCTTTGAGTGGCTTGGTCTTGAGTATTCACCAAAAGTACGGGCTCTTGGCGGGTCAATTGGTGGTGGGTTGATGAATGGTGGGTGGTTATCACCTTCCATGATGAAAAGTGATGGGGTTACGAACAAAGGTCACGAAGAAGGGGATAGACTAAGAGGAAGCTAAAAATGAGAAAAAAGTTTACTTGATAGGAATCAAGTAAAGAAACCTAAGCGAGGTGGACTACTAACTAGCTATTCTATTCCCGGCGTGGCGCCAAAAACTTGATAACGCTACACGCGTCGTTCGGGGTCAAAGGAACTTCCTTTTAAATCGAGCAAGTTTTCAACACCTAGGCGATGAACCTAATCGTTGTAGTGTAGTATTAGGGTAAGCCACGGGTATTGATATCGTTCTCTGGGGAATAGGAATGCTAGTGAGAAGTTACTACGCTAAGGTTGTGGTTGAGGAAGATTATTTTTATCTTTTATATTTTTTAAGGAAAGGAAAGGTCTGAATCTCGGGGTTTGAATTTGGGGGTTGGTATTGCTACCGATTACTCTACTTATCTAATTATCTAATCTAAGGTGTATGTAGTCTATGTCTAATTAATGTGTGCTCGTATGATAGTTTAAAGATGTGTTTACTTAGGTTTTACTACTCCTTAATTATCTCCTATTGGTGGTTGAATTGTCACGTCCTTATTCCTAGTTGCGTTGTGTGTCTAAGGTTGTAGGGTATGCGTTTCTCCCAACTCTTTGAACTTACCAAAGGGTCTCGTCTACAAAACCCACTAGGGATAATAAACTCTTACTCTAAGGCACTCTTTGGATGGTTTAGCTTACAACTACTCAAGGAGTCATATTCTAAGGTTCACAAAGATTTAATCAAGCATTAAGTACACAACGAATGACCTATCGCATTACTAGATCATTAACCAACTAAGATAAGAAACAACCAATCAATATTCAATAATTAAGTTTCATATTCCTAAGCAAACACACAAGTAAATTAGCGGGACATGGAAAACATGCAAGCATACACACAAATAATCAAAGACATAATTGTATTAATGAAGTAAAACACTTATCTTGGTGTAAGATAGGGTTTGGAACCCTAAAATCTTGTACAAGACAGCCTTGGTTCGGTTTAGGTTTTACTCCAAAGACTACACACTAAATCTTGAAAAATTCGGATTCTATATATAATATTACACATGCGACGGCGTCACTTTATGTTTTGTGGCGCCGTCGTGTCGCCGTCATTAGGGTTTCGTCTTGGCCACGTTAGACTTGCGGCGGCGTCACCTTATGCTTGTGACGCCGTCCTCTTGACCGGCGCCGTCTGGATTACATCTAGGCCGTCCGAGTTGCGACGACCTACTCTTTTATAACTTGACGTCGTCACTTGAAAATGGGAGTTTTGGCTTCGTCCGTCACAAAGATCCTCCGATGGCGTCACTTAACACTTAACACAGCGCGTCGACCTTATGTTTCGTGACTTTGAGTGTCTCGATTCGACTTTGGCCATTTTCTTCGTATAATCGCGCCTTTTCGTCCAAATAAGTGCCATTCCAGCATTTTGCCTTCAAGAGACCTAAAAGTGAAAAGGAGCGATATTAAGCAATAACGGATACAAAAGTGATCAAATAAGGGCTTAAACGACCCTCAAAAGGTACCTTTTAAAACCTTATCAAGTAATGTTTTGCTTTGACAAGAAGCTCCCCCAGCTAAGGGTGTCAAAGTCTTTATTTGTATATTGAAAATCTACAAAACAAAGGTTAGAAAACAAGTATATAGAGCATAATTTCTTGCAAATAAGACTCAAGTTACTAGTAAACAAGTCTTTTGTTGCACGGATCCCACAGTTCCATCTTTGGAGGGATCCGTCTAAGCTAAAATGAGGGATCCGTCTGTCAGTAAGCTTAAGACAGCAATGGTGATCTAAAAAGTGATGTTAACATCAAAATGAGATATGTATTAAGGCACCAAACATATTCTCGACACAATATGGCATATAACATGTGGTTTCATTCAATAAAAATACGAGAAATGATCTACATATCTCTAAAACTAAGAGAATGACTTAAACATAAAATATG